>OX393557.1:11177744-11777744 GCA_947650365.1 Chamaelirium japonicum
AAAAGGTATGGATATGTGCTTACGTATGTATTGTGGGACCGCCACAAAAATAGCAACGAACCAAACACTCCTTCGACCCGTTGATGCCGCAAATGTCGCAGCATGACTCCTGCAATGAAGATATATAAATTGCATAGTTAAGGAACCTAGTAATGGAGATGAGAGAAATTGATTGATATCTTGAGAGTCATTACCGACCTGTTTTCTATAGTAGTACCTCTGGATAAACAATGTTGGTTATACTATTTGGACTATCACTGGGAGGTACGACAATGATAGAATTAAAATTCGTGCATCGTGATAGAGTCACATACAATTGTCCATGGGTGAATACGGGGGTACGTAAATCGACGTCGACGATTTGCATTGATTGACCTTGAAATTTTTTAATAGTTATCGCGTATGCTAGTCGTACTGGAAATTGGCGTCGGGCCATGTTTATCGGTAACTCAGAATTTGACGGGGACAATTATATCCTGGAAATGAAGACCAAGTTGCCAGATTTGTCTCCAGTTAGAATCTGATCTTCAATTACACGCGGAGCGCATGTTTCAGCCATGAGTCGTGTCCCGTTGCAGAGACCATCTTTTGGCACAATATTCCATAGTAGAATTATTGGACTTTGTTTTTTGAGTTCAAGCTTAAATGGTGTAACATCCGCCCCAAACACACAAGATATTATCCGCTTTGCCCGTGCCTGCATGAGAACTTCCCAGGGTGGTCATCCATCCTAGTACTACTCTTGCCCGAGCACGCTTAACTACGGAGTTCTTACGAATTCCGTAGCAGCGCACAAGCAAAGCGGATAATATCTTGTGTGTTTGGGGCGGATGTTACAAAATGGTATTAGAGCTGGTTCTCCTCGCAATGGGGGGGTCTAACCCTAGACGAGGACGTGTAGCCCTAAGGGGGTGTGGATTGTGATGGCCAAGATCCAATAGCCAATAGCCAAGAGCCAAGACTCCTGAGGCTGGGATGCCAAGATGGATGAGGTGAGGTGAGGTGAGGTGAGGTGTACAAGGCCACGAGTTAGTCCCACATTGCCTATAGAGAAGGAGATCCTGAGCTACTTATATAATTTCCCCTCCCAAACATAGAAGACGCGTTTTAAAACCGTGCGTCGCTACGGATTTCGTAAGAACTCCGTAGTTAAGCGTGCTCGGGCGAGAGCAGTAGTAGGATGGGTGACCTCCCTGGGAAGTTCTCGTGCAGGCACACAGACTCTCCCAGAAAAAGATTCAATGTCGTATAATTAATTGCATTGACATCGTCATTACGAGCAGACAGGATTTGATATTAGATCATTGAGGGTTTCACACTTGTGCATCTATGGTGGGAGATTTAACATCTCTTGCGGGGTAGATCCGATCTAGAATAAACAAAAAATAATATACATTTTGATTAAAGAAATATCGTCAATCAATTATCGAAAACAATAATTGATAGATGTACTTGATTTTACCTGCTGTAGAAATAATGCAAAAGCAGTATTGTCCGAGTCCCTGAATACCAGACGCATATTGGAGCTAAGGGTTAGGACTTGCACATGCGCCCAAATGTAAGATCATTGTAATGTGGCAGCAACAATCTCCTCACATACACCTTTAGGTATCACAGGTAGCTTTTGACGAAAGGCTCCACCTAGTACAACTGTGATTCCCCTGAATGGCATGTTGTTGTCATAGACGTCCCGCAGTGTACGATCGACTGCTTCCACATAATACTTGTGCTACATCGAAACCTCATCACAGTGGCATTATCAGGGGTAGCTGGCGTGTGATTCTCTTTTGGGTTGTCAGCCATTGTGCGGCTGTGATGTGGGCCAGGCTCACACCAATTAGCGCACCCATTTGGATTGCCAGCCATTGTGCGGTTGTGATGCACACAACGAGAGCCTTCGGTGTGTGTCGGGCCCACGTTGATCGGCGCGGCATGGGTCGGTGAACCCGAAATTGTGAGTCACATGTAGAGAAAACCCCAATAATTGGGGAAATTTTCAGCACATCCTGCGTACGCTACAACCGTGGCCTTGAGCCAATCATCACGTTCTGAGTGCAGGGGGGCACTGCCCACATGTGCTAGGGCCTGCTACCCCATGTATCTTGAATCGCAGTAGGCCCTACGCTTGCTGCGTACCCAGGATTTGAAAACTTCCCCCAATAATTGAGCCTTACCTTAAGTCCAAACATAATGTGGACTCACCCCAA
This sequence comes from Chamaelirium japonicum, assembly GCA_947650365.1. Lineage (NCBI taxonomy): Eukaryota > Viridiplantae > Streptophyta > Magnoliopsida > Liliales > Melanthiaceae > Chamaelirium > Chamaelirium japonicum. The sequence continues at coordinate 11,179,952 of OX393557.1, forward strand.
CAACTCTATGTTATTTGTTTTTTGAAGTCACCAATAATTGAGCCTCACGTGAAGTCCAAACATAATATGGACTCACCCCCAACAACTTTATGTTCAAAAGAGAGGAACGGGCTGGATGGGGGCAGTAGATCGGCTTGATCGAGAACTGCATTGACGCCCCCTCGAGGCCTCGTCGACGTCGCCTCGACGCCGAGGGCTAGATCGTTTCGGGGTCGGCGGTGGTGCTGAGAAGCAAGGGCGCGGATCGACGTCCCCTCGATGCTGCGTCGAGGCGGAGCGATTGATCGGGCCAGATGGGTGGCAGTCGATCAAACCGAATTGCCGCCGCCTCGAGGCCTCGTCGACGCCGAGCGATGGATCATGTCGGGACAATGCTGGGCAGCACCGGCATCGGCGGTGGTGCCGGGCATCAAAGATGCGAATCAGCGTCGAGTTAGTGCCATCGATATGTGAGGCCAATGGATCCATGGTTGGCGTATAAACAATGGGAGAAATAGAGGTCGGGGCGGTGTTGGGCAGTAAAAGCGTCGGCGGTGATGCCGGGCATCAAAGGTGCGGATTGACGTCGGGTTAGTACCATCGATATGTGAGGCAGATGGATCCATCGGATCCATGGTTGGCGCAGAAACAGAGGAAAAAGGTTGTATATACCTCGGATGAAAGAAGGTTGTCAGGGCCTCGTATGTCGCCGCTTCTTTATCTTCTTTTGTGGTGGTGCGGATATGTGATGTTAGGCCGATGGATCAGATCCATGGTTGGCGCAGAAACAAAGGGTGAATCAGAGGAAGAAGGAAGAAGGAAGAAGGGGTGAGGATTCAATGCCTACCTCGTATGGTCTTTTTTTCTTCAATCACCTTCTTTTCTTCTTATGGTGGTATTCTTTCTCTTCTCCTGATGATGGTCGTCTTTCTCCTCTTGGTTGCTGCGAGTTGATATAGAAGATGTAGGTGCTCGATGGCTGAAAGTTTTTGGTATTCTTCTCTTCTTCTGATGATGGTCGCCTTCTCCTCTTTGAAATTTTTTTACCATGTTTGGAGATTTCCATATCAAGAGATGCACGATTTGGCTCAAACAAATTTCCTTTTTGTATGTTTTGACAATCAAAACTATTGATGGCTGAATTTTTTTTCCATGTTTGGAGATTCTCGTACCAAGAGATGCACGATTTGGCTTAAAAAAATTTCCTTCTTGTATGTTTTTTTTAAAAATACTTTCCATGATGGTTAGGAGTTCCCATATCAGGAGATGCACCATTTGGCTCAAAATTATTTCCATGATGGTCATGATTGAGAGTTCCCATATTGCACAGATCGAACGGGTCCAATTGCACAGATTGAATGGCTATTTTTTTTTTTTCCATGTTTGGAGATTCCCATATCAGGAGATGCACGATTTGGACGATTTGGCTCAAAAAAAAAAAATCCTTCTTGTATGTTTTTTTTAAAAATACTTTCCATGATGATTGGGAGTTCCCATATCAGGAGATGCACCATTTAACTCAAAAAAATTTCCATGATGGTCATGATTGAGAGTTCTCATATTGCACAGCACAGATCGAACGGGTCCAATTGCACAGATCGAACTGGTCAAAATGTATCTCTTTGTTAGATCGAACGAATCAAAATGGATCTCTTTGTTAGATCGTATAGACCAATATATCCCTAGACAGTGGCACGATTGTAAATAAAATGAACGCGCTGTGATATTCTTATATATTTATATTTAAATATGATCGATTACATCATATCCTTTTAATTGGCAAATGTATGATGATTGTAGCCCTTGCTCTTACACCCGATGGGTGCACAAACAATGATGTACCTTTGACATTTTATTAGTATAATTCTGGTACCAAAAAAAACTGTACAAGAAAAAATCATGTGAAAAGTAGCACTTCGACAATGAGTTGTAGTTGTGTGTACCTATATAAATGTAGAAAGAGGAGCAGACTAGGGAGAGTTGACCAACCAGCTGAACCAAGAGAGTCGATCGATCAATCGACTAGAAGGGGTCGACCGACCGATCAGCCAGAAGGGGTTGACTGTCCAATTTACCAAGAGGAGTTGACAAACCGTAACCGCCAACCAACCAGACGACCAACGGGAGTCGACTAACCGGTTGACCAGAATGAGTCAACCGACCAGTCAAGATACAAATAAATCAGGGAAGATCCCGCTCTTTCCGCCCCAGGGCAGCGTCGATATCCACTCAAAGAGCTGGGCCGAAGTTCACGCACCAAGATTGTGTGGTAACTATTTCCAAAAATCTCGACCAAGCGGCGATTACGGGAGGACAGCCCACACCCCGAGATTCCCGGTCGACCAGTAAGGCAAAAAGTATCCCCAGCCCTTACTACCTAGTGCCTGCAGAGTCACACATCACCCACTCGCGAGGCGGTTATGCATTTCCCGGGAGCATGTCATCAATCCCGCCTCGCTCGAAGCGCACTGGCTATTACCTCGAGGCACTATAAAAAGGGGCCTACCCCCTCAAAGCAAAGGATCCAAATTCTAGAAGAGGAGGCGCTGCCAATTGCTTTCTAGAGTTTTCGGAGGTAGATATAGAGAGAGATGGAGAGAGAGAGAAAGAGAGTTGAGCGGTCGCATTTGGGAGGTCGGTCCTTTCAGGGTGTAAGAGGGTTTGAGTGAGAGTTTGTAACATATTTAGCTTGTTAGTGCATTTCTTCCCCCACCCCTGTGGTTTTTTCCTCCTTCAACATTGAGAAAGGGTTTTGCCACGTAAACCCGATCTACTTTGTTCATTTATCTGTTAGATTGTACTTTCCAACTGAACCACTCCAAACCAGAGAAAAACCCTACAATCTTGGCATTGTCTGTGGAATATCATCCTTGAGACTTTCTATTGAAATTCTTGACCGATCAGAGAGCTGACCGGTCTACCCTTCCACTTTCCCAAACTACCGACCAGTCGACCTGCGGGTGTCGACCGGCCAGTTAATTTAGGAATCACTACCCACGACCATACGGTTGTGTTGGAATTGGATCCGCTTATTAGAGTCGCAGCGGAAGTAAAAGATAGATCCGAAGATCATACGGTGTATGTTTCATTGCAATTAATTCTACAAAACAATCTATATGTAAATCTATGATCTTAGCATATGTGCGGACACTCTAGAGGCATACTACGATCTAAGGAAGACATGCATGCATCTAGTTAGGTGTTTAGAATCATCATACCTTTTGGATCTATGACCCGGAGAGAACGGAACGATGAAGAACCGCACTTGAATCGCAAGGGAAGCTGTCGGATAGCACCTTGTCCTTTGTGAATTGAGGAATCCTCGAAGTCCCGTCTCTGAGTGCAAGGACTACGAGTCGACGGAGGAATTGGTTGCGAAGACGATGGCGTGCCGGTAGATCTCCTCCTTCTCTTTCTCTCTTCTTCCTTCTCCTTCCTTGGCCGAAACCTTAGAGAGGGAGAGAGGGGAGGGAGTTCGAGTATTAGGAGAGGGGGAGAGCTAGGGCCGGCCCCTCCCTCTCTTTACCTCTTATAGGGCCGGTCTACTAGTGCTTCAAGTAAGCTAGGGCCGGCCCCTAGTAGATAGGGATGAGAGGGGGCGGTTTTTAGGGTTTTCAAGTGTCTATCGTGAAACCTGGACGAAAACACCCTTCACGAAAAGTGAAAAACTTAAAGAGAGACCGAGTGAGGTGCGCTACTCGGAATCGAGTTCCGTTAGCGCCTATGAGCTCCTGGAATTATTCCTCTCATTATAAGATTCATATTCAATATGTTCTGAGCCATATTTCAGTATTTACCAAAATACCCCTATGGCCCCTAACACATGTGAATTAGATTCTTAGGCTTCGGGCTTGCGCTCCATCGCGTTACTTCGCATCCAACGTATCCAATCAGGTCGGGGAACAATTCCTATACACAACGATAGGGTGGAACCTTCAGGGTTTTGGATCTCTAGCTCCAACCGGATCCCTAATTAACTGTTCCGGTGACACATCGAAAGTTCCGTTAATCAGCCCTAATCCGATTAACCCGTGCAGCCACCCAGAGTGTGATGCGAGTTGAAATTTAGTGATCCTAAACTTATGTTACTCCCTCGTAACTCTGTTCTCTACTATACTCCGATAATCCTCAGTCCCTCCTATTACTGGTGCCATGATACGACTCGGGCGGTGGGGAGCACCGTCAGATCCCGATCAATCATCTGACTAGGGTTTGATGACTTGTCATCTATAACACCACACCCCTTCCGGTGCTATGCCTAGCATCCGAAACATCGTCAGTCATACTGACAACCACCAGGCCTGGGTTAACTGTGTGGACAGATTGACTCATCAAAACACACCCATCCAACATTGGACGTCGGATAACCTGTAAGGATTACATGTCACTCAAGCGCCAGCCAGGTAACCCAACGTACCGTGTATTGGACTATGGAAGGTCCGCACACATTGGCATATCAAAGCACCACACAATTGGTTGGCCCAGTGTATATGGTCCCTCAGGGTTAAGGACATATTATCTATAGTAGTAAGACGGTTTATACACCAGTATTTGAATCACTGAACTGTGCACCGTCTTGGTTCATATTCAACATGATCATCGTGCTTGGTTAGGTGAATGGAAATCCCACGTTCCCGTGGTGGAGACTTCACCACATCCTCTACCTGCCAACAGCTTGTTCTAGCTCGGTGAAGCGACCGGCATCACCTAAGCTGTGAACTAGTTCTAGGTCTACATATAACTGGTCCATTGGGTCTCCCAAGCATGGATCCACCATGCGCCTTAGTGTCCTACTGTGTTCCCTAGGGTCCTTTATTATTATATGTGTATTAACATATATCATAGTAGTATTCTAATTAAAGCAATAATCAAAGGCATCTTTATTAATGTTAATACAAAAAATCCACGCTCAGGACACACGAGCTACAACAGGTTGAAGATTAGGCCTGGAGGACCATACCATACCCGTTCAAACTCGACACTCCAATCCAACGTTGCAGCACCAGGCGATGCTGGCAATGTTGGACATCTGATTCAGTCGCCCCTGCCTCAGAGCGCACTATCCCACTAGTAAACCCTGTGTTGGGGGTCAGAGACTCAAAGCCAAGCTTCGATAGTGGTCATGGCCACTCAAAGAGGGGCTCTATCTGAGGCCTTCTTAGCGACCATGATGATGTCTCAACAAGCGCTCACCGCACAACTCCAGACGATGCAGTGCAACTACGAATAGTTGCACGACCTTGTTCGAGCTGTCCCAGTTACAGTACCAATAAACCCGGCCGGGGGGGGGGGGGGGGGCACCGATCAGCCAAAACCTTCCAGTGTCAGTTATCCAACCGATGCTGGCGCAGCAACAATCAGGCCTTCAGAATAAGGATGGCGTAAATCGATCAATGAAGGTCTAGAGTACAAATCCCAATGGACGGGGATCAAGTAGCCTGGAATCAGTCGAATGAAACAATTAAGGGCACGCGACTTCGGTACGCTTGGATGTCTAGTCCCGTCTTAGGGCTCACCCCACAATAGCCACCCCCAGCCAAGCATTATTCGAAGACAGGTTCTGCTGAGCCTCGCCGTCAGATGCAAGGAGACAGACCTCATCGCCCATATGGTGGGAGTCACCTCTCTCAAGCGACATCGGCAAGCCGACAATAGGCATGTACTGTTGATAAGGGAAGCGTCAAGGGTCACATCCAACAACCCACCCTGGGTCGTCTCGGATATTGAGAGGAAAGTTAGCGAGATCACGCGAGGATACGAGCTCCAGACCGCCTGGAAGAAGTCGTCATCCGAGGGGCCGCTCGATCGTAGATCATCACGAAACTCCTCAAGGAGCCATTCCCACGTGGATGGAACCCTCCATACCTCCTGAAATTTGATGGAACTAAAGATCCCGTAGAGCATGTGCTTGCCTTTAGAGATGCACTGGTCCCCTACGAAGAAGACCATATCCTTTGCCGGACCTTGGCCAATAGTTTGTCGGGAACACCCCTTGAGTGGTTCCACAAACTCAATCCCTCGTCTATTTCCTCTTTTAGGGAGTTGTGAGTGCAAAATCTGGCTAACGCTTGACAGTGGGACCCGCAGCCCTGCTTGAGGTCCCACGATGATGACAATGGGACCCGCAGCCCTACTTGGGGTCCCACGGTGACGACAATAGGACCTGCAGCCCTGTCTGGGGCCCTACGAAGACGACAGTGGGACCCATAGCCCTGCTTGGGGGCCACGCTCTCTATCCGGGGCCTGGTAAATATCTTTAGATAATTACCAAAACCCTGGACATTTTTGAGAATATCCCTAGAATATTCCTCGGATATTTCTGAACCTTTATATATAACAGAGTTTAAATATATTCCATATCGAATTCCATTATCTCACTTCCCACTTTCTATTTTTTCAAAGCTCTCTGAGCCTTCTGGTGATCAGACTCTAGTTAAGCCTATTCCACCCTCTATTTACTTGTATGAGTACTCTTCGGCCTGTCGATAGTAGCTTACTTTCTTAGAGTTAGTGGATTCAAAGATTGTGTTTTACTGTACGGAGACATAGGATTCGATCGAACTCTGTCATAACATCCTATATCAACTCTCTCTCTCTCTTTCTCTATCTCTCTCAATAGTGTTAGCGTGACAACTCAATATGTGGCAGTTTAGCGTTCTACAACACGCCACATCTCGAAGTTCTGCCCTTTCAATCAACTGTTGGAGGGGGACCATAGACGACCATAATCTCCCCCCCCCCCACACACAGTTTGGCATCGTCTGTGGGATCCTTCCCTATCAACTTGCGACCTCTAGACTTTCCAGCTCATTCGGTCAAACAGTAACTATCGATAGCCTGAACAACCTGTCTGTTTCCATCGCTATACCAGAATGACAAAGACATGACCCATGGATCAGCCGGAAGGAAGTCATCTAAATCGAGACATGCAAATATCGCCCCGCTCAAAGCGCTCCAGTTGTTACCTCGAAGCAATATAAAAAGGGTCCTACCCCCTTCAGAGTAAAGGATCCAAATTCTGGAAGAGGAGGTGCTGCCAATTGCTTTTCAGAGTTTTTGGAGCTAGATAGATCGATAGAGAGAGAGAGAGAGAGAGAGAGAGAGAGAGAGAGAGAGAGAGAGAGAGAGAGAGACAGAGGTTGGCATTTGGGAGGTTGATCCTTTCAGGGTGTAAGAGGGTATGGGTCAAAGTTTGTAACTTGTTTGGCTTGTTAGTGCATTTCTTCCCCCACCCGTGGTTTTTTTTTTCTTTGACGTTGAGAAGAGGTTTTTTCATGTAAATCTGGTCTGATTTGTTCATTGGTCTGTTAGATTGTGCTTTCCAACTGAATCGCTCCAAATCAGAAAAAAACCCCCCCACAATAATGATTGCTACAATAATTTAATGTAGCAAAAGGCCTTTGCTATAATGATTTCACTGTAGCAATTTTTTTTTAAAAAGAAGATTTTATAAAAAAATTGCTACCATGATTTCATTGTAGCAAAGAGAAACAATTCAATCCTACATATGAACAATTGATTTTCACTATAGCAATTGTTCATCTTTACTATCGAATTGTTGCTCTTAGCTACAGTGTACCAAAGAGAAATAATTATGTATTAAAGAGAAAAAATTACTACATCGATTTCACTGTAACAAAATTTTTATTTTTATTATTATTTTTTGCTAAGGTTCTTGGTCAAAAGATCAGTTAGGTGAAAACGATTGCCAAAAGCCAAAATACCCTCACATCTAGTTTCCCCTTTCTCCTATATCTCCCTATCAGCAGTGGCGAGGCGAGTGCGAGGGTCATGGCGGAGGCAGGCACGAGCAGCGATGTTGGAGGCGGACATGAGCAGCCAAGGTGGCGGCAGCGGGCGCGAGCAACGACCTCGAGTTGCAGCTGCATTAGCATTATACTGCTAATTTAATATTTTTTTAAAAAATATCCTGCGAATTTTGTATCATGTGTCCAAATATCAGTGTTTTTTTTTTTGACTTTCCACCTGGGTTTGAGGCTAGTTTCCATAGAAACTTTTATTTTTTGTGTGTAAAACAACACACAGTAACTTAAAAAAGGGTAAATTATACATAGACCCCCTGATGTTTAACTGATTCTCACATACACCCCCTCTTGTTTAAAACCCTACAAATGCCTCCCTATAGTTTGAAAAGCACATATTTTGCACCCCTCAAGATAGGTCTATATGTGTATTTTTTCAAACTATAGGGGCACATTTGTAGGGTTTTAAATATAAGGGGTGTAAGTGATAATTGGTCAAACTATAGGGGGGCATTTGTAGGATTTTAAACATAAGGGGTGTAAGTGATAATTCGTCAAACTATAGGGGTTTAAGTGTAATTTATCCAAAAAAATGATAAAGAACAAGAAGGATTATCCATAATCAAAGACAATGCGAAGATAGTAAACCAAGGAGGCATCCTGCAGGGGAAAAAAGCTAGACCCCGAAATGTTGATGCCCATGCCGTGCCAACCAATCAGGTGTTTCATTGACCTCACAAAAGATGTGGGACAACGAAACCGAGGAAGGGTCCCTAATAAGGTCTATGATTACATTGTTAGACGAAGATTTGTCTAAAAGACATAGTATGGAACTCCGACCACAGTCCCCTGGCGTAAGTGCCAGCTAGGTGAGTTGGTAAAGTCTCAGGGGGTTGGTGCCCGAGACCTGGGATCGATTCCCGCTTAAATCAAATTAAACAACTGGTAGGGGGCTGCCATAACCCTCCCTCAAATGAGACATTGAGGGATTCTCAAAAAAAAAAAAAAAAATCCCCTGACTAGGCGATAGAAGAAGAATTTTGTCGGGGCTCCTGAACTGACACAGAAATTCGACGAGTAATACTTAAAGTCAGCACCTACCCAAACCACTCGCAGGTGAAATCCGCGACTACCTCCTAGTCCTGAGAACAATTTTGTACCAACCTCCTTAAAGAGGTTGGAACATTCACGGCTCTCTCATTAGTCCATTTCAAGGGCATGTTGGAATGAATGTTCCAAATTTGTTCTCACTAGTCGCGGGTGTGGGCCAACCCAAAGGGAAAAAATGAGTTTTTTATTTGAAAAAACTAGTTTTGATCTCCTCCGGCCAATGGCCCGGTCGTGGGCCTGGGGCGCATGACAGCCGCACGATGGCTGGCAATCCAAAAGTGAAATCGCACTCCACGGAACACGTGCGGCTGTGATGTGCACAACCCCACCGACCAGGCCCCTGAGGAAGATCTGAGAGTTCTCGGTCGGGCCCGGTCGGTGGACCCGACGCTCATCACAGCCGTATGCAGTCGGCTGGAATTCAATTCACTTCTGGGTCGCATTCCATCGTACGGTTGTGATGCGCGCGGACTGGAGAATATCTGAACTCGGAAAAATCCGATTAGCGGTCCAATAAACGAGAGCCCGAAGCTAACGTCATTATTATGCGCGGAGAAAATATTCAGTGAAGCAGTTGTATATGCTGACGTGGCGGAGCACATCATGCCGCCGTCCAATACCGTCACCATTGAATCAGGAACGGGACGCTCCCGTCCGGGCGCGATTCAATCTTCAATGATGGGTGCATCGGACGGCTGGCGCCACACACGCCTCCCATGTGTCGTCTGACCGAATCGAAGAGTACTGTGTTCTGCTATCCTGCGCCACGCAGCTGATACTCTCACTCTCTCTCTCTCCATAATTTCTAGAACTCACCACGTTAACAGCGAAGAGTCCTTTTAATCGAGAAGAGAGAGAGAGAGAGAGAGAAGAGAACAAATTCCCACTCGTTTCGCATCTCAGGGGAGCATCTCCGAGGATTAGGTGAGGCCGGCGATCCCAATTAAAACCCTAGCCTTGATTTGATAATCTCTGCTCATCCCTCACTCCTCTCTCGATTTCCGAGAGATTTGATCCCGATTTAGAAATATATCCCGATTTTTTCGGTTAATTTCATTATTGTTTCATTCGATTTGGAAGGGAATCTGATCGGATCGCTGAAGGATTTATCTAGGGTTTGTGCGGTCGAATTGGATTCAACAAAAGGAAGTGGAGCTCTGCTGATGCTGGCGTGAGAGAGGAGAGGGGAGGGAGATGGGGAAAGGAGGAGGCTGCGTGCCGAGCAAGAGGAGGCAGCCGGCGGTCGCGGCTGATAAGCCGTTGAGCGCAGTGAGGGATCCTGTGTTAACCACCCCGGAGAGGGCTTCCGGGGATGCCGGTCCCGCTGAGGCAGCTGCGGCTTCACCCCCGGCGGAGCTCAAGCTGAGGATCTTTATTGTGTTCTACTCCATGTATGGGCATGTGGAGGGATTGGCGAGGAGGATGAAGAAGGGAGTGGATGGCATCGAGGGGGTGGAGGGGGTGCTGTTCCGGGTCCCGGAGACGCTCACGCCGGAGGTTTTGGAGCAGATGAAGGCGCCGGCGAAGGATGAGGGGATACCAATTATATCCGCGCTGGAGCTGACCGAGGCGGACGGGATATTGTTTGGGTTCCCAACGAGGTACGGATGCATGGCTGCGCAGATGAAAGCTTTCTTTGATTCGACCGGGTCGCTGTGGAGGGAGCAGAAGCTTGCTGGGAAGCCGGCCGGGTTCTTCGTGAGCACTGGCACCCAAGGAGGAGGCCAAGAAACGACTGCGTATGTATCTCTTCTCTTGCGTCTTCTTTCTTTTCTATGTTCCTTCAATCTGAAAGTTTGATCACCGATCCATTCATTTTCGAGATGGTCATGGTTAACAAGAAGCTAACCTTAAGTTCTTATTATGCCACTGATTGTCGCAGTGTGACACTATTTTAGGTTTATCCTGAATCATTTCTCGTGTGATAAAGGTCGGCCGGAGGATTTAGGAGCAAGTGTGAGTGTTTAGGTTGATGTATTGTGATCTGAATGTTGAATTAGCCCGCAGATTGCACAAGTAGACCTCTGATAGAAGTGAGAATATGGGTTCTTGTAAATCCAAAATTCTAGTTTATCTATTCCAAAATCTTCACTTTTTTTGTTCTTTTTTATTGCTTAGCTAGGTAGAATAATGCTTGTGATCTTTACAGCCATAATCCAAGTCATGCACTCGTGTGCTTATTTTCATGCTTATGGATTGTGATTACGGGCTAATTAGAACTGCTTGATGGTCAGATTAGTTCCTAACTACTACATCTTTTTCTCTCTCTAGTGCCTTATTCTTGGGCGTCAGCTTGCACACATTCATGTCGCTGAATCCTGCAATGTTGTTATTGGATATTTTTTTTAACAGTAGCCTGTGTCGAATAGCATGTATTTAGGTCTATTCATATGCTAATTAATTTATTTGAAAGTTCTTCAAACAAATAACGGAAGTGAAAGCCTTCATGTTTAATTTAGGGATTCATTAATTACCATCATATTGTTTGTGGTGTACTGACTACAGAGTGGATTGCTTAAAATCATGTGCATCTAGATTAGTTGATATTAGACGCGGTCAGCCACTAAAATGCATGGGTTACATATGGCAACACGTATAGCTCTTTTCTAACAAAGCACAACTTTAGTACCTGAACATTGTGATTAGAAACACACCTATCAAGTTCTGTAAAGCATGTACTTTTCAATAGAGAATTATGTACAAAGCATCATCCAGTTTCTTGTTAGAGTGAATCTGTTCGAGTTCCTTGAATGGTACATGAAACCTAATTCCATTCATCCTATATCTAACAACAAGCCTTTGCACTCTAATATACTCTTTCCCTCATTTTTTTGTCATCACATAAGTTACTAGAAAGCTCAATGAGAAAGCTTAGTAGCATGGAATCAAATGTCGACAAATTTCCTACCAATTGATCAAAATGTCTTTTTCTTCAAGGTTCCGACATAGAAATCATATGAAATTTCTATTGTACCAAATTTCTGTTCAACATCACGAAATATCGACTAAAATGACCGACATTTGACGAAAATTCGACTGTCTTTTTTTTTTTGGACAATTATTCCTAAAATTTTCATCTTTTTTCAGTAAAAAATGTCTTTTTTTGGTGAACACTTCAGTCTTTCCTTTATTTTGATTTTTTTTTTTCATAACAAACTGGTATTTGACCGAAACCGATTGAAATTTGCTCAAAATCCAATAAATTTCTACCTAGATCATTCTTAAAAAAAAATGCCATTGACATTGGACCAAATTCTGACAAATTTTCATTTTTTGACCAACCGAAGTCGACATTTAAAACCTTGTTTAGTAGCACAAGGATCAATTAAGAATTGAGATGGTCATCAGAATTGGAATTTGGAACAAGGGATACTCTTTTACATCATATTCACGACTCTATTCCCTTATTTCCATATGAACATGGAATTAAATGTCGACAAATTTCCTACAAAATGATAGTATATGTTTTTTAAGGATCTGACATAGATTGAGATACATGGATACAAATACGGGATACTGATATATCAAGTTTTGTAAAACATTTATTTTTCAACGAAGAATTATCTACAAAACATCGTCTAGTTTCTTGTTAGAGTGAAACTATTCAAGTTCCTTGAATGTACATGAAACCTAATACCATTCATCCTATACGAACGACAAGCCCTGTTCAAGATCTAACTGAAATTCTAAATCAGATACCTAAGTGTAGGTTACATTAGTTCAGCGTACATGTTAAAATCTTGGTCCATAATTTCTTTGCTACTACCAAATGCTTTTCATGACTGTTGAATCTCCTTGGGCTGATGTTGAATGCTAATGTCCATCATTTGAGTAATGAGACCTGTAGATTTTGGTTATGTTCAACATTAATCTCGACTAGGTGCATATACCAATGATAATACGAAGTAGTGCATAAGGGTTATTAGATCAACCAAACAGAAACCATCACACTGTCATTTAATCAAGGTCTTCATGCCATTAATGGTTGAGGCTGCAAGTCGAAGAGTGTTGATGATTGGATCATCCATCTGGGTACATCAATGGGCAGATTCTCCATCTAGAGCACACCAATTACTGAATTTGTGACATGGGTCTCCTCCACTAGTTTTCCTTGTCCACATCTATCTTTGGAGCAAAGCTACTAGGATTCTTGGTAGTCATCTGCTCTAGAAGCATGTTAAACTTCTCCATTCAATTTGACTACTTTATAATGTTATTCATGGTCACGATAATTTTCCTTTTGTTGCTCTCTGATCTGCTGTCTACATTTACGTTCATGAAGTAATTGCCTTAGAAACAATTCTACCTTGAGAATCAAAACTTTCCCTGATACCATCTAATGGAGATATGGCCCATATGGGTTGCCTGTGGTATAAAATGTCATGGCAGGAATGATGAGCACTCATGTTAGGAGCGTTTAAGATCAGAAATTTTCTCCAATATGAGCACTTTGAGTCAAAACAGCTCCCATTCTAGGTCAAACATGAACAAATTGGCACTGCATAGGGGATGTCGCAGATAAACCAGTAATCATAAATCTAGCAAAATTAGCTGTAATTGTGTTTTTAAAGGCAAATCTGTTGTTAAAATCAGCAATCAGGAAATGAGCAATATAAGTTAAATAGGGCACCAAATTAAGGGCAATCAAAGCTTCGTCTAGCGGCGACCATTACCTTGAATTATGACATCAAGTGAATACCCATATGCAAATTTCAAGACAAAGGAGAAATATGAAATTGATTTGAAATGATGAAACATAATGTATCCTGTTTTGTTGGTTTCCTTTGTGTTAAAAAGCCTTTAGGTTGTAAGGCAGCCTTACATTAGCTTCAATTCTAATGGCGAGGTGATTCTTGTCCAAGGAAGAGCTGAGTTTTCCAATTAGGAGATGAAACATCGAAGAAGCTATATGGATGGAGATGGATTTATGGTGAAGCGAAGGGGAAAGTTAGAAGATAAATAACACATGTATCATAAGATGTCGGTACAAGAAAGGGTGCTCCTCGACTTGTAATTAAAGGTTGACTAAAGGGACAATCCCTGGCGAAGGAAAGGAGTAGGAAGAAAGAGAAATGGGCTGATGGTCTTCGAAATTGTAAATTTTTTCCCCAAAGATCACTCAAACTATTGGAGGTTTTCTTTTATCGTCCTTGGACATAACATGTCCCTAGTGACATGGAGAGGATACCTTTCTGGAAAGGAACAAAAAGAGGGAGAGAGAAAATGTCGTTAGGAATCCCCTACCCATGGAAGGACAATAACAGTGAGTAGGGAGGAGGCGGTTCCTCATAACTCATGAATCATGATGCCTTAAAGAAAGTGGGGCTAGATTTGACTAAAAATGACAAACTTATGCCTCATATAAGTCACAGCTCCAACATGATTTGAGGATACGACTGAATTCGTACTGTTTCGGAACCATAATTGCTTTTGCCGAGATGGGTCAGGTTTGGGGTCAAATTGAATAAACCCCTGTTGCTTTGGAACCATTTTTGGATCTTTCAGTTTTGTTTCGCCGAAACATACCAAAAAATAACGAATCACAAAAAATGGTATTGGTTCTATCTTTTTCTATTGTTTATTCTCACAATCTTTCATGAGATTGTCCTTCTCAAAATTGCCATTAGCTGCACGAAATGTTATGTGATTTCTTCTTTTGTCCGTGATAGTCATGTGGCTCATGTTTTTATTTATGGTTAAGTCATTGATATTAGTATCCATTCGCATGCAATTGGCAACTGACATAACCGTCAATAGAGTTTTGGACCTAGTCAGGATCTGATCCCAACCCAAATCTAAGACCCTGAGCTCTCAGTTTTCCAGATTGAACCGGTTCACAAGTTATTTTATTTAGGCCATTAAGCAGGCCATGACAACTTGACTTTAAGTTATGGACTCTTGATTGTTAGGTTGGCTTTATAGACATCTAACCTCAACCGTTGATTGCCTTATTTAGTGATCTCTTAATTTTAGCTAAGTTTACCCCTCACTTATCTCGTGCTAAGCAATTGTTTAACTCAAGTGATAGTTGAGAACATATCCCAAACGCAGGTAATATGAACCTCCCTAAATAAATTAACCAAGAGAGTAAAATAGAAGATGAAATTAATCTAAATAAAATCGTAAAACTTGCAATCATAGCATAGGTTACGGTTTTTACATCATTTATGTAGCTCATCCTAGCTGCCTAACCATGCCCAGGTGTCTCCAACCTTACTATGAAACTTATGGGGGAAGTGATTTAGGCT
Source organism: Chamaelirium japonicum (assembly GCA_947650365.1). NCBI lineage: Eukaryota > Viridiplantae > Streptophyta > Magnoliopsida > Liliales > Melanthiaceae > Chamaelirium > Chamaelirium japonicum. Next base: position 11,195,052 of record OX393557.1, read on the forward strand.
CCTAATTAAGAAGTTCGATAGGCCAAAGATACAAATGCACATTAGAGATAAATAGTTAGGTTTTTTAAATTGCTAGGTGATTCGGGATATCTCCATTCTCCGGACAAAGATATCTTCTCATCAGTTCTAATGGAGTTGGGGACTTTGGTGTTTGGAATGTCATATAGCTAGTTCTAGAATCATCTTATTATTGCATTTATGTAATGTGCACAAAACAAGGTTTTGAAACTGGGTATTGGTTGTGCCAGTTTATACATTTTTTTTATATAAAAAAATTCAGGTCCCAGTCTGTACTTACCAGTCTCGTTGGATTCGTACCAAGTCTCGGTCCAGACGGTAGAAAACCGGTCATACCGGTTGGTACGACTCGGTATTGTATGAAACTATGATATAAAAAGAAAGATCTCAAAAAAAAAAAAGATCTGACCAATATTGTATGTTCCCTTGAGTCTTTGAGTACTCAAACACTTAATCTATCTCTAAGTGTTAGTAATTGGATCAATGTGGTCAAATATTATATTGTTCTTCCACGGACTTGGTGGAACCTATTGATGGGCCAAAATAAATGTATGATCCAACTTATACCTAACCATGCTTGAAACTTAAATGCTGCCAACATTACTTCCAATACATTTGGAAGAAACATAAAATTGTAAAAATGCAATAAATTAATTGCAAACTATAATTGTCAGAACATTAGTAAACATGCAATTAAATTAGGGGTTTTTAGTCTAAGGCCCTTCTAAGTTCTAACTACCCCTGTAGTTTGATTAACCCATGGCTTAAGTTCGTTTAGCCTTAAGCCCCTCCAAAACTGACTATTTTTAAATGCCCATTTTACCCCTCTACTATCTACTCAGTAAGTTAGATTAAAAATTCGGTAATAGTAATAGTGCATATATAGTGATTGCTATAGTAATTTTACTGTAGCGCTATAGGGATTTCACTGTAGCATCCGAATTGATACTCCATAATCATTGTAGCTTCTACAAGGATTCTGAAGTATCAATTCGAGCAATAAAGTATCAATTCGATTGCTACAATGAAATCACTATAGTAGCTACTATGATTTCACTATTGCACCTGAATTGATACTCTACTACCCAAATTATTACTCCAGAATCATTGTAGCTGATTAACAATTCTGGAGTATCAATTCAGGTTAGCAGAGTATCAATTTGGTTGCTACAATGATTTCATTGTAGTAGCTATAGTGATTTCACTATAGTTGAAGCAGTGAAATCACTATAGTGATCACCGTACAAACACTATTGATTCTCTGGTTTGAAAAATCGTGTTTGGGCTTGGCAAAAGGCAAATATGTTCGAAACCTTTGGGTTTTGACGGTTCAACCAATGTTATCAAAATCAGAAGAAAAAATAAGGGCAAACTATAGAAATACCACATGAACTATACCCTCAGTTTCAGTTTGGTCTCTCAAGTTCTACCCCAGAGGGGATATTTGTGCGGCATGGGCTAAGTTGTTCAAACTAAAACTTTGAGGGACCAAAGTGAAGCTGACGGTATTCTTCAGGGGATGTTTTGTAATTTAAACCTCCCCCCCCCCCCATTAAAATAAAAAAAATAAATAAAAAAAGGGAGACTTAGCGAGTTAGCATTAAGTCCTTTTAGCAGATGCTATATTTGCTAAAGGATAGGCCACGTTTCAATATTGCACCAAGTCCCTCCCGAACTTTGCATGCTGCAGCAAGTCCCTCATCCTTATTTACCCCCTCACGTGCTACAAATAGAGTATCCATTCGCTGGTTTGACATTGTGCATGTAGCGGTTGCTACAGTGATTTCGCTATAGCTACTACAGTGATTTCACTATAGTTGCTATAGTGAAATCACTGTAGCAAGAGTATCAATTCGATTTGGTAAGAGTATCAATTTAACGAATTGACCGTTGCTACAGTGATGTCACTATAGCTGCTACAATGATTTCACTGTAGCAAGAGTAACAATTAGCCGAATGGAGACTCTTTTTGAAGATGAATGGATACATCGAAATCATTGTAGCAACCGTAACATGCACAGTGTCACCTAGTGAATAGATACTCTTGTTGCTGACGAATGGATACTCTTTCCGGAGACGAATGTATACTCTTGTTATAGTGTTTTCGCTATAGTAGCTACAGTGAAATCACTGTAGCAATCACTACATGTATAGTGTTAATCGGAGAATGGATACTCATGCCAAAGACGAATGAGTACTCTTGCTGGAGTGACAGTTTTATAATTTAAAGGATAAAAAAAGTCAAACATTTTCGGTTAAGCACTTGGTGTACAAACGTGTCCTTTGGGAGGGACTTTAGTTAATATTTGAACAAGTTGTTTCCTTTAGCTTAAATAACGACCTGTGGAGGGATTTTGGAGGGATTTTGGACTAATTAACCCTAAATAAAAACAAAAAACAGAAATTCAGGTTTTGATTAACTGATTCGGCCTTGCTCAAATTTTATTTGGTTAAATCGGATCCGAATCTGTGAACCGGATGAGAACCAGGACAAACCGGTGAACCGAATCCAACTCGGGGTAAATTGAGCTCCGGGGGTGTGGGGGGTGATTCGGTTCGAACTTAGCGAAAATCTTAACCGGTTAGTTGGCTAAACACTCGAACCATATTATGAACCCATATTTGTAGCCGTCATGGAGGAGTTGTCGGTTTAGCTTTAATTAGCTTTTATTAAGCTCTGCTTGTATGTTGTTTTTAATGCAGTTGGACTGCGATCACCCAGCTAACTCACCACGGAATGCTCTTTGTTCCCATCGGGTACACATTCGGAGCCGGCATGTTCAAGATGGATGATATCAGAGGGGGTTCTCCATACGGCGCAGGCGTCTTTGCCGGCGATGGCACGAGGGAACCCAGCGACGCGGAGCTCGCCCTTGCGGAGCACCAGGGCAAGTACATGGCGTCGGTGGTCAAGCGGCTGGGTGGTGCGCCTGCAACTTTGTCCACAGTCTGAGATCCTATCCTTACCCGCCGCTGCCCATTCACCCACCTTCTGGACCTCCCATCATCCCATTCTCAAGATTTCAATTCCTTTGCGTGGTTTCACATTGTGCTTTTCCTTGGATAGTAAAAAAAAAAAACAGAGAAGCAGCTATGGTCTCATGCATCTGTTTTAGCTTCGGCGATTGTTTGTTTGCGTGTTTATATCTCTCTCCAATTTGTTATGCATTTGTTGGGTCATTATATTGTGATTCCCAACAATAACATCTGTTCGTATAATAAGAACGGCGAGGTTCTTCGCTGGTCCTGACTTGTTTCTATGGTGTCATTGCTGATGTTTTTTTTTTTTTTTGAGATCGGCAGGCGGGTGTTCTGAAACCTTTCGGGCAGTGGTCGACTTCAGGCTCGAACTAATCCCTCTGGGAGTGACACGGCAAATCCCACTCCACTATTGGGTAAATCGAGGGGAGTAAGAGTTGAACCCACAACCTCCTCACCGAAGCATCAGTTGCATTGCCAGCTCTTCTATCCCCTGTGGGTGTTATTGCTGCTGTTTCAGTTATGTTGCTGGTGGTGGTTGGAACTTGGAACTAAAGCCCTAACCAGCTTTCCATGGACTAAGAATAGCTATAGCTTATAGGATACTTTTTAACCTATTTTTAGAGGAAAGAGTGTCAAAATTGGAAATATTAAAAGAGAAGGTGAAAATTAAATTAAAAAAAAAACAAGTCTGGTGAGAGATACCCTCATGGGAAATGTGTTCGTGGAGAGAGAATAGTATGGAATGGGAATGAAAAACAAAAGAGTGAGAATGGTCATTTCCCACTCTTATTTGGTGCAACCAGTTAAATATTGGAGTGGTGGATTTGATTTAAAACTGAAACTTTCTATTTTTGGTTGTTGATGGCTTTTTATTGGGGAGTTACTGAAGTCGGTGGACCAAGTTGGTTGTCGCGGTACTGGTTAGATCGGACGACTTAACTAAGTGGTCTGACGAGTTGGTGGTAAACATGGTCTCATTCTCCGATAAATGTCCTGATGGGTTGCGTCTACCGGTTGAACATATCTATTATAAATAGATATGCATGGGTGGAGTCCCCACACACACGTCATTAGAGCCACCATTGTGAATCCAGAGGGATTCAGGATGATCCATAGGAGACAACAACGTATGAAAGTTCTTCGCCCGGTATTACGAAGGATCTCTCTCATCTCCTCATAAAGATATGTGTTTTCATCCATAACGACGATCTTGGTCTATCGATCGGGGGTGTTCTCGTATAGAAACCCTAACAATTGGTATTAGAGCCGATTCTCCTCACAATGGGGGTCTAATACTACACGTGAACGTATAGTCCTTAAGGGGGGCAGATCGTGTTATTATGACGACCAAGATCCAATAGCCAAAAGTCAAGAGTCAAAACTTCTCGGACTGTAATGCCAAGATGGATGAGTTGAGGTAAGAGCTATGAGTTACCCTCATATCGTTTGGAGAGAAAGAGATCATGAGCTACTTATATAATTTCATATCTCAAATATAGCAGACTCGTTTTTAAACCGTGTAGCGCTATGGATTTCGTAAGAACTCTGTAGTTAAGTGTGCTCGGGTGAGTGTAATACTGGATGGGTGACCCACAGGGAAGTCCTCGTGTGGGCACAGACAGAGTGGACAATATATTGTGTGCTTGAGGTGGATGTTACAAAATGGTATCAGAGCACAGCAGACCATGTCCAAAGGGATCTTGATCCAAAGGGGTGATCGGTGCACCGCGGATTGATTCAGGTAACCCGTGATGGCCTCGGCTAACCGCTGTGGAGCTGCAGCGCAAATGCGGCACAACGGCAGTGGGGCCACGGCTGCTTATGGGAAAGCGACAGGGGCTGCATTCGTGAGGGATGGCACGGTGGATGGCAAGATTGTGCGTCCCTAGCGAGATCTGTGAGCGCACCGACACGGCATAGCAGCCACGACCCACGGGCTCCGGTCGTTAAGCGGTCACGACAGCCACGGTCGCACACGATGGTGACGGCCTATGCAGTTGCGCTTTGTGCGTCGAACAATGCGTGATTCATGGCTGTTGTGTGCGTGATTCGAGATGGCGCACGCATGAATCACGGCGTTTCACGCGGTTCATACGGTGCTTGGAGTGGGCGGTTGTTTTAGTTGGATTAGGGTTTCGATTTTGGGGAATATGTCAGTCCCTGTATGTTTTGATTCCGGTTTTAAATTCGGGTGGACTGCAAACAGTTCCTTTTAAGGATTTCATTTTAAGATAGGTCCCAATAACCTTTTCCTCTAAGCTTAGGTCCACATTTCAGCAGATTAGTTACAACATTTCTTTTGGTTAATACAAGACTAAAATAGCCTTGGTTAAGTTGCGGAATTTACCAACCTACCATTGTCTATATAATTTCACTTGATCTCTATGAAATGTACAGTTTCGAGACCTAGTGTGGGACCACTATAGCTGCTACAGTGATGTCACTGTAGCCGCTACATTGAAATCACTGTAGTGCTATAGTGATTCTGTTGTAGCAGCTACAACGAAATCACTGTAGCGCTATAGTGATTCTATTGTAGCAGTTACAATGAAATCACTGTAGCTCTATAGTGATTTCGTTGTGATAGCTAAAAAACACGTTGCTACAGTAAAATCATTGTAGCAATAGTAATGAATTATGTAGCAATAATACTCATTTCAATTGAGTATAATTGATGTAACATCTCAAAAATATTAATAATTTTAATCTAATATAATAAGAAAATTTTCTGTACAAAATTCAAAACAAAAATCGGTCTATGCCATTGCATTCGGCTCGTCGAAACGTTTGTCGAAACGATCAAAAACCGTATACAAACTTTTACGTTTTGATTACGTTTAGAACACTTTAAAAAATTTAAAAATAAAAATGGCCAAGGTAGGGTTTGAACTATGGACCATTGGTAAAATTTTATATCTACCCCCTCTAGCTAGAAAGTTCTTGCAATTGTTCAATCTAAACTACAAAAATAAAATATATGTAGTGAGAGGGGGGAAGACCAAGAGACAACCAGCTGTAGACCTTTGGGTTCTGACCGGATGAAAACAGTCAAAATAGAGTGGCTCAACTGAAGCAATCAATTTAATAATGGGCTGATTTTGCAATTAAGACCTTGGCCTCTTGTATTATGGAAAACGCCACCTTGCCCAACCACCTCATTTGCCCGCCGCCGGTCGCCGCCACCGCCGCCTCCGCTGGTCGCAGTCGTCGGTCGCTGTCCGCCACCGGTCTGCAGTCACCGCCGTGCCCGCCGCCGATCGCCCTATTGGCCAAAAGAAAACCGGTAGGCCCCATAATATTTTATCTTATTTATGGGCTTAAGCCTACTAGAAGATGGGTCAGCCCATTAAAGTTATGGGCTGGGCTCGATCACTATAATAGTTTTGGACCGAAGCCCATTAAACAAAATAACTCCCCATTGTTATTATGATAGAACCACTTCAAAAATGTTCAAACTGAACACAATTATTAAAGGTAACTTGATATTTTTACTAAAGGCAGACCACCTATTATTAACCGTTAATTTCGATTATTTTGGCCATAACTAGAGCAAACGAACTCCGAATTGAGTTCCGTTTGTGGTCACGTTTCCAGAATGAAAAATCCTACAACATAGATATAAATTCAAATTATTTTAAAAAGGACCTAAATGTCCCTATATGATAGAATGCATTAAATAAATTAGTTTAGCTATAAAAACCTAAGGCATCCAACATCTGATTCCGTCTGATCCTTGTGACATAAAATGTAAAACTAACAAAAAAATAAAAATATATATTTCAGGTCATGAGCATACTAAGGCATCTTCGTAGGATGAAGGATTCTACGACTTCTCAAGTAGGAGACTAAACCTATTAAATTCTTGATAAGTATTTGTCATTGAGATATTATTAATATGCTATGGATTAGTTTAATTTATAAGATGTATTGATCATTTAATCGGGTGTGGGGCTGTCCCTGGCTTGTGGGCCTAAAAGATAATCCTGGGTGTGGGGTTGTCCATGGCTTATAGGCCTAAAAGATAATCCTGGGTGTGGGGCTAGCCCTGGCTGAGGCCAAGAAAAAACCTAGGTGTGGGGCTAGCCTAGTCCTTTGACTAAAAGAAACCTAGGTGCGGGGCTAACATTGTTCTAGACAAAAAGTTCTCGGGTAAGATTGAGATTTCTACCCTGGTTTGAGCCAAAAAGGAAATCGGATGAAAAGTAACTTTTAAATTACTATTCATAGTCATGTTAATTGTTTTCTTTCAGTACATTTATCTTACTACAAATGAACTAGGTTTATTAGGTGAGTCAATGGATTAGACTCACCCCCCTACAGATTTTATACCCTCTACAGAGACTGACCATACAGGACAAGGAGAAGAGGAAGAGCAAAAAGAGAAGGAACCAGAGGGTATCGAGGACCCACGATACAGTCCATACTACAAGGATGCGGGAGCGGAGATGTGAATCATCAAAGATTCTAGATGACATGTTTAAGTTTATAGCAAGCCATGTAACAAAACTCATATTGTAGTACATGGTTATAAATAAAAGAGGCTCCAATGACCCACCAGGGGATATGAGAGTTGGCAAAGCAACTGATGCTTTGGTGATGAGGTTGTGGGTTCAACTCTTCCTCCCCTCGATTTACCCAGGAGTGAAGTGGGAATTGCCGAGTGGGTCGGGCTTCACTCCCGGAGGGATTAGTCCGAGCCTGAAGTGGGCCATTGCCCGAAAGGTTTCGGGACACCCGCCGATCACAAAAAAAAAAAAAAAAAAAAAGAGGCTCCAATGATTTCCATATTTGATGGAATTATTTTAATATCAAGTTTTCTTTTAACACCCCAGTGTTATACTGGTTGCTTAAATCCGTATAATACCGGAGCATTACAATTGACATATATTTGAATATCTTTGCTATAGTGAAATCATTGTAGCTGCTATATTGATTTTTTCATGATTGTCAAAAATACTTTGCTACCGTAAAAGCACTATAGTACTCAATTTTAGTAAAACTGAGTATTATTTGAATAAAATTGAGTACTTTACTACAGTGATTTACTGTAGGGAAGTCTTTTTAGCCGGCACAATTAATTTCACTGTAGCAGCTATAATGAAATCACTGTACGTAGCAACCTGTGCCTGATACTCAAATATACAAAATGATACTCAATTCTGCTGAGTATTATTTTGCATAAAATTGAGTACTTTGTTACAGTGATTTTACTGTAGAACTATCTTTTCAGCATCCACGATTAAATCACGGGTTGCTACAGTGATTTCACTGCAGTAACTACTGCAAAATCACTGTATCAGCTACAATGAAATCACGGGTTGCTACAGTGATTTCACTGTTGCATCTATAATGAAATCATTGTAGCAATCACAGTGCTTTTACTGTAGCAGGTACAGTGAAATCACTATAGCAACCTGTGCCACTATTGATGCAAAAAAAACCATGTCATATATCATCTGTCGTTATTTAGTATGGGAGGATACTATGGGTATTTATGGTATTTTTAAAAAAATTGTTATCCAAAACGGTTAAGATTGGATCATTTGCAATCAAAACAATGGACAGAGGATCAGGCTGTATGCTATAGTCATACAGATGGACTTACTATAAATAGAGACTTAAGATTGGACTAAATGTTATAGGCACTCTCTTTTTTTTGACCTAAAACCGATTTTCCCTTTTAAATTGGGAAATTTTATTCATACCCCATAAATCTGTAATTAGCCCCCATTTCCAACAACCTTGAACACACCCCATTTTTTTTTTTTCATACCCCATTACTATCCCAAAAATACCCTTCCCCCTTACACCCCACCTTCAATACACCCTAGTTAAATGGCCCATCCCAACTTGATTATACCCCAATCAAACACATACCCCTTAAATATACCCCAATTATATGCACTCTTGAATACACCCCATTCTTAAATAAACCCCATGCAATTAGCTGGCACTTGAAGGCACAAGTAGAGCTGCAACTTGGGCGGGCCAACCTGAACCCAACCCAAGTCCAACCCGAATTTGGGCGGGCTAATCCGAGCCCAACCCGAATTATTTCTCGTCGACCCGACAGGACCCGACACGATGTTAGCGGGTCTGGGTCAGGGCTAAACGGGTTCGGGTCATAAACGGGTTGACACGATAGACCCGTTTAATAAACGGGTCGGGTCCGGGTTTAGGGTCTGGACACGGTAGACCCGGGAAGACCCGTTTAATATTCAACGGGTCGTGTCGGGTCGGGTCAGGTCAATCCGATACTATAATATCTAATACCAGTGGGTCTTTCGGGTCAGGTCGGGTCGAGTCGGATTGGGTCGGATCGGATCAACTGAATAGATTCGGGTGGTAAACGGGTCTTACTGGGTCTTATCGTGTCTACCCGTTTATTAGCGGGTCGGGTACGGGTTTAGGATGTAGACACGATTAGTTAAACGGGTCGGGTCCGGGTCTAAGGGTTTTGGACACGACACGAAACTAGACACGACACGACACGACCCATTGCCACCCCTAGCTGCAACTTGGGTGGGCCAACCCGAACCCAACCCGACTTTGGGCGGGTTAACCCGAACCCACCCCGCACAACCCGGCTAACCCGACAGGTTGGGCTTGGGCTAAGTTTAAAGAAACCTTGGGTTGGGTTGGGGGTACAAAAGACGCTGAGTAGGGGCTTTGGGGTTTAGGGTACAAAAAAAAAGGGGCATTGTTGGTATTAAAGTATTGTTGAGTAAGTTATTGAGAAACGATAGGGATAGGGGACTAATTACAGATTTTTGGGGTATGAATAAAATTTCCCATTACCACCAGCCTTGACTGTTTAGTTAAGGAAACATTATCGTCAGTTTTTGGTTTTTTTTGGGTTTAAGACCCAACTACAAACCCGACCCGACTTGCTTTAGTGGAGACCTATTCGGATTTATAATAGTTTAAACCCGACTGCACCTTTAGTATCTATACCCGACCCGTCAGCCACTTAAGTGGAAAACCCGCATTGATCTATTTGATTCCAGACCCGACCCATTATGAACAGTTCCAGCATTTATATTGTTATTTAATTGTCTGAATAATCTGGACCGACCATTTGTTTTAGTGTTTCTGGGCCCGATCGATGCCCGATTCGGACGATCCATATATAGATTTCGGATATTCGGATTGTTTCGGATGCATCGGTATGGTCAGATCTTACAAATCTGATCTCTTTTTGTAACTTATCATGTAGAATGTTATAAATAATAATATTTTAATACTTTAATATGTGATCTCGTGCCAATTTTAAATCATTGCAACGTTTACATGTGCTAAACAATCATGTTGCAATTTTTATGTGCCTTAGTGATGTTAAATGTGATTGTTTCCATGCAGTAAACAACTGATGGCTATTATTGTACCCTATAGGATAGATATTGGTATTAGACTACATATTAGATCTTCGATGAGATTTAGAGAAGATCAAGTGACTATCTGAGGCTCATTTTTGAAATAAGTCAGATTTGCTCAAATGTAGACGGCTCATGGAGACTTTGGGTAGTCAGATTGGAGGGCTTCCACTAGGGTGACTAGGCATCCCATTGCACTAGGGTTTGATTCTGCCCAAAGATGTTTCAGACTAATGAGTCCAGTAGGATGAGCAGAATAGTTGCCTGTGATTAGGGAAGATAGGATAACCCTTCTGCCCAAAGGTGTTGGATAGTGTCCGACTCAACCCGATTGCAGCCGACTAGGTCTGTGCATGTTTGTATACGTGATTTAGGAAATTGAAGCATATCAAGGGATCTTGCCAAAGCTAAGTCTTGATAGTGTGAGGGAGTTGTCCTATAAAAAAACTTAGCACATGAAGTCCTCTTTGGTTGATTTGAATCATAACCCCTAATTCAAGTCGAGATATATTTGTGATTAGTATTAAAATTATCATTGATTTGTAATCCTCTATTCAGAGAAGGATGTGATAGCTATTTCGAGGAATCTAGCTATTGTTGAGCCCTTGAATGATTCTGATTATTCATTTTGGAAGATAAATTTTGAGATCTTACTAGGATGTATGGATTGAGACTTTGTGCTCATAGATCTAAAGCCGACAGAGCTTATAGATGCTTCTATTGAGACCCAATAGAACCCCTTTATTAAGTGAGAGAAAATGAACCGTTTCTCTATGATGATGATCAGGGCTACCATTAGCGAGGAGTTGTGAGGTAACATTGCCATACCAAGAATGAGACTGCAGTCGAGCTGATGGCATTATTGAAGAGACAGTTCGTGGAGACCAAGAAGTCTTTGTTGTATATCAATATGCTTCAGATCATGAATCTGAACCATGACAACAATGGCAGTATTCGTGAGCATATTCTCAAGCTCTTGAAGCTGGCCATAGGCATCAGAGAGTAGGGTCTTCTTCAATTTATGGAGAAGCTTCTGGTTTTTTTATTGTAGTGATCTCCCTCCCAAAGTCTTTTGATACTTTTGAGGTGAATTATAATACCTATGAGACATAATGGGATCTCAATCGGCTTATCACCCTATGTGTCGCTGAGAAAGAGTGACTGAAGGGAGGGAAGAAGGGATATGAGAATCTAGCTTTGGTGATTCTGAAAAGAAGTCATTAAAGTCGAGATTTCTATAGTAGACCTTGGTATGTTGTGAGTCTATATTGTCAGATTCTTGGTAGGTCAACTTTGGAGATTATGTTTGTATGTCCCACACTTTGTATGGGCTTAGGAGTGAAAGAAGACCCAGACCGGAGGATATATTTTTTCCTCGGCAATGATGACTTGATGAAGAGGTGGTTTGTAGCTACAACTTGATGTTGGACTATAGTCACACTCTGGAGTTGGAGGATGTTTTCTACCTTTCGATCTTGTTCGAAGAGTTCTTGTCTAGCAGAGGATTTTGCTGTGTTTCGGCACAAGAGACTGGGCCACATCTCTAATAAGAGAGTGGCGGTTTAGTGAAAGATGAGATTTCACCTAGTTTAGACTTTTTAGACTTTGGTACTTGTGTGGACTACCTCAGAGGGAAGATAACTAAGTAGAGAAAGCTCACAACTACCAGAGCTTAAAGGCCCTTAGAGCTGATTTAGACGGGCATATGTGATTCGTTCCCAATCAAAGTCCGTGGTGGTTAAAGTTACTTCATCACGTTCATTGACTACTACTCTAGATATATTTATGTGTATCTTCTCCACCACAAGTCAGACAGGCTTTGGATAACTTCCAGACATATATACTAGTTAGAGGTGCAAAAGTAACTTGATAACAAGATCAATGTTAAATTTGTTCGCTCAGATCATTGAGGAGGATATTTTGGGAGAATGAACCAGGATGGTGTAAACCATAGTCATTTCTCTGAGTATCTGAGGCAGTAGGGGATTGTTCCCTAGTATACCACACCTAGCTACCCCAAGAGATCGAATGTTTTTCGGTTTTATTGTCCTTACTGACTGTTTGAGATAGTAGAGACAAATAGTACCAAGTTTGTAGAGGTTACAGAATTCAGTGGAAGCCAATGACCAGTTGAGACTCTTTTCAAAGAGAACTCTTCGGAAACTATCGTGCTAGCATCATTTTTCCCAGTTGTTCAACCAGATATAGTAGCAAATACTACACCAACTCCTACTAAGACAGTGACAAAGGTTGACCCACTACTAGTTCAGGCTGTATCGGTTCCAAATACTTCGGAGGAGCAAGTCCAATCGAGGAGGTTAGATCATCAGCATAGGTCAACTATCCCAGACTATTATGAGGTCTATTTTTAGAAGATTCAGGGTGAGGGATCAATGTTGCTGACCCTACATTCTTCCTTGAAGTCATGGGGTGTAATGAATCTCGATAGTGGCAGAAAGGCAAGAGAGAGGTGTCACACCCCAAATTTCGGGCAAATAAGATGCTCCAAAATTTGGAGGTGATTAAAGGTAAATAGAAGCCTCAAAGAATATCAACAACCGCCATTATGATATATGACTCATATTCATTCCACTAATAATCATAACCCATTATCTCAAGTCCCAAACGGATTAATACAAATCACTTATTACATAACTGCTGAAAGAGAAAACTACTAACTACTAATAAAATATTTGATTATCGCCGCTCCAAGACCACGCCTGTCTTTAATCACCAATTATTGCTGACCTGAAACTGGATCTGCCCGTGGGAATGGGCAGCCCCCATAGAAATGGGAGATTAGTCTACGTAAAGACTAGTAAGACTACAAATACTAAGCTACTACTCCAGCATACAATTTAGTATATCTAAGTATGCATTCTAACATATAATGTCGATAATATACAATATGCTACAATTGATAATTCCATGCTCATATAATAATTTAGTTTTTGCATAAAAAGGTATCTATGTATTTATTTCAAACATTTGTGAACCGTCGGTTTTCTACCAGTTCCGACAACAGAAACCTACTGGACACAAGTTACCTTGGATCCTCCAGTAGAAAGTTTACCCAAATGGCCAAAAGGGGTTTCCCGTCTCTCACGGAGGAGCTCTACCGCCCATCTTACTTTTTCGAGGTCATACCTCAGGAGTGGACTACTAGGCCAAAGCTCTCAAGCCCCTGGCTTTACCGCCTGCCCAACCCCGTGACCCTACCTACTTTATTCAGATTGTGCACGAGTAGTGGTTCACCTTCCACTCGTGCACACGGGTCTTCCTACACACTTCTCTCTAGGAAGCAACAATGTCACATCTCAGTCAAATAATGATTCAGTATTATCCACCCTGCCTCAGTTACCGAGACAGCCGGTATCGTTGCTCGTCGGCAACTCAACCAAGTTCACATATAAGTTATTATATCTCACGCATAATTCATAAGTGATTGTTATATCTATATTCATAGAATGATATGTTCTCAATATACTATTACCATGTTATCAAATATCTCATTGTTCAAGTTTAAAGCAATTAGACGGTAACCATCTTCGCATGTAATGATGTGCCCACTCCCCACATGTGATTTAACACATGCATTAGGCACATCATTCCCCATGCAAGCTTTAGAATACTACAAAGCTACACTAAACAGTCTACTATTGTAGATGACATAGTAAGAGTAACTTACTTTGATCGAGGTTGTGAGCTTCTGTACTGGGTGTCCTAGGGCGCACGCCCTGATATTCAAGTACACGGTCACCCCTAGAATGCTCCAAAGCTAATAATACCACAAACAAAAAGGGATTACTACTAAGACAATTAAACGACGCTAGGTCTATCGGCTAGATCGCACATGTGCGTTGGATAAAGTGAAGGATTATAGGGGAGTCAAACCGATATGATGCGACTATTAAACCTACCCTCGATATAGATACGTATGCACGGGGTGATAACTAACCTTCAACTTATACACCCTAAAGGATCATAAAAATATGGCATAAGGAGGCAAGCCGGGTCACCCTCAATAAGGGATCGGCCCTTGATCGGGACACGGTAAGTCATGCAACCGAACACCCTTAATATTGATTTTATTCTTTAATGATGGAACTAGGACATAAGATCTACACCATCAGGTTCGTCTTGGAAAAATAATTCCGATACCACCAGTTTCACCTAAATCCGAGTTCAGACGGGAAAATGATGACCGAACCATGGAAACCGACTAGATCGGTTACATGGCTGGAAAACTGGGTACTTAGTAGAGTCTTCAACATCTTGAACTCAGATCATTAGGTTGTATTCTCCGAGCCTATTCTAATGCCGCCAGTTTCGCTGCATTCCGATGCCGAACGAAAAATCTACGGTCGAGCCAAAATGAGACGGTTAAGTGTTGGTTAAATTCAAACCGGGATTAAAAGGATAACACTACCTCATTTTATGAAACTGCACTCTCTATGATACTATAAATTGAAACATAGGCATGGGGTATTATCTATAAAAACCGAGTCATAATATCATGACTTAAGTGGTGAATTTACCACAAAACTGACCTTATCTATCAATTTACAAATAGTGCCATTCTCTTCTCTACTAAACCTTGAACCAGTACTGCAATGGGTTTCAAAGAAACCCATTAGTCATACCTCCGAGGCCGCCCACCTGCAGCTTTACCCGGCCACTTGGGCCTGGTCGCACGGCTACTCCGGCGCCTCTAGGATCGCCAATAACCTCAAAGGTGCGGCCATATTGGCTCGCCAAATGAGGGAGATGGGGGAAACGGACAAGGCCGTAGGTGGTGCACTCGGCTATCGGCCGGCTAATTCCGGTGGTGGCTTGGGATGTTGGATGCTTTGGGCAGCTCAGGGTTGAATCCCCTCTGCTCCCGCACGGGCCGTTGGCTCGTCGGCGAGAAGGAGGAAGCAAAGGGTGAGATGATGGAGGACCTTACCTCGGTGGTCTCGGCGATGAGAACGAAGCTAAGGGAGGTTGGAGGGGAGCTGAATGGGAGGGCTACACCAATGGTGGAGGTCTCTCTCTCTCTCTCTCTCTCTCTCTCTCTCTCTCTCTCTCTCTCTCTCTCTCTCTCTCTCTCTCTCTCTCTCTCCCTGATACTGCAATCGGTAGAATGGACTGAGATGGTGTCTTTAAAAGGAACGAGAGAACACAATGCACAAGTCATGTCAAAACATAGGGACGGCGGACCAGATCCGCTAGATCTGATATGGGCGGCTATAGGTTTCTTATTTTTCAAAAGTTTCGGCCACCATTTATGGAAGTGTTGGGAGTTGCTGCTGTGTTTGTCAAAAGGTGACGGCTGGACGGCTGCCGCACACACACACGGAAGGAGTTTTCAACGATGGTGATTAAATGATTTGATTTGATTTGAGTTGATTTATCTTCCTTCTATAATTATATATATACCTTGTTTTATTTGTTATTATTTTTTTTTTCAAATGATGCAACCATCGAGACTTGAGAGGTTCTAGCTATAACCATTCGATGGTGGTATAATAGGTCGGGTCACTCCCAACAAACTGTCATTCCCCGTTCTTAATCGGAAATAGCCTTGAACTTATCGTTTGGATTCTGATTCATACATTCGAATAACCCACAGAGAATGATTCGACGAGCCAGACGCAAGTACGCTAGTCTGGTCCACATCCGAGCATTCTATACTATCTAGATTTGGAGAGCCTAAAATAAGGAAACTAATACCACCAGCCGTCGGGACTCTGGTTCAACTCCAGAAAATCCCCTTGAGACGGTCTTTAACGAGGTGGGTTAACGGTGCAGTCATGTTAAATTTTGATGGCCCTAGTTATATCAAATTAATATCCCATGAGCATGGTGTTATTTTCATACTATTCATAATCACCTCAAACCGGTGCAGACAAACTGATGTTGTGACGGTCCAGCAACCCTGGTCACAACAGTGCAATATGTACACGTAATTAAATCACATTGTCACAAAAATGACAATCACACATATAAACTATTTATTAAAGTAGTTCGAAATATCCGGGTATTACATCCTACCCCCCTTAGAAAAATTTCGTCCCGAAATTGGATTCCAACTAGAATATTAAGTAATTATTCAAACAAACAAGGATATCGAGACTGCATATCGGATTCCAATTCCCATGTAGCCTCATCTGCAACATGATTACTCCAAAGCACCTTGACCATACGGATGGTCTTGGTGCGTAGCACCTTTTCTTCACTTGCCAGAATCTTGATCGGCTTTTCCTCATAAGTTGCATCCTTGTTGAGATCCAGATCCTGCCAATCCAACACGTGTGATGGGTCCGGCTCATACTTTCGGAGCATCGACACATGAAAGACTGAATGGATTGCCGAGAGTCGAGGGGGCAAAGCCAGGCGATATGCCAATTCACCAACTCGGTCCAGAATCTCGAATGGTCCAATATACCTTGGAGCTAGCTTCCCTCGCTTTCCGAACCGAAAGACACCGTGCCGAGGTGAAACCTTAAGGAAAACTCGATCACCAACCGCGAACTCGAGAGGGCGCCGACGTTTGTCAGCATAACTCTTCTGCCGACTCTGAGCTGCTCGCAAACGCTCTCGTATCAGATGCACCTTCTCGGTAGTCTCCCGTACAAGCTCCGGTCCCACTAGGCTCTGCTCACCAACCTCTATCCAACAGACAGGAGATCGACACGGCCTCCCGTACAATGCCTCAAAGGGGGCCATGCCAATACTCGCTTGATAGCTATTATTGTATGCGAACTCCACTAGTGGTAGATGGTCTTCCCAGCTACCTCCAAAGTCAATCACACAAGCTCGCAGCATATCCTCCAAGATCTGGATAGTTCTCTCCGATTGGCCATCTGTCTGTGGGTGGAAGGCCGTACTAAGACAGAGCTTGGTCCCTAAGGACAACTGTAGACTACTCCAAAACTGAGAAGTAAAGTTTGGATCCCGATCAGAAATAATGGTGACAGGAATTCCATGAAGCTTGACTATTTCCTTCAGATATAGTTTTGCTCGCTCATTGCTTGACATCGTCGCTCGTATTGGAAGAAAATGTGCAGACTTTGTCAACCTATCCACTATTACCCAAATTGAGTCATGCTTGTTCCTTGATAGAGGAAATCCAGAGACGAAATCCATAGTAATATGCTCCCACTTCCACTCTGCTACCGGTAATGGCTGCAAAGGACCCGCAGGTCTCTGGTGTTCCGCCTTGACCTGCTGACAAGTCAAACACCTTGCTACAAACTGAGCTATATCTCTCTTCATCCCACTCCACCAGAACTGAGTCTTCAAGTCGCGATACATCTTTGTAGCTCCAGGGTGAACAGTGAATCTCGATCTATGAGCTTCAGCTAGCACCTCCGCTTGAACCTCTGGGTTCTCTGGAAGGCAAAGCCTCCCTTTGAACCTAAGGCCCTCATCAGAACCAATAGACCAATCCTGATCCATCTCTCCATTCTGACATCGAGTCCTAATCTTCTCTATATCTGAATCTAGCCGTTGTGTTGTAATCACTCTCTGAAACAGGGTCGGCTGAGCCTGCATACTACCCAAGACTGTACGTGTAGGCTTCCACTGCACCATCAGGTCAAAACCTTCAATGGCCACCAAAAATTCCCTTTTATCAGCTATCAACCTGGACAGCCTACTACGTAACTTCCTGCTCAAGGCATCCGCCACAACATTAGCCTTGCCAGGATGATAAGAAAATCCATAGTTGTAGTCTGCTAGAACCTCAACCCATCTCCTTTGGCGTACGTTGAGGTCCTTCTGGGAGGAAATGTACTGCAGACTCTTATGGTCACAAAACACTTCGAACTCTTCACCATATAGATAGTGCCTCCAGATCTTGAGCACGAATACTACGGCTGCCAACTCTAGGTCATGGGTGGGATAATTTTTCTCGTGCTGCTTCAGCTGTCTGGAAGCATAAGCCACGACCTTGCCTTCTTGCATTAGAACACCCCCAAGACCTGTCTGAGAGGCATCTGTAAAAACCACATACTTCTTACCATTGACCGGTACGGTCAGAATCGGTGCTGTGGTCAATCGCCGCTTCAACTCCTGGAACGACTGTTCACATCCTTCAGACCACTCAAACTTCACTCCCTTCTTCGTTAGGCGAGTGAGGGGGCTTGCCAACTGAGAGAAACCTTCTACAAACCTTCTATAGTAACCTGCTAAGCCCAAGAAACTACGAATCTCAAAGACATTCTTCGGTGGCTCCCAATCTAGAACTGCTTCTACTTTTGCTGGGTCCACTGAAATGCCTTTCTTCGAGACCACATGCCCCAAGAACTTCACCTCTTTCATCCAAAATTCACACTTACTAAGCTTGGCATAAAGGTGATGATCGCGCAATAGTTGTAGGGCAATCCTTAGGTGTTCCTCATGCTCTTCTTCAGATTGCGAGTAGATGAGAACATCATCCACAAAAACCACCACGAACCGATCCAGGTGTGGCCTGAAGACTCGGTTCATGAGGTCCATAAAGGCGGCTGGAGCATTGGTTAAACCAAATGGCATCACCAAGAACTCATAATGACCATATCGCGTTCGAAAGGCCGTTTTCGAAACATCCTCTGCTTTCACCAGTAATTGATGATATCCCGTTCTCAGATCAATTTTGGAGAAACACTTTGCTCCCTTCAACTGATCAAAGAGATCGTCGATCCTTGGCAACGGGTACCTATTCTTCACGGTAACAGCATTCAACCTCCGATAGTCGATGCAAAGTCGCTTCGTCCCATCCTTCTTCTGAGCAAAGAGAACTGGGGCACCCCATGGAGAAACACTAGGGCGGATGAACCCAAGGTCCAAAAGCTCCTCCAACTGTACCTTTAATTCCTTAAGCTCTGCTGGGGCCATGCGGTATGGAGCTATGGAAATAGGTGCAGTCCCAGGAAGCAACTCAATACAGAACTCTACCTCCCTAGCTGGAGGAAGACCTGGAAGATGTTCTGGAAAAACATCTGTAAAGTCTCGCACAACAGGGGAGACCTCTGGAGGGATGACTTCGTCGATCTCGGTTATCAACTGCGCTAAGAGACTAAGATTGGGCATCCTCTGAGGAGTCGGGTATAGAAAAGCCATCTTATTCCCGATGAAGACAAAGCGCTCGCTATGTGGGGGTGTGAAGGAAATCTTCTTGGAATAGCAATCCAACGATGCATGGTAGGATGCTAACCAATCCATACCGAGAAGAACATCCATACTCTCAAGGTGAAGGATAATTAGGTCTGCCAAGAGTTCCTTATCTCCAATATGGATTACGCAACCTCGACAGACTCTATCCACCTCAGTGTATGCTCCGAGTGGTGAGATCACCGATAGGACATGCGCCAAGGGCTCTGACTTTAGTCCTAAGGCAGCCACAAAACTTGGTACTATATAGGAGTGTGTAGACCCAGAGTCAAAAACCACATGTGCTATGGTAGAGAAAATAGGAAGTGCACCTGGTTGTAGAAATGCAATATGTAAGGAAGACATGATCCTACTCAATCTACCAATGGAAACGAACTATTAGTTAGAAGGGTACCTTCTATTACTGCACCAGAAGCTCCTTGGTCCTGGCCGACCAACATATACGCCCTTCCCTGGTTCTGCTGACCTCCGCCGCCCTGACGAGGGGGAGGCAACCACTGTTGCTGCTGGGGAGGGCGATACTGCTGAGAACCCTGGTGTTGTGGTTGGGGAACTGGTGGAGGTGGGAGGGCTGGTCTAACTGGGGGTGCTGGAAGTGCTGCTCGTGGGGGCCGACGTGGACAATCCCGCTTTATATGGTCTGGGGCACCACAAGTAAAGCAGCCCGCTCTCGGGCGAAAAGCCTGAAAACCACCAGAAGGCCTGGACTGAAACTGTCGTTGCTGTTGGGGTCGAAGCTCTAAGATTTTTGGCTTCTTATGAAAGGATGGCCCACCACGACTGCTGCCACTTCGCTTCTCGAGTATCTTACGAGACTCCACCACTTCTTGTTCCACAGTAAGTGATCGAGTGACTACCTCCTCATAAGACTGGCCCATGAACGCTGCAACCTTTTCTCTGATTGGAGGATTCAGACCAATCTCGAAACGTTTAGCCCTTCGAGCATCAGTAGCCACTAGATGTGGCGCATATCTGGCAAGCTCGGAAAACTTAGCCTCATATTGTGCCACCGTACGGGATCCTTGGTAGAGGGCCAAGAATTCCGCTTCCATCTTGTCTTGTATCGGCACTGGGAAGAACTTTCTACGAAAGATCTCCTCAAATTCTTCCCACTCGATGGTTCCTCGGTCTGCAGACCTCGAACTCAGAACTGACTGCCACCAGAACTCTGCCTCTGCCTCAAATTGGTAAGAGGCGAGGGAAACTCGTCTCTTTCCAGTTACTTCTAAGACGTTCAACACTTTCTGGATCTGTTGCAGCCATCGGTCCGCCTCCAAGGGGTCTGGTTCACCCTTGAAGATCGGGGGATACATCGCACGGAACTCCTTCATAATCTTCCCCATGCGATCTCCCTCAGCTCGAGGTGTGCCCTGCTGCTGAGCCTGAGCAGCCTGAGCTAGGGCTGCATTTGCTGCACTAGTTTGTTCCTGAGCAGCCTGGTGCTGCCGCTCCACTACCTCCTGTTGACGCTGCATCATGGCTTGCTGCTGACGCATCATACTTGCCATGCTTTGCAACATCTCTGTAGGAGTTTGATTATTTGCCTCCACCTCAGAAGAGGAGGTTCGTGCCCTAGTACCAGCCATCTGCAACCAATAACTCTAATCAAAACTCTATAAAGACTACTTCCAAATCCTTAGAATCTTATCCTTACTCCGATTTCTAAACCTCAACTACTTAGAACTTTAACTACTTCCTCAGGTCATATCCCTGGGCTCTGATACCAAGTTGTCACACCCCAAATTTCGGGCAAATAAGATGCTCCAAAATTTGGAGGTGATTAAAGGTAAATAGAAGCCTCAAAGAATATCAACAACCGCCATTATGATATATGACTCATATTCATTCCACTAATAATCATAACCCATTATCTCAAGTCCCAAACGGATTAATACAAATCACTTATTACATAACTGCTGAAAGAGAAAACTACTAACTACTAATAAAATATTTGATTATCGCCGCTCCAAGACCACGCCTGTCTCTAATCACCAATTATTGCTGACCTGAAACTGGATCTGCCCGTGGGAATGGGTAGCCCCCATAGAAATGGGAGATTAGTCTACGTAAAGACTAGTAAGACTACAAATACTAAGCTACTACTCCAGCATACAATTTAGTATATCTAAGTATGCATTCTAACATATAATGTCGATGATATACAATATGCTACAATTGATAATTCCATGCTCATATAATAATTTAGTTTTTGCATAAAAAGGTATCTATGTATTTATTTCAAACATTTGTGAACCGTCGGTTTTCTACCAGTTCCGACAACAGAAACCTACTGGACACAAGTTACCTTGGATCCTCCAGTAGAAAGTTTACCCAAATGGCCAAAAGGGGTTTCCCGTCTCTCACGGAGGAGCTCTACCGCCCATCTTACTTTTTCGAGGTCATACCTCAGGAGTGGACTACTAGGCCAAAGCTCTCAAGCCCCTGGCTTTACCGCCTGCCCAACCCCGTGACCCTACCTACTTTATTCAGATTGTGCACGAGTAGTGGTTCACCTTCCACTCGTGCACACGGGTCTTCCTACACACTTCTCTCTAGGAAGCAACAATGTCACATCTCAGTCAAATAATGATTCAGTATTATCCACCCTGCCTCAGTTACCGAGACAGCCGGTATCGTTGCTCGTCGGCAACTCAACCAAGTTCACATATAAGTTATTATATCTCACGCATAATTCATAAGTGATTGTTATATCTATATTCATAGAATGATATGTTCTCAATATACTATTACCATGTTATCAAATATCTCATTGTTCAAGTTTAAAGCAATTAGACGGTAACCATCTTCGCATGTAATGATGTGCCCACTCCCCACATGTGATTTAACACATGCATTAGGCACATCATTCCCCATGCAAGCTTTAGAATACTACAAAGCTACACTAAACAGTCTACTATTGTAGATGACATAGTAAGAGTAACTTACTTTGATCGAGGTTGTGAGCTTCTGTACTGGGTGTCCTAGGGCGCACGCCCTGATATTCAAGTACACGGTCACCCCTAGAATGCTCCAAAGCTAATAATACCACAAACAAAAAGGGATTACTACTAAGACAATTAAACGACGCTAGGTCTATCGGCTAGATCGCACATGTGCGTTGGATAAAGTGAAGGATTATAGGGGAGTCAAACCGATATGATGCGACTATTAAACCTACCCTCGATATAGACACGTATGCACGGGGTGATAACTAACCTTCAACTTATACACCCTAAAGGATCATAAAAATATGGCATAAGGAGGCAAGCCGGGTCACCCTCAATAAGGGATCGGCCCTTGATCGGGACACGGTAAGTCATGCAACCGAACACCCTTAATATTGATTTTATTCTTTAATGATGGAACTAGGACATAAGATCTACACCATCAGGTTCGTCTTGGAAAAATAATTCCGATACCACCAGTTTCACCTAAATCCGAGTTCAGACGGGAAAATGATGACCGAACCATGGAAACCGACTAGATCGGTTACATGGCTGGAAAACTGGGTACTTAGTAGAGTCTTCAACATCTTGAACTCAGATCATTAGGTTGTATTCTCCGAGCCTATTCTAATGCCGCCAGTTTCGCTGCATTCCGATGCCGAACGAAAAATCTACGGTCGAGCCAAAATGAGACGGTTAAGTGTTGGTTAAATTCAAACCGGGATTAAAAGGATAACACTACCTCATTTTATGAAACTGCACTCTCTATGATACTATAAATTGAAACATAGGCATGGGGTATTATCTATAAAAACCGAGTCATAATATCATGACTTAAGTGGTGAATTTACCACAAAACTGACCTTATCTATCAATTTACAAATAGTGCCATTCTCTTCTCTACTAAACCTTGAACCAGTACTGCAATGGGTTTCAAAGAAACCCATTAGTCATACCTCCGAGGCCGCCCACCTGCAGCTTTACCCGGCCACTTGGGCCTGGTCGCACGGCTACTCCGGCGCCTCTAGGATCGCCAATAACCTCAAAGGTGCGGCCATATTGGCTCGCCAAATGAGGGAGATGGGGGAAACGGACAAGGCCGTAGGTGGTGCACTCGGCTATCGGCCGGCTAATTCCGGTGGTGGCTTGGGATGTTGGATGCTTTGGGCAGCTCAGGGTTGAATCCCCTCTGCTCCCGCACGGGCCGTTGGCTCGTCGGCGAGAAGGAGGAAGCAAAGGGTGAGATGATGGAGGACCTTACCTCGGTGGTCTCGGCGATGAGAACGAAGCTAAGGGAGGTTGGAGGGGAGCTGAATGGGAGGGCTACACCAATGGTGGAGGTCTCTCTCTCTCTCTCTCTCTCTCTCTCTCTCTCTCTCTCCCCGATACTGCAATCGGTAGAATGGACTGAGATGGTGTCTTTAAAAGGAACGAGAGAACACAATGCACAAGTCATGTCAAAACATAGGGACGGCGGACCAGATCCGCTAGATCTGATATGGGCGGCTATAGGTTTCTTATTTTTCAAAAGTTTCGGCCACCATTTATGGAAGTGTTGGGAGTTGCTGCTGTGTTTGTCAAAAGGTGACGGCTGGACGGCTGCCGCACACACACACGGAAGGAGTTTTCAACGATGGTGATTAAATGATTTGATTTGATTTGAGTTGATTTATCTTCCTTCTATAATTATATATATACCTTGTTTTATTTGTTATTATTTTTTTTTTCAAATGATGCAACCATCGAGACTTGAGAGGTTCTAGCTATAACCATTCGATGGTGGTATAATAGGTCGGGTCACTCCCAACAAACTGTCATTCCCCGTTCTTAATCGGAAATAGCCTTGAACTTATCGTTTGGATTCTGATTCATACATTCGAATAACCCACAGAGAATGATTCGACGAGCCAGACGCAAGTACGCTAGTCTGGTCCACATCCGAGCATTCTATACTATCTAGATTTGGAGAGCCTAAAATAAGGAAACTAATACCACCAGCCGTCGGGACTCTGGTTCAACTCCAGAAAATCCCCTTGAGACGGTCTTTAACGAGGTGGGTTAACGGTGCAGTCATGTTAAATTTTGATGGCCCTAGTTATATCAAATTAATATCCCATGAGCATGGTGTTATTTTCATACTATTCATAATCACCTCAAACCGGTGCAGACAAACTGATGTTGTGACGGTCCAGCAACCCTGGTCACAACAGTGCAATATGTACACGTAATTAAATCACATTGTCACAAAAATGACAATCACACATATAAACTATTTATTAAAGTAGTTCGAAATATCCGGGTATTACAAGAGGAGTTGTAATCCATGGAGAAGAATCATATTTGGGATCTTATTAAGATACCGGAAAATCAAAAGACAGTAGAGTGCAAGAGGATCTTTAAGACCAAGAGATGCTGGTGGTAAGATCGAGAGATTCAAGGCCAAACTGGTGGCTAAAGATTTTAGGCAGAGGGGGGTATTGACTTTGGTGAGAATTACTCTCCGGTTTCCACCAAGAACTCCTTGAGAGTGATTATGGACATTGTAGTCCACTACAACCTGGAGTTGCACCAGATGAATATTAAAATAATATTTTTGAATGATGATCTAATATAGGATGTTTACATATCATGACCAAAAGGCTTTGCAGTTAATGGGAGTGAGCACCTAGTCTGTCGGTTGAGAAAGTCCATTTATAGGCTGAAGCAGGCTTCTAGGAAGTGATACCTACAATTTGATCAGGTTGCCACAGAGTATGGTTTCCAATAGAATGTGACTAATAGATGCATATATCTGAAAGCCAGTGGGAGCAGGTTTGTCATACTCGTCGTCTATATTGATGACATTCTCTTAGCGGGCAATGGCATTCATATGCTCCATGATACCAAGCACTACTTATCTAAGAAATTTGATATAAAGAATATGGGTCATGCAGACTATGTGCTTGGGATCAAGATTCATAGAGATAGAGCAATAGGAATTCTGGGACTCTTGCAAATAACTTATATTGAGAAAGCCTAAAGAGGTTCATGATGGATTGGTGTGCTCCGAATAAGGCACCAATACTGATGGGAGATATATTTTTCAAGATCAGTGTCCAAAGAATCAGGCTAAAAGGAGTTAGGTGGATGCAACTGAGTATGCTTCCATTGTGGGGAGCATCATGTATGCTATTACTTGTATTTGACCAGATATCGATTTTGTTATTGGGATCTTGGATTGTTATGTTAGGATTCGGATGTAACTCATATACATAGAACAAAGAAAGTTCTGAGATATCTTCAACGCACTAAAGAATTCATGCTTACCTACAGGCAGGGCGGTGAGCTTTAGGTGGTTGGTTACACCGACTCAAACTTTGTAGACTGTAAAGATACCCTGAAATCCACTTCGGGATATGTTTTTCTGATGGCGGGAGGAGTTGTTTTATGGAAAAGTTCCAAGCAATCAATTGTGACTGACTCTACTATGCATGCAGAGTATGTTACTTGCTATGAGGCTATAAATCACGCTCTTTGGCTAAAGAACTTCATTGGAGGTTTCGGCGTTGTGGATTTGATCCAAAGACCTTTACCCATTTTCTGTGACAATGAGGTTGTTTGTTAATTAGTATGTCAAGAATGAGAAAATTACCTGATGCAACAAGCACTTAGATATCAAGTACATTCTTATATACGAGAAACTCAAATGGAAGCTGATAGAGATCCCATATATTCATACAGATCTGATGGTTACAGACCCTTTCACCAAGAGATTTGCACCAAAGATTTTCCAGAGTGATGTGACCCGTATGGGACTGATGGAGTCCATTTATGAGTAGTTGAGTCCCTTTGGTGTAATATGGTTTGATCACTGTTATTTTATTTTTAGATGAATATAATAAAGCTCGATGTCGTTTCTTTATTTGACGAATATCAAATATAAGCAAGATCATTGCCTGGAGTAAGATGACTTACTCAAGATAATGTGGCTAAACATGCTTTGACAACATGTCGGAACGTCCAATAAACCTAGAGTATATGGTACTCAAAATTAATACTGAGACTAGATATACCTAGGCAACATGTTAGATAGTCCAATGTGCTTAGAGTAAGATGTCTTACTCAAGATATTGAGACTAGACATATTTTGGCAACATGTCAGAATGTCCAGTAAGCCTGTAGTACACGGTACTCAAAATTGACATTGAGACTAGATATACCTAGGCAACATGTTAAATAGTCCAATGTGCCTAGAGTAAGATTTATTACTCAAGATACTGAGACTAGACATACTTTGGCAGCATGCCAAAACGTCTAGTAAGTCTGAAGTATATGGTACTCAAGAAAGACCTGAGCTAGACGTGGGTGGGCACCATGTCAAAATGCCTTTATTATGTTTATAGTTGATTGGATATCAATATGGGCATTAGAATGACATGCTTGGAAAAGTATGAGGTTGGACATGATGGGCCTAGACACAAGACCAAGTGATGATGTGCTCATATAATTAACCCATAGACACATGAAAAAACCACTAGAGTTGTTTGTTTGAGTTCTTTATGGGTCTAATATATTGACCATGGATATGAACCAGTATATATATAGGATATGTTGGAACAGTCATGATCATTTGTCAGGGTCACTTTCTACAAAAATATAAATGGTCCCTTATTATTTTATTTTAAAATTGATCTGGATCGTGTTTTCAAAATTGGGTGACTCTCCAAATATTTCAAGATATATATATATATATATATATATATATATATATATATATATATATATATATATATATATATATATATATATATATATATATATATATATATATATATATATATATATATATATATATATATATATATATATATATATATATATATATATATATATATATATATATATATATATATATATATATATATATATATATATATATGGGGGCGGGGATGCTGGACCTGAGGTGCAGCAAGAACGCTGCACCTCAGGCTTGTTTTACCTACCTAGAAGTTTTGGAATTTGATGAAATTTGGTGAGGGTGTTGTCTAGGGTAAGGTGATCATCCTTACCAATTTTCATCAAATTCCAAAACTTCTAGGGGGGTCAAATGATCGAAGCAAAATCAGCCGTCCGCAGTCACCGTTAAAATCTGTAGATTTTGCTTCGGCCATTTGACCCCCCTAGAAGTTTTGGAATTTTATGAAAATTTGTGAGGATGATCATCTTACCCTAGACAACACCCTCACCAAATTTCATCAAATTCCAAAACTTCTAGATAGGTGAAACAAGCCTGAGGTGCAGCGTTCTTGCTGCACCTCAGGTCCAGCATCCCTACCCCCTATATATATATATATATATATATATATATATATATATATATATATATATATATATATATATATATATATATATATATATATATATATGTGTGTGTGTGTGTGTGTGTGTGTGTGTGTGTGTGTGTGTGTGAAACAAGTTCCCACACTTATATAGTGTAAAGAGCTAAGTGAGAGATTGTTGGTTTTTGATGGCCCTTTATTGGAGAGTTACTGAAATAGGTGGACCAAGTTGGTTGTCGCGGTCTTGGTCAGACCGGGCGACTTAACTAGGAGGTCTGACAGGTTGGTGGTAAACATGACCTTATTCTTATTTGCACCCAATAACCGATGGATGTCCTGATGGGTTGCGTGACGTCTACCGGTTGGAAACATCTATTATAAATAGATGTGCATGAGTCGAGCCCCTATACGCATGCCATTAGAGCTGCCATTGTGAATTCAACGGGATTCATGAGGACCCATCGAATTCGCGGGAGACGGTAGCATGTGGGAGATCTTCGCTCGGTATTGCAAAGGATCTCTCATCTCCTCATGATCGAAGGTATGCATTCTCATCCATAATGATGATCTTGATCTATCGATCGGGGGTGTTCTCACGTAGAAACCCCAACATCTAAAATGTGCTTGACCATGCTGGCCTGCATGTACTCAATGACGATACTAGCGACTGATGCTCCCATTCAACAAAAAGTGGCGATGTTGGTGACGACACCGATAGTGGTGGATCGATGGGTATAGTGGTGGCTGGTGGTGCGGATCGGGAGAGTATTGATGTGGGAGACTTGCGATAGTTAATTTGGATTGTTTTCATCGGATTTATTCTTGTAAATCACTACTTTTGTCTACTTCTTTGAGTGGAATGGAATCACTAGCTAGTTTCATCACCATGCATGGTCGAACCAAACAAGTATTTCAACCATTTCATTCCCGTGTGTAATAAGAACCCTTAATGATTTTTTAAAAAAAATAAATAATAAAAAAGAACCCTTAATTCAACGGTAGAGTTAGGCTTTGTGACACGCTAATGCTTTCTGATAGAAGGGGTTGTAGGACCCTGACCGTTTTTCTATGGAATTTATGTTTTTTCTTTTTTTTTGTGTGTGTGTGTGTGTGTGTGTGTGTGTGTGTGTGTGTGTGTGTGTGTGTGTGTGTGTGTGTGTGTGTGTGTGTGTGTGTGTGTGTGTGTGTGTGTGTGTGTGTGTGTGTGTGGGGGGGGGGGGGGGGGGGGGGGGAAGGAAGTGACAAGTGGCGATCTGAAAATCAATGGCCATGATGTATGATCATGGAATGAATCCAAAAGGGATGCCACCACCTCTAGCCGCTGCCTACCAACTACCACTGTTGTCGACTGCTGCCGCCGACCAATGCCTCCGGCTACCACTCGCCGCCGCCCTCCCCGATCTCTAGCAGCGGCGTGTGGTGGCCAATCGGGTGATCGACAAAAGTGGTGGCCGACAGCGGCAGGCCGGCAGGGATGCAACGACAAGTGATGGGCAGTGGCCGGGGGGTGGTGGCATTCTCCTTTAGATTCATCCCATGGCCGGGGATGTAAAAGACGTTTGGAAATATATTTTTCGAGAAAAAAAAATTTCAACTGTTCTTTTTCTTTTTCTTGGTGAGAAATCTATTTCATAAGAAACCAAATTATCTTGTTTTATGGAAAAAAAAATTTTCCAACCAAAGAGATGTCAAATTAAAGTAACGCATTGATCGGGAAAATTTAAAAAAAAATCGCGAGGCCTCCTTCGTTCGTCTCGTGGAGCCCTGCTTCTCTTCTTCCCTTGCTGGGTTGGGTCGCTGTTGGGCCGCTGGTGCGCCGCGCCTCCCATTCGTTGGGTCGCCGTCAGTCCCCCGACACGCCGCGCCATCTACTTGCTGGGTTGCCGTCGGCCGCCGAGGACCACTGGCCTGGTCGGGTCGCTGTTGTCGCGCCTCCCACTAGCTGGGTCGGTTAGCCATCTGGCCGTCGGTGCACCGAGCCTCCCACTCGCTGGGTCGTCGTCAGGCCGCCTGTGTGCCGCGCCTCCCCCTCTTCTCATCTCTGATCACTCTCTCTCGCCTGTGCGCCGCGCCTCCCCCTCGCCTCATCTCTGTTGAATCTTCAATGAAGCGGGGGCTTGAATGAAGATTGTTCAAAGTGGGTTTTAAATTTTAAACCGAAGTGGCCCCACGGGTTCTGAAGTGCTGGGCGCTCTCTCTCTCTCTCTGAATTTTTTTTTGAGAAAGAAAATGCTAACTATTTTACAATATTAGACGTAGGACACCATAATATGCTATATTAGTTAATATTTCTCAAACTAAGATCCCTACATGTATAAGGTCCCTATATGTATAAGGTGTCTACAGACTAAGGTCTTAGTCTCTAAAGTTATCCCTACAAGCTAAGGTCTCTACAAGTATAACCCGAAATGTAGGTATCAAATGTGCCACGTCAATGTAGCAGCATATTTTTCGCTAGAGCAGAATAAAATTTTCAGAATTTAATTTTGCCAGAATCAAAAAGAACATTGGAAATTGATGTCAAATGAAAAAATTGTTGAATTTTTTCAGTTCAAAAGAACAACGGAAAATGTTTCACTGGAAAATCAATTGTATGCGTAATCTTTTGCCTAGGAAATTAATTTTCCTAGGTGATACTTTACTCGCGAAAAGAACGGATCGACCTTGTTGTTCCCTAAATTGTCAGCGAGCGATAAGGAAGATGATCATCAGTGGAAAGGAGTTGAAATGGGTCCACCAAACGAGTTGGCTATATAGCTATTATTAGTACTGATTAAGATTCTAATTATAGAGTGCTGATCAAGATTAACGGTCTCTAATTGCAGTGAAACAGGACCACCAACAGAAACGACGGAATCCAGCTCCGAGGTTATGGGAATGGATGACATTTGATTGACTAAATCCGACAGCACATTGATCCCGCATCCAACGGATTCACTGATTCATGACCCCTCTATAAATTCTGGTCTCTTCCTCTCCCCCCCTCCCATCTCTCCTCCCTCCTTCCCTCTTTGATCTGGGGGGTGTGAACCCATTTGCAAAGGAAGGGAAGAGAGAGAGAGAGAGAGAGAGAGAGAGAGAGAGAGAGAGAGAGAGAGAGAGAGAGAGAGAGAGAGAGAGAGAGAGAGAGAGAGAGAGAGCATGGCGGGCGGTGCGATGGTGAACCCTGGCGAAGCAGGGAAGGAGTATCCGGGGAAGATGACCCTCTTTGTTTTCCTCACCTGCCTGGTCGCCGCCACCGGAGGCCTCATCTTCGGCTACGACATTGGAATCTCCGGCGGGGTGACGTCGATGGACTCGTTCCTCCTAAAGTTCTTCCCGACGGTGTACCGGCAGGAGAAGGAGGCGGGGAGCGGCAACAGCCAGTACTGCAAGTTCGACAGCTACCTCCTGACCGCATTCACGTCGTCGCTCTACCTGGCGGCCCTGGTCGCCTCCTTCGTCGCGTCGACGGTGACGAGGGTGTTCGGGCGGAAGTGGTCCATGTTCGGCGGCGGGATCACCTTCCTCGTCGGCTCGGCCCTCAACGGCGCGGCCGAGAACGTCCTCATGCTCATCCTCGGCCGCATCCTCCTCGGCATCGGCGTCGGATTCGCCAACCAGTCGGTGCCGCTCTACCTCTCCGAGATGGCCCCCGCTCGTCTCCGCGGCACGCTCAACATCGGCTTCCAGCTCATGATCACCGTCGGCATCTTCGCCGCCAACCTCATCAACTACGCGACCGCCAAGATCAAGGGCGGGTGGGGGTGGCGCGTGAGCCTCGCTCTCGCCGCCGTCCCCGCCCTCATCATCACCCTCGGCTCACTCGTCCTCCCCGACACCCCCAACTCCCTCATCGAGCGCGGCCACGACGAGAAGGCCAAGGCCATGCTCCGGAGGGTCCGCGGCACCGACGAGATCGAGAACGAGTACGACGACCTGGTGGCGGCCAGCCTGGAGTCGAAGGCCGTGGAGCACCCCTGGTCCACGATACTGAAGCGGAAGTACCGGCCGCAGCTGACCATGGCCATCCTCATCCCCTTCCTCCAGCAGCTCACGGGCATCAACGTCATCATGTTCTACGCCCCTGTGCTCTTCAAGACCATCGGCTTCGGCGACAACGCGTCCCTCATATCCGCCGTCATCACCGGCGTCGTCAACGTGGTGGCCACCTTCGTGTCCATCGTCAGCGTCGACAGGGTCGGGCGGCGGGCGCTGTTCCTGCAGGGTGGGTCGCAGATGCTCATCTGTCAGATCATCGTGGGGACGCTGATCGGGATCAAGTTCGGGACGAGCGGGCAGGGGAGCCTGTCCCGCGAGTACGCCGGCTTCGTGGTGGCCTTCATCTGCATCTACGTGGCCGGGTTCGCGTGGTCGTGGGGCCCGCTGGGGTGGCTGGTCCCCAGCGAGATCTTCCCGCTGGAGATCCGGTCGGCCGGGCAGAGCATCACCGTCTCCGTCAACATGCTCTTCACCTTCATCATCGCTCAGCTCTTCCTCTCCATGCTCTGCCACATGAAGTTCGGCCTCTTCTACTTCTTCGCGGGGTGGGTGGTGGTGATGACCGTCTTCATCGCGCTGTTCCTCCCCGAGACCAAGAACGTCCCCATTGAGGAGATGATCCTGGTCTGGAAGAGGCACTGGTTCTGGGCCAAGTTCATCCCCGACGACGACCACCACCTCCTCGCCATTGCTAGCATAGAGATGGGCCATGCAAAATCTAAGCCTTCCATCAGCGCCAGCTTGTGATCCATTAATTAGAAATGAAATTATTTGTTGTCCAAATCGGAGCCACTACTCTCTCTCTCTCTCTCTCTCTGGGTTGGGTTGGGTCGGGTCGTAATACTAGGGTGGCAATAGGTCGGGTCGGGTTGAGACATTGGTATAAGGGCAAAACATCCAACCCGAACCCGACCCGTTTAATAAAAAGGTCAAAAACTTAAACCCAAACCCGACCCACCTAATAAACGGGTTGACCCGACACGACCCGTTTAACCCCGTTTACTAAACGGGTCGGGTCGTGTCGGGTCGGGTTGGCTCGGGTTGGGTCACCAGAACCCATGTAAACCTGTCGGGTTGGGTCAAGACAGGTCGGATTGGGCCGGGTTTGATCGGGTTGGTTCGGGTTGGGTTGGATTGACACGACCCATTTGGTAAACGGGTCAAGTCGGGTTACAAGTACAAATCCGAATTTGACCCATTAAATAAACATGTCAATCGTGTCAACCGGTTTATGACCCGAACCCGTTTAGGCCAAACCCAAACCTGCTACCTTCGAGTTGTGTTCTGGTCGGGTTGGCAGGTCGGGTCAAGGATTGCCACCCCTATGGGCCCTATGTAAGACCCAACCTGAACCAGTATTTAATAAATGGTCAAGATCTTAAATCCAAACCAACCCGGCCGACCCACTGGGTAAATCAACCAGATCTGTTTAGCCTGCTCAATAGACGGGTCAAGACCTTAATCCAAACCTGACCCAGCTGCCTAATATACAAGTAATATGACCTAAATCGTTAATTAACCCGTTTAATAAAGGGCTTTTCTCAAAATATTATTAAAAAAATAAATATTTAACTAAATAGCGGTTGACCAAAACTATTTACCAACCTAGCATTCTGACAGCCACGTGGCATGTCAGCACCATAAAACAAGTCGCAAGTTTTTTTTTTTCCGTTTCAAGTAGAACCCGGTAGTTGGATTACTAGGTTTAAAACCGATATTCTGGATATCGGGTTTACTTGAAATCCAATGAGAAAATGGCTAAGTATGGAAAGATTATATAAGAGGCTTTGGTACTTGGTATCCAGAATACCGGTTTTAAATCCGATAATCCAAATACCGGATTCTACTTGAATAGGAAAAAAAAAACTCGTGGCTCGCTTTACATCGTTGACATGCAACGTGGCTGTCAGAACGCTAGGTTGGTAAATAGCTTTGGTCAACCGCTATTTAGTTAAATATTTATTTTTTTAATAATATTTTGAAAAAAAGCCCTCTAATAAACAGGTAGGGTGATTCGACGCATCAACAAGCCATACAACATGTCAAGTGAAAGATACATTCCGCGAGAGCTGTAGGATGGATGTGAGACATGGTACATGTTGATGTCATGGCGCTTGCAACAGTGATGCTGCGTACGTATGCATACATGACATGCATGCATACCATCACTCAAATAAATTTAGTATGTGTTAATGTATATATCGGGTCGGGTTCTATGTACAGTCGGGTCGGGTTGTATGTGTGTATACATGTACTTATATATTGGGCTTCAGTCCTTCAATGAGAACTATTTCATTCTCTCCAAACCCTAAACGTCATCTCCTAACATGGTATCAGACCTCTAGGGTTTTCTTGTGTGACGACGGCAACCACCCCGGCTCCGATCTCGCTCCTCCGGGCCACTCCGGCGAGGACAGCCCCCCCCCCCCCCCACCCCGACCTCCTCCTCCATCCGGCAGCCCCTCCGGTCCCTCCCCTTCACCGGACGGGCCTTCTCCCTTTGCCCGCCAGCCCCTCCCTTCCACCGGTCAACCCCCCCGGTCCCTCCCCTGCACCCAACAGCCCCTCCAGCACCCCCCCGCCTCTCCCCTCCAGCCGCTAGCCTCCTCCGGTCCCTCCCCTCCACCCGACAGGCCCCCCGGCCCCTCCCCTCCACCCAACAGCCCCCCTGCACCTTCCCTCCACTCGCCAGCGCCCCCCGGCCCCTCCTCTCCAGCCGTCCGCCCCCCCCCCCCCCGGCCCTTCTCCCCTTGCCCACAAGTCCCCCCGGCTCTTCCCCTCCAATTCTCCTCCACCTGACAAACCCCCTCCATCTGACAGCCACCCCGGCCTCTCCCCTCCATCCGACAGCCTCTCCAGCCCCTTCCCTCCACCCTCCAGCCGCCCTATCAGTTCCCCTCTCCTTTGAGATTCCTCCATGGCCTCTCCTACCGTATCGTCCGTCATTGCGATCTCTCCACCGTTGAAGGCGGTCACCTTTCAGTTGTCCTCGGCCAGCGACTGGCCTGATTGGTCGCTCACCGTCGAGGCCACGCTCTCCAATCGTGATCTTTGGGGTCACATCATCGGTGATGATCCTCCTCCAGCTGCTGTTGTAGCTCGTGTGTCCTTAGCGTGGATTTTCTGTATTAACATTAATAAAGATGCCTTTGGTTATTGCTTTAATTAGAATACTACTATGGTATATGTTAATTCACATATAATAAAGGACCCTAGGGAACACAGTAGACCACTGAGGCGCATGGAGGATCCATGATTGGGAGACCTAGTGGACCAGTTCTGTGTAGACCTAGAACTAGTTCATAGCTTAGGTGATGCCGGTCGCTTCACCGAGAACAAGCTGTTGGCAGGTAGAGGATGTGGTGAAGTCTCCACCACGAGAACGTGGGATTCTCATTCACCTGACCAAGCACGATGATCGTGTTGAACAGAAACCAAGACGGGGCACAGTTTAATGATTCAGACACTGGTGCATAAACCGTACGTCTAACTACTATAGATAATCTGTCCTTAACCCTGAGGGACCATGTACACTGGGCCAACCAGTTGAGTGGTGTTTTGATGTGCCAACGTGTGCGTACCTTCCATAGTCCAATACCACGGTACGTTGGGTTACCCAGCTGGCGCTTGAGTGACATGTAATCCCTATAGGTTATCCGACGTCCAGTGTTGGATGGGTGTGTTTTGATGAGTCAATCTATCTACACAGTTAACCCAGGCCTGGTGGTTGTTAGTATGACTGACGATGTTCCAGATGCTATGCATAGCACCGGAAGGTGTGTGATGTTATAGATGACAAGTAATCAAACCCTAGTCAGATGATCGATCGGGATCTGACGGTGCTCCCCACCGCCCGAGTTGTATCATGGCACCAGTAATAGGAGGGACTGAGGATTATCGGAGTATAATAGAGAACAGGGTTACGAGGGAGTAACATAAGTTTAGGATCATTAGAGTTTAACTCGCGTCACACTCTGGGTGGCTACGCGGGTTAATCAGAATTGTTCCCCAACCTAGTTGGATACGTTGAATGTGAAGTAGCGCGATGGAGCGCAAGACCGGAGCCTAAGAACCTAATTTACATTTGTTACGGGTCGTAGGGGTATTTTGGTAAATACTAAAATATGGCTCAGAATACATTGAATATGAATATTAGAATGAGTGGAATAATTCCAGGAGCTCATAGACGCTAACGGAACTCGATTCCGAGTAGCGCACCTCACTCAATCTCTCTCGCAGTTTTTCACTTTTTGTGAAAGGCGTTTTCGTCCAGGCTTCACGATAGACATTGGAAATCTCTAAAAACCGCCCCCCCCCCCCCCCTCATCCTAATCCTATTAGGGCCGGCCCTAGCTTGCCCATGGGACTAGGAGACCGGCCCTATAAGTATAGAGGAGGGGGAGGGGCCGGCCTTTAGGTCTCCCCCTCTCCAAAATCTGAAACCCCCCTTTTCTCCTCCTCCTTTGTGGTTTCGGCCAAGAAAGAAAGAGGAAGAAGAAGGGAGAAGAAAGAGGAAGGAAGGAGAATGAAGATGATAGAAATAGAAGGAGGAAATCTCGTGGCTCGCCATCGTCTTCGTAATGAATTCCTCCGTCGGCTCGTAATCCTTGCACTCAGAGACGGGATTTCGAGGATTCTTCAATTTGCAAAGGACAAGGTGCTATCCGACAGTTTCCCTTGCGATTCAAGTGCGGTCCTTCATTGTTCTGTTTTTTCCGGATCATAGATCCACAAGGTATGATGATTCTAAACATCTAATTAGATGCATGCATGTCTTTCGTAGATCGTAATATGCCTCTAGGGTGTCCGCACATATACTAAGATCATAGATTTGCACGTAGATTATTTTGTAGAATTAATTGTAATAAAACATACACCGTATGATCTTCGGATCTATCTTTTGCTTCCGCTGCGACTCTGATAAGCGGATCCAATTCCAACAATTGGTATCAGAGCACGCTTTGGTGTATGTTTCATGCATGAATTCCTGAAAACATCATGTGAATATATAATGGCATATGTTTTCGTCGGGGTTCGGCGTAGATCATGCATATGGATTGTGCTATGTATTATCTTTTTGCAGGTGCCGTGCTGAATAGTAATCTGTGATTGCATGCTTCCGGGGGTCGGACCCCGGATTTAATTTTTGCATTGATTATTATTGTGCTTGTGGATTTTAAGGCTCTAGATGGGCGAGGGTGGGGGTTGACCATCCTCGGTTCCCTGGCCATGTTTTCTAGGATTGTTTCCTTTTCTTTCTAGCAAAATTGTACACGAACGAGCACTTGCTCGGAGCGTGTTCGTTTTTCGGTCATAGGAAGAAGGAGATGATGCTACATCCATGGTTCAGGCAAGCGGTACCATGGCGTGCAAAGACCCGACGAAAGCGTGCATGTTGGCGATGATGGGGATCGTCGTCAGAGATCATGCAAAACGGAAGAGCATGATATCTTGACTGTGCTATTCAGGTTCAGGGGTCGGACCCTGGACTTGATTCAGTTTGGATGCTATTTTTGTTGTTTCTTTTTATTTAGTATTTAGAGAACCCCGATGATAACGTGATTATCTATCTTGCTTGTGAGTTTGTCTCTAGATCAGGCTTAGGGTTAGTACTAAGCTTATGGATTCATCGGTGTCTTTATATGGTTCTAACACGTGCGAATCCGGTGGCTAGCTAAAAGGAAAGGTGGTAACCGCTCTCGTGGTAGTTCAGGTAGCCAAGTACTGTGCACCGAGATAGACGCAGTGTTAGATTTGTTTAGAGATAATTAACTAATGTCTCCATAAGAAGTATGATAACCCTAGTGGGATGCCCTTTCCCCACGTAGTCCTAGCGACCAAGTTAGGTTAGGATTTTACTGTGTTATACCCATTTCTAGATAACGTTTGATGGTAGTATGAACTCATCATGATTTGGTTATGCCACCATTTGGTTGAGGTCCGGCGGAGGTTGTCGGATGTCCCTATTTGGTCAGCATCGAAACCTATAATGAGATGAGGTCTACTATGACATCAGACATCAAATTGTGAACGAGGCGTCATCGTAGTGGGAGTCATTTCCACGTTGACCTTAGGCTAGGCTCCATATCTTAGGATTATAGGCAAACTAGTAAAGTATCGGGATCCTTGGAATCTATGTAATGTGATCCTTGCGAGAAAGGCGAAAGTTGAGTATTCAAGATAGGGACTATGATATTTTCCGAGGATACTAATGCTTTTCGGGAAGGTTTGTAATCCTAGTGGGAGCACGGTAGACCAGGGTCTAAGTCTAGGAGGTCGTGACCTTTCTAGATATGCATAAAACCTCATAAAGAAGGGATGTGTAAGAGGTTCCCTCCAAAGGGGAGCCCCTGGCCTCCATAATCAACCGACTAAAGGTTTGGGTAGGAGGTACGCAGTTCGATATTCCCACCGGGTGAGAGCTGTGTTTCCTTCCATGTTGGTTCACCTAGTGGTTTCCTACGGGACATGGAGGATGCCGGTGGCAGTGGGTGACGATTTTTTCCTGCACAGCGGGAGCCTATGAACCCCCCTACCGACACCACCTAGATTTGTGGGAAGTATCTGAAAGCTTGTGTGAAGCCGCCGTTGCTGCGCACGTGGGTCACATAAAGCTGGCCAAAAGGAGATTGGGAGGTCTTTCAGTTTACTATAGGTAATTCTGATGAAGACTGGGTCGTAAAAACCCCGTTGGCAGAAGCGGTTGCATGCTCTCACCGAGATGCTGTCTCCAATTCAGGGCCGATAGTCTCAGTGCTCGAGCCCAGGGAATTTAGATTCCTGGATGTCTCCACTTGAGGTAGTGAAGACATAGCGGCTGGAGTAAATATTATCTATTTCTAAATTCCATGAAATAGATTGTAGTAAATCCTAATTTTGCTTTAAACCATTGTTTACAGAAATCATGACCAAGATCGACCCCCTTGCCTCCATACTTAATGATAACAAACTTACGGGACCAAACTACGAGGACTGGAAGCGTAACCTGATGCTCGTCCTAAGGGTTGGCAAACACACAATTGCCCTAAGTACCACTCAACCGGCCATACCGGGACCAAGTGCAACTGAGGCCCAGTTGAAGGAATGGAAAGACTGGCTAGATGCTGATGAGATGTGCAAGTGCTACATAGTGGCATTCTTGCAGACCGTCCTTCAGAAGCAAGTCAAAGACATGGCCTTTGCTTCAGACATGATACTCTACCTAAAGGAAATGTTCGAGGGTCGTAGTCGGGTAACTCGTTACCTGACCATCAAGAAATTGGTGTCTATGAAGATGGCAGAGGGGACTTTAGTTCGGGATCATATACTGAAATTGTTTGGCTATGTGAACGAGCTTGGTTCCTTCGATGTCATCTTGGATGCAGAGATTGAGACCGATATTTTCCTCGCATCTTTGTCAGGAGCGTTTGAGGGCTTCGTTACCAACTTTAACCTTAACCGGTTGGAGATGTCTAACACAGAGCTCCTAGTGGCGCTCCAGGCGACAGAGGACAGGATGAAGGAAGGAGCCCAATCCCTGAACATAGAGCAAAATTCTTCTCTGAAAGCCAAAGACAAGTTTCAGAAAAGAAAGTCTAAGAAGCCCGTGAAGATGGGCCAGATGCAGTTGCAGGTTCCTAAGCAGAATGATCCGGTGAAGCCCAAAGGAAAATGTTTCCGATGCGACAAGAAAGGGCACTGGAAGGGCGACTGCCGCGCGGCTCCCAAGAAGGCTGAGACAGGTATATCTCAAATCCACATAGTGGAATCCCTTGTAGCATCCAGTTGTTCTCCAGATTCATGGATTGTGGATTCTGGTTCCACTA
The DNA here is from genome assembly GCA_947650365.1 of Chamaelirium japonicum. NCBI lineage: Eukaryota > Viridiplantae > Streptophyta > Magnoliopsida > Liliales > Melanthiaceae > Chamaelirium > Chamaelirium japonicum. The sequence goes on from OX393557.1 coordinate 11,234,612, forward strand.
ACTATGCTTGCAATAATTTGCAGGGGTTCAAGGAGACAAGAAAACTGGGTGATGGGGAGATGATCCTAAGCATGGGAACTGAGGCCGTGGCAGAGGCTGAAGCAGTTGGAGATGTCGTCTTGCAATTCCTTGATGGAAGAAGTTTATTACTTAGAGACATACTTTATGTACCGTCCTTGAGACATAATTTAATTTATGTTTCCTTATTGAATAATGAAGGTTTTTCTGTTTTATTTAATGCTTCTGGTGTGTCAATTAAATTGAATAGTTCCATTGTTTATAAGAGAAAGACACAGAATGGTCTCTATGTAATTAACTCCAATTATAAGCAGGATAACATAACTGAAGCATGTGTGGTTAATTCATCTAAAAGGAAAAATCCCTTAGATAATCCAACACTCCTTTGGCATCTAAGACTTGGACACATAGCCTCAGACAAGATTTACAGGTTGGTTAAGGTAGGACTTTTAAGTCCAGATATTTTAGAAAGCCTACCGACGTGTGAGTCTTACCTAGAAGGCAAGATGACTAAAAGATCTTTCCGAGCCAAAGGTAGCAGATCTAAGGAGGTATTAGAGTTGGTACACACTGATGTATGTGGGCCCATAAGTGTCTGTGCCATAGAAGGCTTCGAGTATTTCATCACCTTCACGGATGATCACTCAAGGTTTGGATACATATACCTAATGCGGCGGAAGTCTGAATCCTTTGATAAGTTCAAGGAGTTTAGAGCTGAAGCAGAAAAGCAGACGGGTAAAAGTATCAAGTCTCTTTGATCGGATCGAGGAGGCGAATATCTATCGGATGAATTTATTGGGTACCTGCGTGAGCATAGGATTGTATCCCAATTGACTGCACCAGGGACACCATAACAAAACAGTGTATCTGAGAGGAGAAACCAAACTTTGTTAGACATGGTTCGGACTATGATGAGTTATGCAACATTGCCACCTAGTTTTTGGGGATATGCCCTAGAGACGGCAGCATATACTTTGAACTTTGTTCCATCAAAGTCAGTACCTCTAACTCCTTGGGAGTTGTGGTTGAAGCGAAAGCCCAGCCTACAGCACTTTAGGATTTGGGGTTGTCCAGCACATGTGTGGAAGGACAAGCGAGATAAGATGGAGTCAAAAACTAAGGTATGTCTGTTCGTTGGGTATCCAAAAGGGACAAAGGGTGGTTTATTTTATGATCCTGAGGATAGAAAGGTTGTCGTCTCGACGAACACCGTATTCCTGGAGCATGATTATTTAATAGACCATAAGCCCACCATTAAAGTAGTTCTTGAAGAATTGCTTGGTACTGATGGGAGTACACAGACAGAAAACGTAGTGGGAGCCGATACCACTAAGATAAACGATACTATAGAATCGACTCCTATGGAACCACCGCAGGCTCATCGCAGTGGAAGGACCACAAGTGGTCCTGATAGATACATTGGAGAAGCCTTTATGGTGGATCCAGAGTTTCAGGAGAATGATCCTCTGAACTATGACGAAGTGATGGTATCCTCTGACCATGCAGCATGGTAGGAAGCCAAAGAGGCAGAACTGACATCGATGTCCCAAAACTTGATCTGCACACTTGTAACACCGCCTCACAATATTAAATCTGTTGGGTGTAAGTGGGTGTACAAAAGAAAAAGAGGTCCGGATGGTACCGTTGAGACTCACAAAGCTAGACTAGTCGCTAAGGGTTATACCCAGCGAGAAGGGATCGACTATGACGAAACCTTTTCGCCAGTGGCTATGCTTAAGTCTATCCAGATTCTCTTGTCCATTGTAGCCCACTATGATTGGGAGATCTGGAAAATGGACGTCAAGACCGCATTCCTCAACGGGGATTTGGAAGAAGACATCTATATGTCTCAGCCTCCAGGCTTTGTCGCAAAAAGGTCAGGAAAGTCTGGTGTGCAAGTTGCAAAGGTCCATTTATGGACTGAAGCAAGCATCCAGAAGTTGGAACATGCGTTTTGATCATGCTATCCAGTCTTATGAATTTGAGCAGAACGTGGATGAACCATGTGTTAATAAAAGGAGCGATAAGACTGCAATAGTTTTTCTAGTGCTTTACGTAGACGATATCCTGCTCATTGGAAACGATGTTGGAACGTTGTCTACAGTGAAGGTCTGGTTATACTCTCAATTTGACATGAAAGACCTGGGTGAAGCGAGTTATGTTCTGGGGATCAAGGTAACTCGATATCGCCAGAATAATACTCTCTCGCTGTCACAGTCAGCCTACATAGATACTATCTTGGTCAGATTCAGCATGCACAACTCCAAGAAGGGACTGGTTCCATTCAGACATGGAATGAAGTTGCCCAAGGATCAGGGTCCTAAGACTCCTGAGGAAAGGGCAAAGATGCAGAAGATACCTTATGCTTCGGCTATAGGGAGTCTGATATATGCTATGCAGTGCACGAGACCAGATATATGCTATGTAGTAGGCATGATGGGCAGGTATCAGTCAAATCCGGCTCCAGGGCACTGGACTGCTGTGAAAAGTATACTCAAGTATCTCCGTAGGATGAGAGATTATGAGTTAGTTTACTCTTCACAAGAACTGATGCCGATTGGATATACGGATTCTGAATTTACTTCAGATCCGGAATTCAGGAGATCGACGTCAGGGTTTGTGTTTTCATTAGGAGGAGGAGCTGTCAGTTGGAGGAGCGTGAAGCAGGGATGTATCGCGGATTCGATGACAGAGGCTGAGTACGTTGCGGCGTGCGAAGCAGCTAAGGAGGCGGTGCGGCTCAAGAAGTTCCTCACAAACTTAGGATGCGTACCGGGAGCTCAAGATCCTATTGTCCTTTACTGTGACAATAGTGGAGCGGTAGCACAATCCAAGGAGCCAAGATATCACCATAAGAGCAAGCATATCGAGCGAAAATACTACATCATCCGGGACTTGCAGAAGCGAGGGGAGGTTGCAGTGACTCAGGTGGCGTCTGCAGATAACATGGCGGACCCTTTCACAAAGGCGTTACCGACCAAGGCTTTTGAGAAGCACGTGGATGCCATGGGAGTTAAGACTGTTGTTCCCCGCTAGGCCAAGTGGGAGATTGTTGTAGCTCGTGTGTCCTTAGCGTGGATTTTCTGTATTAACATTAATAAAAATGCCTTTGGTTATTGCTTTAATTAGAATACTACTATGGTATATGTTAATTCACATATAATAAAAGACCATAGGGAACACAGTAGGCCACTGAGGCGCATGGAGGATCCATGCTTGGGAGACCCAGTGGACCAGTTCTGTGTAGACCTAGAATTAGTTCACTGCTTAGGTGATACCGGTCACTTCACCGAGAACAAGCTGTTGGCAGGTAGAGGATGTGGTGAAGTCTTCACCACGGGAACGTGGGATTCTCATTCACTTAACCAAGCACGATGATCGTGTTGAACAGGAACCAAGACGGGGAACAGTTCAGTGATTCAGACACTGGTGCATAAACCGTCTTACTACTATAGATAATTTGTCCTTAACCCTGAGGGACCATGTACACTGGACCAACCAGTTGAGTGATGCTTTGATGTGCCAATGTGTGCGTACCTTCTATAGTCCAATACCACGGTACGTTGGGTACTCGGCTGGCGCTTGAGTGACATGTAATCCCTACAGGTTATCCGACATCCAGTATTGGATGGGTGCATTTTGATGAGTCAATCTATCCACACAGTTAACCCAGGCCTGGTGGTTATTAGTATGACTGACGATGTTCTGGATGCTAGGCATAGCACCGAAAGGTGTGTGGTGTTATAGATGACAAGTCATCAAGCCCTAGTCAGATGATCGATCGGGATCTCACGGTGCTCCCCACCGCCCGAGTCGTACCATGGCACCAGTAATAGGAGGGACTGAGGATTATCGGAGTATAGTAGAGAACAGGGTTACGAGGGAGTAACATAAGTTTAGGATCACTAGAGTTCAACTCGCTTCGCACTCTGGGTGGCTACGCGGGTTAATCGGATTAGGGCTGATTAACGAAACTTTCGGTGTGTCACCGGAACAGTTAATCAGGGATCCGGTTGGAGCTAAAGATCCCGAACCCTGAAGGTTCCACCCTATCGTTGCATATAGGAATTGTTCCCCAACCTATTGGATACGTTGGATGTGAAGTAGCGTGATAGAGCGCAAGACTGGAGCCTAAGAACCTAATTCACATGTGTTACGGGCTGTAGGGGTATTTTGGTAAATACTAAAATATGGCTCAGAATACATTGAATATGGATCTTAGAATGAGCGGAATAATTCCAGAAGCTCATAGGCACTGACGGAACTCGATTCCGAGTAGCGCACCTCACTCAATCTCTCTCGCAGTTTTTTACTTTTCGTGAAGGGCGTTTTCGTCCAGGCTTCACGATAGACAGTGGAAATCCCTAAAAACCACCCCCCCCTCATCCTAATCCTATTAGGGCCGGCCCTAGCTTGCCCATGGCACTAGGAGACCGGCCCTATAAGTATAGAGGAGGGGGAGGGGCCGGTCTTTAGGTCTCCCCCTCTCCAAAATCCGAAACCCCCCTTTTCTCCTCCTCCTTTGTGGTTTCGGCCAAGAAAGAAAGAGGAAGAAGAAGGGAGAAGAAAGAGGAAGGAAGGAGAAGGAAGAAGAGAGAAATAGAAGGAGGAAATCTCGTGGCTCACCATCGTCTTCGCAATGAATTCCTCCGTCGGCTCGTAATCCTTGCACTCAGAGACGGGATTTCGAGGATTCTTCAATTCGCAAAGGACAATGTGCTATCCGACAGTTTTCCTTGCGATTCAAGTATGGTCCTTTATTGTTCCGTTTTCTCCGGATCATAGATCCACAAGGTATGATGATTCTAAACACCTAACTAGATGCATGCATGTCTTCCGTAGATCGTAGTATGCCTCTAGGGTGTCCGCACATATGCTAAGATCATAGATTTGCATGTAGATTGTTTTATAGAATAATTGTAATGAAACATACACCGTATGATCTTTGGATCTATCTTTTGCTTCCGCTGCGACTCTGATATGCGGATCCAATTCCAACAGCTGCCTCCTCCGGCTCCTCCTCTATCACTAGTAGCACAGCCGACAGCGTCGCGTCCTCTACTACGACTGCTACCCCCCACGACTACTACCACGGCTGCTGCCCTCACGTGGCGTCACCACGACCATGCCATCTAGGCCTATCTTCTGGATTCTGTTGCTCGTCTGCTCCTTGCTCCCATTGGCTGTCTTCCTAAAGCGCGCGCGATGTGGAAGTATCTCCGGGACCGGTTTCTCCCGTGAGGTGGTGCACGACGACATCAACTTATCTGTGACTCACAGTCTGCCCGTCAGGGGTAGCGTACAATCTGGGACTTCTTCAGTTTGATGAGTGCCTGCTGGCATGAGCTGGACTTTCTGATCCCAGAGTGGTGTGCTTGCCCACGCTCTAGGGATTTCCAGCGCTTCCTTGATGAGAGTCACATGCACTAGTTCTTGACAGCGCTTCGGTCGGACTTTGCTCTCATCGCTACTCAGCTCCTGCACTATGAGCCACTCCCTCGGCTAGGGGATGCCTTGCTCACCTTGGTCGATAAGGAGACTTGCCTTCAGACTCAGGGTACTCATCCTCCTCCACCTGTCCCTGGCTCAAACAGTGTCCTGGGGGCTGGGTTCTCTGATGAGCTTGTATTCTGTCACTACTGCAAGGAGCCTGGACACATAAAGCATGAATGTCCCACACGTCCTACACGCAACCCCCACTGGGGTCCGGATGAGAGAGCATTACACTGGGATCCTACTTCCCGGGATGATCGATATGGTGGTCGAGGTGGACGGAGTCGTGGACGTGGTCAGTCCTCCTTCCGCCACTTTGGTGGCGCTGTTGCTTTTGTAGAGACTCCAACATCCACTGCTGCTACTACTGCACCGTCTCCACCTGAACCGGATCATCTCTAGCGACTTGAGGAACTCCAACTTCGCCACATCGCCTCTACCAGCTCTTTGCCTGCTACCGGCCTGGCTGTCTCCTTTGGTATTGCTGTCCCTTGGATTTTTGATTCGAATGCTTCTTGTCATCTAACATATGACTCCACCGTGCTCATCGCCTGTAGTCCTGCTCTTGCCCATATGGAGGTTCGCACTGCGGATGGTACTCTTGTACCTATTCCGTAGTGTGGATCCATCACTCCTACCTCGGACTACACTGGTCGCCTGACCCTATCCCATGTTTATCATGCTCCACTTCTTAATATTAATTTGATCTCTATTAGTTCTCTTTGTGATTCTGGACTCACTGTCACCTTTACCTCCTCTGCTTGTATTGTGCAGGATTTGCTAACGGGACGGAGGATTGGGCTGGGCCGTAGGACGGGGGGATTTTACCAGCTGGATCATCTTCATGTTTCATCTGCTTCTGTTGAGTCAATCATGTTAGTCACCTTTGATGCCGACTTGTGGCACAGAAGGTTAGGTCATTTATCCAGTGATCGACTCAAAAGCATTTTTTGTTCGGGCGCTTTGGGTCGTGTGTCTTTCTTTTCCCTCTCTGTCTGTACGGGCTGCAGATTGGCAAAGCATCTGGGTCTACCATTTTCGGCTAGTGCTTCCAAATATATTGCTCCTTTTGATTTAGTGCATTCTGACATTTGGGGCCCTATTCCCGTTGCTTCTTTTACTGGTTTTTATATTATGTCAGTTTCATAGATGATTACTCCCGTTGCACTTGGGTTTATCTCAAACGACGTCGCTCCGAGATTCCTCATATTTACCAGACCTTCACTACTATGCTTCACAACCAGTTTGGTCGGCGTATTAAGATGTTTCGGTCTGACTGTTCCCAGGAATATCTCTCCTCTGAGATACGTGAGATTCTTCAGACTCATGACACTCTTCACCAACAGTCGTGTCTACACACTCATGAACAGAATGGAGTCGCTAAGCGCAAACATCTCCATGTCCTTGAGACAGCGCGAGCTCTCCTTCTGTCTGCTTCTGTTCCGTATTCCTACTAGGCCGAGGCTGTTCTGACAGTCGTTCACCTTATTAACATCACTCCGTCCTCCACCCTTTCTGATATTATCCCATACGAGCGACTTTACTCCACATCTCCTGACTACTCCCTACTTCACACCTTTGGGTGCACGTGTTTCATTCTCCTCCCCCCCATGAGCGCACCAAACTCTCTGTTAGGTCTGTTAGGTGTGTTTATCTGGGGCTCAGTCGGGAGCACAAAGGCTATCGGTGCTATGATCTCATGGCTCGTCGGATCCGTGTCTCTCGTCATGTTTCTTTTGTCAAAGACGTCCGTACTTTTCCACCGATTCCCGGGATCTTCCCTTATCTCCTACGTCACCCTCCACGCCTTTACTACTTCTCACAATCCCTGTTTTACCTCTGTATCATGCTCTTGGACCATTGGTTGTGTTCTCTCCAGTTGGGTCTCCCCCACCCTCAATACCTCCACTCCCAGCACCTTTACCCTTCCCTCTTACGTCTCCCTCGCCACCTCCACCACCACCTGTTACTCGTGTCTATGTTCGTCGCTCTGTAGCTCCTCCTCCAGAGTCGGTTCACACTGGTACTTCCTCGTTTGTTGCTACTGCTCCCTCTTCACCGATCGTGGATCCTGCTCTTGTTCGGCGTTACCAGGCGCGCGAACATCACCCTCCTGACAGATATGACTACTCTCCAGACAGGTTTAATTCTGCTACTCTGTCTTTACCTCTGACTCTTCTGACCCCTCTGGCTACTCTGTCATTGCCTCCTATTCTCCATCTTATCAGGCTTTTCTTTTTGCTCTTCACACCCACCGGGAGCCCCAGTCGTATCATGAGGCAGCTTTATATTGAGCTCCACTGACATAGCCTACCGCCACTCTGGGTGTGGTGCCTGTTAGCTGCAAGTGGATATTCAAGGTCAAGACTCGACTTGATGGATACATTGAGCAGCACAAGGCCCGCCTCGTTGCTCGTGGCTTCTCCCAGGATATGGGATTGATTACGATGAGACATATGCTCCAGTTGCTCGGATGACTACTGTGCACACCCTCTTAGTTGTGGCAGCTGCTCGAGGGTGGCCTCTCTATTAGATGGATGTCACCAATGCGTACCTTCATGGTGACCACTTCGAGGAAGTATATATGGCTCCTCCTCCGATATTTTTGTTCCTCCAGGGCACGTTTGTTGTTTGCGTCGTGCTATCTACGGGCTCAAAGAGCACCTCGGGCATGGTTTGAGCGATTCCGTAGTGCAGTTCTGGCAGCTGGGTTTGTTGAGAGATACTTTGACTACGCTCTGTTCACTCGCTCCTCCAGTCAGGGTATTGCTGTGCTACTTTTGTATGTGGATGATATGATCATCACCGGGGATGACAGTGCTACCATAGCTTTCCTTCAGCATCACCTCGAGATGAAAGATCTAGTCCCACTTTGATACTTTCTTGGCCTTGAGATTGCTCGGTCAGCTCAAGAATTGTTGATCTCCTAGCAGAAGTACATCTCCGATATTTTTACTGAGACTGCTCTTATTGATTCTCATACTGCTGACACACATATGGATCTCATTTTGAAGCTCCTCTCTAAAGATAGTGAGCCTCTCAAGGATATCTCTCGTTATCAGCTGCTGGTTGGGATGCTCATTTATCTCACCATGACTAGGCCTGACATTACCCATGCCGTTGGTATTGTCAGCCAGTTCGTTCAGTCTCCTTACTTGGTTCACTATACAGCAGTTATTCGGATTATTCGGTATCTCTGTGGCACCTTCACTCAATTGTTGTTGTTTTCCTTCACATCTCCACTGGTTCTACGTACTTACTCCGATGCAGATTGGGTTGGAGATGTTACGACTCGCCGATCTACCACCGACTACTGCGTGTTCCTTGATGATTACCTTATTTCTTGGCGCAGCAAGAAACAGGAGTCTGTTGCACGCTCCAGCACCGAAGCTGAATACCGGGCTATGGCTTTCACCACTGCAGAGATTGTCTGGCTTCGACGTCTTCTACTCGACTTGGGAGTCAGGATTTCTGGGGCTATACATCTATTATGTGACAACCGGAGTGCCATTCAAATTGCTAGCAACCCGATTTTTCATGAGTGAACCAAACACATTAAGGTCGACTGTCATTATGTTCGACATGAGTTTTTTGCAAACATCATCTCCTTGCCGTTCATTCCCTCGACGGAGCAGACTACTGATTTTCTCACAAAGCCTTTGACGATTGCTAGATTTTATCATTTTATAAGGAAACTTTCGGTACATGATCCACCGTGAGTTTGAAGGAGAGTGTTAATGTATATACCGGGTCGGGTTCTATGTATAGTTGGGTCGGGTTGTGTGTGTATACATGTACTTATATATTGGGTTTTAGTCCCTCAATAAGAACTATTCCATTCTCTCCAAACCCTAGCCGTTATCTCCTTACAATATGTATACAAATAGATGTGTAATCTTAGCTGTATGTATGGAAAGTTCTAAGTAGGGCCGACAATCGACCGGAATATGGCATGGGATCGATTAAGCCTAAGCTGCTTTGAACATGGTTTCAGAACCTTTCCAAAATCGAAGATATATGATCAGGATTACTTTTTTTGGTCCAAACGGATCCAAACCTATATAAGCCCGATCTAAGCATGACACGGTTTGATCGTTTGACTCTATGGTACTCAATCTACTTATAACGACAAAAGTTTAATTAGGACTCTAGAGAGTCTAGACTGTCGCTTGAGGATCATTGTCCTTAGGGCTGGCAATTTCGGACCCGACACGGCAGACCCGACATGACCTGACACGAAGTTAGTGGGTCTGGGTCAGGGCTAAACGGGTTCGAGTCATAAACGGGTCGACATGATAGACCCGTTTAATAAACGGGTCGGGTCCGGGTTTAGGATCTGGACACGGTAGACCCAGGAAGACCCATTCAGTATTCAACGGGTCGTGTCGGGTCGGGTCGGGTCGGGTCTACCCGCAATCCGATACTATAATATATAATACCAGCGGGTCTTTCGGGTCAGGTCGGGTCGAGTCGGATTGGGTGTTGGATCGGGTCAACTGTATAGTCCCAGGTGATAAACGGGTCTTACCGGGTCTTATCGGGTCTACCCGTTTATTAGCGGGTCGGGTACAGGTTTAGGATCTAGACACGATTAGTTAAACGGGTCGGGTCCGGGTCTGGGGTTTTTGGACACGAACCCGACTAGACACGACACGAACCCGACACGACCCGACCCATTGCCACCCCTAATTGTCCTGGTCAGAGATGTTAATGTAATGACACTTTGTTGTCTTGACTCGGTAGCTTCCTGCTTAGCTTGTATTGCAGACTCCATAATTAATTCAGCCACGACTTCAGTAATCGTTTGAGATCTGAGGCTCTCACGCAGCAGAACACGACGAGCGTAGAAGCACCACGACGGAGACGACCACTGACAAGACCAAGATATTAGAGAGAACAAGCACACCCAAGAAGTTCCGGCAATGACCGATCGATGGATTCACTAGTATGAGAAAAATCCGAGTACAATTACAATTGTCTCTATCCAATCCCTCATACACCCACAAAGAGATTGCACCTTGAGAAAAGAGAACCCGCAACCCTACACCCCAAAGACAAGAAGAAACCCCTTTTCGAAACCCCATCGATCTCCAATGATTTCCTCTCCCTCTCCTTTGGTGATAACTAGCTTCTAATTTCTCCCTTAAGTCTCTCTTGTGCCTTTGAGACAATCTATGATACCCTAGGTTTGTCTTAGGACCTCCCTTTTATATGGTTATATTTGTATCTGACTTGGAGGAGTCTCACGAGAAAACGCAGGCCAAAACGCTCACTCGCGTGCTCCCTGCCACAGTCATGCGCACGATCTGGGGAGGTCGTGTGCACGAACCGACCCATCTTCTCGCCCGACAATTATGCCAATGCCAGTCATGCGCACGACCCTTCCTGGCCGACCCTTCTTCCCTTGGTGCTTTGTCTTCCACCGTTTCTTCGCGCACGAACCTTGGAGTTTGTATGCAGCTTGTTTGGAGCCACATCTTCAATAATCTCCACATTGGCTTCATAACAAGACATGAGTACCTCCATAGACCAAATATGCACCTCTTTGCACCGTAAATCCATCTCCTGATCGTCGTCACCGCCTTTGCCCCCACGTAGACAACCCAATCACCAAACTTGGTGATTGCCCAAGTCTTTCGACTTGGCCAACCTCCTGATCAATTTCGTTCCTGAGCTTGCTCCACCTGCACCCTTGTTCTTCACTGAACATTGTGCATGTGTCGCCACTCTCCCAGCTACTGTTATGATCCTGGAAGCTCCAACCGTCGCCGTTGATGACTCCGCCGTAAACAACGTCCCTTGATTCTCTCTATGATGCTTCCAGTGCCTATCGCTCTCGAGCCGTTGCTCATCGGTTAACGCTCGAATATCTTTTACACCCTGCTGCACCATAGGTGTGCCCGCAGCTGAGTATGTCGCCACCACGACCATCGTCGAATTTTTTTTCCGCCATCCATTGACAGCCACCGCACCCTGCTAGACCACAGGTGTGCTCGCGACCGTGCCTACTACAACTGCGCCCATCAGCGCCCACATTGCCCATCGGCGATCCGCACCGGTTCCCGTCGGCACCTCCACCAGTCTCTCGTCGGTAACCCACATCATTCCGCTCGTCAACGGCTGAACACGATGTCGTCGGTGACTCCTGTGCCATCGAGGTGCTTCCCCTCAATCCAGGCACCCACACATACCGTGCCATCACGACTTGTTGCCTTGATCCATCAAATCGGGAAGTATGTGCCTTGACTGTACCCGCCTCTCGGCCAACGCCTTCAGTGTCTCGAACCACCCCAAGGGAAGAGGTACTCGATCACAACCTCCCCCTCGAAGTCTCCTCCAAAAACCCAAACCACCCAGAGAGCACTGGACCGTGCCTCTCCCCACCATGCCCTTTGCCTAGGGCACCGATCGTCGTTACCAATAAGCCTCTCGGGGGGGGGGGGGGGGGAGTGCTATACCGCAACCTCTCCCCGAGCCTCCGGCTTCTTTCTTGAGTGTCGCTCCCGGATCCTCCATCGCACTGTATGTTGTGCGCGTGTTTTGGCCCCTTTCCTCGGTCTATCTTAATCTACGCCAATAAACAAGAGCCTCCTCGGATCCCCAATAATAACTATGATACCAATTTGTTGAGATCCGAGGCCCTCGCGCAACGAAACACGATGAGCATAGAAGTACCACGGAGGAGATGACCACTGACAAGACTGAGATTATGACGACCAAGATCCAATAGGTCAAGAGCCAAGACTCCTGAGGCTGTGATACCGAGATGGATGAGATGAGATATGCAAGGCTACGAGTTATCCCTACATCACCTGGATAGAAGGAGATCCTGAGCTGCTTATATAATTTTTCCTCCCAAACATAGAAGATACGTTTTAAAACCGTGCACCGCTATGAATTTTGTAAGAACTTCGTAGTTAAGCATGCTCGGGCAAGAGCAGTACTAGGATGGGTGAGCTCCCTAGGAAGTTCTCATGCGAGCACGATCAAAGCGGACATTATCTTGTGTATTTGGGGTGGATGTTATAAAATGGTATCAGAGCCGGTTCTCATCGGGATGGGGGCGTCTAATCCTACATGAGGATGTGCCTTAAGGGGGGTGGATTGTGACAACCAAGATCCAAGAGCCACGACTCTTAAGACTGTGATGCCAAGATGGATTAGGTGAGGTAAGGTGAGGTGAGGTGTACAAGGCCAAGACGTGTTTTAAAACTATGCGACACTATGGATTTCGTAAGAACTCCGTGTTAAGCGTGCTCAGGCGAGAGCAGTACTAGGATGGGTGACCTCCCTGGGAAGTTCTCGTGCGAGCATGGGCAAAGCGGACAATATCTTGTGTGTTTGGGGCGAATGTTACAGAGATATTAGAGAGAACAAGCAGAACACCCAATAAGTTCCGGCAATGACCGATCGATGGATTCACTAGTATGGAGGAAACCTCTACCCAATCCCTCATACACCCATAAAGAGATCCCACCTTGAGAGGAGAACTTGCAGCCCTACACCCCAAAGACAAGAAGAAACCCCTTTCCAAAACCCCACCGATCTCCAATGGTTTCGTCTCCCTCTTCCTTGGTGATGGCTATCTTCTAATCTCTCCCTTAAGTCTCTCTTGTGCATTTGAGATAATCCATGATACCCTAGGTTCATCCTAGGACCTCTCTTTTATAGGGTTACATTCGTATCCGATTTGAAGTAGTCCCACGAGAAAACACAAGCCAAAACACGTCACCTGTGTGTTGCCTGCCACAGTTGTGAGCACGATCTGGGGAGGTCGTGCGCATGAGCCGACTCATCTTCTCACCCGACAATTATATTGATGACAATCGTGCGTACGACCTAGACCAGTCGTGCGCATGACCCTTCCTGGCCGACCCTTCTCCCCTTGGTGCTCTGTCTTCCGCCGTTTCTTCACGCACGAACCTTGGAGTTTCTATACGGCTTATTTGGAACCACATCTTCAACACGACCATCTACCACGCGCGTGCACTCTGATCCATCGTCCATTGACGTACGATTCCCCCCCCCCCCCCCCCGTAAACCACGGTCAGTGCCTCTATTTGACGGTGCCCACTCCCATCGCTCCAAAGCTGTCGCCCTTTGGCAAATGCTCAATACTCAGTCTCCCACATCCTACTGCATCGCAGGTGTGCCTTTGGCTGTGTCCGCCACCCACCGTGACAATTATCGCATCGTGTCGTCGGTCGATGGCACCCGTTGTCTGTGGCCTCATTCGTTCCACTATGCCAACAATCGTGTCCGCCGCTATGACTAGTGTTTGTCGATGCCCTGCGCACACCCACAGGCATGCCCGCAGCCGAGTCTTTATTGAAAACGACCACTGTTGTCTTTTGTCCATTATTCGTCGATAGCTCAATACCCTGTTGGACATCAAGTGTGCCCGCAACTATTCCTGCCCCACGTTCGCCTGTCGTCGTCCATAACGCTTGTCAGCGATCCGCACCAGTGTTCATCGGCACCATCACCAGCTACCCGTTGGCAACCCCATCAGCCCGCTTATAGGCGACTGAAATAGTTCCTCGTTGATGACTACGTGTCATCGAGGTGACCCCCCTTGATTCGATACCCACATATGTCCGTACCATCACGGTCTATCGTTTGTCGCGATCCGTTTGGTGTCGATCTCCTCGAATCCAAGATGAATCCTCTCGATCACGGTTCCATCGATCACAACTCCAGCTTCCACTATGCCGGGGAGGAGGTACCTTGGCCATTTCCTCCTCCTGGCCTTACCTCCGATGCATCGAAATGCCCTGAAGGAGTGGGTGCTTCACCACATCCTTCTCCCTCGAGCTTTACTCCAGTGATTCACACACACAGAGCCAAGTTTCTATATATGACAATGTTGTCGGGACTACCGGTACGTACCCTATGACATATATAAACCTCAATATTGGTTCCTTCTTTATTAGCTAATACTTTGAGCCCTTGGACAGTGTGTTTTTTGTTTTGCTGGACCGGAAAGGCAGTCAGGGAATAGGGAGCTAGAGAGAGGGCTCAAAGAGATTCGAAAATCGAAACGGAGGAGGCAACATAAGCTATTTATCAATTCCATAATCTTCTGAACATGACATCAATGGCCATGATTCACACGTGCAAATAAGTCACAACGGCCTTGAGGGAAAGTTCACTCCACGGTGTTAATACCTGGAGTCGAACTGGATACCTAAGAGAGGAAGTACCTGTGGGTGCAAAAAATGGCTAAGACACTTAGCTAGCTAGTCTGCAAAGGCCGCCCATGTCTCCAAAGCTCACAAGAATAACTCGTGGCCCACCAGCAAGCAAGCAGAGGCCCACATCTCTAGGGGACCACAAGGATAACTCGTGGCCGGCCCATTCAGAGACTAGCTAACTAGCAGGACTCACACCTTCAGAGGCTCACAAGGATAGCTTGTGGCCCATAATTAGGCCAGTAGAGGTCCACATCTTCAGAGGCACACGAGGACAGCTTGTGACCCATTCAGAAGCCCACACATAGACCAACCACAGGACGCCACATGGAGCAATCATAGAATGCCACATCAGCTCCAGTATTTATGGGAAGGCAGCACCAATAAATACACCTCAAGACAACAACAGAATAACTTTTTTGCCAGTTCAAGCACCTGCAATCTCGTGTTGAGTAGCAAAGCTCTGCGTCCAAGCAGTCGAATGTGAGACCAAGTCTCATTCCTTGTCCTTCTACTTCTTTTTCACCTCTCTATACAAGTCCCCCTCAGTCTATCAAGGGATAGCTTTACTCATTCGAAAAATAGTGGATTCAAGGTTACGACTTACTGCACAAAGATATATGCTATGGCCGAACTTCGATAATAAATCCATATATCAATTCTCCTATCTCTGTACTCTCTAAACCTATAACTCTCTAACTAATTCAAACTTAATCAATTGATTGTTGGAGGGATCAAGCGACAAAAAAGATCCCCTATAATTTTGCACCGTCTGTGGGACCCGAACATGAAGCCTCCTATGTTTGTCCTACAAAGGTGATCGGTTGAGCAGAAGTAGCGAACATAGGAGGATCACTCCATTCATGCAAACATCCCTCACAAGGGGTCACTACAAAAGATGATCTCTCACCGGCGGAAGATCACATCTCTTGCAGGGGGATTATGAGATTCGACCAATCCCCATGGGATGATCACAAAAGTTGATTGCTCCCCCCCACTAGAAGATTACAAAAGATGATCACTCTCCAGAGGAAGATCAGATCACTTGTAGGTGGATCGCGAGATTAATTCGACAAAACCCTCACAAGAAGATCACAAAAGATGATCACCACCACATCCCCCCCCCCCCCCCGAGAAGATCACAAACGATGATCACTCCCCAGTGGAGAATCACATCCCTTGCAGGGGGATAGTAAGATTCAACCAAGTCCCCTCGGAAAGATCACAAAAGATGATCACCCCCACGGGAAGATCACAAAAGATCAAATCGAGTTTCGTTTTGAACTTTCAGAGCACGAGAATTCCTGAATTCGTACACGGGTTCCCATGACTTTGGATGACCCTTGGGTTGCCTACCAAGTTTCTATATTGCGCGGGTACATACGTATCGGATGAAAAAAAATCACTTTGTCTATATCTAGGTGTGCACCAAAGGTCAGTACCAAGTGCTGATGTGCATCAGGGCTCAGCACCCTGCACCAAGGAAAAGCCCCAGGATCTTTGCTAAGGTGGTGCGCACCACGGTGCGCACAACACACCATTTGTTCCGGTACGTGCGCACTACTATATGGTATTTCTTGGGAAGGCTGCATGTTGAACTTTGTTGGCCCGTTTTGACCTGTTTTGACTCCAAAACGTCCTAGAATTGTTTCAATAAGTTTCCTAAAGGTTTATACTTATTTCAACAAAATCCAAAAACCTTTCTAAGTGTGGAGAATCATTGTTAAGGGCTGATTTGTTTAGAGGACTCTTATAAGAATTTTCTTCTCAACCTAGAAATGTGTTTTACTTGATCCGATTTCCGTTCTTCTTTCTATTTTCTTTTAGCTTTGATCGTTCAATGTTTTATACGTACGTGCTCAAGTTATCATTGAAGATATTCAATTCAGATTCAAATGAAAAGACCTTTTCTCGAATTGTTCTTATTGAATCTTTGCAACTGTTTGTTCTTTGCGAAGAGGATAATATAATCGAAGGTATCTGAAGTGTACAACATGCCTATGGAGAGTCGAGATTTTGGAGTCATCAAGGTGATTCAAAGCGCAAGCAAGTTGTACGAAAGAGACACTCGTGGACCCAAGTGTGGGGATGCTTTAGAAGTTAAGTATTTAAAGAGGTTGCTGGGACGAGAATCGTCGTGCGGTGGTCGTTGACTGGCGGTGCCAAGCTTGTGTGAGGTACCGTTGTGGATGTATCTATCGATTCAAAAGTAACACTGGTTTCTGGTTATAACTCTTTAATTTGCTCTCTAGTGAATTGTTGTGTGCATATCCGAGCTTGCCCAGATTGATTTTTTCCGTCTAGTCACTACAAAAGAGAGGTTTTGTGCCAACAGGCTCTATTATTACCATCGGCTACCGACGATAATATGACTATCCGTTGATATAATAACTTTTATTTTTTATTTATTTTTATTTATTTTGCTGACATTAACTTAACAGTCATCGGTATAATATTTATATCGACGGTTTATATTGTCCCCTTCGGTAAAATATTATACAATATTGACTTATCAAATATAACCCGTCGTCATTATCAATTCTTGTATATAATAAATAATTGATGTTAAATACCGACGGGTATAAATATACCGTCGGTAATAAGCTTATATTAGCCGACACCTATGTGCTATACCATCGGTAATACAATTTTCTATACCGACGATATCTTATTATATATCCGTCGATAATAATTAGCTTATATTAGCCGACGGCTATTTGGTATACTGTCAGTAATTCTATTTTCTATACCTATGGGATATGATTAGCCATTATCTATTTATTTAATTATTTGCTTAGTACCGACGGTTAGATCCTTACCATCGGGAATAATATTTATTACCGACGGATATGTTACCCATTGTTATTTGCTCTCCCGATGTCATATTTATCGACGGATAGCAACATAATTTTATCCTATCGCTATATATATAGATATATCGATAGAACATAATTATTACCTGCGGATAATGTCCGCCGGTAATAACAGTTTTTCTTGTAGTGGGTGAACTTTAGCACTTAGAGAGTCTATATCGTCCAATTAGATCTCTCCTTACACTACAAGAAAAGACAATTTCTGCGACACACCAGAGCATCGCCAAAAGTGGTCATATTCATCGCGAAATATCTTTTACGACGTTTCAAATTGCGTCGCCAAGACGTCGCCAATTCCCCGTCTGAGAATACTTTCGGCGACGCGATCAAATTGCGTTGCCGAAAGCTTAACCAATCGCGACGCAATAAGCGTCGCCAATTAAAACAAAAAACGTCGCTAAAATAACCTCATACGTCGCAAAAACAACTAACTTAAGCTTATATATAGAACATTTAGCGACACACAATATGCATCGCCGAAAATAAAAACATTTGGCGACGTATATAATAGTGTCGCTAATAACTTCTAGCGAATAAATAATAGCGTCGCAGAATGCATAATTTATCGTCGCATAATGTATACTTTTAGCGACGCAATAATTACGTCGTCAAATTTATTCATTGATCCAAATGTATATATTAGACGATGCAATCATCACATTGCAGAATATACGAGTTCAATGACGTAATGTATTACATACGTTGCCAAAAGACAAATTCTCAATATTTTTTGATTAAATTTAAATTTTTTTCTTGAAATCTTTATACACATGTATTCATCCACATACATTTCAATAAAAACAAAAGTACACAAGTATTCATTTAAACTCATTTAATGTCAAATCAAAATACTAAATTATTCTTCTAAGTACACATGTTTATCCACTCATTTCTATGAAGGATCAGTAATACAAAACCTAACATACATAACATCAACTGAAGGACTACAAAAAAAAAAAAATTATGTCTTTGATGATGATGCCGCATCTTTTCTGAAATGTCAAATATTGCCACAAGCTTCTTTGGAACCTCCACTAGAAGTTTACCAAACCGTGCTACAAGCTTCTCTGTCCCCTTGCCTTTGGTCAGCCCCAGTCCACGCCCCATGCTCGGATATGAAACTGCAAAAAACATAATGATGTTTTAGTTATTATGCATAACACAATAAAGATAAAAATTCTATTACAAAAAATATTTTACAATTCCTACCAACGCTGTTGGACTCGGTCGGTGGACTAGTTATATATTCCTGTGGGGTCAGTATAAGCTGGGATTGTGCAGGCTGAGGTTGAAACCGTGTCCTCTCCGTTGGAGACACTATAAGTGAGAAAGTTGATGAAAGATGAATCTGTTTATATCCGGAAGTCATTCGTGTGACCTGACAAAACAAAATGAGTCACAGATTTAACAAAACAATTAAAATACAATGATTTCACTGTAGCAAAGAGATTTCTATGCTTCGCTATATTTTCTACAAAAATTTAAATTTTTTCTAGAGGCTACAGTAATTTCATTGCAGTAATTTATCACTCTTGGCAATAAGTACCTCATCTAATGGACGGAGCAACAGAATATTGATTTTGGCGGTGTACACCCAATCAATGTAGCTGAAAGTCTGAAAAATATGTGCAGTTTGTGTTTGTACCACCTCTTGTTGTTTCATTATCACACTCAAATAGGGGTGTGCATCGGTCCAAAATCGATCTATTTAGGCAAAACCCAAACCGATCCAACTTGGTCGGTTTTGAGGATTTTCAAACCGATTCAAACTTAAAAAATAATAATTGTTATCAAATCATTAGGCCTAAATATAATTTTTAACTGATTTTGAGCAATTTGTAACTCGACAGGTTTTTTTTCCTGACTCTTTCCCTACTTTTTTCCAATTTTTCTGACTTCTCCCCTAGCCGAATTTTTCTTGATTTTTAACTTGGTAAATATGCACCGATTGTTTTTTAACGCATTTTATATTCTTACACCGTCTTTGCTCCATTTACTTTTATGCAATGTCCTCTACTTTCCATGTGATTTTCTATTCTCGATAATCTTAATAGGAAACTTTTAAGTCCTCTTCATTAAGGCAGTCAGAACCTTGGTGGAAGTGAGTTCCCAAGCTTCTAACAAGCAATTGATCCTTATTTGTATCGATCAGTCCAGATAGACCAAGTGGATCACACTTGAGATCCCATCGAGAAGGCCAATTAATTGCATACGACGTATAATAATAGGACCATGTCATTACGGTTTCAATGCGGTTTGCTGCTGCTCCTTTTTTGACATCTAGATAGATACTATGCTAAATTACGATATATAACATTTAAGTTGATTTCAGATGAGTCAAGTGAAATGAAATTCTTATGCAAACTGAAATAAATTAAATGGAATTGAAGATCAAGAAACATTAAGGCTGAAAACATGAAAAGGAAATCATGAATGTCAGATGCAAATATAAACCGATAAACGATTCAGATGAAGGATACCTTCAATGCATCTACAATTTTCTCTCTTTCCAAAGCCATACAATACTAGTAAGATATTACACATAACAATATGCACTAGTTTCACCAAAATAAGCTCTTCTCCAAGCCAAGATAGAAAAGAAAATCTTACAAAATACAAGATGCAGGTTGAATAGGTGTTTGCTGACTTTCAATTGCGGATCCACAGCGATTCAAGAGATAAGGGCTTCTCATTTCTTGAATGTGCAGTTTGAGCACGTAGCAGTTATTGGAAGAACTGAAAAAAGAAAGCTCGTTTGCACCAAATCAACAACTATCTCATGGTGATCACTCTGTACCTGAATAAATGCATATGGTTATGGTTAAACAGATGCCATAAATGACAAGACCTACTCATATATTAGATCAGCTTAACAAACCTTACTCCAGATGCAAGAGTCCAGGCACAAGAGAATAGCGAGTGCGCGTGCACACATGCACTCACTATACATACATACATACATGCATATGCACTCACTACACTTACACTACACTAAATAGGTAGGAGTTATTCTCTCTTTTTCGAATTTAACAAAATCCAAAAAAAAAACACATCATGCAACGTAAGCCAAGTTATGCATGGGAGCCTATTCTCAGCAGAATCTCTACCTCAGCCCCGATGTCGTCCGTGTGCTGTATGCCCAGCAAAAAATTCATGAATTGTTGTTTCTTCACTTGGTCTCTCAACCTGATCAAAATCAGATTCAAATCCACTTGAGTTAATGAAGTCACCGAGTCCCACACACCCTCTTATCTGAGACGAGAAATATCTTTTCAACTCTCACAATGTTCAACCTCAGTCTATTTTCTTCCTACTGCATACAAAACGGAAATTTTTGATTCCTTTATTTTTTTGGTTTTCTCAGCATGACTTTTGCAGCTTTTGTTCAGCATCATCCCACGATTCAAAGGCTTCGGGTATTTATCCCAAATCTGAGTTTATCAGGTATTTTTTAGGATTCATATTGGGTCATTTATACTAAATTATCGTGTGTGTGTGTATATGTCGGTCAAATTTATATCCTGTATTTTCACTTACTTTATATTTTTCTTATCTATGATTATAAGGGAGTAATCAAACAATAGTGAAATAGAAAACCTATTGTTTTCTATAGTTTCTCTCAGTTGCTCAATTTATATGTTATAGTTTAAATTGCATCATACAATATCTGTCAGTTATAATCAACACTAAAACGTGTTTGTTATTCAAATCTATTTCATTTAGCATTACTATCAAATGCCAAAAATTTTACCTGGGGTATGGATTAAATGATAGTCTAGTTGGTGAGACTGCCCTTAGAATTTTTTTAAAAATAACACTATAAGCATAGAGAACTAGACCGATGACTTTAACAGTCTCCAACTCCAGTGAGTTTGTCAGAAGCAATGAAGCAACTCATGGCATGCTTTTGTTTGTATTGTGATTGGCCAACCATGATGTGTTAGCTATCGCAATTCGCAAGGATCTTTACTCTTGAAGATGCATGCCAAAAAACAAGACAAACTGAGGAGAAATTTGGGACCACGGGGATCCAACTTCAAAAGATATAGGCCTGAACAAGCATCTAAATCCATTTCTTTGCAAAGACCTAGACCCTCCATAGGAGCCGATGAGCCGTAATAGAAGATCTCAGTAAAGCGTAAGTGACACAAAGCACAAAAGCTCGAGAGGACATGACCAACAATGGTGAGAGTGAGATTTCTCTTGTGGTGAGAAGGACATGTTTACTATGCATGTCCACAACTTCGGGTGACTTGTCAAAGCCTACAATGAAGATGAATAGGAAAAAGCTTCATATCAGGAGTTTGTGAAGGCAAAGACATTGATGTGCTAACAGTCCAACGAGAAAGGCTCATTATAAGGCGAGTGATGAGAAAGGCTCATTACAAGATTTTTGAGAAGCTCTTCGAAATAGAAGAAGATGCTTTATCTATATCTATTACTAAACCGTTCAAGCTCCTAATAATATTCATGATGTTAGAAAAATAGCAACAAACAAAATTGTAGGTGATTTTTCCTCTTTCTTATGTGCTCCACTCCTAAGATAACAAATGTCACAGCCATGTGACTACGAATTCTATTTTTCATCACAACAAAATAATTTGGAGGAGAAAAGGTAAAAAGAGTCCAAATTTCATACACATTATCCCAATGATCCTACCCCATCCCAATGTGTGTGTGTGTGTGTTAGAAGTGGGTTTATAAGCATTTTCCTATTTATCAGATCATGTCTCAATTTTGTGAAAAATAACAATAATTGAAGAAAAAACTATGGCTTCTTTTCTTCTTTTTGAATATATCAGAATCCTATCGAACAATAGATAAGGGCTACCCAACACTCCCCTCAAACCTGTAACCATTAGGGTTTGATTCGATTTGGTCCAAGTAGAGTTTGGTGTATCTTGAGCTTCATAGTCTTAGAGAAGAAATAATCTTGGTCACTTGTTACCATGTAAGCAATATCAATAATCGATAATATGTAGGATGAGTGCTTGAAAAATGTAATATAGAATCGATAGATGCTCCAAGGATAACCAATCAAAGAATTATTACTCTCGAGTCTCAACCATATATTATAGCTCAAACAAATCGGAAATAGCTAAGTACAGTGTTCTAATAGCCTAAGTTCCAAAAGAGCACACATCTCCAAATGGCTTGACACAATATGGGAGGTGCTCTCTCTCTCTCTCTCATTACAAGTGGTAACAGAGCAACGATCTTGCCATGTTAACCAAGTTCCTACCTAGAAAAAATGAAGGAAATATTCATCAAAATCCGTAAACTCGTGGTCCAAGCACAAGAGAACCTCATCAAAATTAAAAAGGACGTCAACAAACTAGGACTCTTATTTTTTGAGCAACAAGCACAAGAGATTGAAGATGTGGAATCCGAGAAGAAGGTGGGGGCTGTGAAGCAATTCGAAAAGTCGTTTCAATCACCAAATGATCACAAAACTGAGTGGTGGTGTTGGATGGAAAATGGACCGGCGAGACTACAACACAGTTTCATATGCTCTGAAAATAAAATCATATGGGCCATTGGAATGTGAAGCATCAAGTGAAAGCCTCTTCTATCATACAATGGAGTTTTTGGACTCGGATCGGCGCATTAACATCAGTACACAGAGAATTGATGTTTTGATTGTGTCCCCACCCGCACCTAACATATCCAAGAAGATCCTAACCCTGCAGTTATTTTTAAACAAAATTGAAGAAACAATTTCCCAACCTTGGGGACAATATTGATTGGAGAGAGGGGCAAATGGCAACGTCACGTGCGTGGATCTGATAACAAGAGTATGTTGCTATTTGTAGTTTTCTTCGTATCTGTTATTTATTTGGAAAATTTAATAAGGATAAGGAGTATGCCGTTTGAGTTTATTGAGATAGAGTTTGTTAGTACTTAGTAGTGGGTCTAATCTGTTTGTTGAAAGCCACATCTCGATAAGTCTCTTGTAATCTTGAGTGATGAATAAGAAGAAAATTGATGTTTGTCGTATGATTCTAAGGAGGTTGACCCCCTCGAAGCGGTTCTCTAACACTTCTTTCCTCTTTTCTTTTATTTTGGTGCTCTCTTTCTATTGGGTATGAGACACTTTCCCTCCAGACATGGGGTGCGAATTATCACAATCATGGAGGTAGGTATACCCTACGATCTTGGTCATTTTGCTTATATCAGCCATAAATATTTCTTATGTGATGTTGTAGGTATTGTAGTGCATGAAGATAAGGAGAGTTTTGCAGAACCCAACAGAATCTAGTTGAATTTTGACCTAACAGTAAATTTGTGTTTCTATTTCATTCCTTTGTTTGATGTCTCCTTGCCATCACCAACAATCGAATATAAAAAGTAAGAACTAGAAGCGGAATTACTCGACTACACTAGTCCAAGGGGGAGACTTTACCCCAAACCAAATCGCCACCCCCTTTCCCAAATTATGGGATATTCAATAGTAATTTAGAGGGGCAGTCTAAATTGCAGCGAGGGAAAAACCCTAGGCTGAGTACCTTCTGGTTGAGGAAATCGACATTGAGGGCGAGGTCGACAAGATGGATGGTGCCGCGGGAGAGCTGGACGTCGAGCTGGTCGAGGTCGATGTCGCCGAGGATTAGATCTCCGAGCCGCTTCTTCAGCAGGAACTTGCAGACGCACTTGATCGCCCAACGGGAGAACATCGCCTCCGCAGACCTCGCGAAATCCCACGGGAACATCTCGCCGTCGCCGCCGCCGGCGGGGGGCTCCTCCTCGTCTTCCTTCTAGAAACTCTCGGCGGGTCGAGGGGAGGGGTTTGCTTCCATCAGACGCCAAGAGCTAGGAGGGTGCGGGGAAACGAAGGAGAGACGGGACGAGAAGGAAAGTGCCTTTGGGGGAGAAGCTTGCAGTAATAAAGGGACTTCGTAGCCGGAGGGAAACCACTACAAAGTATATACTCGCTCATATCCGGAGGGGGGCGGTGGCCGGGCTTAGGGTCAAGGGGGGCGGCGGCTGTTGGGGGTGGAGATCGGGTAGAGAGAGGAGAGAGATCCGAGAGAGAGAGTGAGAGATCGGGTGAGAGGGAGGAGATCGGAAGATATTGGGAGAGAGATCAGAGAGATGAGAGAGAGAGAGAGAGAGAGAGAGAGAGAGGGGGGGGGGGGGATGATAGTTGGGTTGGGTTGGGTATGGGTTCGGGTGAGATGAGAGGGAGAGGGAGAGGGAGAGAGAGAGGGAGAGTTGGGTTGGGTTTTGGGGACGGGTTCGGGTTCGGGTTCGGGTTTGGGTTTTGGTTTTTGGTTTTTTTATTTATTTATTTAGGTTTTTGTTTAGTTTAGTTTTTTTTTGTTTCTCAATCCCGGTCGAGCTCGACTCGCGTCGCACCGAGGCATGCCGGTACGCGAATCTCGCCGGGTCTGATAGACCCGCCATAATATTATATATATATATATATATATATATATATATATATATATATATATATATATATATATATATATATATATATATATATATATATATATATATATATATATATATATATATATATATATATATATATATATATATATATATATATATATATATATATATATAATAGCGTTCATGCCTCGCCTCAGTACACGTGCTGGTGTAACCACACCTTTAACGTAGCCTCGCGACCCGTACCCGGAACCCACTGACTGGTCCCACTCGAGTACAACCAACAACATCACCGCCAAATATATTAAAATAATATTATATAGAATTGGGTTGTTCTGGGCAAAAATACCCTAGAATGCCGGTCGTTACAAAGACGGTTGTGGGGTTATAAATTCTTGCATTCTCCTAGCGATTCTATGACGTACGAAAAACATCGCCATAAAAAATTGAGAATATGCGTAAGGAATTTTGCGACGCATAACTATGACGCCGATTGTAACTAGCAGCATACTTAGTCTCGTCGCTAAAACTTTTAATTTTCTGCGACTAAATTTATTTCGTCGCACAAAGTAAACAATTTAGCGACATCTTATTGTGTCGCCAAATAACTATTTATCGTCACCAAAAAGTCTCCTTAAAGGTGCGAAAATTTTATTTTACGGAATGATTCTGCGACACACGTACAACGTCGCTATAAAAAATTAAGAATTTGCGATGTCATAAACAGGAATTTCACGACGCACAATTACGTCACCAATTGCTACTAGCAGCACACTTAGTCCCGTCGCCAAAATTTTTAATTTTTCGCGACATAATTTATTTCGTCGCTAAACATAAATAATTTTGTGACGCATAACTATGTCGCCGATTACAACTAGCAGAATACTTAGTCTCGTTGCCAAAATTTTTAATTTTCCACGACATAATTTATTTCGTCGCTAAACATAAATAATTTAGCGACGTCTAACTGCGTCGCCAAATAGCCATTTACCGTCACCAAAAAACTTTATCCTCCTAGGCACGAACTCAACTATGTTAGCAAACTTTTAGCGACACAATTTTGCGACGAATAAGATATGACGTCGCGAAAAGGCAACTTTCGGCGACAGAAAAGGATATGTGTCGTAGATAAGCGTCGCTAAATGTGCAATTTCTTGTAGTGTTATCACTTCCACACTTTAATTTAATTTTAGATTACCATGATCTTATACCCGCCCTCATACACGCAACTCTCAATAGAATGTGCTAATTTTTTTTAATAAGGATATATATATAGAACATCAGTAAAAAATCAACGCGTTCTAAAATTTCTAGAGTATCGAACATTCTTTACAAATTAGCAGTTAAAATGAATGGTGGATAAATCTTGTAGTGTTTGATGTCCCTAGAAGTTTTAGAATGTGTACATTTACATGAAAAATTCCGACAACAATAGCTTGATTTGGATCTAAACTGTATGCATGTCAGAAGCTGCTGCTATTGATGGAAGCCAGCCTTGGATTTAGCTTGCAGGCCCATCTCTAAGCTGGCGACGACGGTGAGGTAGTCGTCGGGGGGGATGAACCTGGCCCAGAACCAGTGCCTCTTCCAGACCAGGGTCATCTCCTCAATGGGGATGTTCTTGGTCTCGGGGAGGAAGAGCGCGACGAAGACGGTCATGGCCACCACCCACCCCGCGAAGAAGTAGAAGAGGCCGAACTTCATGCGGCAGAGCATGGAGAGGAAGAGCTGCGCGATGATGAAGGTGAAGAGCATGTTGACGGAGACGGTGATGCTCTGCCCGGCCGACCGGATCTCCAGCGGGAAGATCTCGCTGGGGACCAGCCACCCCAGCGGGCCCCACGAACACGCGAACCCGGCCACGTAGATGCAGATGAAGGCCACCACGACGCGGGCGTACTCGCGGGACAGGCTCCCCTCCCCGCTCGTCCCGAACTTGATCCCGATCAGCGTCCCCACGATGATCTGACAGATGAACATCTGCGACCCGCCCAGCAGGAACAGCGCCCGCCGCCCGACCGTGTCGACGCTGACGAGGGACACGGAGGTGGCCGCCACGTTGACGACGCCGGTGATGACGGCGGACACGAGGGACGCGTTGTCGCCGAAGCCGATGGTCCGGAAGAGCACGGGGGCGTAGAACATGATGACGTTGATCCCCGTGAGCTGCTGGAGGAAGGGGATGAGGATGGCCATGGTCAGCTGCGGCCGGTACTTCCGCTGCAGGATCGTCGACCAGGGGTGCTCCACCGCCTTGGACTGCCAGCTGGCCGCCACCAGGTCGTGGTACTCGCACTCGATCTGGTCGGTGCCGCGGATCCTCCGGAGCATGGCCTTGGCCTTCTCGTCGTGGCCGCGCTCGATGAGGGAGTTGGGGGTGTCGGGGAGGACGAATGCGCCGACGGTGATGATGGCGGCGGGGACGGCGGCGAGAGCGAGGCTCACGCGCCACCCCCACCCGCCCTCGATCTTGGCGGTCGCGTAGTTGATGAGGTTGGCGGCGAAGATGCCGACGGTGATCATGAGCTGGAAGCCGATGTTGAGGGTGCCGCGGAGATTAGGGGGGGCCATCTCCGAGAGGTAGAGCGGCACCGACTGGTTGGCGAATCCGACGCCGATGCCGAGGAGGATGCGGCCGAGGATGAGCATGAGGATGTTCTCGGCCGCGCCGTTGAGGGCGGAGCCGACGAAGAAGGTGATCCCCCCGCCAAACATGGAGCACTTCCGCCCGAACACCCTCGTCACCGTCGATGCGACCAAGGAGGCGGCCAGGGCCGCCAGGTAGAGCGACGACGTGAACGCCGTCAGGAGGAAGCTATCGAACATGCAGTACTGATTGTCGCCGCCCTCCTCCTCCCTCTCCTGCCGGTAAACCGTCGGGAAGAACTTCAGGAGGAACGAGTCCATCGATGTCACCCCGCCGGAGATTCCAATGTCGTAGCCGAAGATGAGGCCGCCGGTGGCGGCGACGAGGCAGGTGAGGAAAACAAAGTGGGTCATCTTCCCCGGATACTCCTTCCCACCTCCTCTGGTGTTCACCATCGCCCCACCCACCATTCTCTCTCTCTCTCTCTCTCTCTCTCTCTCTCTCTCTCTCTGCAAATCGGTTGACCCCCTAAGAAAAAAAGGTATAGGAGGGAATTAAGAGGGGGGGGGGGGGGAGAGGAGGAGACGAGAAGGGAGGGAAAGGCGGGAGGTCCTTGAATTTATCGAGTGGGTGAGTCTGTTGGGGGGGTGGGGGGAGGGAATGTGCGGTCGGATTTGATTCCCATAACCTCGGAGCCGTTTATAGTTGTTGACTCTTTTGTTCTCCTGACATGTCAGGATTTGATTGGTTGACATTCGTTACTGGTCGAGGTGGATTTGGTCGTCCCTGTTGGTGGCCCTGCTCTATCCACCCACCATTTTCGCCCTCTAAAATTAGATGAGGAAAATATTATTTGTCCCGAATGGTTAACCAGAATGACGTGTCATGATCACACCCGTCTGTTGTACCTGTGAATAGCACTCACCCTAACCGGAGGGCAAAGGGACGCTGTGCTTGGATGCCACGTCAATCGAGTTGAGCATTCGGGACAAATGCTTCGGGTTACTAGCATTGCTCTTACCGGTGATGACGTGTATAGTCAGTGGCCGCAATGCACGGGCTGGTCAGTAGTCACCAAAGTACTCTTGCACATCGTGACCGTTAATTCTGCATCGCACGGGTCTGGACACTACCGGCAACTTAGCGGGGGTTTTACGGCTATTCCATATTTCAAACTCAACAGATACTATTTGTTCGGATGTAATGAAAGACATTGGAATGATAACACTCCATCCGTTCCTATGCTAACCAGAACAATTAATCAACGAATTACATTGAAAATAGTAATTGACAAAAATATCCTTTTCAAGAATGAGATTTAAGTAGAGCAGCCATTCCTCATCCCAAACACTCCCTACCTAGCCATGTCCGAGGTACTCAACTAACTAGAGTTGTATGAGGCTTTGAAGGAGCCTAAAGGGCTCCATGCATATTTTCAAATAGTCTTTCATGAATCATTGCTCCACCCACCTCAAATCCTTGCTCCGAGCTTCAGCTCTGATGCCATTGTTAGCTGGATAATATACCCTCTCACCCTAAAACCCGGGTCGTAAGGGGAGGTCCATTGATAGCAGCGGCGGAGTCAAAAATTTCTTGAAGGGGAAGCGGAATGCGAAGTAAGGTAAATTAATTGCCAAGTGATGATTCATTGATAAAGTTTTACTTTCATCCCATTTAGTTTTAGAGGTGGCTGTATCGGAGGGATGATATGATTCACGAGTAGGTTCACTATAACAGATCTGAGGATTTTCAAGGGCCAAAATTAGTCATATATTTTTTTTTTCGGGGGTCTAGCCACTGGATTTGCTCGCCTTATATACACCCATCGCAAATACCATATACGGCTATAGCCGCCAATATATATATACACCATATACGGCCCTTATGTACCGCCGCAAATAATACCTTATACGGCTAATGTACCATCGAATTTGAGTCTGAATTAAACAGCCGATAGCCCCCGTATATGACCTGTGTTATACGGCCGACAGCCCCCGTATATGATATGTGTTATACAACCAACAGACCCCGTATATGACCCGAGTTATACGACCGACAACCCTCGTATTTGAGTGGTTTTATAAGGTCCTGGACAAATTTATATGGCGACGGCTCCCGTATATGACCCGGGTTATACGACAGACAACCCCCGTATTTGAGTGGTTTAATAAGGTCCTGGACAAATTTATATGGCCGACGGCCCCCGTATATGACTTGGGTTATACGACCAATGGCCCCCATATTTGACCTGTGTTATACGACCGACAGCCATCGTATTTTACCCGTTTTATACGACCAACGGCCACCACATTTTTCTACAACAACAATTCACTCATTCCACACAAATTTCTGCAATTCATAAGTTGATGCAATTCCAGCACTGTAACAACAATTCACTAATTCCACATATACCATCATTATAACAACAATTCACTCATACCACCACTGTAACAACAATTCCACTCATATATACCACCATTGTAACAACAATTCAAAAGAACTATAAAAACAATCCAATTCCACCATTGTAACAATTCAAAAGAACTGTAAAAACAATCCAATTCCACCATTGTAACAACAATCCACTCATACCACCACTGTAACAACAATTCAAAACAATATATTGGTCCCATCTCAATGATAATTCAATAGTACATGGCATCGAATAAATGGAAAAAAAAAATTCATAGTAGTAGCACATGCAAGTCAATTAGCCAAATTCTCCGATCTCGCACGGTAGTAGCAGTGGAAGAAGTTGAATACCCGTGACCATCCCTCAAACATCAGATCTGCATAGAAAAATTTAGAGTATTATCGTATGATACCTAATACACAATAAAAATAACAAGAGTTTAATTAGAGTGATGGAAGATTAAGCTGTAATTTAATTAGAGTGATTAACTTACCTTATTGATCGCTGGTAACATGTCTGTTTTTCTAGAATAAAATTTTACAAAAATATAGAAATATTTTATTAATTTTACATAATTCTTAAGTACTAATAAGTCACAATGATCATGTATTATCAAGTTCTTAATCCCAGAAGACAAATCTAGAATTACTATGCAATTTCGTTGAGGATGCAGCAGCAACAAATTAAGTAAAAATACAAACATAGAGCGGAATACGGTTCAACATGACTACTATGTATAACCCGAAGGATCCCAATATGCCATTTAACTTACAAAATAGCATAATTGATAATTATGAAAATTCAACTCAGTAATCACTTGGCTGTAAATGGAGAATTGAACATAATAAAGGCATGATCTATTTGTAGCCTTGCCTATGCAGCCAGAAAACAACCTAGCTACTTGAAGGTAAATCAACCTTCTCCCAAACCCACATTGTACAAAAGAAGACACGATTACATGAAAAGGGACTGATTACTAAAGAGAAGAGAGCTTAAAAATTTACCGATGTGAGCTGCAAATGAGTCACCTATTCGTAGGCTACAAGAGGGTTCATTCAACTGGCTAGGATGATGGCACCTGTCATACATCATATTGGCAGATTACTAGCTCCACACAAAGCTATACAAAATACCTCTCTCTCTCTCTCTCTCTCTCTCTCTCTCTCTCTCTCTCTCTCTCTCTCTCTCTCTCTCTCTCTCTCTCTCTCTCTCTCTCTCTCTCTCTCTCTCTCTCTCTCTCTCTCTCTCTCTCTCTCTCTCTATATATATATATATATATATATATATATATATATATATATATATATATATATATATATATATATATATATATGGGTCAGGATCGGATGACCCAGCAAAATTTGACCCATTAATAACCCAACACCCTTTGAGGCACTTAGAGGTTATAGAATGGGCTGATTTTTTGTAGGGATGTTGTCTATGGTATGTTGATCATCCTCACAAAAAATCAGCCCATTCTAAAACCTCTAGGTGCATCAAATGCACACTTCAAATCAACGGTTTTTCACTGTCAATTTTAACCGTTGATTTGAAGAGCACCCTTTGATGCACCTAGAGGTTTTAGAATGAGCTGATTTTTTGTGAGGATGATCAACATATCATAGACAACATGTCTACAAAAAATCAGCTCATTCTAAAACTTCTAGGTGCCTCAAAGGGTGCTGGGTTATTAATGGGTCAAAATTTTGCTGGGTCATCCGATCCTGACCCTATATATATATATATATATATATATATATATATATATATATATATATATATATATATATATATATATATATATATATATATAATACAGTTTACTCTAGAGATCTAACTAGCTCCAAAGTTAGGAGAGCTTTCGAACCTCCTATTCCAGTTTCCTTGGGAGTTAGAACTTAGAATAAATGTGTGGGCACTTGCAAAGTTAAGTGGGGGAAAATTTTGTTAGCTCGACAATCTTCCCCACCTATTTCTTTGATGCCGTCATCATGTGCTTACCAAGAAAGAGGAATCAACTTCTATTACTGCTATATATAGCTTTGTCATTGTCCCCACCAAAGTTAGCCTCCTCGTGTGGGAGTCCCTATAGCCTCCTCATATGGGAGTCCGTACCTGACTATCTACTTCGCATATATGCTTCATCAATGGATCATGCACATATCAAACACAACTTCTACTTGTCCAATGATGCAGTTACAATCGCCACATATTGCTTTGAGAATCCATATGCCATCCCCCCTTTGATCATCATAGCATGGCTTCCAGTAGCTGAATCGATAGACAAGGGTGATCTTAAGTTGCTGGGAATCTAACCATGCATAAAGAAATGCCCAAATTCTTAAGCTCGGGGAATGAACCTTCATACTTTGCTATCAGTCCCTTGTCTATAAACAACTTTAATTGTTGGTGTCAAGGCATTTACCATCATTGTATCCCCTTGAACTCCACCTTTAGCTTCGCATCATTCAGCTTCTCTATGTGCTTTGTGGGCTTCTCCAGCCATGGAATGTCAGTATTATTCCTTCAAATTTGATGTGAAATGTTAAGTCGAAGGGCTTTTGCCCATGCCCCTCGCTACATTTTAAAATGGGGAAAATGCCTTCAACTATAAAGCACAGTTTTTCCGACCAACAAACAGATATGTGAAATTCATACAACATTTTTTCAAATTCATAGAAAAAATTTCCTTCTTATCAGTTAAAATTGGAGTGCATTTTTGCTGCCGGGTTGATTTGCTTGCTGCCTTTGCTCATGGCCCAATATTCACCGAGTGCCCATTCCAAATGGCATAATGGGAAAAGTGATGCCCACTAGCATGTTTTTTTTTTTGGTACTTCCAATTAGACTAGTTAAGATCTTACAAAAGGGGGTCCCATGAGGTCCCTGTTACATAGGTCAATGACCTCCCGGCTAAAACTATTAGATGAAATACATGGCCTAGTTAAAACTCTAGCCCCTTTGGCCAGCAACTCAGCCACTTGGTTGCCCTCTCGGAATATATGGGTCGCCCGAAACATGTTGAATTTCCTAACTTTGCGGATGCAATCCTGCACCAAAGGTTGGTCTGAGTCATTTGTGCACAAGACCTGAATAATCTGATCTGCATCACCTTCAACCCACAGCTGGACCCTCCACCCCGAGTCTTCATCACATCTGATGCCTTCCCGTAACGCCGTGGTTTTATGTGAAACACATCTGATGCCCAGTAGCATGTGAAACTCATATTATACCCTTTGGAATGGAGGAAGTGGCACTCGGTGATTGTGCCGTGATCAAAGGCAGCAAATCAATAGGGCAGCAAACATGCACTCCCTCCAACAGAGTTACTTCAGTCACACATATCAGCTCCCATTTGACCCGCGTTCGAACATGTGAGGCGGTATGTTTAATTCGGCACACTTGGGTCGAGCCAGGCTTGCAGTGAGTTCAAGTCAAGTGAGGTTGTACGTGCACCGCACCCAATTTTTTCTTTTTTGGGTTGTTTTGACTTTGCCTCCCAAATTTTGTCATGAATTAGACTTTACCCCCCATATTTTCATTAATTAGACTTTATCCCCCAAAACTAACTGTTCCGTCAGCTCACCCCCCAAAACTTTGATGAGCTAACGGAACAGTTAGTTTTGGTGGGTACAGTCTAATTGAAGGCAAAATTTGACAGAGGTTATTGCAGCGGCCAAGTGGCAAAAAGTATTTGTTTGTATTCAAAGCAGTACAATGAAGTGAAGTACAAGTGAGTCTCTTGCTGAGAAGAGGTTTGAGTAGGTAAACCAATTTAAGTTAGTAATCATGTATTTCTCAATGGTTGAGTAAATCTTGTGATATTCATGGAGATGAAAATATTTCGTGAAAATATCACGATATTTCGTGAAATCGTCCGATATTTTGATATTTTCAGTTCTGCTTGAGATTGCAGGTGGTATTTCGTATCGGATTTTTATTTTTTCGATATATTTCGCGAAACCGTTCGATATTTGGATATTTACAGTTCTGCTCGAGATTGCAGGTGGTATTTCGTATCGGGTTTTTATTTTTTCGATATATTTTGCGATATTTCGTGAAATATATCGATTTTTTAGACCTTGGATAAGAGTAGGTAACTCATGTCTTGGCTTCTCATGCTATTTATTGTAACTCTCATTTCTCCTTCTTCTCTTTCTCTGGTTATATCTTCTTCTTTTTTTTTTTTTTTTTTGAAGAGATGCTTTGTAAGGATATTATTGAAGATTATTTATGAGATTGGTCGACCGACCCATTGCTGCTCTCTCCACTTTTCATCCCGGCCTACTGGCTCTGGGTAAGGGATTGGTATCCAATGCCAGGATAGAATGTGATAGAGAGTAGTTGTTGGAGGTTGGTTTTGAACTAGTTAGAAAAAACATTGGCTTCAACTTTCCCTTCCAAGGGCTAGCTCTTGTGGGTCTGCATGTCAGGACGTGTGGGATTCAGAATGTGGGTCGAGGTCTTTAGTAGTACTCTCTTTCAAAGGCTTTTGATCATTTTACCATGATTAATAATATGAAATGACATGCTTGCCCTAGAAATGGATTAATGAGAGAGCAGTGAATGTTGGAACCAAATCCTTCTCTCTACAGCGAATCGAGTATAGGAAACAAAAGAGAAGCTTTTCATCCCGAAGGTTTTCCCGATTTTGCCGGATATTTAAGTCTTTTACACCACCAGTTGCACGCCGCCATGTCAATCAGGATGAGCGGAATCGGGAAAACCTTCGGGCTGAATAGCAATGCTCAAAACAAAAGGTTTAACCGGTTCCGAATCTGGTTTGAAAGTCATTAGGCTAAACCCGGTTAACTTGAAGCAAAAAAAAAGACTAATGTGTCAAGGGTCCCTAACAACAGATTGGCTTGGTGAACAAGCCTGATAACATATGATCAGTTTAACCTGAGGTCTATGGTCAAATGATCTGCTCAGTGTAAAGGAAGGCATTTTTGACCGAATTCCCAAAATACCCTCACCTTACAGCGGGTACGAGCCGATGGCGGAAACAAGCACGAGCAGCACCTCGAGTCGCCGCTACCACTAGGTATGAGTTAGGTTCGGCTTAGGTTCAAAGGCGAGCAGCAGAGACGAGTTGGTACGGGTTAGGTTAGGGGTTAGTTTAGGGTTCAATTTAGAATTCATAGGTTCAGGATTCATCCCATGGCTGTAGATTATGATTTCTTGGTCAGGGGTTTGAACTTAGGTTTCTGGTTTAGTTTTAGGATGGAGTATGAAAATTTGGAACGCAACTAAGGGTCTGCTTGGTTGGAGGGAGTTGGAACCGGCGTGTTCCAACTCACACGTGGGGTACAAACAGAATGAGTTGGAACTCCACATAAAAACCGTGGGATACAAACTCACACGTTTTCTATACAATCGAAATCCACGGAAGAGTTGAAACTCATCTAGTCGGGACTCGGGAGCCTCCGCACGGAACCAAACAGCTAGGGGTGGGACTTGGGCGGGTTGGACGGGTTGAAGGGTCTGCCCATGCCCAACCCGACTTGCACAAACCTTTGCCCATTTTACCCGTGGAAGCCCAACCCGTGCTTGCCCATTCTAGTTCGTCGGGTTCCCCGGGTTGCTCGGGTTGCTCGGGTTGCCCAATTTGCAAAATAATAAGTGGGTTGGGCAGGTTGCCCAATTAGAAATGCTTGTGCACATAAATAGATGGAAAAAAAAATTTAACTTGTTTTTGAATTGAATAAAAAAATCTTTGATTTGCATAAAAAAATATAAAGTCCAACCCATATCCTCACATATTTCAAACGAATTCTTAGCATTCAATATAAAATAGGCGGTCTTTGATTTCCATAAAAAAAACTATCAAAGCATTCAACCTTAGTGTATCACTGCCTCAAATTCCTCGGGTTGGGGAGATCGGTGCCCAAACCCGTCCAAATTGAAATCGGGTTGATTATTTTTTGTCCAAACCCGTCCAAGTTTTTAACCAGTTTTGCCCATGTTTGTCCATTGTTCAGGTTGGGCGGGTCAGGTTCGGGTCAGACCCGCCCAAGTCCCACCCCTACAAACAGCTGCTTTAAGCGGAACACGCGTGAGTTGGAACACGCCGGTTCCAACTCCGTCCAACAAAACAGACCCTAAAGGTAGTTTCGTCCACAAGGTTGTATGTCCTTTAGACTATTTCACAAAAAGGGATCAGAGGTTATTTCACAAAAAGCTGTCAAAAACTCGGCAAAAATACGAGGAAGAAATGTAGGAAAACTTCTACACCAATCTGAAAAGACCTCAGAAAAAATAGGCGCCCTTGTTGGTGATAGCTTTAGTTTTTTCTGATAATCAAATCATATGTCGAACCGCAATGGAGTCTCACATGCATGACAATATCTTCATTTCAACATGCGTCGAGGGCTCTCGGAGAGCAGAGCAAACAATGATGGCGCTGTACAATGAATACAATTCAACAAGGATTCCGAAAAAATCGAGCGGCTCTTGGTAAAGGGGTGAAAACATAGGGTCTCCTTGTCATCTAAACCTATTAAGTCCACTTCTCCCATACAACCCTACAAGCATAACACCTAAAACCTATCCATATTACACCCCTCCGATCACCTAAAGCATCTCGAAACTGGAAGGAAAGCTCGGCCTCCAACCAGAAGACATCCCGCAGCCACAAAGGCTCACCAGCATGTATCTAACACCTCGCTACCTGGAATCGTTCGCGTTCACGTTCACGTTTGCCTTGCTTGGTGCACTAGCAGGTGGAGTATCTTTTGCCAACTTTGAAGCTTCGCCTATAGCGATATTGCCCAATCCCGCCGCCATCGCCTCCTTAGCGTCTCTCTCCTGCTTCTGTTTCTCGGAAGCACCATCCGGAAGCAAGGGTGGCTCACGAAGTGATGGTCCCGCATTGATCCATGGGTGGAGCAGCAGCTGGGCTGCCGAGGGCCGCTTCTCGGGGATGAAGTCCAGAATGGGGAGTAGGAAGTCAGCCAAATCTTGCGAGTCCTGCTCGTTGAACTCGTACTTCTCGACGAGCACCTTGTTGAGCGGCCAGAACCGCAGGCGGCGGATGTGCCTCAGGTCCCCGTACCTGTTGAAGAAGTCGCGAGAGTATCTGCCCCCCAATGCAATCTGTAAAGGTGTATCATGAGAATCTATGGAGTGAATATCTAGAAAATGATGGGTTTATATATATATATATATATATATATATATATATATATATATATATATATATATATATATATATATATATATATATATAGGGGCATGCTATGCTGCGGCATGCGGTGCGTGCGGCATCGCACCGCAGCCGTGTGATGCACTGCTGCGTGCATCGCATGCACGCAGCGCGTGCATCACACGGCTGCGGTGCGATGCCGCACGCACCGCATGCCGCATTCAAGCATTTCTCTATATATATATATATATAGAGAGAGAGAGAGAGGCGTGTTAGGATGCGGCGTGCGGCGTCGCACCACAGCCGTCTGATGCACCGCTGCGGTGCGTGCGATGCACGCAGCGATGCATCAGACGGCTGCAGTGCGACACCACACGCCGCATTTTATCCTCTCTCTCTCTCTCTCTCTCTCTCTCTCTCTATATATATATATATATATATATATAGAGAGAGAGAGAGAGAGAGACAGAGACAGAGAGAGAGTAGTGATACAATGCGGCCAATAACGTGCGGCACCCCCTTCCGGGGCATTTTCGGAATTTTTTTTTTTTTTGGATTGATCACCCGCCCTTGGATAGCACACACAAAAAATTTCAGCTCGATCCAAGACCTGTAGGCTGTCCAAATGTGTTGATCAAAATGACGACAAAAATGAACGACCGATAAAAGTCGATCACATTTGGACAGCCTACAGGTCTTGGATCGAGCTGAAATTTTTTGTGTGTGCTATCCAAGGGTGGGTGATCAATCCCAAAAAAAAAACAAATTCCGAAAATGCCCCGGAAGGGGGTGGCCACACGTTACCCGACCGCAATGTATCACTACTCTACACACACACACACACACACACAGAAAGAGAGAGAGAGCATATGTCTTACCTTGCGCGGCATCGTTCCAAGAAGTTCCATCATCAGCGCCAAGTGGTCCTACAAAATGAGAGAATGATGGACTACTAAAAGGCATCTCCACCTATATATACCAAATTTCATTATATGGTTACAAAGTCAACTATGCATTCCAATAGTGTGAATGTGTAGTATGGTAAGCTCAGTATCCATTGAATGCACTGAACCATGTGGCTGTGCAGTATGGGATCCACCTCAAATCGGCATGCATGTCAGGCATAGAATTGCAATTTTTGCTATTTCATGTGCCTACAGACAAACTCATCTCAACACTAAAGGAGATTTCGATAATCATTTTGGGAAATCAAAGAGTAGATCTTTCATTGTTAGCTAGATTGTATCCAAATTTAATCATAGGCCTAAACCCTGTCGAGAAGGTGTAACAGAAAACATGCACACATGCAAAAAAATTCTAGAGAACCTTCAAACTTTAGGCTATTAAAGCCGAAGAAAGTATTAGACACACACATATATTAAACATCTCAATTGGAATTTTATGATATTTGAGCCAGGGGCTTGAAAAACTTCCACAGTATCAGAAGATTGTATAAGGCGACCAAGTGATGTCTTGACCCATCATGTTTATTATCTGCTCTTTGGTGGGAGAAAGATTAGTTCAATTCTAGTCGAGAGAATACAGCAAGGGCTATTTTGCATTCCACAGAAAGATGGAATGTGAGAGGGATCTCTCTCTCTCTCTCTCTCTCTCTCTCTCTCTCTCTCTCTCTCTCTCTCTCTCTCTCTATATATATATATATATATATATATGTGTGTGTGTGTGTGTGTGTGTGTGTGTGTGTGTGTGTGTGTGCGCGCGCTCGCGCGCAAGCGTGTTGATATACCAAAAATATAGTTTGGAAATTAATCCCGGAACATTCATTGAGCCAGCTAAGATCTCTGGGGGGGAGTAACTAAGTTTGTTTCAATAATACAGGCTGGGATTCAGATTGCATTGTAACTGAGCATCAGACTGACCGAACAAGCAACACCACGTAATGAGATCTGAATTGAAAAAAAAAAGGGAGGGGGGGGGGAGGGGGGGTTAATCAAATCGGGAGAAGAAATGAAGGGATTAATTAAGCTGATTTTGTGGGGATCAAATCTTGGATTTAATCTAAGAGAAAAGAGACCTTAAATGGCAATCTTATCTCATACAATCAAATATGTAAACAACGGTTGTGTATGAGAGAAAAGGGTTGTCAACTGGTCGTTGAGAACTTTAGCTCACAACAACTTGAGGTGGCATGATCAGAGGCGTCCAGATTCCTATCTGTCAGTGCATGGCAGTGTGATTTAATGGCGGGAACCGTGAATCACACTCGTCGTTGGGCATTAGGTTCGACGGCCCAAATATATCTTTTATTTTATGTTATATATCTGAGCTGCATGCCTAGTCCCTTATTATTATTATTATTATTATTATTATTATTATTATTATTATTATTATTATTATATAATGATGAGGCGTCAAGTTTATTTCTCCATTTAGTTAGATGTTAAGTAGGTAATAACTAATAACTGTTTTCTAGTGGATGCTTAGTGCTTATGCTTAATTTGGTTGTTTATCTTTTTATTTGAGGTTGCTTAATTCCACTGTTCTAAAATACAGCTCGGACCCCCACCTAGGCGTTTTGGTCCTTAGGCTGCACTGCGGCACTGCCTAAGTTGAGAATGCTTTCTTCTGCGTCCAAAGGAGAAAGGCCATCGATGTGATAGTCGGATGCTATCATTGTAAGTTTCATTTTTCTTCATGTTCTTCAATTTTATCATTTCTTTTTCTTCTGCAACTAATACATTATTGTGTTGTTACTATATAGTATTTACCTGAAAAAATAATGACAGTGGCACCCTTGGCCCATTGTGAACTCGTAAAAGAAGGATGACAATTTTAACATAGTAGATATATAAATTCTAAAGTAAGATATGCTTTGAAATTTCTTATGCCTCTATCTTTGGGCTCTCGCCAAGACGTCCGCCTTCCGCCTTAGAACGCCCCCCCCCCCCCCCCCCCCCCCAACACACACACATGAGGTCCGTCTAGCGCTTTTTAAAACATTGCTTAATTCTTTATTTGTTTTTGCCAATTGTTATATCTCTCTGTTTTTTATATAAAATTGTGCTTAAAAAATAAGAATTTTGAGTTGTTGGCTCATGTCAGTTCTAACTTGAACCTACCCTAACCTCTCCAGCGATTTGACTGACCCATAGAAGCGAATCGAACCAAATCAAACTTTTCTAGTTTCGCTTGGTTCGTGTTTTACCAACAAATGGTTTGGTTCGGTTCCATTTTCAAAGAACCAATCAACTTCGGTTCAATTCCAAATTTCTCAAAAATCAAAAACGAACCTGAACCGTGAAAAATGAAAATCCCTATTGGGGACCACATGATGCAATGGGCTTGGTGAGAGCAGTCCTAGATTGCTTCTTACCGTCCGGGAATATTCGACGAGATACCACATTTAGGTATTTGATCTTCCTAACGATAGTCATCCTAAGATATCGCTCGAACTCTATGGCAAAATTTAAAGTATGATTCATAGAATAAACAAAGTAGGAATTATCTTTTTAATGGTAGCCATTTACCAAAGAAGAAAACTGAAGATGGTGCCCGGAGATTCCTCTAAAAGATCGATTGGACCATCAACTCATCGAACTTATTCATGTATTCTATCACAAAAATAGGCCCTAGTCATAACAAATACCACCACCAATTGTTGCTTATGAGATACCGACAAATATTTTTCTTCAAGTTTATCCTTCATCTTATCCCAATAATGATGCGGATCAGAGGCCCGAGGAGCATTGGATGAAGACATATCATAGAAGACGGAGTCAGATCTGAAATCGGATACTTCCGAGAGATGCAAAACAGCTGAATTATCTAAAGAAGTGTCTTAGTTTTCTTTATTTGGATTAGTATTTCAATTTTAATCTATATTTTCATGTAATAGAGCCGACAAGTACATGTATTGGCTCGAGTCTGAATCAGACTCGAACCTATTTTATGATCGACTAGCAGTTCGGTTATAGAAGGGTAAAAGAGAAAAATGGAGAAAGAAAAAGAGAGTGTGTGACTATCTTTGGACAGCCATACAGTTCTTCCCACACGACCCTATCCACAAGATTAGATGGATCAGTTCCTCTTGAGCGCCGCCACTTCTCTCTCCCTTTTATCTCTATCTCCTCTCTTATCAATATATATAGGACCATATGTATTAGGGTTTGGATGATTATTTATGATAATGAATAAACGTTTGAAACTTCATTGTGGCTGCAATTTTCTTCGTGTTCGTGTGAAACTATCTACTGATGGTGCGAAATC
The DNA here is from genome assembly GCA_947650365.1 of Chamaelirium japonicum. NCBI lineage: Eukaryota > Viridiplantae > Streptophyta > Magnoliopsida > Liliales > Melanthiaceae > Chamaelirium > Chamaelirium japonicum. Next base: position 11,275,953 of record OX393557.1, read on the forward strand.
GTGTTTCTGGTGCGAAGTCAAAGAGGTGTGCAACCTCTGTTATCATTGTAAATTCTTTTCAGCCTATTCTTTTGGTTGTGTTGGAAGATATCTACGGCAGAACTTGAATTCCCTAACCCATCTTTTCATCCCTAACCCATCTTTTCATCCAAAACCAAAAGTCCATTGAAATCGTAAAAATTTGCTTGTTTTCTGAAAATCAAAACAATGTTTTGACCATAACTTCACATCCGACGATCGGATCATCGCCAAATTTGGATCAGTCATTCCTAGTATCTTCCCTACAATTCTCACAAAATTTCGTCTTGATCGGAAAACCTGATCATAGTGATTGCATCCGTGTAGAATACCCACTGGTTGTCCCAAATTCTGCACTTCACCGAAACCTCAGAAACCCAAGTCCTTGGCCTTGGCTGCCGCGCCAAACCTTTTTGCATCACCATAATTGCATCCACGTATAATTCAATAGGCTCAAATTGAATATTAGATCAAGAACTCGTATCGTGTTGTGTTTCCCACGTTTGGCACGATTGTGACTAAGACCTTAAATTAATCTTGTTCAAAACTTTATTTGATAAACATCTAAATTGTTTGTAAGATGTTGATTATTACTTATTCCTAATTGAAACTGGTAATCCACAATAACATCTGTACTAAATAGTCTAATTGTGTTTGCTAATCTTCTAAAGATTTCAGCTTTAATCTCAGGCATTGCATATAGTTGCATTGCCTTGGATAGAGTTAAGGCATTTAAGATCATTTAGATTCCATAGGTTAGATCTTTGGAGCCACCATTATACATTGCATCCTCATCCATCATCGTATTGTTACATCATTTAGGTTGCATAAGAACTCTCTCCTAGAATCGTCCAGCATCAAATACTCAATAGGATTATTTGTTCTCTGGAACTGACGTTCGGTAGTAGGTAGAATGATATTTGGTTTACCCTATCTAGTTCATTTTTGCAAACCTGACTAGTCACTTGTCATACCACTCATAGTAGTGGTTCATTTCTTTGAGCTAAAAATAGAAAACTTCAGTTACAGTCACTTATCACAACTCAAAGATTTCTCATTGACTATCCTGATTTATCCTAATTTGGATCATGATAGCCAATTCTCTCTAACAGCAGTCTTCTCGCATGACTATCATACAATTGACGAACAATTTAGCTGGTGTGAAATGCCCATCTCGTTTTTTGTGCTCTATATGGTTATACTATTTGTGGAAATTTTGCTACCCATGCCCATTGATATATACTGGAATGTTTGATCCCATTATCCTGGTTGAGACATTGATTATTTTGTCTAACCTAAGAATTCGGCTAATTCCCTTCCCTGAGGTTGGTAATCAAGGAAGCCTCAATAGTCTCAGCACTCTCCTCAAATCCTCTAAAGCTTCTAACTGGTCTTTATGTTACAAATGTCAGCAAACGACATGTTCATTAAAATTCTACCCTTTAGATGAGATCATATAACCAGTGTTTTTAGACTCGTTCTAACTTGGACGAGTCGACTCATTTTGACTCGACTCGGTCTTGATTTCGACCCGACTCGGACAGGTGACTCGCAGGCCGCCTGACTCGTTCGAGTCATGGTCAGACTTTGTGTGACTAGGACGAGTCATGGTCTGACTCGTCCCATGACTCGCCCGAGTCATGGTCAGAGTCGTCAGACTCGTTTCTGACTCGATCGGTCATTTTTATCCATTATATTTTGATAATTGCATGACGTGTATGCATTTTGTGATATTATTTGGCATATGGGTGCAATATATATCTCTAATTTTTTCCAAATTTCTACTATTTTATCTAATATTATATGTATTATTCCAACGAGTCACTATGTTCGTGACTCTTACGCACCACGAGTCGACTCTTCCGAGTCGCGTCGCTAAGGGTTGTAACGAGTTGCTTTCCGAGTCCTAGTCTAAAAACATTGCATATAACAATTCAAATAGACCAGTCATGTATCCCATCAAAAAGTAACGCATGACGGATTAGATGTGGAATACTATTAGGCAAAAGTATCAAACTACAATAATTATGAAATAGTGAAAGATTCAAAGCCAGAATCAAAGAAAACAAAGCTCCTGGTAAGCTCAAAAAAGGGTATTGAACGAGATAAGCAAAGTTATAAATATTAGTACTCAACTAAAAATAAGTTGTAAGAATAACTCAATAAGAGCCAATGTATCGATGAATATGACATGATGAATTCAATTTCAAATTAATAGGACCAATGACTATACAAGCATATAACTAACAGTTTGCAACCAGAATTTTCCTTTAAGGTGATCTCACTATTATGCTACTAGAACGAAAATAGCCCAACTAATCAAAAATAGCTATGTTGTCACGGAAACAAGTACTTAAAGCATTCACCAATATATACACACACACACACACACACACAAGCAGCAAAGAATCAAAATAGCACACAATCTATAAATTATGGTCAATGGCAAGCATATCACTAGTAGCAAGTAGTGTTTGCAGCAGCTACAGTAACAAGCAAATTGAGTGAGCACAAATAATATCTAGCACCAAAACTAGTGAAGGCCAGAACGGAAGCATGCAATGATAGCGCAAGAAGTATCAACACCACCAAAAAACATTTATCCGGTGTGGTGAACATAAGCAAAAACAATAGTTTATGTGAGCTCCCAATATATTTATCAGTGTTTACTAGCATAGTTACCAAGTCGGAAAACGGGGGGGGGGGAAAAAACGGCAAGGGAAAAAATCGGAAAGATACGATGAAAACGAAAAAAAACGGAAAAAAAACGTGAAAACATCGAAAAAAACAAAAAATAAAATAAAAATTATACCAAGTATGTATATATGTCATTTTCCAACATTAAGTAATCAAAAGTTCAAAACATATAGCATATGCGTTTATTAAGCATGAACAAAATAAAACTCGAACCCAATTTAAACCAAGACCAAACCCGACATGTTTTATACGCATTTTTTCCATTTTAAACGCGCATAAAACGCGTACGGACGCTTTTTTTTCAAAAAACGAGTTTTTTTCCTATTTGCTACGACTTCGGATCGATGCGTGTTTTTTTCGAAAAAACGTCTGATTTGGTAACTATATTTACTAGTGATACTGAGGTAGAGAGGTGAGGTGCGTCCCCTGCAACAATTCCGAGGGGGGTAAGAGTTTCAAGTGAAGACCAGTTGAAGGTCATTCGACATCCAAATGACAATGGCAGGACCCGTCATCCCCAGCCGTGAGAGGGAGAGTTTGGAAGGGGATGACCGATATGAGTATTGACAAGTGGTGGCCTCCAGCTCCAGATCAGACGGCGGGTGAGCACTGTGGTTACCTATATTTAGGATTCACAACCAGGTGAGAAGAAAATAAAGGTGTGAGATAGATTTCATCCCCAATAAGCTGGGTAAAGCTAGTTGAGTTCGGATTTTGATCAACATAGAGCACATTTGGCACGGATCCCTCGTGACGAGGAACATGGTGGTCGTGCGAGGGACGGGCGGTCAAATAGTCGAGCATGCTGGTTGGTGACGAGTGGTGGATTGCAACGAGCAAGAGGAAGGACAAGTGAAAGGAGAGAAAGAGAAGAGGAAGAGAAGAGAGAATAGTCATAAGAATTAGATGGGAAGGCCTCACAGTCAAGGCTCTCATAGTCCGGGAGGCAATGACTTGGTTAGGGTTCTAATCCAAAAGTAAACCAATTTTTTAATTCATCATATTATCGTATTCTAATAGTTGTGATAGCCCCTCTTTAAATAGTGGAGCTTACGCGTGACCGATCTACCCATCCGAAAATAAACGAATCTTCCAACGAGTTCGATGATTGCCCACTGGGATACACCGATACTTCGAAACAGGTGGCGTACCCGTATCGGATACTTCTCGATACTCTGATATGGTCCGATACGGCGGGATACGTATCCGATACGGCTAGGAAGTATCGGGATTTTAAAAAAAAAGATCTGATACGCCGAGGATACGGGACTAATAAGTTAGGGATACGGGATCGATACGTCGGGGATACGACACCGATACGCCGGGATACATATGGATGGCTATGTAGTGCAAAATTCGAAAACCCAACCCGAATCCGACCGAAACTTCAGATATGAGTCTAAATTCCATACTTAACCATTTTCTTAATGATATCATTTATATGTCTTTTTTTTGCATGATGCATGGGACACTAACTTTGTATTTTGTAATGGATAATAAATGTTAATGTTTTTTGCTAGCGTTTTGTAATGGACGATGAATGTGACAATTGTGTAATGTTGTTACTTGTTAGCGTTACTTTTTTGTAATGAATGAATGTGACCCTAGCTTTGTATTTTTTGGTTGTAAGATGTAAATCAAGTAATGAATGATGAACATGGTCATATTTAATTTTCAAACTATTCACTATTCATATTCTATCATAAGAAAATATTATATTTAATTATATATAATAAATTTTATATGTATCCCTACCGTATGGTCCGTATCGCGTATCATAGTTTTTCAAAAATCCACGTATCGTCGTATCTGTATCCCTGCATTCGTATCCCCGTATACGTATCGGTGCTTCCTAGAGATTGCCCATTATAAAATACACAATGTATCAAAATTCGCTCACTCCTCAACTTTAGAAATATAACAAAAATAAACTAAAAATAACAAATAAGGCCCAAAAGCAAAAATGATGCACTCCTTTGAGCCCTCTTCTTTTGATTTCTTCAATATACTTGGAATTCTCGATGATCAACACAAGTTAACTTAGTATACTTCCAACACTTTTCAAAGCTCAACTACCTTATAAAGGCTTCTAATTATCATAATATTGTTTTTCTTTTGCAATTATGGTGAGTAATCATCCACATTAATTAGCCTCATTGTGCTTGATGACCAATATTAATAACCAACATGAATACCACAAGCTCCTAAGAACACTACAGGCCAAAGCTACAGGAACGTGTTTCACTTTCTCAATTTATAAAGATTGATTGAGTGGAAATCAAACAGAATTGTAAATATCCGTGTTGGGCCTAAGCTTAAATATGTGAATATATTCAATGTAAGGATCTTGTAATATTGTTCAGGAAATGGGAACTCTCCATGGGTCATATTTAAGTATACGCCAGATGTGATCCTTCCACATAGTATATAGTTTCTATGGATAAGCGCAAAAAATATCATCATCCTTGACTGTAGAGAATTACCCATAAGTTGGATAAAAGATTCCATGTAGACTGTAGAGGTGAAGTAGAAAAACCTGTAGGTGGAAGGTATGAAGAAAGAAAAGAGTTCCGGACAAAGAAAAGAGGAATACAGAATCCAACACAACATCACTATTTCATAACAGAATTCCAATAGTCTGGCCCTTCACTTGCACCTGGTGCAGATCTCTATCAAAATAAAACAAAAAGCATTCTTAATCAAAACTTGGGTCTATATTGTTTTTTATCAAACATTCTACTTATGCCTATTATTGGATTTTTAAGGCAATTTTATCAAGCATTACAAGGACCTATTATGCTCTAAAACTTGTTAAAAAAAAAAAAAAACTTTTGTTTCAACAAGTACAATGACCTGTAAGAAAAGCCAAAAGATATTTGTGACAATAAATTTCCATTCAAAAGCATGTCTTCCTTCCAAACTTAAAAGTTCAATCATAACCACCCTATTCTAAAAGAAACTGTATGAAATCCCTGAAAAATTATTCCATCTACCATCATTTTGTGGTATTTAAGTTTAGTGATCCTCTTTGATAAGATGTCATGGTTATCTGCCAATTATCGCAATTGTACTTCAATAAAGCAATTCGTCATTTTCATAAGTGAACGAATGACTAATCTACTTAGCTCTACTTCTAAAAACAATACCCAGACTTATCAGATGGATCCCTTTCCCATCTTTGAGTCAATCCATAAACATTATGGTATGTTGCTACCATAATGCGAACATGAAAAAAGTGACATATTGTAGTCTTGGAGGCTCCATAAAATCTCAAAAAGAATCGACCCGCTAGAGGAAAGAAGACTTGCTTCCCAACTTGCAAATTTTCACCAAAAGTCTCAATGCCGAATTCCAAGCAAAGGGTTTGAAGAGCCCTATCAGAATAAATCCACGATATACAGTGGAAAATTTTTTGCTTCTAACCAAGCAAATAAATTGAAAAGTTTAACTCATTCATTATCAATTGCAAGGAGGTCAAGGTGCATTTGGTAAGGTTCATTTTTAGTCTAGCGATAAATTTGATGCACTCCAAGTAAAATGACCTTTGGGGACTCTTATCTTCATACCATTGCTGCATAAATTAAGGTGACTAGTGATTACTTAAATAAGACTGCTCAAATTGACCATGGCACTAAAATCTATGCATGCTAATTGCCATCAAGGAGGATAAATACTCATAATGGTCTGTCCCATAATGTTTTCCGACCATAAAAGCCCCCTCCCCCCCATCTCACCCCAAGATGTTGAGTTAATCTTTATGCATCACAATCGATGGACATAGATTAACTCGATGCCTCAGAGGGGTTTTCATGTTCGAAAAGCATGACTATGGCAACATAATCATAGTAGTAACATGGAACATTGACTTTGTGACCATGACACACCCTTCCAGATGTCGACTTAATCGCATCTTCGGTGTACAATTTGCATGGCACAAGAGCAGTTATTGCCTTACAGTGTGTGTGAGCATAGCATCACTCTTAGATCAATCCAACTTCTAGTGCATCACATGGGTGTTTTGCTTGTAGCCTTCTATTAGTAGCTTGACCTATAGACCCGCTAAATCATCCTCCACTTCTTTAAAAATCCTCTTGATCATTGTTTAGCTGCTTTAGCAAAATAGTGACCACCTGGCATGCAGAAGAAGCTCTAAAAATTTGACCCTCCTTGTCATTGCTTAGCATAATAGTGACCACCTGACATGCAGGATCCCCTTCTCTACATGCATGGAAACAGGTAGCCTCTATTACTACTTTCTAGTGGATTTCCATATGGTGTAAAAACGTGTAAAAGCTGACATAGAAATGTTATTGCTTTCCTCCATAAACTCTCCTAACTCAGCAAAAAAATAGGTTTGCATTCTTTATTGTATGAAACATGTAGTAACCAAGTCATCATATATGTCCTAGGAAGCATGGACACTTCCCCAGGCCTTCCGTACCCGTGTCAGACACCGACACTTGTCGGATACTCGCCGGACACGCACCGAACACGCATGTGCCGTGTCCTACGTGCTTCCGGGAGCCAGACACGGTCAGACACTCCTCGGACACTCGGGACACTGCTGGTTGACGGACTGTTCGATATAGGGTCGGGTTACAAGCTATGGTGATTCAGTTTTGGCTTCAACCTATCTGATCTTCTGAGATTATAACCTTAGAGAATCAGATAGGTTGAAGCCAAAACTGAATCGCAGCAGTTCTTTTGCATGCCATTTGAGGCAGAGTGTGATTCACTTGTCAGGATGGTTATGATGGACGGTTACGATTCAAGTTTGGCTTTATCTTATCTTATCCTCTAAGGTTTCAGATAGGTTAAAGTCAAAACTGAAATACAACCGTTATTTTCCATACCATTTAGAGTTGTCCGCGATTCACCGAACGGGCTGGATGTAACTAACGATAGCAATCCAGTATGCATTAAATTTTCATTCTAGTTGTTTTCTATGAGGTTTTTTCGGTTATTGAAATATATATGAATTGCAAACACACATAAAATATAAATTTAAAAATAGTAATTTATTTTACCGTGTCCCCGCCGTACCCGTGTCTTCCTTTTTTAGGATTTGCCGTGTCGACGAACCCGTATCGTGTCGTACCCGTGTCCCCGTACCAGTGTCAGTGCTTCTTAGTATATGTCCCACTTCAACTTCGCACTGTTAGGATACGTGAAGCCTCTTATAGCAAAGAAAGCATTTGCACACTCCCAACAGTAATCATATCTCACTATTAAAATCTATGGAAACAATTGTTCTTTATAGTCTATCAGGAGAAACTGGCAATGCGACAACTCCATCTCTGCCCATGTGAATCCTCTTTGTTGAACCTCATGAACATATCATGTTGCCATTGTCAACGTCTGATGATGTGTGCAGCCTTTCAACTTTGCAGCAATAAAATCATTCTCCCTTAATTGATCCCAAGCATGGAAACTACGACAAGTAGTAATCTAGTCCAAGAACACCTTCAGTTCCATTCCACAGAGGAAGCCCAGAACATCCCACTTTACTCCCTTTTCTCATGTAACATGCCAAGCATCTTAGGCAAAATGTGCTCGGCATGCCATCTGATAGTCCCTCATCTAGTCTGAGGAACCCATCATAGAGATTCTGAGAATTATTTCTTATTGTTTAAAAGTAAACCATATTGATGTACACTCCCGTATACCCCATATCAAGTTGGTTCCTATGCCTGAAACTATGTTGTATTGTCCCGACAATCTATGCATGCTAATTGCCTAAGTTTCATTTTCTTTCCGGGTTCGCTGACTTATTTATTCGTTAATTTGTTCTATTCATTCTCAATCAATCCTAGCCCTCCATCTAGTCACTCTTGAAATTGTTCCCCTAATGACAATATATTCAATAAAAGTCCCCAATAACATTAATATCTAAGAAAACTATATCAAATCAACTCAAATGGAGACCATGTTTAAAGCCCCGGTGTCCTCCGTTTTGATCATCATGTCTTCATCCACTCTGATGGCATCAAAAAGACTCAAAAAGTCTTTTCATAGAGAGAAAATTCTAAAATATCTAGTATAATATAAGAACATGTGGAGATTGCTCAAACAAATATTACTCTTTGAAAGAGACCTTATTTACAACACTAGAGATATTATTTTGGACTTGAACCGTAAAGATCAAAAAGAGAGAAAAAAAAAAAAAGAAATAGAGGTCACTTGCCTCTCTAATGAAACCTTTGGGGTATTATACTCCTCAAAGAAGATGACGTAAACCTCACAAACTTTGAGACCAATGTTTTACCACTAAACTAAAGAGAATCAGTAGATTGCAAAATTGACCAAGAGACGTTCATCTTCTTTTAATGGTCAGGCCATGAAGGAAATTTTAGAGTTAACACTATAGGTAGTAGACTGGTAGATCATTGGTTAATCCCATGGACATCTAGTATTACAAGTTGCAGAACTTATAATAATGTGGAAACACTTCTCAAAATGTGTGCATGGAAATACTCGAGCATAGTTCCAGTCTTTCAGATATTAGAAATATTGCAGGAATTCCAAAGACACAAATGAGACGCAAGACAATTGGAAAAAAAACTGAGATGCTGGAAATGTAGAAGGTTGAGAAATGACAGATCACATATTAGCATTTCCAATTTCATGCCTTCATACATTGAAGAAATATCAGTCTATCACTTGAAAACTGTCTGAAGTATGTCACACATTTTACATTTTTGGAGCAACTTGTGAAAGGACACTTCATTAAAATAATTTTGCAAGCTATATATGGAGCCACATCTTGGCTAATGATGTAGAAAATAAAACAGTTTGGAAAAGGGATGGAAAACTCATATAGCAACTAGTGAGAAGTGAAGGATATTCTTAGGTAAAAAAAAAGTTGCCAATGTGCATAGCAAATAAAATTGTTGAAATAGAATGCCACAACCACTATGGTTTAGCCCGAAACAACGTCGCAATCATCACACAATTTTGTGAAAAAATAACAACTGAGGCACTATTACTATCAGTACCACTGCTAATATCCTGTAACCACATACTGAGACACGGAACTTGGAATGCACAGCATTATGAGTTCTTATCAGGGCTACATGTATATGAACAGTTGCAGAGTTCTTTTTTACTTGTATAAATTGTCCTTCAATAGTAGTGGGATCGTTTTGATCATGAATTGACAGCATCGAAGAAGATTAGCTCAGAATGCATACCTAAAAAGAGATTCAATGTATCGTATCCACATACATTGACATAACATTATAAAAATAGAAGCGACAGTTCTACACTCTTTACCTCATCCCGGTCGAAATTGTCCCCGCTGTGTGGATCAAATAGCACATCCCCTGTTGCAAGCTCGAAGCAGATGCAGGCAAACGACCACAAATCAGCCGGAGTTGAGTACTTGGACCCAAGAAGCACCTCGGGGCACCGGTACTGTCTCGTCTGGATATCGCTTGTGAACTGCTTGTACGTCCAGCACGCATTTCCAAAATCCACCAGCTTGCACTGCAGATCTGCCTCCATCGCCAGCTTCCTCCGAGTACCCTTGCTCCCGCTCCTCTGCCCCTGCCCCGCCCCATTCCCTGTGCTGCTACTGCCGCCACCGTCATCGTTCACTGCACAAGAAACCACCTTATCCAGCATTCCATCAGAATCTTCCTGAGCCGTTGCCGCTGAACTCTCGGACGTGGCAGCTGCCGCCCGCTTTGCCTTTCGTCGGATCTTTTTCTTCTGGTTCCGGGTCAGGTCCCCGTTGGCCGGGGCAGGGGTCTTAAGTGGCGGATCATCAGACTTGATGGCGGGGATGATGGGGGGACCGTCAGAGCGTCGTGGGTCCTTGGAAGGATCGATGGTAGATGTGAGGAGGATGTTCTCCGGTTTGAGGTCGGTGTGGATGATTTTGAGGTCGCGGTGGAGGTAGTCGAGCCCGACAAGAACATGCCGGCATATCTCCTTCACCATGGGTAGGGGGATCCCACGGTAGTCCGAGTACTTGATGAGGGTTAGGAGGTTATCCCCGAGGAACTCGAACACCATGCACACATGGTGTCCGTTGGGCCCGGAATGCTTGAAGTGGTCTAGCAGCTTCACCACACAGCGGGTGTCGTCGGGGTCCCCATCGGCGATCTGCTTCAGGATCTTTATCTCGTCCATGGCTGCCTCTGTGTAGTGCTGCGCGCTCTTCTGCACCTTCAGGGCAACGTACCGCTGCACGAAATCCATGGCATCTCTTGGATTTTATCTTAACTAAGAAATGGGTTTTCCATTTAAAGAATTAGATTTCAAGAAAATGGAGCTGCATCCATAGAGATGGATCAGATCCTTCGATTCTCGATCAAAAAAGGAAATGGGTTTTCTTTCTTTTGGATCGATTTTTTCTTCAAAGAGATTCATGGGTTTGTGCATCAGGTGGCAGGGTCTTACGGAGTGGACGGTGTCCCAGGCGAGCCAGACGGTGGAGAAGTGGCCCCAGCCAAGCTTGGACTGGACGACGTAGGCGCCCTGCTTGAACGAGTCGCCGATGCGGACGGCGTGGTAGCCCCCGCGCCGGTAGTCGTCGGTGCCCTCGTCCTCCGACGTGTAGTTGCTGCTCTCGCTCCGAGCCTCCTCCTCCATCCTTCGCGATGATCTGATCCGACGTCCCTACCTCTCCGATCGCCTCCCCCGCCGCCGCCTCCGCCGCCGGATTTGAGGACTAGGGTTTGATGATGGCGCTGCCGCGGACAGCCCACCTCTTTCGCCCTCTCTCCTCGCTCCGTCTGAAGTCCCTTCCTCTTCCTCCGTGTAATAAGATCCTCCGTGGAGAATATCTATTCTTTTATTGTACTAACCGGCAAGGGAGAGAAAATCCCGTATTCTATATTTAAAACATTTAAAAATTTAATTAAAAAAAAAGGTAAATTGCCTTCTAACTTCTGAGTATCATCTTTGAAAGTTCTTAAAAGTAAAACTTAGTGTTAAGTCCTTTTAACAGATGCTATATTAGCTATAGTGCAGGCCACGTTTTAATATTTCACATGCTACAAATAGAGTTTCAAAATGTCTTCAGAAAGAGTATCAATTCGCTGGTTTGACATTGTGCATGTAGCGATTGCTACAGTGATTTCGCTATAGCTGCTGCAGCAATTTCACTGTAGCTGTTATAGAGAAATCATTGTAGCAAGAGTATCAATTCGATTTGGTAAGAGTACCAATTTAGTGAATTGATCGTTGCTAGCTATAGTGATTTCACTATAGCAATAGTATTAATTAGCCGAATGGATACTCTATCTGAAGACGAATGGATACTCTTGCTACAGTGAAATCATTGTAGCAACCGCAACATGCACAGTGTCAACCGGTGAATAGATACTCTTGTTGATGACGAATGGATACTCCTTCTGGAGACGAATGTATACTCTTATTACAATATTTTCACTGTAGTAGATACTGTGAAATCACTGTAGCAATTGCTACATGTATAGTGTTAATCGGCGAATGAATACTCATGCCAAAGACAAATTTATATTTTTACTGAAAATGAATGGATAGTCTTGCTGGAGTGACAGTTTTGTAATTTAAAGGATAAAAAAAAGTTAACATTTTCGGTTAACGGCTTGATGTAAAAACATATCCTTTAGGAGGGACTTTAGCTAATATCTGAACAAGTTGTATCCTTTAGCTTAAATAACGACCTGTGAAGAGATTTAGGACTAATTAACCCAAAAAAAAAATCATATTAGGCACCCCTTAGACTAGGGTTCAAGTGGGTGTTTGGCATCGTTTCCCAAGATGATTATGTTATTCATGCTTACGCATTTTTCATAATAGTTCTGTTATTCTTGCTTATGCATACTTCGAAAAAAAATGTATAAGCATAAATAACGGAATGATATTGGAGAATGGTGCCAAACACCTCATAGGCTTGCCAACACTAGTGGAGAGAGATACCCTTCTTAGATTGCCCCACAAAGTCGTCGCAACATGGACGAAGAGAACACTGAGAATTGGAACCTGCAACGCCAGAGATGAAATTGGATGTCTCGCCGTTGAGATGCAACAACAATTGCCAACAACAATTTCGGACTACTACAATATTTAAGATTGCTACAATGATTTTGGTTAGATTTAGGGTTCACTATTAGGGGTATGGAATTAAGGTTAGGGTTCACTATTCAGTGTATAAAATTAGGGTTAGGGTTAGGGTTCACTATTTAGGGTACAAAATTTAGGGTATTGAACCCACAACCTTCTCACCAAAGTATCATTTGTTTACCAACTCCCCTATCCCCTGGTAGGTAATATGAAAACTTTTTAATGTTGAAGGTCAGGGATAATCATCTAAAGGTGCAATAATGTTCATGAAATTCTCGGGGTCTAGTGTTAACATTTCCCTGACTATAACAACATTTTCTGCAAATTTCAATGCATTCATCATTTGAACACTCACCCACCAATCCTAATTACACTGCTTTGGTGGCAAAAGTCAATAAATACAATCTAAGTATGACATTTATGTAGTACATTCTTGTTAGATACCATCACAGGTTATCATGCTCAATAACCTGTGCTCCTCTCCATTCCTCCCCGGGGTTCAGGACCACTGGCACAAGCATGGATGCAGGGCCGGTGACGACGAAGTAATCATCACCGAACTTCTCCGCGAAGGAACCAGGGCTGCATACATAGATGTCATCATACCCCATCCTTATCACCCTGAATCCAAGCCCACTGCCCTGTAAAATTGGAGCATTTGCACCAAAGTTAGAAATGAAAAGATATACATATCGACAACGATATTTGTTCCGAAATATGATAAATTGATCTGAAAATAGAAGCTACTATTTTTTTAAGAACAAAAGAAGTTATTATAACAAATCCAAAAATAGTTAAGAAAAATTGCATCCCCTAAATACATTCATTGAATGAATATAAAAAAACACCAAAGTTTGATATAAAAAAAAAAAAAAAACATTGCAACCATACCAATAGATTTCCTAATCCTTCTCAGGAGAATTTCAGACACTAAAGACATCATACTCAAAGATTGTCATAGTTCAAGATACGAACTAAAGAAGAAAAGGGGTGCATCTAAATAATCTTCTGTTCTTTCCGTTCGATTGTTAGAAAGCTTAAGTATACTCAGTACGAAGATTGGTTGCAAATTACTAGTGACAATTAAAATTTTCAGGATAGATTCGACCATTACATGGAAAGGCTCAAGGTTTATATTTTTTTTTACATACGTTTCTGAGCCACGCCCTCATCGACGTGTTGCATCTTTGGAAGTCAGGTATTGATGTATAGACCCAGTATCGATCGATATTGCTCCATACTATCATGATACACATCATTACCTACCAAGTAGCGCAATTGAAATTTAGTAGGCTACTACCTTGTAAATGTATCTATTTGTAATTTGACTATGAGCAGTCTATCCTTCTTCACTGATGTTAATCAGAAACAAGAATTTTTACCTCAAAAAATCATGGTGTATCTTATATTGTTAAAAATCAAGCATGTAGTTTCAAGGTTCAACTTCAAACATATATATTTATCACTATAGGGGCATACACATGCGATGCATGTGTACGAAGAGGAGAGACAAGTGAATTGGGACATTATGGGAAGAGATCGTGGGGCGCCCTCACATACAGTTGCCTTTCCAGTCAAAATTAAATACCCTTGAAAAGATTGAAAAACCTTTAATATCTATACTTATATATAACAACGATGTTCAGGCCTGCCAGTGACTGTTTTCTAAACCTTTACATGCCACATGGTATTGTATGGAAAAAGGAAATTAAAAAGAAACAAATGCAACCATTAGATAGTGTTGCCGTGCTTCCTCTTTTCCATTGAGACATTCGTATTCCATCCTCTTCATCATTTAAGAGATTTCAACTCGTGTTGTACAGTTATAAGGGGAGGTCTCTCAGATGAGCTACTACATGAGCAGCAAAAAAATGAGAAAGTGAACAATACAGGAAGGTCAGATGTCTTTTATATAATAATTTAGCTTTAAGAGAGGGCTTCTATTAATACTAGCATTTATGACCTGCGGTAAGCGCGGCAACAAAGAGATGGGAAAGGGAATTTCAAGGGAAGGCCAGGTGACTTTTCTATAATATATATATATATATATATATATATATATATATATATATATATATGAACATGGTTTCCTGGCCTGCGAGCAGGGCTCCTAGTAATCCCCACCCACCCTCTCCTTTATTGATGTAGGAGGCGAAGGCTAAGGTGATCCAGACATTGCTAATCCTTCAACTAGATATGGTAGTAGGTGAGAAGAAAGTACTCATTTCTTTTCATATTCTCTTACATCTCTGGTGAGGTGTTCGGTTGATCTTTTCATATTTTCTCTATCTAAAAATATTGAAGGAAGGAGAGAGCATGTGACATGCTCGATCACCCAACAAAAGTCAAGCTTTTCTATGCAGCTTTGGGTGGACTAGACCATTTTGACATTATTACAAGTGCAAGGATCTTCCTTCAATAAGCTCCACAAAAGGTAAATCACAAATCCTTCGTGTTTCCTAACCATTGCAACTTCTCAATCTCAGCTTTTTTTTTATCATTTTCATATGAAAAGCCTAGATTGTAGCCCTTCACAACTAGGTGTGACTTCATATGGGTGAAATGGATCAGAGCCTTGTATGATTATTTCAACATTTTCCTCAATGACTAGGAGCTTCTGATTTCAATGTTAGATATGGTGGAATTGTCGTGGGTTTCATAATACTGAATGAGCAATCTCTTCATATCATCTCGAGTACTTTCCTTCCCACCGAACTTCATCACTGAGCTGCACAAAGGCAGTGCAAACCAAGGGTTCGGTGCAGGCGGCCAGGTGCCTGGGCCCGAGGTTTGGGCTACTATGGTGTGGCCTCATCTCCTGCTTCTTCACGATTGTAGAAATAATGGATATTTTCATATTTGTTTTTAAACCAGTTGAGTTTATTTAACTGAATCTAGTCCAACAACCAATAGACCCACCAGACAGCCTATTCAAACCGAATCCGCAACCCTTTTTTATATGTAATCCTATAAATTTGTGATATTAATATTATTTCCAATTATAGTATTTCAATCCTCCTTTGCTACTCTTGTATATAGCGCAATGTTATTTTCTATTTTATTTTTCATCTTTTTAGCCACATTTTTATTTTTTCTCACACTTCATTGTTGTTTACTTTTGCATTTGATTTTACTCTTTTTACATTTTTTTTCCATGCATCGCACTGGGTCATTGCTAGTTTCATACATATAATATTGTTGTTAACTAAGGTAGGGGTAGTGGGTTGTATTGTTTCATTCCATCCCTACACCCAATTCTCTTTATATAGTAGAGATTAAGTTTTTTTTTTTTTGAGCAATCATTAAGTTATTTTTTACTGGAAGAAGAAAAGCTTTCGTATTACCTTTTCATATATCTATATGAGTTATCCGTTTGAAAACATGCATAACTTCGTGTCAGACAAGAGTCTAGCGTCAGCATCGACATGAATAAAAGATTACTGATTCGGGCATGATGCACAACTCTATAAACTATGCACAAGAGTGACTGGAATACATTTCAATATATGACAATTTCTACATGTGAATTATGTACCATGGGATATACAGACTATTTATAGCCATATTCCTCTATTAGCTGTCTTTATGCAAGTTTAACAACAAAACATCAGTGATGAGTTCTGTCTAGTAGTCAAATCAAGTAAACTCGTTGAGAAGGTCAGTTTAGCTAGGGTAGTTTACAAATATGTCTAAACTTTTATACTTTCTATTTTTAAAAGACAGTGTACCATGTGCAAGGAACTACATGTAGCTTATGGCATTTTGCTTCAGTAGCAAACATAGGAGCCAAGCAGATGCTTTGGTCAGGAAAACCAAAAGAGCCAGCAAGGTTAAGCCCAAGGAAAACCAAAGGAGTACTGCAGACTCTAACTTTGGGATATCGAGCAGAGATGGGAAAACCTTTGCTCAAATTCGTTGTCAATCCTTACTATTACATGCTAGATTTGAACAAATTTGGTTCTTGGAATTTTGTTAGCATGACAAAGGATTTATGCTAAGTTTTCTTGGCAATCAACAAGGTAGTTCTACTTACCTGCCAACTGGCCTTTTAGGTTTCTCGGCATGCCCCTTCTCATGGCAAGTTGCCTTGGTTAAGGTTGTAGCACCAATCATACAGGGTTGACACCAGGCTGACAATCGGTATTAAATTTTTCAATCTTCTTTATAATAGACCTCATCTTGATGGAACAAGACTTTCAATTATAATGTAGAAAGAGTTACAAAGGGTGATTCTGCTCTAAATTTCATTTTGATGGAGTATGAAGGAGAAAACATGGTCACATCTCCCCAGTTTTGTGAAAAAACTCCCAATGCTTTGTGAAATTCCGTACAAAAAGTTAATACCCAAGAAAAATACGCAATTTATTTTTTCCCATAGCATATTTAGGTTTTTAAAATATCACACTATATAACACTAATATAATCGATATCTCATTATCTCATTTTGATATTCTTAGCCTGTGTCGTAATAATATGGAAAAAAAAATTATCATAAGGATTCCTCTAAAACTCGATAGTATTCAACGTATTTAAAATCACTCGAGGTTATCGTTTTTTGATAAAACACGAGAAGGAGATCGGTGAATATGGGAAAAGGCATAGTACCTGATCAATGGTCTCGTACTTAGATGGTGGGGTTCTATAAATGCGCTTCAATCGTTCCATTGGAGGTGCCGAGTACACTCTACTTAGCTTGCCCCTCAAGATGGTAAACATATTATCTTCTTCAGTCCATGAGTCCTGCTTTTCATCAGTATGAGGCAAACCCAGAAATGAAAACCAACCAGGAGGTTCAGGTGCCATCGTATCGGCAGGAGACAAGATACCAAAGCGGGAAGATAGTGGAGGGTGGGCGCAATACGAACAGCCCCTGAGACCCTGGATTGCTGAGCCACGCCTGCTTTTGAACTTGAGATGACTTAGGATGGCACTCGTTAGTTCTACAGACTCCAGTCCAATGTTCTTTACAACTACTGCAGTTGCTATGCTAAGAGGAAAGAGGGACACAATGTAGCTTATCCCAAGAGACCCATCTCCATTCGTGCAGCTTAATTCTACCTGCAAATAAAGCAAAGAAGATTAATTATATGTACAATCAGAATCTAAAGCGCCTAAATCCATGAAAACTACAACCTTCACTAGAGGATAATCAACCAGAGGGAAAAAAAATCCAAGCAAAAATTATTTAACCATATCCATAACAATCAAGCCATTTTCATCTATAAAGATCCCACGTTTGAGTGCTCCGATAGGAAATTAATAGGTTTGTTACAATACATCGAAATCCATACTTTTTCAATACCAAGTAAGCAAGATGTCAAGTGCTCATATAGGAAAATTTGAGAAATGCTATTCAGCCCAAAGGTTTTCCCGATTCCACTCAGCCTGATTGACATGGCCGTGTACGAGTGGTGGTGTTAGAAATTCAAATTGGGCTGAATGTCACTAGTGAGATTCAACCACCACACATACACGGCCACATCAATCGGGCTGAGCGGAATCGGGAAACCTTCGGGCTGAATAGCATTTCTCGGAAAAATTCTCATGCAGGAATAAGAACAAACACCTAAATGGTATTAAATTCTGATGGTACCAATGACCCAATCTATATAAAGAACTCAATCCAAAACCATACAGAGATTGAGTACCAAAGAACAATCATATGAAGAGCAAAACTATACCTGTACTGCGTCGATGGAGTCGGAGTCGGTGTCTTTCACGACCCATTCCGAAGCACACCAAGGAGAGCCATCAGGGCCCAATCTGGAAATATCATTGAGGACTAAACCAATGCCACCTCTCATCGACCCACCATCGGAGACGGTGTGCAGGACCTCCTCGAATCCTTCGTCCTTCCAGTAGACTTGGGGCTTGTAGGATGTGATGAGCCCGTCGGGTATGCGGAGGTGGAGGGAGCTTCCGTTCCTCACGGTCAGATCGACGGCCGGAGCGTCACCGGATTCCGTGAACTTGATGCCCTTCCGGCCGAACATTTGCTCGAGGGTTTGTGGAGGGGGCTGAGTGGTGGTGGTAGTGGTGGTGGTGGTGGTGGTGGGGGTGGGAGGAGGAGAAGATGAGGTTCTGAGTGACGAGATGATGGGATTGGGTTTGGGGAGATGAAGAGACAGGAGGGAAGCCATGGGGAACTCCTCTTTTCCCTCCACACATCAAGGAGGGCTCATTGCTATATCTCCGTGACCCGTATTAACTGTCTTTTTCCCAGGCCCCTAGCTTCTCAAATTTTACTGGGGAAGTTAATGATAGGTCCCTGACATAGAATCGGGTTAGCTTTAAGGACGCCGAAATATCTATATATAAGTGATAAAACTATTCCTTTATTGTTCTTGTTATTAGTGCAAATGTGTTACGGATGTATGTGGCTGCCCACTTTAGTGGGATACATCTAGCCGACACCTCTATCCCTTATCTCTAGCTCTCTATGTATATGTTATGAATAAACAAGAGGCTCTCACGTATTCGTGAGAGCATAGCCGTCATCCCGAGTGCAACCATCCCTCCTTCTCCCTTCCTCTCGTAACACGTTATCAGCACGATCGACCTCGTCGAGCCTGGGCCGATCTCACACCGCAAGAGAGAGAAGAGAAACGAGAACGGAGAGAGACAGAGCATCAAAATGAGCGAGACGAGCATCGCGAGAAATCTCACGATAAGAATCTCGCTGCACACAAGGTACGCCTTAGATCATCTTCCCCGTCATTTCCCTGGCCACTCATGATCCGAGTCCATCTCCGACCGGATAGCCCACGGCCAACCCTTGGTCGAAACCTCGCCGGACCGTAGATCCAGCATAACCATGACCGACGGACGGTTCGAATCTGAACCCCTGCAACGTGGTAGTCGGACGACGACTGCACCACACGGAACATAGCTGCGGTGGGCATGGCCGCATGTAACTATGGCGGCGGCTCTGATCATACCCGCAGACGTCATCCGACAGGATCAGTATCGGCCGGACATAGCCCACCATCGACGACGATCCACGCGAGCGACCGACGGAGGGCAACGACCCGCGCACAGGAGTGCCGACGATCTGCGCAACCGGCGGCAACGACCTACGCGCGCGAGCGCCTGTTGCACGAGCGGCGGCAGCGGGCGGCGCGAGCAGCCGGCTGCGCCAGTGCTGGTCACGCGAGCTACAGTAGCAGGCTGCGCAAGCTGCGGCAGCAGGCGGCGCGAGGGGTCGACGACGATTAGGGTTTCCGTCTCTTTCGAAGCGAAAGATATGATGAACAGTGTTTATCTGTTTGGGTTTTAAAACCCGATTACAAAACCGACCCGACTTCTTGCACAGGCCCGACCCAACTATTAAATATAACAGTCTCGACCCGACTTCTTGCACAAGCCCAACCCGACTGTTTAATATAACAGTCCCGACCCGACTGTATTGAGCAAACCCGACCCGACTGTGGTTAATACAAATCCGACCCATCTACGTTTACATGCATTCACATATATTTATCTGTCTGATTTATTCTAGACCGTCAGTTTTATTTTATGAATGTGGGCCTAATCTTGGCCCGATCTGATCGATCCAAGTAAGGATCTTAATTAATTGAACCATTCCGGACGCATCGGTATGGTCTAAGTTTACAAATTCAAACTATTTAATATATGTTTTAATCTGAACCGTTTAATTTGATATTGTGATCTCAAGTCCAATATAGATTCGTTTTCAGCGATCTATATATGGTTATTGAATATTTAGGCCATTCCGGACTCATCGGTATGGACCGATCTTATCAATATAAATAAGTTAATGCATGTTTAATATGGACCATCGATTTTAGTTATGTGATCGTGGACTCGATCTAAACCGGATCTAGACGGTCCAAATATAGATCTTGGCTATTTGGACTATTCAGGACACATTGGTATAATCTAATTTTATAAACTCAAACTGTTGTGCATCTTATTACAGTTTATGACAATGCAATTGATAAATATCTTATTTAATTAAATTGTTAATGCAAGTTTATCTATTGGACATATCTCTGCTTTATACTCCAAAATAGATATGTTATATTTACCTCGTATTTCATCTGATAGTGTGGATCAACCTTATCCTGCTTAAATATAATAGTCAATATGAACATAATCATATGCCTTCATCCATAGCCTTATGTGAGCCTGGCCCTCGTCAGCCAAGACAATACAATATGGCTACCGATACTTCTTAACTAGTTTTTCCACTATGTAAAGGACCCGTAGTTCCATAACGGTTAGGATTTCGATGTTCCTAAAATCCAATAGCCTTTAATCTATCAATTGACTAGGCCCCTATCCCGTCCCCAGATGTTTAACCTTGCAAAGTTGGAGTTCGTTGCATTTGATGTCAACAACAATAATTACTTAACATGGAGGCTAGATGCTAAACTCCATCTACAATCAATCAAGTTGGGTAAGGTGATTATAAAGCCTACAGGCACCGAAAGCCTTAGTCCTGAAGACAAGGCTAAAGCAACAATCTTTCAGCGTCGTCACCTACATGTATACCTGAAGAATGAATATTTAACCGTTGAAGATCCCTTAGTTCTGTGGGAATCCCTACGGAATAGATATGATCATCAAAGGGATGTTATCCTCCCAGCAGCGAGGAATGAATGGATAAACCTGCACTACCAAGATTTTAAATCGGTCACAGAATATAATTCTACAATGGTTAACATCGTGCCCCGACTTGAGCTATATGGAGAGCCAGTTATCCAAGGACAGATGATCGATAAGACTCTATCCACCTTCCATGCAACGAACGTTCTACTGCAACAACAATACCGGGAGCGAAACTTCTAGAAGATATCAGATCTGATTTCGATACTCCTAGTTACAGAGGAGAACAATAAAGTTCTTATGAAGAAACACAACTCCAGACCAACTAGAGCATTGGCATTCCCTGAAGTGTATGTCAATGAAGGATACCACAGAGGTAGAGGTAGAGAAAGGTTTGGAAGAGGTGGTCGCTATAAACACTCCAGCAGAAGTGGCAGGGGCGACAAAGGTGGCAACCCCATCAGAGGAGGCTACCAAGGTAGAGGCAAGTGTGGCCACCCCAGCAGAGGTGGACTCAATCCGCATCAAAATACAAATTTCAAGAAACAGAATAACAAGCCCTGGCACGCAGAACAAGTGACGAAAGACCCTCATTCTAATAAATGGCCTACAGACACCTGTTTCAAAAGTAGGCATGAAGGTCATTGGTCTCGCAATTGTCGTACATCTAAGGAATAGGTGGCAAACTTTCAAGCAACACAGAAAGCAGAGGGTAATGCAATGTTTGACCTCGACAATGATGACATCCTTGAAGATGAACTCAATGAGATGCAAGAAAAATCCAAGCTCACAACTTCTGATTTTTTCAACGACAACTAGGGGGGACAGGATATTTTTAGTGATAAACTGCTATCGTTTATTAGAACAGCTGTTTGATTTCTAATAATTAATATTTTGTTTGCTTGGTAGACTGTCATATCGTTTATTTTTATCAGAACAGTTGTTTGCTTTATTATAGTTGATATTTCGGTTGTTTTGATATAATATCTTTTAGATATCCCTTATTAATATAAATGTTTCTCATTTCCTATATATCTGAGTTGTCAGAACCTTATATCAAATAATACTTTATTTCTCTGTGAGGAAATGGAATCCAAGGGAGACATGAATATAGAGCATAGCTGGCCCCGCTCAAATAATAGAAGGCTCATGTAGAACACACCTAGTGTTACCTAATGGAACCCATATCTTTATACAATCTGTCTTATACTCTAGTAAGTCTAAAAGAAACTTACTCAGTTTCAGAGATATAAGAGTAAATGGGTATCACATAGAAACCCTGAGCGAGGGGAACAATGAATTCTTATATATAACCTCTAGTGTTGGAAACCAGAAGTTTTCTCTAAAGAAATTCTCCAATCTATCATTAGGGATATACTTCACTCACATTGGGAGCCAGAAGCTCCATAATTCTATGTTTTTTTTTAATAATATCTGGCATGATCGTCAAGGATATCCTGGGACAATAATGATAAAAACGATCGTAGAAAACTCTTCGATGAGACAGTTTTTCTACCGTTAGGGGGAGATAAGAAAGATAATGAACGTCCCGTCTAAGAGGAACGACGTGAATTATCATGGAATACTTCCACTCTGTCTCATCTAGACCCTAGGACTCCCCAATGTGAGCATGAAGTTAGGACAATAATATACTTGCAATCTATTGCAAATGAGTTACCAGATGCAGTCAATGATGCTGCAAAAGTAACTAAATCACATATACCAGTTATAAATGTACCTGCCAGGATTGATATCCCAAGTAAGAATAAGGCAGCAAATGAGTCTGACACACGCCAGAAGCATGGCAGACCTATAGGTTCCAAAGATTTAGCTTCCCGAAAGAGGAGATTAAATAACATATCACACCCTATAGCTCCTGAAGAAGCTGTTCCTAATATAAAATCTCCTAAAGAGAAGATTTATGACGGTCCAGAATATGTCATGAATCAAAAATCCAATTTCTCCAAATTAAAGTATATCGCTCCGGCCGAGGATATGCCCCAGATCCTAGAAGAGACTGGGAAAGAGGTACAGGTACCCAACAATGATAAGATATATGTATTCTATATATACTCAGGGGAAATATAGAACAGAAAAAAAATAGTCATCGATGATATATTCTTATATGCTATGGCAAATGAGATAATAAAGGGTGATGATAATGACACTGAACCACGCACAATCCTAGAATGTCAACAAAGTAAAGATTGGCCAAAATTAAAGGATGTGATTCAAGCGGAATTGGATTCCCTCGCAAAGTGTGAAGTGTTTGGACCTATAATACAAACCCCAAAAGGAATAAACCCTATAGGTTTCAGATGGATGTTTGTTGGAAAAAAGAAATGAAAAGAACGAGATCCAAAGATATAAAGCACGCTTAGTTGCTCAAGGTTTCTCGCATACCTATACGGTAACCTAGACAGTGAAATATACATGAAAATCCCTGAAGGATTTGATTTACCAAACTCCAAATCTAGAAATACGCATTCAATTAGATTAAAACGAGTATTGTACGGTCTGAAACAATCCGGAAGATTATGGTACAATCAGCTCAGTGAATATCTGTCTAGGAAAGGCTATAAAAATGATACTATATATCCATGCGTATTTATTAAGAAATCTCATAATGGATTTACAATAGCAGTAGTATATATAGATGATATAAATCTAATAGGATCTCCCGAAGAGATTGAGAAGACTGTTAGCTATCTTAAAAAGGAGTTTGAAATGAAAAACCTGGGTGAGACAAAATTTTCCCTCACCTGCAAATCGAATGCAACAAGGATGAGATCTTAATCCATCAAGCAAAATATACTGAAAATCTCCTAAAGAGGTTTAATATGGATAAGTGTTATTCACTTAGTACACCCATGGTTGTAAGGTCTTTAGATGTTAACAAAGACCCATACAGACCTAAAAAAGAAAATGAATACGTCTTGGGTCCTGAAGTACACTATTTAAGCGCAATATATACAATTCTTTATTTATCTCAATGCACTAGGCTTGATATTTTATTTTCTGTTAATCTACTTGCAAGATATAGCTCTGCACCTACACGTAGACATTGGAATGGTATAAAGCACATATTTAGATACCTAAAAGGAACATTTGACTTTGGCTTATACTATTCATATAAAAGGACTAACTAGTTGGATAAGTAGACTCTGGTTATTTATTTGATCCCCATAACGGGAGATCACAAACATGTTATGTGTTTCTTAATAGTAATGCAGCATGCATAGCTCAAATTCAAAGTGGCTTCATCAAAGGTGACAAGACCAAGCACATCTCCCCGAAATTTTTCTACACCCATGAACTCCAAGAGAATGAAGAGATTATTATAAAGTATATGAAGTCAGCTGAGAACCTGGTAGATCCCTTCACCAAGGCGCTTTCAAAGTCTACATTCCAGAAGTTGGTGCATCAGATTGGCATGAGGAGACTTTACCAACAGAGTATATGAATGTTATTCGAAATTGATATATTAACAGGGTGGGAAGTAGCATCTTAATGTATTAGGATGAGGAAGTATTTTCTTTTGAAGATTGATGTAAGCAAGACTTGTAATAGAATGCAGGGTAAAGATGAGGGGGAGTATCCTGCAGATGCAGATGGAGACATCCAGAAGAATGTATTTTGCGTATTGTACTCTTTTTCCTATAATGAGGTTTTTTTCACAAGATTTTTCTATCGAAAGATTTTAATGAGGCAGTGTAAGTCGCACCCACTAAGATTTCAAAAGAATCTTAGATTCCAGACGAATCTGTTCATGAAGAACTATGTTCCTGAAGAATGCATTGTACTATTTTTCCTTCACTAAAGGTTTTGTCCCATTGGGTTTTCCTTGGTAAGGTTTTAACGAGGCAATGTTTTGAAAAGTGGACATCTAAGAGGGAGTGTTACGGATATATGTGGCTACCCACTTTAGTGGGATACATCTAACCGACATCTCTATCCCTTATCCCTAGCTCTCTATATATATGTTATGAATAAACAAGAGGCTCTCACGTATTCGTGAGAGCGTAGCCGTCATCCCGAGTGCAGCCATCCCTCCTTCTCCCTTCCTCTCGTAACAAAATGTTGCTTTTTATTTCTGAATTATTACTCTTAATGCAGTGAAATCAATATAGCAAATTATTGCTCTTTGTTACAATGAGTAAAGAGCAATAATTTGATAATAAAGAGCAACAATTGCTACAGTGAAAGCAATTTTTACTACCAAATTGGTGCTCTTGCTATAGTGAAAGCAATTTTTTTAAAACGAAATTGCTATAGTGAAAGCAATTTTTTTAAAACGAAATTGCTATAGTGAAATCATTGTAGTAATTGTTACTCTTTATTACCAAATTATTGCTCTCCAAGTGATTTCCTTACACAGTTACAGGAGTAAAATAGATATTTTCCAAACAAAATGACCTAACGTAATTGATAATATTTCAATGTCCTTTAAGTTAAAAATTTCTTTCATCATGGATCAATCATCAATTATCCATTTTATTATGGGTGAGGCTATAAATAGTCTACGAAATATCTTAGGCAGCCCCCTTCTAAAGGCAGTACGCAACCCCCTTTTTTTCCTTCGTCGTGTCCGAGCCGCCCAACGTGTGCCACCACCGAGCGCCCACCCCCGTCTGTCGTACTCGTCGCCCATCCAACTCATCATCGGTGGCGAGCCCAGGAAGAAAATTTAAAATTATGGAGGGGCCATGTTTAAAGATTTTCTTAAAACTTTCAAAACCTCGAAGAGGGACTCCATGAATTTTAACAACTTTGCCCCCCCCCCCCCTGGTTCCACCCCTGCCCGTCGTCATCGTCTCCTCCTTCCTCCACCTCCTCTTCTTCCATCTCCTTACCCTTTTTCGTCCTCTTTCCCCACTCGCCCCCCTTGAAATTTGTGCATTCAGCCATACTGGTCTGAATGTAACTTCTAAGAATTCGAAAAATGCTTTGCTTCCAACTCGCTTTGCTAACTTGAGGTGGGACGATCACAACTATCTGTTACATCCAAAGTTAAAACAGGTAATAGGGATACAATAACGATCCATGAGCATCACATAATTTTTGCCGAATGATTTGCACCCGAGGATATAGTAATGAGCCCTCTATTATGATCAGCAAGTCATGGTTTATGATTTGTTTTTTAGCGGCGATTGGGAACATTTGAAGTCAATTCCCTTGATGGATTTCCTTTCAGATCATGGATTTGTGTATGTGATCTGAAACCATTGTAACTGATCTTGAGCTTTCTTTTCAGGATTTTTGTATGTATACCATAACCTAAGTTTGATATTATAGAAACCCTCAATATTTTACAAAATTCACTAACCATTCTTCACATATCTCAATTTAAAAAAAAAGGAAGCGGCTATATACAACACAATTTTTTGTAGGGCTACCTATAAGTCATACATTCAATATACCTAAAATAACTCTATATAAGGAGCAACCCATTAAACCCATATTTTACCTCAGGCAGTCATGAGATGGGAATTTTTACCATATCCTAGTTTTACCCTTCCCTCTCTCCTCCTCTTCCACCACCATTGTTGACCATGCATGCTATCGTCTTCCTCCTCCACTCCCCCCCCCCCCCCCTCTAGTCCTCCCTCCTCCTTCCTCCTCTTCTTCCTCCTTCATAAGTCTCTATGCATCTCATTCGGCCATTGCAGGTCGAGTGCTCCTACAGACCATTCATTCATTTACCATTCAGTCATTGGAGATCGAGCGATCTACAATGGCCTATCACTACAATACACTCAGTCTCCTTGGGACGATGGGTTGCTGACGCAATCGGTCTGAAAAATTGCCGAGTGTAGGAGGAAGAAGAAGGGGAGGAGGAAGGAAGGGAATAAGGATGAAGGAGAAGAAGGAGAAGATCAGTGGCACCGACGAGCAAGGGAGGAAGGCAAAAAGAAGATGGACTATATACAGAGTCAAGGGTTGCCTTTAGTCGCGAGCTGTCCCAAGCAAAAGACAATAACTTATCGGGTTGCCTTTTGGTTGCGACCTGCCTTTACAAAAAAAAATGTGTTGTATATAGCCGCCCCATTTAAAAAAACGATTATAACTTTTTTTTGATCATTTTACCCTTGGATTCTCGGTGTTTGTGTACATGAAATAGGAAAAGGGAAACAACTTGGATGGTCTCTATGACATGACATCAACAAAATTTTGGATTAGATGACATAAGAAAGAAGTAGTAAGAGACTATATTTTAAGAAATTGAGATTTTTTTTCACATTAATATTTTTAAAATTATAAATTTATTAATATATCATTACAATTTTTGTAATTTCAAAAGTGACGCTCTGGCTGCAACATGGCCAGTATCGCCAAACAACTCAACGCCATGTGTTTTCAGTGAACCTTTATTCAGTTACAGGGTTCTTAACGACACTGATTAACATTAAACCCTGTAACCAGAATACAGGGTTCAGTGTTAACTAAACCCTTTATCCGGTTGCAGAGTTCAGTGTTAACTGAACCCTTTGTCCCGATTGCAAGGTTCTTCGTGAACCCTTTAGCATGTGTTTATTTGAGAAGGGTTGAGTATAACTGAACCCTGTATTTAGGTTCAGGGTTTTGTGTTAACTGAATCCTATATCCTGGTTACAGAGTTTAGTGTTAATCAATATCGTTAAGAACCCTGCAACCGGGATAAAGGGTTCATCGAAAACAGGCGCGGTGATGAGTTTTTCCGTGCTGACTAGCCACGTGATAGTCAGAGCGTCACTTTTGAAATTACAAAAGTTGTAACGATATTTTAATAAATTTATAATTTTAAAATAAATCCCTAAGAGATAACATTATTTTGATTTCTTTTTAGTTTTTGGTAACAAACTTTTTAACAAAGCAAATAAAGAGAGCACTAAAATGCCAATTAAAGATATAAGGTCATAGTACACAAGGAATGAACATTTTGGCTAGGTTATGGTTTTATATGTTCAGTTAAGCCTAATTTAAAGATCGATTAACTTTGCGCACTTGAAACTTTAACAAAGCTGATGTACACATATATCTATTTTAGTTATATATTAATATATTGTGTTGATTATTTTTATTTTTTTACATTGGCTGGTGTTTATAAATGTTTCGGGCAATGGACCCACTTTGGGCTCAGACTAATCCCTCTGGAAATGCCCACTGACCCTCTCGGAAGTTTTCCTAAACACTTGCTTACCAACACCCCTATCCCATGGTGGGTATTGTGTTGAATAATTTAAGAATAAAGGATCAAGTGTTTGGTTGGAAAATCAAGAGGCTTTTCCAAAGTGCTTAATGAACTATGAATTGATGTAAATATTATAGCATATCATTTGTTTTATGTTTAGGTTCAGAGAATAATCCATTCGTCTTTAAGTTCATGAATGTTTTAAAAATTTGGAGAATATAGTTACTATGACTGTGGTATTAGTTCATTCATCTCTTAATCTCTGTAGTTCACATATTATTCATAATTTTTTCAAAATTACTAAGAACATTATTACTATGGTTGTGTTATCAATCCATTCATCTACTATTCATGGCCATTATTGAACCTTTTAGTCACTGTTGGACCGAAAGGATTGCATACACTATACAACACCAAAAAGATCGACCTGGATAAAGCCTAACAACAAGCTTAGAGAGATTCACAGGAGGAGTAGGTAGTTGATAAAAAGTATGTTCTACCACCATAGATTGGATTCCTAATCAAGTTGAGGGAGAGTTAAAAGGTGGTACTAATATATAATCTCTAATTGAATGATACATTATAATTGACCCCTAGTAATTACTTGCAGCAGGTTCTCAGAAATTGTGGCTAGTATTCCGACGAAGATATACCTAATGGAGGAGGTTCAGATAACAAATGATACTTATCGGAACCTAATTGTTGATATAACTGGAAAAACAAATATGATATTGTTTCCAGCAAAGATAATAAAAGAAGTAGAGAAACAAAGATGACATTGTTATGGAAGTGTTAAGTCCAATTCATTGGGGGGGGGGGGGGGGACATTTTGCCGCGTGGTGTTTTTGCTCTGAATGCTATGTGTAAAGTATAATCGGATGGTTCTCTATCCTTCAATGAACGGTCCAAATGCCTTACTTAGCATTCGGAACAATTAGCGGTGACATTTTTAAATACCATTTTGTAGGGGGGTATGTCAAAACTAAAATTAATTTTAGGCCATATATCCAAATACCATATAATAGAGGGAGTGTATGTAAAAAAATCCCTATAACTAAAATTAGGTTCCTCCGTTCCTGAGCTGGGTTTTCGGATACTTTTGTTTTGCTCCATGAATGGGAAAAAAGTGAAGAGAATGTATGTACAATTGTACAAAGAGAGCTCAGAGGGATAGAGGGACAGTTCCTCATTTCCTCCCCTTTGTATAGAATGAATGAATGCACAGGACGCTTCTTTGGGATCACAGGGCACATGTTCTTCAGCCAAAACGAGCCAGGCGCGCGTCTCCATCTCGACCAGAAGCGGTTTTCTATTGGATTTGGGTGGGTGGATTAGTTTCTAGTATCAAAAAATGACCCTTTCCCGCCCCATCTTCTCACCCAACCTGAAATCACTCCATGTCACCAACCCTTCGATCAACCCAATTAGGTTTCGGGATTTTTCTATCTGGTCCATGCAATCCCACCTTCCCAAATTCCCCGACCCACCCTTTTCTAGTACTAAATGTAAGGATTCGGAAGCTCCCCACCAACTGTTTGATCGAATTACTGTTAGAAGTGTGCTGCTACATTCTTATTCGCAATCCTCTACTCTACCCAGAAGCGAAAGAGGAGACAGTTCAGTAGTTTCAGGCATCATCCGAGCTCTCAGCACGGGCTCTGAGGATCGGAATCGTGGGATTCATGCTGCCGTGATGAAAATCGGGCTCGACTCAGAAATTCCAATCGCTACGGCTCTCATCGGCTTCTACTCCTCTCTGCATGATCTGGACAGCACGAGGCTGCTATTTTATGCGACTCCCACAAAAGATTTGATCTTGTGGAGCGCAATGGTTTCAGCATTCTGTAAGAATGGACAATTTTCCATGGCTATTAATATTTTCAGTGAGATGCAATGCTTTGGCTTCATCCCAAATTGTGTGAGCCTCATGAGTGTTCTACCTGCGTGTGCCAATCAAGGTGCTCTCCGATATGGAAGGCAAATCCATGGATTAAGTGTTAGAAGGGAATTCCGTTCAGAAGTGAGCCTCCAAAACTCCCTTGTTGACATGTATGCAAAATGTGGAAAGTTGGACGCTGCAATCTTCGTCTTTCATGGAATGGAAGAGAAGGATATTATCTCGTGGAGGAGCATTATCTTCGGGTGCATGTCAAATCGACAGCCGAGAAAGGCACTTCTGCTGTTCTCGGGCATGAGGAGTTCCCACATAGAACCTGATGAGATCACTGTACGGAATCTAATAGGTTTGTGCTTGACGCTTGGAAATCGTACAAATGGACTAGAATTGCACTGCTATGTGATAAAGAATGGACTATTCTGTTCGACTCCTGTAGGAACCGCATTGCTTAGAATGTATGCAGAATTTGAGGATGTAGAGACTGCTGAAACGTTGTTCGATCAGCTCCGTCACAAGGATTTTATAGCATGGAGCGCGATGGTCTCGGTGTATTCTCGTAGCGGGCATCCCGTTCTTGCACTGGAGGTATTCAAACAGATGCAGCTAGCAAAGGAGAGCGCTAATGAGATAACATTGGTTAGTTTACTTCAAGCCTGCTCTTCATTGGAAGCACAAGGGCTTGGTAGAAGCATACATGCTCATGTTTTCAGATGGAGGTATACTTGTAACGTTCATTTGACATCTTCTTTGATTGAGTTCTACTGCAAGTTAGGGAAGCTTAGGCAAGGTGAGATCTTGTTTCATAAAGCCCACAGCAAGGATCTCGTGTGCTGGAGTTCCATGATAAAAGGGTATGGAATTAATGGGTGTGGAGAAGAGGCAATTCAGTCTTTCTGTAAGATGTTAGGCCATGGATTCATACCTAACGAGATTGTGCTCGTATCTCTCCTATCTGCATGTGGTCACTGTGGTCTGGTAGCTGACGCTTGGAAGTGGTTCTACTCTATGGAAGAGAAGTTTGGTGTCAGTCCTACTTTGGAGCACTACACTTGCATGGTAGATATGCTTGGCCGCCGAGGGAAGGTGGAGGAAGCTCTGGAATTTATAAACAGGATGCGTATGGAACCTGATGTGGGTGTATGGGGTGCTTTGCTAACCTGGTGCAGAGCAGAACATGGTGATACCGATATTGCTGAGATTGCAGCAGAACAACTTATAAGGATGGATCCGAATAATACTAGCTACTACGTGGCATTGTCTAATATGTACTCCAAGCTTGGTAGATGGGGTGAGGCTGAAAGAGTCAGAGGGTTGATGGTGGAGAAAGGAATGAGGAAAACAACAGGATATAGCATGCTTTGATAGGCTTCTTATGACTTCGGAGCAGCTAAAATGCTAAGTGCAACCCTTGGAGTAGGTGAACCTAACATGAAGCAAACCTGATCTACTATACAACGTAAAAGCTCGTTGAAGAAAATGGCTTCCAGCAAAGAAATATCTGCTCTTTTGGATGTGATGTGTTCCATATATTTGATGCTTGAGTTTGCAGCACAATCTGTTCTTTGGGAATCTTGTATTGAATTCTTTACAGAATAACACATATGTTCTTTAAGGTGGCTGTCATAATTGGGACAGGTAAGTTTATTTATTTGAAAATGTTTTACATGAATGCCCAAAATGTATAAACATATAAGTTTTGAATTTATACCGAATTAATGCTCTTGTACTTTTCAACATGCTCTTGTACTTGCTAGATTGAAACCTCGACAATGCCCGGGCTGTTGCCGCTCTAATGCCGGGGTCACTAGTCTAAAACCCAGGCGATGCTTGGGCCATGAGCAAAGAAAAGGAAAGAGTAGATCTCTCTCTCTCTCTCTCTCTCTCTCTCTCTCTCTCTCTCTCTCTCTCTCTCTCTCTCTCTCTCTCTCTCACACACACACACACACATTATGTACTGGGGGGGGAGAATACATTTAGGGTTGGCAATTTTTTGTCCAACCCATCCAACTGACCTGGTCCGACCCGGAAAAACCGGGTGCGGACAATGATTTATTGTCCAAAATCCGGGTTCGGGCATTCCTGATTGTCTAGTTCTCAATCCGGATCCTGGTTGACCAATTCGGACAAGCCGACCCGTCCAACCGACCCAGTGGGTGAGCTTGGGTTGTGTAACCAACAAGGTTGGACTAACTACCCATCAACTGCCCTTTTAGATTTCTCGGCATGCTCCTCTTATGTCAAGTTGTCTTGGGCAGGCCTTCGACATCAATTTTAGAGGCTGATGTTAGGTGACATTCGATCAAACTCTTTTTGTCAATTTTCTTTGCAAGAGAGTCAATCAATGTGAGTTATGTGGTTTTGTCACCTACGGTGGCGTTGCACGACACGAGTTACTCTTGGCACATGCTCTCGAGTCTAATGCAAGAGCATTTCCTTGTGTTACTCCTGAAATCACAAGGAAAACCATGGAGAATACGGAGAAGACATTAGAAAGAAACATACCGAGGCTGTAATAGTTGAAGAGTGCAATGGGGACGACATGGAGAACATTGGTGAGGACATATTTGCCTCCATTAATGTGTTTTGGGACGCTCAATACTATCACATACCACCAACAGACCACGTGGTGGGGACACCGGTGCTAGTCCACCGACGACACATGTCTACAGCCGGTGCTGACAGAGGACAACCCAACAGCTTCGGATTTGGTTCGAGTAGCTATGGATCAGCCCACCATGAGATGGTCTCGTGGACCAAAAGTATTTTTATGTTGCTGTTTATTTAGTTAATTTCGGATGGATAAAA
The DNA here is from genome assembly GCA_947650365.1 of Chamaelirium japonicum. NCBI lineage: Eukaryota > Viridiplantae > Streptophyta > Magnoliopsida > Liliales > Melanthiaceae > Chamaelirium > Chamaelirium japonicum. Next base: position 11,309,162 of record OX393557.1, read on the forward strand.
ACTCTGTTAATTAGGATTAGTTTCAGTAGGGATTGTGATCTCAATTGTTATGGTATTGGTTATCTTGTGTAAGGCTATATAAAGCCCAGCATATTTTATTTACAGTAGTTGATGAATAAAGATTGGATTTTCAGATTGTTCCGCGAATTGCTTTTATGCGAAGAAGAAGGGGTGTGAAGCCCGCCGGCGTGAAGTCGGAAGTTCATCGGTGCGAAGCCAACGAACCCCACAACCCCTTTCCATCATCCCTCAGTCACCATCGTTACCACCATCATCAACATCCCACCATTTCCCGCTACATCCATTACAGAACAACAAAAGAAGAGAGGAGACACCCGATCACAGGAGATCGGCTTGATCTGCGGCCTCCCGGCCCCCGATCCGGCGCCTCGCGACCTCCGGCCCCGATCCTGACGCAGCCGACCCCGATCCCAACGCCGCCCGGCCCCGCCTGCACCACCCGCCGCCATCCCGATCTGCAGCCAGCTACGCCGCCGATCCTGCCTGCTCGTCGTCGCATCCCCGCCGATCCGCGCCACAGCTTCCTTTCCCCTTTTGCCGCACCACCATTTGGTCTAGTTTTTCGTCACTGCAACCCGAGAGGAAGGAACCCGTGCTCTTCTCTGTGATAGAGTCAAGACAAATCTTTTATGATCTGTGACAGTGAATGAGCAACCCAGTTTATTGGTTTGCTACAACCCCAGCATAAGAGACAAAATAGCATTATTGGCTTGAGCATTGAAGACACCCACCTACTCCTTCATTTTAAAATCAAAAGACATCCTTGGTGCTGATTTGCTGTCATCTGAAGATCGTGGAGCGTGTGTTCTCTGGACTGAAAAGCCGGCTTCGTCATTCCTGTACAGCAGAATCGTTCATCGCATCGCACCCGCAACCTGCCAACCCACATCACGCCCGGTTAGATCTTTCCAACTCCTCGATTCCTGCAATATTTAGAATTAATTCTTTGATTAAACACTGCTGGTTTTGAATAGAATCTTACCAATATTAAATTAGCCATTATCCTATTGAAAACAATTTGAGCCTGAAACCATTAATTTCAAATCCTTTTAATTGGTATTAAGTTTTGATATATATTGAAGCCTGTTTCCTAACCTCTGGGATCATCTGACTCCCAGACGATCCAACTCTTAAACCCTTGCCGGACTCGGAATTACGTGCAAGTGATTAGGTTGCTAGACCGTCTTTAATCACTTACTGGAAAATTTTTGTAATTGAAAATTGAATTAACTAAGTTTTATAATTGCTATTGCCATTGAATATTAGCCATTAACCTCCTGATTATCATATAGGCATTAGTCGTTCACTGTTCGGCATCACCACGGGCTCATGGACCTTGATGTCGCTTTTAAATCACATCCGAAGGGTGGGTGTGGTAAGGTAACTCCGCCTTGTACTCCAAGCAAGGCCAAGACGATGCTGAAAGAGTCAGAGGGTTGATGGAGGAGAAACGAATGAGGAAAACATGGGACTAATATGAATTCGGAGTGGCTAAAATGCCTAGTGCAACCCTTGGAAGTGGTGATAACACGAGCATATATGATCTACTATACAACGTAAAAGAGCATTGTAGTAAATGGCTTCAAAATTAGAAATATATGGGTTTGGGGTATCTTGTATAGAATTCTTTACAGAAGAACACATGTGTTCAATAAGGTGACTTCCATACCTTGGCCTTGGAAGTTCATTTATTTAAAAAATTTGTACATGATGTCATGCCCAAACTGTTCAAAATAGGTAAGTTTTGAATTTATAGTGATATTCGCGTAGAGCCCTATGTTTGATGTATTACCACATCTCACTAGTCCATGGTTTGTAATCGGTACGTGAGGAATTTCTCAAAGACAATGTGCAACGTCCTATGGGATGATTGAACATTAATTAACTTTCTAGCATGCTCTTGTATTTGCTATATAACAAGATTGAAACATCGACGATGCCCTGACCATTAGTTGCTAGTCTAAAACCCGGCCGATCTCAGGCCATGAGCAGAAAAAAGAAAAGAGGTGTCTTTATATATATATATATATATATATATATATATATATATATATATATATATATATATATATATATATATATATATATATATATATATATATATATATATATATATATATATAACTAAGTTTAGTTAGCATAGTTAGTATGAGGTTAGTCCCCTTCATTTAGTTATCCAATAATGACAAGAATGTCAATTTACTTTTCACCCCTCCATTTCTATCATATTGCAACATTAGGGCCCTACTCCTCATGTGGGCTAAATTTTGTTGGGCCTCACCTATGGGCCACTAAAGCCCAAAATGAACATTCTCATGTGGGTGTTAAGCATTTACTAACAGGGGATGCCATTTTTCATTTAACCCATTCATATTTTTACATATTATCATCATGTGAGCCGCCTCTATTTTAAATACTTAATCGGGTGCACACATTTGTTAGGTTAATGAAAACGAGGGTCTTCACAGGCGTAGGGGGGGCGGAGATAAAGTGGGGGAATGGGACGTTTCATTGGCTAGAGGTTAGGGATGGGGGTAGTTTAGGAATTAAATAAAAATTAAACTACCTAGGTGCCGCACTAAAACTATGGGTGCATATAAAGCATCCCTAATTTTATTCACACCTCAAAATTACTTAGCATACCTCGTTTCCCTTAGTTTTACCCTCTATTCACTTATAATTTTTTTCAATGGCAAGTATACCCTCCACTTACGCCACATCCCCACCTCATACCCTACCTCCAGCCCTTAACCCCTAGCCTCCACTCCTTTATACCCCCCTCATTTTTTGATTCTCTGGTCTGAATATCGAGATTTCCTTGAGTAGAGGTGCTTTTGGTTGTGCTCCATCTTTCAAGCCGTCTGGAAGGCGTCATCCAAACCATCCAGTCGTAGGGTGAACATCTCCCTTTGGATTTCAGATTTGAATCCGTTGTACGAGTAACATCTATAAGGTTTACCGAATATTGAGTTCTTTAAAAGCTCCTATAAACTCATGCTATTTTGTGCAAGTTGATCTTTAACTTTATGCCGCCGGACATTGGTGACTTTTCAACTTCAACTTGGCAAAGAGGACTCTCCTCTCATCGTCCATGTCGTACCGGTCAAATAATGCATCTATGTAAGCCAATAATTAGATGCATTGGAGTCCAATTTTCCCTTCTCATGAGAAACTTCGAGGCGTACCTTCTTTTTAACGTTATCATGAGGTTCATGATCTTGGTCTTGGTGATGTCATATTGTAGGAACCACAATAAGGGAGTCATGTTGTGGGGGTCCGAGTTGTGTTTATTTGTAGCCTTTGGTGGTTGACCAAGTACACTATAGCAAAGTCTGGATACTATTTTGATGATAAACATTATCGGATCCAACATATTAATACACGGATTGTGTTCATTTTCTCCTGGATCAAATGTGTGTCCTTTGATCAATTCCTGTAGGCTGGAGATGTACTCCACCTATCTGAAATTTCTAGAGTTGAAACTTACCCTTCTTGATCTGAATTTCTGATTAAGTTATATATCAAAGGCTGGGGGATTGCATGTAAATTGGAGGAAAATTTGGATTTATGGATGATGATTTGTGTTAAAAGGGATATGCATTCAAACAAGTTTTTGGGGGTCTAATAATGCAAACAATAACTTATTGGTTAGAAATTTTCTGTGGATTTGTAATATATTAGGGATGATGATGGAGGTTAGGAGAGGCTAAAAAGGAAGTGAAGGAAACAAACTAAGAAACCAAATAAACAATAAGTAAAACAAAAGATAACTAGTGAAAATGTCGCACCTTACACCATACGTGGTTTGTTACACGCCTTTACACCAAAAGCTTCTGAGTTATTGCATCATAGAAGAGAATGAAGCGTCACACCATGGTTAGATTAGCAGCAATAGTATATTTTAAAGGGAATTTCATTGATTTCTAATGGAGATCTTAGGCTTGATAAATAGAGTTACAAGGGCCTTCACTCCTAATGTTATTCCAATCACTATGGGATTAGGATTATACTGAATCCTAACACTTGCATAAAACTAAAAGCAGATAGAAGTATTCCACATACCAAAAACAAACTACATTTGCGGGGGGTGGGGTGGTGGCAGGGAGGATAATTCATGATGACTAGCCTTTCTATCCTTGAATGCTAGGGTTCTATCCTTGAATGCGCGGGCACGGCCGTACGGATAAAGCTGTAACAGGACGTCCAAGGCCCATTGGTATAGGCCCCATTCAGACCCAATTTGGGCAATGTTAATATGGTATTTGGGTTGGACTAGGCTCAAAATTTCAAGCCCAAAAGTATTCTGGGTTGGGTATGGGCAACACCTGACTGTTGACCCAAAGCACAACTCAAAGTCCAAATCGTTACACACACACACACACACACACAACTAATACGAAATTTTACCCACATCTCTCTCTTTAACATAAGCAATGCTCTTTCTCCTTTTTGTCGTTCACTTCATAGAAAAAGAAGATACTAAGCCATGCTAAATGTTCAGGCTTGCCTTATGTGAGTTTGGGCTTGGGCTTGACAGGAAAATTTTGGATCAGGCTTGGGCCAAGCTCGAAGTGTCCTACAGCTGGATTCCCGACCAGGTGGCATTGCGGGTAGGTATCAACCTGGAACCCATTGAAAACAGGTAGGCTTTGATTAACTTCTTGTCGAGCATCCACTTAATTGGTTAATCGATGGTGAAAGACAATAAAATTTAAAATACCATTTGAGCAATGGTAATTGACATCTGGACTGATCATCATGAATTATGCACTATTAGTTTGGTGACTTTACCAGGCCAAAATTCCAAGTACACTGACAACCTTGTAGGTTTGCCCTGGTGCAAGATAATTGATCACCATGAGGGAAGTATATTGATGGTGCAAGTATTGCTAGAGGGCTATAGTTGTAGAACTTGTAGGTTAGCCCTGGTACTAGATAATTGGATATGTCGGACGAGCTCACTTAATATTTGATTGTACATATTCGGGGATACATATACGCAAAACAAGAATCGAAAGACTTGTACTACAAGATTCACCATGTCACCTAGTAACTTATATCGTATGAATGAAAGATAATTTATACACTGGATGTCTGCATCATGTATGCCGAAATTGCCATGCTCATCAGTCATCAGGAAGGCCACATGCATGAACGTATGACACTCGTTTAATCGTATTCAAATATGGTCCCTTGATTAGTTGATTGATTTAACTGGTAAGACTTTACAACCATCATTAGGCCATCGTCTTTCTTTTATAGTGGACCTGTATTGTTTTAGAAAGTCGATCGAAGTTGGGCGATTTAGGATGTCAATGTAACATCATGGGATCAAGTTTATTGAAGAAATGATCATATATACCCACTGTGAGACCTACTTGTTAGAGAAGAGTACACAACTTGTAGAGCTTCTTTATTATTCTATTTTACCCTAAGAAAATTATGAGGCTTTGTGTTATATATTTGATTTATTATGTGGGTTAACTTAGAAAATCTACGGAGAAGAGTACACAACTTGTAGAGCTTCTTGGTTTGTTTTTTTGATTTTGTGAAGTCGATAATACTACTGTATTTACTTGTTCTTTACGTAAACAATGGAGACAGAAAAGAGAGGGGGGGGGGGGGACTTCTTGCTTGAGCATCATCAATGTCGTGATGCTGTGTTGTGTGCTAAATTCCTGTGGGAAAGAAAAGGAAGAAGATTCGAATGTTGTTCGCAAACTCATGCACTCACTGTCTCTTGTATATCGTTAAGGACTGCTAATGTTTGCCTTTAGCGTTATCCCTTCCTAATTTCTGTTCCTGTGGGGGATGCTTTACGAAGGATTTTTGCTTCTGTCGGGGATGCTCCAGGTGCATGTGGACTGTCCGATTTGTATCGATACAGCCATGACATGTTCATCTCAATTACCCTTTCTAAGTTCAATCCGATGATCAAGATGCATATAATATGTATTTCACACACCCACGACATGTACATTTCTTTTATTTTTTTTACATTTTATCCTACGGTCAAGATACATCTGCTGATGTAAAACGATATTTGTTTGTGAAATAGACCCAAAAAGTCAACAATGACCTCTAGCAAAATTTACTCCTCGCTCGAGGATCCGATGTAAAACGGTATTTGTTTGTCTTTATTGCGAGTCTGGCTTTATTCTTCGGTCCCCCAAAGAACAAATAATTTGCTATTCTTTTACATTAAAAAGCTCCACTTCATCATCTGATCTTTTCCGAGTGCATCCGACGGTCCAAAGGGAGGGGTAACGTTCACCCTCCTCTAAGGGAGGTGAATAAAACTGCACAGGAAAGGGAGGTCCAAAGTCCAGCACACCACACACAGAAAGTTCCAACAAAGACAGACGTAGAGAAATTTGACACAGCTTCAACATGGCAGCTTCCACATCCCCAGCTCAAACTTTAAGACACCAACCAAGACTTATCCCCACACCTTTATTTGGACTGAAATGTTCCCTTCTAGCTCTGATATTGACCCAGGGACACGTGGCATTAGAATCCAATTTACATCAAAACCTCCCAAAATGTAACCAACCAAACCCTTCACTTTTTTTATTTTGGTAAAAAGTATACACTAACAGGCCCCATGACCAGAAAACAAAAACATCACCCACCCACCACTCGACCGGAGGTGGCCCGTAACATCCAACCGCACCAGCGCCTGTAGATCCCTGGGAAGAACATCGGAGAACGATCCAGAGCCGGTCCGACAAGCACTGTCTGCTAACCAAGGCGCATAACATGTAGACGTTGGAGAAGGGCGGTGAAGAAACATGCGGATCCGAGACCAAAGAGCACACAGTTCAGCGTCAGATGAGGAGCCACAGGCGAGAGCATCTACACCCGCTTCAACAACCAGTACACGATGGTTGCGTACCACAAAACCCGCACCACAGCAAGACCCCGGGAGATCAAAGGATCCGCCAAAATTCCGCTTCAGGATCCCAAGGTCCAGCATGTCCCGCCGGATGTGGAAATATTGCCTGAACTGAAATCTTTTCACATCTTTCCATCACATCCACCTAAAAATTCATAATCCAATAACAAAACTGGTAATACTTTTCCAAGCACAAAATTCGAACACAAATCTCATTCACAAACACCTGATTAAAATTATAGGAGTTCAACTGTCAGCGGTTACTTCGCACTGGTGCTCGTGCACAAAAAAAAAAAACCATCAGCAGTCCATACCATACAAATTAAAATCCAACACAATAATCAAGGCGGGCCATACCATACACAAATCCAACCCGATAATCCATCTAATGACATTGATTGACGCTGCATGCAACTTAGATTGCAATTAGTGGGAGACTTTAAAAAGCTGAGAAGATGCATTAGTATTCTAATTTGCTTCAGCTCTTACACAAAGGATGGCTTTTACAAAAGGAAAAGACAAGACAAACGAAAACAAAGGGAAAAGGGCTAAAAAAAAAAACATAATAACTAAAAAAAAAACACCAAAATTTGTCAGTAAAACTACGCCATGAAACCCAATATCACCAATAGCCAAGTTCCTAAACCTAAAGGAAAGTTTCAAATTAGGGGAACAGAAAATCGGACTCTATTCATGTCAATAACAGAAATTATCTAATTTACCACACCCCATTGGCTATAAGGAAAGCTTCTCTACTGCCAGGGAGGTGAGGCACGCAAGTAGTCAGGCCGAAACCATGTATGCCCGGTTTTCCAGTTGCTCAGAGATGATTTACTTCTGCGCCAAGGAGCGGATAGCAAGAGGTCGACCAACCTAACATCCATTGGCAGCAGCGTTCGGAACAACAAGCTTCTCTGTTGTTTGTTTAGAAACCTCCAGGACATCAACAGCCTCAATATTTCCATCCGATGGCTTTGGTTCTCCAGGACCACTATGGGCAGCTCCATTGTTCAAAACAGAAACCGATTCGAAAGATTTCTGCAATATCGGCATCCCAGATACCCCATCCTTAGCATCCTCATCGACAGCGACACCAGTTGTCTTAACACTAAGGGCAGCTTCATTGTTCAAAACTGAAACGGGTTCCAAAGCTTTCTGTAATATCGGCACTGCAGTTATCCCATCCTTCTCGTCGATGACAGCACCAGTTGTCTTAGCACTATGGGTAGCTTCATTCTTGAAAACTGAAACGGATTCCAAAGATTTCTGCAATATCGGCATCACAGCTATCCCATTCTTCTCTTTCTCAACGACGACAGCACCAGTTGTCTTACTATGAGCAGCTTCATTCTTCAAAACTGAAACAGATTCCAAGGATTTCTGCAATAAGGGGATCCCAGTAATCCCATCCTTCTCTTTCTCATCAATGACGGAACCAGCTGTCTTCACATCTGAAGCCTGCAAGATGGGCAAAAAATGTCCACTTAACAAAGTAGGGCACATAAAATTTGTCTACCAAACAAGTAGAGCACATTTAAGGGGGAAGATGTCCACAATTCCATCGTACAAGCTACTCAATCAGCAAATCAGTAAACATAATACAGCCAGCAAAAGAGTCTAAAGAAGCTTTGGACAATCAGAATCGATACAAAATTCTACCAGTAAAATGGGTTCTGAACTTTCATTTTGTCGCAGAAACCTAAGATAAAGTTGGTCATATATATTCTAAGAATGCAAAAGATATTCATGCCTCTTTCTGAAACTGATGTTGCTTCGCCCTCTTCTCTTGCATCATCTTCTGGCGGGTGTCGTAGAACCCGAAATCGTCCAAAATGGATGTCCTGCTGACATGCTCCTTGAAAAGCTTCAGCATTTGGAGACCATGCTCAAGTTTCACCTGCAGCAACCAAAAGCAAGAAACAGTAAGCCATCGCATTTGAGATCTCGATATGACAGATTTCTCACTACGATGACTCACCTCCTGAGTGTCTCGACTGTTCGTAACTGGCTTGTTCTCATTGTACTCTAGTGTGATGTGCTTCAGGATGTTGTTGGGTATATCCTTCACAATGTGCCACTTCACGGGGAAGCAACCGAACCACTTGTCTTGCTGCCAGTACTCCACAGTCTTGTCGAAATCAACAGGACCCACCATTTCAGCAGCGCCGACGAATTGGCCACTGGTGTTAACCTGATAGAAGATCGTACAGGAAATGGGTCGATGAACTACCTTGAGAAAAAAGAACACAAAAGGAATGCAGAACACTCACTCTTCGTACTTACAGAGAAGAACAAGAAGAGGGGGCATCCACCGGCCTTCGCCTGAGATTCTTGGTAAGCAGCATCCAGCTTCTTGTTCCCATTGGGTGTGCTGGCCCAAACACTGTACTTGATACTCTTGTGAATATCATCCTCGCTGTACGATTTGATGATAAAGAACTTTGCATCGGAGTACTCTTCAGGGAACTCCGCCCGGTTGTATTGATCCTTGTCTGGAATCACTACACTAGAATCCTCTTTAGCAATTGAAGGTAGGTTCTGTCCCTTCACAGCAATAGTAACATTTGACCCAAAGGCATTTGCCTTTGGGTTCTTGAAGTGGCCAGCTCTTGGTCCTCTATTAAGCTCACTAAACCCATCCAGGTTTTCATTGCCATAACCATAGAACCCATTGCCTCGGCCCCTAGGCTTGTATTTGCTATCCGTGACCAGGCTCCATCGTGCACTTGACCTGGAATCATAACTATTTGCTCCATATCCCAAACCACCCCTGAGAGTATTCCCAAACTGACCATACATTTGGTTGTTCATAAACACCTTATTCAGGAAATTTGGGGCTGTTGACCCCAAACCAGATGTTGGTATTTGGGTCTGGGCATTCAAACCCTGAATAACAGAAGTTAGCAATTTACATCAAAGACAAGATCCATGTAATGTATCTTGTTATGTCACAACATGAAACATATTAGCAGAACATAAGGACTCTCTCAAATAAGAGAGAATTTATAGATAAAAATCATAAAACTTGCATCTATAATCATCCTAATACCTCCTAAAAATAGCTCTTGCTCTGTGGTGGCATGCAATCTCAGGACCAGTGCCCTTGCTAGCAATAATTGGTACACTGGAGACATAAGGGAGATTTAAAAATGAAACAGAAGCTCACCACAGAACAGGTGCTAACTAAGAAGGAGGTAGGAGACTAGTCGTATCTAAAGTCATCACAAGTAACAACAGCACATCACATACCATAAGGTGAGTGAGATGACGCTGATTCTGATTTCTCATCGAAGGAGTGTTGCTGTGGTGAGAAACACTAGAAGAGAGAGAGCTACTTGTCGGCATTGTCGCCAGTCGGTGTTGGCCGGTAGAGAACAAAGTGCCATCAGACCATGGTACGGGTGATTGCATTCCATCAAAACCATACCTGGGTACTTGGTAACCAGAAGTAGGAGTGGGTACTTGGTAACCAGAAGTAGGAGCGCCACCTGGCATGGCACCCCTTCCATATGCACCGTTAGATGTTGGTGATGGATTTTGGAGGCTTGGCTTCAGTGGCACCGACCCGCTTCTCCCATTAGCACTCCCCTTGGAATTCCCAGTGGAGGCAGCTTTCACTGTATCCGAAGAAAGTGGCGGCTGATTGGCACCACCAGAGGTAGATACCTCCCCTTTAGTAGTCGGGGCATGGTTGGGAGTATAAGTCGCACTAGGTGGTGCAGGTTGCTGGTAATATGTAGTTGGGTACTGATAATGCTGTTGTGGTCCATATAATTGACCATCATGCCCCATGGTTGGAACTGGGGAACCAGGAGAAGTATACACACCATAGGGAGTATACCCGTATGCATTGTGATACATGTCCCCATAAACACTCTGCCAAGAACCAAGAAATCAATCGAGTTAATGCTAACATCCAATCTGATCAACTAGATATAGGCAAGGTATCCAAGCTAGGTTTTCTTTCTATTTCCCAAAATGTTGATGACCAAAAAAACACATTTCAGAGTCCACCTCATTGCAAAACATTCAAAACCTCGTTGTTGTTGTTTTTTTTTAAAAATCTTGTTTGTAAATATAATTAAAAAGACAACCTCATGGAAAGGCTTGAGTATCAGTTTATTGGGAAACCCAAAGTTTTTAAAAAAAACAAATCAGGCATAAACAGGCATTCGCAATGAGATCTCACATTTAAAAACCCTAAACAAAACCAAGAGAACTGGACTCTCACAAGCCATGGCTAGCCTGTAATTGATGAAACCTAGTACAAATAACAAATAAGATAACTTACTGGAGACATCTCCACTCCGTCAGAATTCATATATCCAGGGAATTCATCCCACCCCCAGATAGTTCCATCGTGACCTGAATAATTGAAACACCACTTAAATGACTCACAAAGTTGAATGGATCACCGAAACAGACGAGCGAATCAAAACAAGCATGCTACAGTCAATCAATGAAAGATCAACTCCATAATTTTAGAAATAATAACAAGACTAGCTCATTGACCAGTAAAAAAGAGCAAAAATATGTGGACCAGCACCAAAAATCAGTAAAATGAATGAACAGCAACTCCATAAATTTAAACATAGTAACAAGAGAATTTGTCTGCTCATTCAGTCGTAGAAAAGATGACCAATCTGTGGAACAGTTCCAACAACTAGTTAAGCCATTGCAATCATCGCAAGCCAACTCCTCCCAAATAGTAATAATAATAAGAATCCACAAAGAAACTGAAGCAAAACTTAAAAGTTAAAACACAGTAGCGCCAAAGGGTCAGGATACCTCCATAGTAATAACCAGTAGATTGATACCCATTGGGCAGATAGCACATGTTCGGATCCATCATTTCCTGAATTTGAGGGGCCAATGACTGGTCGCGTGATGGGATTGGCGCCTTTGGTGCTTCTCCACCATTGGCAGACCCATGCTGAACCGATGAAGGCTGCTTGATCAACACAAAAACTATTAAGCCCAAGGCACCTTAAAAAAAATCCATCGAGAGACTTGATCAGAAGATCATGTTACCTTCTTGGTAACTTCAACGGAGTCGTGATTCTTGATCTGGGTATCCATCGACAAGTTTTTCATTAAATTCGCAGTCTCTGTGCCAAGTGAATTAAGGAAAGAGAACTATATCCTCAATAAAATGAAAAAACGAGCCAACGACATTACAAATATTTCAAATCATCACAGAAAGGTGGCTAGATTGATTATAAACAATAAGAAGCATATACTCCCAATACCCAGAACATGAGTGAAAAATCAACAGAACAAAACTTAATTTCTCTTCTTTTTTGAGCAGATAAATGAAGGGAGGAAGAAGATGATGATGGTGGTAGGTTTTGGGCTTTCCTGCACAAGTTGATAGAAAGATGAGATCAAAGCCGGTACTGGTTCTCCAGTTATCTTAGTCGCACCAGTCGCCCACAAAGTCACAGGCGATCGATTGAGAGAGCGGCCGGGGATCGCAGAGGAATGTCAGTTGTCCGCTGGAGGGATCAGAGGCTGGATGGAGCTCATGGGAAGGTCGTCCTCCCATGACAGGGCTTCTGCGCTCCGGAGAGAAACCAGATTTCCGCCCCCCGGGCATTGTTTCCCTACTGGGCAGGGAAACAAGAAGACCAAGGATTGAAAGGCAAAAGAACAATGGAAATCAATCGCGGAAACCCAATTTCCACTCACTTAGGGTTTCCCCTGTCGATTTCTGCACACAGAACAGGCCCAACATAAAAAAAGAACCCTTTTTTTTTTGCAAGAAAAATAACCAGAACCACATCCACAAGTATCAGTCTATCAGATCAACAAGAAAACAAAATCCATCTATCGATTTCAATTCGTATTAGAAGTTAATCAAATCAATATACAGGATTTCCAGCAAGAATTTAATCCGAAACAAAGAACACAAAATCCTAAACGCCAAACTCCCATCGAAACCAAACAAACAGCCCCAAGTCCCGGATCTCAGGATAGCCCCCTAACAGAATCCCGAAGACCAACAGTAATCGAATCGAAGCGAGGAGTGACTCCTAGTCGGACGAATCGCAACCGGCAAACAAGAGATCAACAGATCACATAGAGCGAAGAGGCAGGTAATAAGGAACAGAAAAACCCTAACCCTAACCCTAACCCTAACCGGGTTCGCAGAGGATACGATCAGCTGCGGTGGAGACGGCCGCCATGGTCCAGATCTCGTGGGGTGGGGACGCGCTTTCCGGTAGCCTCTGATTGGATCTCGAGCCCAAGGGGGTGGGGGGTGGGGGGGGGGAGAGAGAGAGAGAGAGAGAGAGAGAGAGAGAGAAAACCCTAGAAGAGAGAAGGGTGGTGGAGAGCCGCCAGGAAGGGGCTTTAGAAGAGAGAGAATCAAAAGGAGGGTTTTGGGGGCGACGAAAAGCGGTGATTCAAATACCACCACGGCTTCCGCCTCCTCAACCAGATATATTAGTATTTTATGTAATTATATTCCTTGCTTGGGCTAGAAGACGGAAACCCTAGGCCCTCCCCTTGGATGGGCCATGGACTATTCATCTCCTCTTGCAATGGGCTAGCTTTTCTTTATTGGGCCAATTCCCCTTGGATTGGCCATGGACTATTCATCTCCTCTTGTAATGGGCTAGCTTTTATTTGTTGGGCCAATTCCCCTTGGATGGGCCATGGTCTATTCAATTCCTCTTGCAATGGGCCAGCTTTTCTTTGTTGGGCCAATTCCCTTGTATGTACTTTAGGACTCGTTCAGTTCGCGAAAATACCATGAATTTTACAGAATTGGAATTGGTTACCGACTTTTCCTTTGTTTGGTTTACGAAAAATGAAAAGGAATTTGATGCCGATGGGAGTCCAACTCCAAGTCAAAAGGGTTGTGAGGGGAACTTAGGCTTTCTCCCAATATTGGAGGGAAATTCGCTGGTTACCCAGAAATCCTACGTGGCAGCTATTTTTCGTCCAATTGTACCCTTGGCATGGTGTTGTATTGCCCCACCCACCCAAGCTTTGTTGCGTTCGATCGTCGATTTTTTTTTAGAATGATCTACGGCTCTAGTGATCGCTTCCAACCCTAATCTTCGACTCCGTTCAACGGTTCGGTTTTCTCGTCGGGTGTTTGAAGGACCTAGGGCTCCGGTGACCTACTTTGGCCCTAATCTTCAACTCTGGTTAATTGTTTGGGTTTCTCATGTGAGCATTTTGAAGGATATAGGGCACCGGTCACCTTCTCCAGCCACGATCTTCGACTCCACTCAACTGTTTGGTTATCTCGTTGGTTTTTTGAACGATCTAGGGCACTGGTCACCTATAAAATTCGGTATTACTTGACCCTACTTGCTTGTTCGGATTGAATTAGGGTTTTGATCCTCAAAACCCTGATTTTAGCTCAAAATCTGTAGGGTTTATATGATGTTTTTGTTGCAGTTTCAGTCCCTACTTATTTGTTAGGATTGAAGTAGGGTTTTGATCCTCAAACCCTTAATTTGAACCCAAATTTATGGGGTTTATATGATTTTTCTATTGCATTTTCAGTCGCTACTTGTTTGTTCATATTGAATTAGGATTTTGATCCTCAAAACCCTAATTTTAGCCCAAAATCTGTGGGGTTTATATGATGTTTCTGTTGCAGTTTCAGTCCCAACTTATTTGTTAGGATTGAACTAGGGTTTTGATCCTCAAACCCCTGATTTGAACTCAAATTTGTGAGATTTATATGATGTTTCTGTTGCATTTTCAATCACTACTTGTTTGTTCGAATTGAATTAGAATTTTGATCCTCAAAACCCTAATTTTAATCCAAAATTTGTTAGGTTTATATGATGTTTATGCTGCAGTTTCAGTCCCTACAGATTTTGGGCTCAAATCAGTGGGGTTTATATGACGTTTCTGCTGCATTTTGAGTTACTACTTGTTTGCTTGGATTGAATTAGGGTTTTGATTCTCAAACCCCTGATTTGAGTCCAAATTGTTGGGGTTTATATGATGTTTCTATTGTATTTTTTAAACGCTACTTGTTTGTTAAAATTGAATTAGGGTTTTGATCCTCAAACCCCTGATTTGAGCCCAAATCAGTGAGGTTTATATGATATTTCTACTACTGTTTCAGTCCCTACTAATTTGTTAAAATTGAATTAGAGTTTTGATCCTCAAACACTTGATTTGAGTCCAAATTAGTGGGGTTTATATGATGTTAGGCTCTGTTTTTCAATTGGATATTCTAATTTGTTAGACTTTGTTTTCCAATTGGGTATTCTACTTTTATGCATGCAATTATGATATCATTGTATTGGGGTTGTGCAGAATATGAATGATAGTGTGTTAGGCCATAAAAAAAAGGCTTTGGATAATATGTTTCTAATGGTAGATGAGATAAATCTGATGTTAGTGAGATTCATATGGTGAATGATAGTTGGAAGATATTGATAGATATGTTTATGATCTATGTATTGATTATAAAATTATCTTTATTTGAATGTGTCTTGTATCTTTTGTTTTAGGTATCGTAGTTACTTTTGTTTTATGTAACTTTATATGAGACCTTTGTTTTATATAACTTATCAGAAACTATGAAATAATTAAGAGTTATATTTTGATATATGTCAGTGTATTGTCTTGATATTTAGTTTTCAATATTTTAATTTATATTTTTTAATATAAAAAGAGGCGATGATGATATGCCAAATATATGACATGTTGCAGATGACCAGAGCCCTAAATGAGGCAGGGGGGGATTGTGTATGGCATGACAATTTTGGATGACTGTAATATGCAGCTAACCGGTTGTAGCTAATTGCATCCCCCTCTGTCTGTGATGATATGTATATGAAATACTTGGCAAGAACTAAGCCTCCTATATTAATTTTAATTTTTTGTTATTCGTTCTTGGTTCTTAGAAAATTTATTTGGCTTAACTAACTTACATAAATTATATATATTTGTAAATATTTTTTTTAAACAATGGACAGGCATAGAATGAAGCATTATCAAAAATAAAATACGGAGATGACTAAAGAACAACTTAAGTCCGAAAAAAATGAACTAAAGAGGGAATGGAAAGATAAAGATCTAGATCGATACTTTATCGACATTAGATATTTCAATGAGAAATCGATTAGGAATTTATTAAAACTGTCAAATGGAGGATCTCTCGATTGAAAGATATGAACAACAATTTTATTTTACGTAAATGAACTATCTTTCTCTTTCTCGCTCTTGCTCTCTCTCGGATGAAAGATATGTAAATGGATCCCATATAGAAAAAATATAGTTCATTCTCATGTTTGAAAAAAATTATTTTTCTTCAAAAAAAATAAAAATACGAAAGGGCAATGGAAATAAGATATCAGATCTCATTCCCATGCTTGGAAAAAAAAAATGTATTCCTATGCCTTGAAAAAATGAGCATTTTCATGTTTTGAAAAAAATTGAGTATTTCTATGCTTTGAAAGAAAATCAGTATTCCCATGCTTGGAAAAAATATATATTATTCCTATGCTTTGAAAAACTGAGTATTTTCATGCTTTGAAAAAATGAGTATTCCCATGTCTTGAAAAAAAATCATAATCTAATTTTTTTTTTTAAGGTATTCTAAAATATTTTTATTCATTGCATGAGATCTCCCAAGTTAAATTTTTGACCTCATTCCCATGGTGAACCAAACAGACTTGGAAAATGGAAAGGAAAAGAAAATGACAAAAATGAAATTATGCAGGATTTCCCACCCTATTACCATGCTGAACCAAACCGATTTGAGAAAAGGAAAAGGATGTCATACTTGCTTTCCGTCCGATTTCCTTACACGAACCAAACAACGGTATCATTTTCCTTTTCCGCGGAAAAGGAAAAGGATGCCAACCTCCTTTTCCGCGAACCAAACGAGGCCTTAGGGTTTGGATAGGGGGTAAAAACCCCCTAGGCTGTGTTTGGGCTCTTCTTCTCCACCTTTCAATGGGCTTTGTTTGCTGGGCTAATCCCCCTTTAATAGGCTTTCTTTGGTGGGGTTGGGCTTTGAGTAAAACACTCTCCACCTCCATTGTTCTCTAGGATGCTTGTTTTATACTAGTAAATGCCACTGCTTGTCGATACTTGGAGGGCGCCTTTAGCGGAACACACCCCCAATATATCTTGCGCATAGTGGTATACTTGTAATTAATTAAAAGAGGCTTTCCCTGCAACCATGGACTCGATGCATTCTCGACTCTTTGCGGGCTTCTGTAGAGCCAATAGAAAATGTGTGCTTGTGTAAAAATGAACCCATCAAAGGATCATCGAAGATCCGTCGATCAATGCGAAGATGAGAGGATAGAATTGAAAGAAGCAAGAAAATAAGGAAGTGATTAATTAGCCTGACTCGAACGCATCCCCATGATTTCGATCTATCCGCGGTTTCACCCGCACTGGTAAACGGCTCATGAGAGAGGGGGAGACAGAGGAGGAGACGGGAGGAGGATGAGATGAAGGAATTGAGAGGGCTTCTGCATTGTAGAGGGGAGGAGTAGAACCCAGTTGAGAAGATGACATCGATGAATGAATAGAAGCAATCTGAAGGACCAACATATCACTTTAATAGGAGAAAAGATCGCATTGTAACAACCTCAAACTCTTGTATACAACAACAACAACAATAAAAAAAACATAGAGGGGGGGGGGGGTATTTATAGTTTCAGTATGGAAAATGCTTCGCTACCATCTTGCTTTCCACCCGGATCAGGTAGTCCTAATGTAGGCCTTACCTCAACTGTCTCTGCACCCGACCCGGTAGGTGAATCATACTCAGCCCAACTGACTGGTGGGGAGGCGAGAGCCCGAGAGAGATTTTGTGTGTGTGTGTGTGTGTGAGTGAGAGAGAGAGAGAGAGAGAGATATTTATTGGTAGGCCATGTGGCATGTTCCGATTGGTCAGGAGTAATTTAATGGGGTAATGTGCCTAAGGTCTATGAAAATAGATCGATATAGTAATAAGGACCGACAACAAGTTGGTTTTGCACCAGGTCCTCCCGTTTGGAAAAGGTCCATTTTACCCTTAGACCATTTGAAAAATAACAATTTTACCCCTACACGTAGTTGTACAATAAAATCACATGAAGAGAAATATTTTGGTAATATATAATAACATTTACTACAATGATTTCACTATAACAAAAAAATAAAATAAATTTAACAAGATTTGATAAAAAAAAATTTGCTACATGGAAATAACTATAGCAATTGTTACTCTTCTTATCACTAAATTGTTACTCCTTGCCACCACGGTAGTAATTGTTACCCTTTATTATTGAATCGAGTAACAATTATAACAGTGATTTTACTATAGCAAAAAAAAAAAAAGAACTATCAAGATTTCTCTAAAAAAAATTGCAGTGAAGTCACTGTAGCAATTGTTACTCAATTTGGTAGTAAAGAGTAACAATTGCAGATGGTTACTTTTTTGCTGCAGTAGAGAGTAACATTTGTGATTTTAGTAATAGAGGCAATTTTGTCATTTGAAGGGGAGAAAAGTCAACATAGAGACTTATCTAAAAGATTTTTTTTTTTTAGAGACCTAGTGCAAAGCCATCTTATTGTCTGTCCTTTGTACTAAAGCAATATATTATCATGGTCCTATCACTATTCCCCCAAATTTAACCCCAACGATAAAACGTGTGAACAAGCATACTAATCCTAAATGTGCCCCCGTTTTTTTTATAAAGAACCCCTCAAATATTTCTCATTTATATCATTTTTTGAAAAAATAAACCAAATCAAAAGTTTCATTCTCCCACTTCCTGAGTGAATTGCAGTCGCCCTAACCCTACAAGATACATCATGATCATCACTTTCTCTCTATTTTTGTTCATTGTATATTGATGAACGGTAGATTTATCTTGTTCCTTTTTGTTGATGGCAGACTTGTTGTTATCGCAAACGGCCGTAACTTGTTATATAAGTGAATGATCGTGTCTGTCAGCACTACAATGGGTCGACTTCGGCAGTAAGACACTCCCCGAACATCAGCACTCCCACCGTCGTCTTCAGTGGCAACACATCTAGCCGTCTTCGGCAACAAAACACTTTAGGTAGCAACACCGGTGTCCGTCGGCCTCGCCCCGATGGACCGACGACCCCGACACCACCACCAGTGGCCCCTGTTAGGACATTCGTTGCCACCTAAGCGGCCACCTTCAGCGGTAACACCCATCTCCGACGGCCTTGTCCCGTTGGACCGATAACCCAGCATAACCACGAGTCAAAACAAGAACATCCTTATTTATCAAAATTAGTATTTAAAAAACTTTATTTGAACTATAAAAAAAAAATATTTTACTTAAACATTCTTATTTATCCCGGAGCAATTTAAACAAAAAATAAAATAGAATTAGAGAACAATGATAACCCAACAAACACCATCACAGCAAAGCAAGAACGTTACTTGCAATTAGCAATTAGACCCCACTAGAGCTTATATGAACAAAACATTTGATTTACAGCAGGACCTTTTGATAGATTGAGGTTGCACCTCCTAGCACGCACATCCGTGGTATCTCATGGCAGCACACGGCGCATGAATTCCGAAGCAAGATGCAGTCTTAATGGTATAAATTTGTCAACACAACATTATATGCTTCGAGTTCTAAATGAAATGAAAACCAATTCTTTCTAAATCTTTCGTAATTATAGTAGAACAATAACAAAACACCAAGTCTTCAGCTTCTACACTACAAACAACTACAATGATCATAGTTTCGAAGGAAGGGGTAAAGCTGCTCATATTTAAAGAAGATTATATAAAGAGTAGAAGATGTTGATGTAGGAGAGAGGGTAGGGTCGACGCCGCACTGGGCCTCGATCACGTCCTTGATCATCTCTGACCATATCACTTGACCATCTCCACCTAGAATGCATCAACAAAACCATCACGATCGATCGATTTGAGAAGAAAGAAATCCTAAAAAAAAAATTAAAAATTTGGATCGTCATCCCCACAGGGTGCCCTTTTGCCTCACTCATCAACTAAGAGAGATTTTTTAATGGAAAACGATTTTAAGTAAATAGCAATTGAATCGCTCACTAACATATCATTGAACTAATGAAAAAATGGATATTTTAAGCCAAACATTCATAATTACCAAAATAATCTCTAAATTTTTAAAACTTTATGTATACATAATTTTATTTTTCCATAATTAGAGTGATTTACGAATAGAGAGCAAATCATGAATGGATGTAAATATGACTCCATCCAAAGCAAATCAAGAAATCATTGAAATGTATTGCTACCTTCTTACGTCAATTATAGGCTGTGAGGGTGACTACATTCTCACTCCCTACTCTCTTTCTTGGCGACAAAAGCAATGAACCAAAAAATTAGTGAACCAAAAAAATTAAAATTTTGATGCATATCAATGCTTAGTGATCACCAAAGTTTAAGCACGAAGGTCGAAGAGAGGAGAGATCTTTCCAGTGGCCGTGAGAATCACAGCGGTCTTTCTCCCTTCTATATTTCAATCTATCTCCCTTCTTTAAATACGAAGAAAAAATAGATAAAATTTAATCAAAGAAATCAGCACGAATAAAACAAAAATAAATCCTACCAAAACAAAAACAAAACAACAAACTGTTCATCAATCATTCTTAAAAAAAAAAAATCAAATGCAAAACTCAACTATATAACATGAAAAAAAAATTTACCGAACAATTCAGCAACAAATAAAACAGTGTATACATAACCAAAGAACTGATTCCCAAAGTAAGAAACCCAAAGAAAAGCAGAGCCGAACCGTCAAACATGGTACCAGGGCGACTGGCAATGGTCTTGCGAGAGAAAAAGATTGAGAAGAGAGAGAGAGATGGGGGGTGTGGGTTATAAGGGGAGTTATCAACGTAATTTTGGGGTTTGAGCCGAATTTTTGGGCAAATAGGAGGTTGGGGCTCCAAGAGGGGGGGGGGGGGCGATCTCCGAAGAAGGGGGAGGGGATCATATATTTTTCGGTGGGCTCGATCGGGGTGGCTCAAAGAGGGAGGGCGGGGGGGGGTTGCTATCTTCTCTCGATCTCAGCAGTTAGAAAGAAGGGGGAGGTGATCATCGGCTGGAAGAGAGGGGGTGGGGGGGTGCGATCTTATCTCGATCGGATACGATCTTCTCTCGATATCGGCAGCTCGAAGAAGGGGTAGGCAATCATCTCGGTTGAAATAAAGGGGGGTAGGGGCGATGATCTTGGCTGGAACAGGGGGGGAGGGGGGCTGATGGGTTTAATGGTAGGTAATTAACTGATGGATTTTATCTCTCTCTCCCTTTTATAAATTTTTTTTGGAGAGGTTTAGAGATGGGTTTAATGCGATGATCTCGACTAGAAGAGGGGGCATCAGATGGGTTTAATGACAGGTAATTAACTGATAGGATTTTATCTCTCTCTCTCTCTCTCTCTCTCTTTTGTAATATTTTTTTGGAGAGGTTTAGAAATGGGTTTAATGTTAGGTAATTAACTAATGGACTGTGTGTGTGTGTGTGTGACGATAAGGGGAGGGGGTGGCGCGTCGAAGCGTTTTTGCATGTCTAATCAGCTTATTCATTTTGTCTAGTCATCTTGTTCGTTTTGTCTAGTCATCTTGTAGACCAATGTGCCATGTTATATAAACTAGTGTATGCCCGTGCCTGTCGGCACTGCAGCGTGCCGCCTTCGATGGCAACACACTTGTCAGCAATGCAACGGGCCGCCTTCGGTGGCAAGACACCCCCCGATTGGCACGAAGTGGGCAACCACCGCCCGCCCCGCCCCCCCAACCCCCGAAACCAAAATGCTTGAGCATCGCTCGGGGTCCATCATAGCCACACGATGGCAGCCACCATGACAGATGCATCGCACTTAGCCTGAACTGCACCCGTCAGCATCTCTGATTTAAATGACTATTGTGAAGAGAGGTGTTGGCTCCAACATTTCTGATTGATTCATGATGCCAGCTAAGATGGTATCACGGTTATAACAACATTTTTATACCACCGAGAGAGAGAGAGAGAGAGAGAGAGAGAGAGATACGGGGGGGAGAGAGAGATACGGGGGAGAGAGAGAGAGAGAGAGAGAGAGAGAGAGAGATACGGGGGAGAGAGAGACGGAGAGAGCAGTGTTTTGAAAACCGGACCGGACGGGCGATTGAACCGGATTGGATAGGAACCGGAACATGTTTCGGTTTAATCTTTGAATAAACCAGTTTGTATGACCAGACTGGGCGGTTGAACCGGTTTGGACCGGAACACGTTTTAGTTTAGTCTTTGAATAAACCGGTTTGTATGTTACCCAGGAATCAAACCTTGCCATTGAAGAATTTAGTATATATCTATTTAAAAAAACATATTTTCATGTGGTTCAAATGGTTGAACCACCGGTTTGAACAAATTTGGGCCAAACTGGATGCCTTTTCGATTCACCTTCCGGTCCGTTTTTGAAAAAACACAAAGAGAGAGATCGTGGGGGAGAGAGAGACTGAAAAAGAGAAAGAGACGGGAGAGAGAAAGAGAGAGAGTGGAACGGAGACGCGAAGAGAGAGAGAGACGGACGGAGAGAGAGAGAGAGAAAAAATTGGGAAGAGAGAGAGAGACAAAAAGAGAGAGCGAGAGAGATCAGAGAGTGAGAGACATATGGAGAGAGAGAGAGAGAGAGAGAGAAAGAGAATGACGGAGAGAGACAGAGAAAAATCGGGAAGAGAGAGACGGAGAGAGAGAGACATACGAAGAGAGAATGAGATCGTGGAGACAAAAACGGGACCCGACCCATTTACTAAACGGGTTAGTCATGTCGACCCGTTTACGACCTGAACCCATTTGACCCAGACCCACTAATTTCGTGTCGGGTTGGGGACTTGGGAGAAGGAGATCATGAGGGAGGGAGAGATTGAGAGGTGGGAGGGAATTTTTTTTTTAAAAGAAATCGGGATCACTACGATGACAACTTTCCTCTAATAAGGTTTTTCTTTTTTTTTTTGCTCTGAATGCGGTTTTCCTTTTGAAATCAGGATTATATGGTGAAACTTTTGAAATCAAGAGCTTTCATTTGATGACGCTTTCCTTTTGAAATTGGGATAAAAAAGGAAAACATTTGCTGTGATGACAACTTTCCTTTGATGAGATGAGGGAGAAGGGGGATGCTTGAATATTTTGGTCTAGTCAGTTTTTTTTTATCTAGTCAGCTTGTCCTAATCAGCTTTTGGTTCCGTTTTGTCTAGTCAGCCCAAAACCGACATGCCATGTTATATAGATGAGCAGTGGCCAAGGTTGGATTTTCAGTTATGGATCACCATGAAAATGAGAGAAGATGGGAAGAAGTATAATTACAGGACCACATCCTCTTGAGTGATTGTAATTCATCAAAGATCGAATGAGAAATTTATCATTCTAATTTTTTTTATACGAGGGACATGCACGTGCTATGCATGTATGCGATGGGGGGGAAGTGTGGCGTAATGTAGGAGATTGTGCGCGTCGCTCTAATATAATCATATAAGCTAAGAATTAGCTATTATTAAAAGTACTAATTTTTAAAAAATTATTTTCTATATTATTATTGTTTTAAACTAACACTAGGGATAAGTGTGGGTATTAGTTGGTTGTCTCATTGAGCCCAATTATCTTTATATAGTAAAAATGAAGTAAGGAGGAGAGAGAAAATCATAAATTACTTATAAAAAAAGAAAAAGAGAACAAAAAAATGATATGGACCCCAAGGGTTTGTTTGTATTCGGTCAACAAGCTAACTATCAAAGTAAATCGGGTAAAAGTTTTACTTCGCAGCTGTTTGGATCCAAAAAGTTGTAGTAAAGTAAATGGTATGAGGTTTACTAGTAGCCAATAAGTTTTACTTTGGAAAAAACAAAATAAAATTTTTGATTTACAAGTAGAAGTCTTTGTTGACCATGCCATGTCAGCCAATAACACGATTAAGAGAGCATCCAATGATGTATTCGACGATTTTGGGGAGTGACTTTGTGGCGAATCTTTGGTGACAATTGCCCATCGCGTACAAACAGTTACAGAGTGCCATGTCACACCCGCACGAAAACGGTTGCGGGAGTTACGGATGTGCGACATCAATTATGTCCCGCTCGGAGCACCACAATTATATATCATTCCAGCATCTATAAAAGGAGGCCCACTATGCCGGGACAATAGGATCAGAATTATTAAAAGGAAGGTGCTGCCACTTTTTTTTTCTGGAGTTCTCGCACTGAGAGAGAAATAGAGAGAGATTTACTTGCCCACACTCGATTCACTAGTCTTTACTTTCAGGGTCTGAAAACAAACACCGAAGACCGTCCTCTCTCTCTCTCTCAACCATTCCCCCACACCCACGTCCCTCTTCCACGGGTCACGCATACTTTTAATATGTTCTACTTCCCTCCGGCTGGTCCACTGGTCATGTCTTTGCCATTTAGGTGTAGCGACGACGACAGACGGATTGCTCGGCAATTGGTAGCTACTCGCTTAACCGAATGAGCTGGGAACCCTGAAGGTTGCAAATTGATAGAAGTTAGATCCCACAGATGGCGCCAAACTATGGGGGAGAATTTTGGCCGTCGTATGTGACCCTCCTCCAACAGTCGAGTGAAGGTTTTACCCTTCGGGATGTGGCGCGCTTTGAAGCGTTGAACTATAACTTGCTAGGCTATCACACAAGAACTGTATAGTAGAGAGAGAGTTGATGCAGGGAGTGATAACGGAGTTCGGCCAAAGCCTACGCCTCCATGCGGTAAGACGCAACCTTTGAATCCACTATCTCTGAGTAAACAGTAGAGCTACTATCGACAGGCGTATGAGTGCTTCTTACAAGTAATCAGAGGGTGGAGAAGGAGTCCGAAAACCGAAAAGCTCGGGGAACTCTGGAAAACAGAAAATAGAATTATGGTCTGGAATTCTGGATCCGGAATCATTTATAGGGTCTGCTATTTATAGAGGTTTGGTTTCTCTTGAGAATATTCCAAGAATATTCTCAGAATATCCAGGGTTTGGTAAATGCCCAGGGGGGATTTACTAGACCCTAGATAGTGCAAGTGAACCCCAGGTAAGGCCGTGGGTTCCACCGTCATACTCATAGGCCCCAGGCATGATTGCAGGTCCTACCGTAATACTCGTAGGCCCCAAGCAGGGCTGTGGGTCCCACTGTCGCACTCGTGGGCCCCAGACAGGGCTACGGGTCCCACTGTAGGGTGTTAGCCAGATTTTGCACCCATAGGGACTTTTACCATATCCAAGCTTTACCCTTCCCTCCTTTTCTGTCACCATTGTCGGCGTGCATATCATCGCCTGCCTCCATTTTCCTCCTCGTCCCTCATCTCTCTTCTTCCTCCTCTATAAGTTTCTCTGCATCTCATTCTGCCATTCCAGGCCAAGTGCAGCTACAGACCATTCAGCTATTTCAGGCCAAGTGCTCCTATAAACCATTAAGCCAATTCAGGCCGAGTGCTCCTACAGGCCATTCAGCCATTTCATGTCAAGTGATCGACAATGACGAATGCCACTATAATACACTCGGTCTCCTTTGGACAAATGAGTTGTAGAAGCACTTGGCACAAAATGACCTAATGTAGGAGAAAGAAGAATGGGAGGAGGGAGAAGGGAGGAGGAGGAAGCGAAAGAGGATTGAAGAGGAGGAAGAGGAAGAGCGAGGAGGAGTGAGAAAGAGAGGATAGAGGACGAGGACGAGGACGAGGAGGAGGTAGAATGAGAGGCCGGAAGGCGGCGACGGCGACGATGACGGTGGGTTGGATGGGATTGACGACGTTGAATGGGTGGCAGCATGCACGGGCACTGACGAGCTGGAGAAGAAGGGAAGATGAAGAAGATATGGGCTGCCTATAGAGTTGGGGGTTGCCTTTACTCCCAAGCTACCCCTAAAAAATCCATATAACATGGCATGGCGGTTTGTGCTGACTAGACAAAAACATGCATGCTGACTAGACAAAATATTCAAACTGACAAAGACTAACAAAGAACTATAGAGAGAATCGGTAATACAAAATTTTAAAAAACCCAGCTCATCTAAAGAAAAAAAAAAACATGTTTACACCCCAATCCCAAATCAGTTCTGTGGGTGTTCCAAATTGCTCGTCGTCACACCGTGAGGTGTGAATGGTTGAGCCGCTGAGTTGGTTCAGATTACATTTTTAAGCCTTTAACTTTGGGTGCTGCTATTTGCCCCTATAGAATTACTAGTAACACCCTTAATTTTTCACTTTGAGATATTTCATAAGTTGGGATTTGGGAATGCTAATAATTATGTGGATAACACCCTTCACTTTTCAGTTTCATCACACCTTTGATCACTTGAAAGTTTTGAATGCACCAAATGGTAGTAATCACCACCATGTAATGTACAATATTAGTGAGACTGTACACTGTATAGTAGTAACTACTGAGGTTATAGTACCAATGGTTCGGATTGGATTGGTTCGGGTTAAAAAACTCACAACCCAGAACCGAACCGACCATAGCGGGTATTTTTTTTTGGAACCAAACCAAACCGAACGGTCAAAAATACCCGATCCAAACCGAACCAAATAGACCAGTTCGGTTCGGTTTGGCGGGTCAACCCGAACCGATGAACACCCCTAGGTGTCACTGAACACAACTATGATCTAGGGTTTTGGATTTCTTGATTGAATTACACAAGGATCGTAAACTCCCTCTCTCCATTTCAATCTTTCAAAGATTTTTATTTTTGTTCTTTACAATCAATCCCTCAAACCCAATCCTTTTTACAATCAATCCCTCACACCCAATCAAAAAATCAGTGAGGTTTTCCAAAAAAAAAAAAGGGGGGGAAATGTTGAAAAATTACATTTTGGGCAACTCAAAACTTACCCCCCAAAAATTACATTACACTCTTTCTTTTGTGATGAATTAGAAAGAAAAGAAAAAAGTATGAAAATTTCAATCCGTGCGCTGCTGCAGCAGGAAGTGGAATTCGGAGTTCTGGCGGAGGAGCGGCGGCGGCTCCACATCGGAGAGGCTGATGTCGAGCACCGACCGTGATATGTCATCCAAAGAGAATGGTATGCTGCATTTGATCATTCTCTTTGTTGTCAGCACCTTTCACAACATATTGTTGCTACATATATTTTTTAATAAAAATTGGGTTTTAGGGAATTTTGGATTACGGGTAATTAATCTTTACCTTGAGTCGCCATCCAACAAGAAAGAATTGTTCGGCATGTTGATCGAATCGTCGGTCATCATGCCTCTCATCCTTGCAATTACCTAAAAACAACAAATTTACATGAATTCTTTATTAAGTATCTCTTGGTGGTTTGGATTCTAATGTGCACATAACATGTTTGATGTTATGATTCTATGATGCTCACGTGCTTGTGTAAGAGGTGTAGATGTTGAAGGAACACAGGCTTGGTGTAAATAAATGTAGCGATAGACTCACATCCTGAGATAAACCCTGTGTTCCGTATTTGTCGTCCCAAAACATCGTGCCGATTCGATATATTTGAGGAACACTCAAGACCTGAAAGCAAATCGATTCTTGTGAGCCCCTGAAAACCGCTGTTCTCGAAGAAATCTGTGTGTGCGTTTTTTACTTACTGGGCAAAGTTCACTTGTGATCTCCTCCAAGGATTTGTGGGTCTTCTGATGCAAAACCTGCTCACCGAAGAAGTTGGGTTATGTATATTTACATGTGGGAAAGATAGGAGTTGGTTAGATCTCGAATATGTTGTCTGACATACCAGAAATCCAACTGCTTGTCTGATGTTTTGGAGCTCGTCCCATGACGTTCCGGCAACCTGCAAGTGATAGAATACCACTAGACTGATTAGTTGATTCCCTTTCCTTGTTGCTTCTTACTTCGATCGTCTCCTTAGTGGGTATTTGTATGGATGCTATTTCTGTCAAGTTACCTCGTCTGTTGCTTTGGAGCACCACTGTTCCAACTCCTGCAAACCAGCCTTGACGAATTCCCCATTACTAAACGAGCAGCATTCTCGACGGAGTAACAAGCTGCATATATAACCCTAATGTTATGCAAATTTTATTTCCAGAAAGGCATATACCATCTGAATTTTTATGGGAATGTCTGTTGATGTAGACGAATAATCTTGGATCCTACCTATTGAACAGCTGTACATTTATGAATGCAAATACTTGGCTGAAAATTTTCCTTATTATTATAGAAGGGACCTGCGAGATTAGATGGACATAGTTACATTAATTTCCTTTGAAATACATGTTGATCAATTTCAGATGATAGTACACCACTTACATAATTATCACGCATTATGCCCAAAGTACGATCCAAGCTCTTGACAATGCTTTGCCAGTGTACACTTGATGCTTGCTTTGCTACTACATTCGAATGAATGCTCTTCGATGATCCCCGGATCGATCTAGCTCTTGCAGACCGTGGAGCCTGCATGTTGGGGTGTTTTAAGAATTTATCATTGTGATTTGCAAGATGCTTGCTTTAATTAGCATTCTTCGATAGGGACTAACCTGTATGCACATAGTTAACAATGGACTGATCTCTTTCTTCAGACTGTCTCGAATCATCCCATATATTTTCTCGACGTAAGCAGTTAGGTGTTGCTTAAACAGTAGGGCAGGGTATTTTGCATCTACTCTGGATTGGGCATCGGACTTGCCTACCATTCCGCTGTAACCACTGGAAATCCCCATTCCCGACGAAGATGAGCGTGTACTCTGAAAAGTGCATCCAATTCAATTTTTAATAACTGGAGATGAATCACACAAAAACTCTCTTGATGTCAATCCTAAGATCGTTTGAGAACTTACTAGGGCCATTCTACTGAACAAAGTGACAGTTGATGTTCGGCGGCGCTGTGTACCCATGGTTGATGCATTGCTTGCTTTGAGAGTATTTTGTAGAAGAAATAAAAGAGTAGATGTCGTTGAGAGCCAATAGGCAAGTTCGCCAACGTTCTCCTGATTCTGTACATAGAAAACAAGCAATTAACTGAGGGGACAACCATAATCTTATGGATTGCTCTTCTAAATAACCTTAACCTTAAGCGATAAGCCTTGTCCAATCTGTCATCAATATGAGAAACTATTGCTATTAAGATTTCAATAGGCTCAAGTGCTCAAGTTATAGGTCACTACCTCAACTGATGACCTGATTGTATGAATGATCCGATCGAATATGTTTGTCTTCTCTGCTTCAAATGAATGCCACTGAAGCAGCGCTTTGTAAACAATACATGCTGCGGCAGGCCGCCTCTTGTCAAACCGCTTATCTTCGATTAGACACTTGATAAGAGCATCATGGTTTTCCTATATATAAGAATTTTTTTGTG
This sequence comes from Chamaelirium japonicum, assembly GCA_947650365.1. Lineage (NCBI taxonomy): Eukaryota > Viridiplantae > Streptophyta > Magnoliopsida > Liliales > Melanthiaceae > Chamaelirium > Chamaelirium japonicum. The sequence goes on from OX393557.1 coordinate 11,338,347, forward strand.
ATAGAACATGATGGTTAAGTCTTGTAATATAAGGAAAACCTAGAATCCTCTTTATATTTTATTATTGTAGACATTATGCTTGGCTGGTTCAGGGTACGTACTTGTTGCCTATCAGTTAGGGACTTCTGTTTGCTTAGAGCAGGGGCAGGAGGGACCACAATTGTCTCCTGCAGATTAAACATTTGTCAGCTCATGAGTTTCAATACTAGAATCGCTCTTACCGAATTTATAGACTTTTTCAGACTAGTCCCACATACTTTTATTATCTTAGGCTCTTCATCATCTGGATACCCGTTCTCGAAAGCCTGGACCATCGGAAAGATCAGATACTGTACAAAAGTAATCAACGATAGTATAAAGATGCTCGGTGATGATTGGTATACCTTAATGACTGGTGCTTGTTTTACTTCAGGAGTGACTAGTGGCTGAGCAACTACTGCAGGTCGACTGCGGAGCAACTGATTCTCCGACTCCAATGCGGCAATCTTGCTCTCAAGACTGGGAAACAAATAACCTTCTTTAGATTCCCACTATAGGGTTTGTACATCAATTCACAAACATGCAAATAATCAAGAGTTTGGAATGTATTAATTTTTCAGTCCATGTTCGTTCAGAAATTAAATTGCAAAGAAACTTGAGTATCCAGAGCAGAGAGAAGTGGTAGTTCAGAAGATTATTGTTATTTGATATACCAACCTTTTCATTTCCTCTGAGAGATCCTCATTCGTTGATGCAACCAAAGCCTGCTGCCGTAGGACCTGGTTCTCTGACTCTAGACTGGATAAATTTGTTTCGAGGCTGCACTCGATAATAAGGTGTGTGTCTTTAGATACTTAGTAATCTGAAAAAAAAATCATGTGGATAGAGAACAAACGTTGCATGTTACCTTTCTATCATCTCTTGAAGTTGGCATACTTTCGCTTGGGATTCTTCTGTTTCCTTAATCAATGCCTCAGTCTGTTTTTGGACCTCAGAAAATCTTTTCTCGAATTCCTCGGCCTTGCTTTTGAATTCGCATAGTTCATCCTATATCATTAAAAAAATACATATGGTCAGAAATAAAGACCTATTTTTTCAGTGTGGTACTTCAATTAAATGACAATTCATGCATAACCCTTGAGTTTAAAAGACCAAAAGTCCGGTTTGGCAGGATTTCTTTCGAGATGATGAAAATGATTAGAATGGTAGGATGTTGGTACTTACCTCTAGCTCTTTATTGCGATTTGTCAACAACTCTAGCTTGGTATTGTCCACGACTGCAACCTCTTTAATCACTGGTGGTGCCTGTTCGATTGCTATTCTTGCTGCCTCTTTTTCCTTGATGATTGCCACCTTAGCTTCATCAAGCTGCTCCTGCATTTCTTGTAATGTTGACTGTAACTTTGCAATTTCCTGCCCTTTGGCTTCTTCAAGGTCCACCTATATTATAAAAATTTATAGTCCTCACCAAAATTAATGAACAACTAAGAAAATCGGCCATTTACAGTCCAATCAACATGGTAGACAAGAGTACCCTCATATGCTTTTCAATATCTAATCTCCATGTGAGCTCGTCTACTCGCTTTTCTAGCTTGTCCTTGGCTTCTTTGAGTGCCCCAGTATCTCTTGCAGCCTGTACACAAATTTCTTGATAAGCATATTTTTCAGACACCCAATAGAATGTGCATCACAAGATTCACAACACACTCATCAATGTAGTATGGATGAGGGTATTGCATGCAGATTACTATTTTGCTTGGTTCCATAAATATTGCTCACCACTCTGAGCTTTCGAAGCTCCTTTCTCCCTATGCGGCCTCTCCATAGGCATTGAAGTATTAGAGTGGCCTTCTTTTGATGTTTATAAGCTGAACGAGCCTTATATAGACGCCATTGGGTCTAAATTCATGCAAAAGAGTAGTTAGGTTAACTTAAAGTGGGATATAGTTTAGCTTTAGAGTATTTCTTTGCAAATTCTCCAAGGTCGTCCTGAATCATGTCAAAGCAGGTTCGATCAAAATGCTTACCTGAATGATTATGGAAGCCTTGGTTCTCCTTCTGTGTCTATACTCATTACGGGCTGCCATTGCACGTAATCCTGTTTGTATCACTATAGTTGATGCCCGCAATCTTGTATAAGTTTTCCTGTCTCTATGCCCACGTGTGTATTTCTGTATGCGGATTGAAGCATCTTCCCTCCTCATGTGTTGGTATAGCTTTCTTGCAAGCCGGGCTGTAGGATGCAAAATGAGCGCATCAAATTATCTGTGTATTTCTGCTTATCCAAATAAGATGTAGTTATCGAAGGAAAAGGACCTCTCCATAGCTTTTGAATTTGAATCACCGCTTTCCTTAGGATGATGAACTCTTTCCGTGCGAGATGTGTTCGGATCTGCCTCTGAATAAATCTTGCAGCATTTGCCAAGACTTCAATCCTTCGGGCATCTAGCTCAGCCATCTGACCAGCTCTGAGGAACACCTTTGTTTTCCCTATCTGATAGAAAGATATATGACCATACATTATTAGAATTACTACATATGATGGTCATTTTCAGAATATTATATGCAGTTTATTCTGGTTTCTTTTCTTTTCTTTTTTCATTTTTAAGGTTAGTTTAGACTTACCTGATAGCCCTTCAAGCCCATTCTGTCTAAAATGGCTGCACATGCTGATTTCTCATCGGAGCTGCCATACAAAGTGGTGAACATATCACTAATAGAGTTTGATAGCAATTGAAATCTCATTTATCAGAATCCTTTGTACCTATCTAGAAGATCTGGTGCAAGCATTCCAAAACGATCGACGAACTCATCAAATGTCCTCTTAGTGGGATAACCAGCACAACTGATCCTGATTGCTTCTAGCACACCCTATGGCAATAATATTTCAGAATTGGAGAAGTAATTGTGCTCACATGTCTATCCATGATGCGGACAATACTTTTATTTGCAAGGAATAGTGATGTATCACTCACTCCGCATCTCAACTGGTTCAATACATTGAAGTTCTCAAAGATAGACGGCTTTAGAACAGCGTTGGGCTTCACACATCTGATGTAATGGGGCTCTGTCGTGCTAAGAGTTTCCATGAGTGCTTGCAATTGTTGCTGTATATCAAATAGAAGGAATATGAGAGAGAGAGAGAGAGAGAGAGAGAGAGAGAGCATTTGATAATCAGACCTGGCTCAGATGAAGATCAAACATATTGTATCAGCGTACCTTAAAGCGAGTACCAATGGAGGAGAACTTCGATTGTTTTGAAGACTCCTCAGGTAATGGAGGGAAGAGATTTGCAACAAAAGAGCACTTCGAGGCATTTATTAAAGCTTGATGTTCTGCCACCACATAATCTTTGTTCTTATCAAGGAACTGATCAGCTTGGTACGTCACCTGTAGAAGATTTGCTCTTTGAACGCCGTGCATTCATATAAAATTTAAGGACGGAACGGAATCTACTTCAATTTTTAGACTTACATCTCCAGCATAATGGTTGATGGTGAAGGCAGTCCGAGCAAGTTTAGGCTTGCTGAAACGCTTGTGTGCTTTGTATGTTTGGTACATCTTCTGTGTGAATGTTTCGTGAGTTGACTTTGGGAACATGCTGCAATATAGTAGTTGAGCTAATAAGTAATCTATTTTCATTAAGAATTTTAAATCAAATTGCAGATGCATCCTACATATATCATTCCAAAAAATTTATGAACTAATTGAATTTAAACTGTAAAAGCGTCGAGTTGATCTTAGATGTTGCAAATGAACACTAAAGAGTAGGTTTTCCTTTATTTTGTGTAGGACATAAGATCATGGAAAATTTATTAAGTGAGAGAATTCAGACAGACCAAAATTTAGTCTACTAGCCTTTGAGTATATATAAAACATTTAGATAAGCAGAGATGAAATTTAGGAAACATACCATGCTTCATCGAGAAGTGCAATTATTCCTCCAGGTTTCTGTGTGCAGACAGAAAGTCAGTGATCTCATACTATGAGACATGCACAACAAGTTAGTTTTGTGGCTCATGTAATTGGATTACCTTTTCTATAAGATCCAGCACATCTTGGTTGTCGACAAATTCCACATAACTCCAGTTGATTTCTTCCCTCGTGTACTCCTCTTGCTCCATTTTAAATACATGCTGCGAATCGATACTTTTCGATAAGTAGGCATAATTTTTAGTGCGTTTGAGAATCGTAAAGCATGTATTTAAGGCATACGCACTTGATTGAAATGTTGTTGCAGCTTCTCATTTGTTAGGTTTATACATAGTTGTTCGAAGCTGCCAGATAAGTTGTTGCTGTGAGATAATCTTGAGACTAGACTCATATAAAGATGCTCATAGTGGTATGAACTGTGCTTTTGACGGTCGTAGTAGCTTAGATGGCTAACCTGTTAATCTTGAAGCTCTCAAAGCCATAGATATCGAGTACTCCAATTAAGCTTTTTGCATTAGGATCCTGACCGATAGAATTGTTGATTTTGTCTACAAGCCTGCCATGATAAGTATAGTGACCAAGTCGGAAGTTGGGGAAAAATCTTCAAGGGGATAAGTCGGAAAAATACGGAAAAAGTCGGGAAAGAGTTGGGAGAGAAACGGTAGAACTTTAAAATATATTTATGTATATACAGATCTAGATGTTGCAATAGGTTTTTTGAGTAGTACATGATCGGATGAAAATGTGATTAATCGGTATTAAAACACATAAATCACGATTAAAACTTGAAAATCATGATTTTTTCAAAAAATAGGAAATAGTCGTGTAGTGAACATTTACTGAATAAGTCGTGTTTTAATCATGACTAATTCAAAAACCCGAAGTTTTTGTAACATATTGATAAGTAGAAAAGGTCTTGCATAATCTGTGCACATTAAAGAGCACCTTGACTAATATTAAATAATTGCTAATCTTATGGTCATAATCGTAATAGTTGATGAACATTTATAAGAAGATTGACTTCTTGTGACATTTGAGAATTTAAAAAAATGATACTTGAACATATAGGGGGAAACAAGCACGGACATACAGCCGACTTGGGGCCCATCGGTCAGCGCATGGTGCATCGAAAGATGCACCGAGCGCCGGCTGTGCCCCCACGTTTGTTCCCCCCTTGTGTGTTCAAATAACAGTGCTCTTGAGAAAACTATGTAGTTCGACACGCTATATTTGATATCAGTTCATCCTGATTGGTGCTATGATTAGATAAACACCGAGTTTTGCAATTATTTTTAACACTTACCAGTCAAATAACCTCGAGTAGACCGTCTTTGCTAAGGCATCTCGGTTGAGTGCAGCCGATTCTGGGTCAAGAGGCTTTGTGATGTTACCATCAGGTGTAACTATCACACGCTGACATAGAGAGTCTTCAAGTTCCTTCTCATTGCACCTGATAGTATCATTATTCTTTGCATTTTAAGTATCCCCACAGAGTCATCAAAGAAAATTTTACAAGGCACAAGGATTAGATTCACACATGAGCAGCTCTGCAGCTGTTTGGAGATGGTGCAGTGACTTAGCATCTCTCAACTTTGATGAATCAAATTCCTTTCCTTTGGCAAAATCGATGTTCCCTAGATGGAGAATGGCCGCCACTACCCGGAAGATCCCGTCCTGCACAATAGAACCTATTTTGTGTCAATTCGGTGCACCCAAGTTGTCATTGGACTGAGTCCTGTCTCATCGAACATCACCTGCTCTTCCTGACTGATCCCGACGATATCCATGGCATTTCTGGTCTCCAGGTACTCCCTCGCATCATCCACGTTTGCCACTTCATAACAGTTCGTCTGGTTAAGATAGTGGAATGTTCTTGGATCTGCCACCTTGAACCTCTTGCGATCCTGAAAAGGATTGCTCTCCACTTAGAATGTTCTACCCAAGGTACAAGTATCAAAATATTTCGTGAAATATTTTTTCCCCAAAGACCAAAATGGCATATTTCGCGAAATGGCACGATATTTTGCAATATTTTGTGAAATATGCCATTTTTTGGAGGGTCGAAATCGAAATTTTGAACCTTGGTTCTACCCTTCTATGAATTCACACTCCAAAGAAGCATTCTTTGGCATCTAAATCTAGGCTGTAGAAGGAAAAGATTACCTCTGGTGGTGCAGAGCAAAGCATGTAGAAGCAATGATAGTTCCTCTCAGGATCATTCACCTGACAAACCCTTGAGCGCTCGAGGAGATACGTTCGAACCGCAGCTCCGGAAATCTTACCATATTTGTCGAACTGGATCTCGACAAATTTACCAAATCGACTGTTCGAACAGGTACCCCTCCATGTTAGTATTCAGTGAATTCCAAATAATTTGCTCGCAACGACAAACTTGAGTACTACAATGCATGTGATTCACCTAGAGTTGTTGTTCTTCACTGTTTTTGCATTCCCAAATGCTTCCAGTACTGGATTAGACTGCATGGCATAACATCAAACTCAGTATGCACATTGTTACTATTTATAGCTTTTGTATGAACTGAAATTTCTCAAGTGTTGGCATTACTGAGATTAAGGGAGTTCGATTACCTCCAAGACCTGCTGCTCTACTGTTCTGCCCTCTGTACCGGATCGCCCACCCATGAAAGCTAGATATCTCATGAGCATCTTTGTTGTCTCGGTTTTGCCAGCCCCGCTCTCCCCGCTAACCAAGATCGATTGGCTTCCATGTTCATTTATCATTGCCCTGGAATGGAAACAACAAGAGCAGCTAGATGTCATTTCATTTCCGTTGAATCTATGATTGGATGATCCAAAATTTTCATAGCATCCACCTGTAGCAGGCATCGGCGACTGCAAAAAGATGCGGACTCAGCTCCCCAAAAGTCGCACCCTTGTATTGCTCCATCATGTGGACATCATAGAGATGCGGTAGCCTTCGAAATGGATTCACCGCTATCAATATGTTCCCCGTGTAAGTCTGTCGAATTCACATATACTGGTTAGGAGTCCTTTCTGTGTGTTTAAATCTCGAGAAATGGAGTAAGGTTCTTAACGACGATATCGGGAATAAGAGCTTACGTATATCTCGTTCAGTGCAAAGCGCGAAGCTAGATTCTGCAGAACTCCAGGTTCATGGAGGTATGCCAGCTTGGTCATGTCATCTACCCCTGCTGGAGGAGCTTCTGTGTCTTTAGGATAAACGCTCGACAAACTTGCAACAATCTGCGGCCAAAAAACTTGGTGTCTGTAAATTCTTGCTACCAAGCGGAGTTTTAGACACATGTGACTATTATGTCTTTCAGGAAAGTACACATAATGTTATGTTGGATGCAGCTTGATGGTTTGGTTAGAAGATTGGGATGCAATCCCTCACGGTGCCAAAGGCCCCCGGCCGTGGGGAACAGAGTCTATATTAAGCCTTACTGCATGGGGTATATAACTATATATAGATGGTTAGTCGTCAGACCCTATAATTTCTTGTAACGTCTTTTATTTTTGTCTCGGAGCATAGTGGAATCGACCGTGAAAGGATGGCACAGGCAAATTGCCGAACCTTGTTAAATCTGTATCTTCACTGGCTGTGTGATTGCATCTTGTTCTTTCATTTATTCCTAAACTATAATTCTCTGAATGACTACCGTGTTTGGATCAAAGGACAGGAACTTTGACTACCGATTTATAATCAAATTAGAAGATGAAAATTGGTTTTCTGAAGATTGATGGAACAAATTAGTGATAATGACTTAATTATGAAAAGGCAAATCAGAAAACATGAAAGAAAGCCCACAATCAAGTATGGATTGAAGGTTCTTATGATGGGTTTCTATGTAGGTTGAGAGCCCATTGGTAGTTGATAATACGATCGAGCGAACAACGCAGCATCGTGATCGGATCGAGACCGCCGAAGGATTGGATGATACCGGAAACTGCGGACTTGGGTCACCTCAAGAACATGGGTAGGATCAAATCCGGGTTCTTAACTCGCGAGAAGCTTCTGATTAGTTGAACTCTGCAAACTTAATCATGATTCCTCTAACGGTACTGAAAGTTCTAAACAATAATTAAAAGTCACTAATTTCTAATTATAGAGCTGAAGCTTATCAATAAATATTTGGTGGGTAGGAATCTGAAGATCAGAATTTCGATTAAATTAGTTCGGGTCATACAGTTTTTTCATTTGTGGTGACGATGGTGGCGTTGCCGCCTTTGATCCCAATGACCTCTCCTTCGATCCACGCGGCCTCCGGATCCTCAGCCCAGACGTGAGACCCGACGATGATGTTCACCGGAGTTCCCTGACGGTCCCCGAGCCAAAAAAAGGGTCAGACAGTGATCGGAGGAACAGAGCAGGAGCCATCAGTGGTGCAGAATTCAAATCAGAAGCTTACCATGATTCATAAACCTGTACGTGGTGGATTCGAATGCGGAGAGAGAGAGAGAGAGAGAGAGAGAGAGAGAGAGAGAGAGAGAGAGAGAGAGAGAGAGAGGAGGAGGGGGGGTGGTTTCTTTTATGGCAAATGGAGAGGTGGGATTTGAGAAGGGAAAGGGTAGGAAGAAAAGGGAGGTTGGAATGGTGAGAAAGCAGAGAGAAATGCAGGTGGTGGTGGTGCTGTAAACTGAAAAGGCTAGAGAGAGAGAGAGAGAAGGGGGGGGGGGGAGGGAGGGAGAGAGAGAAAGAGAGAGAGAGAGAGAGTGTGTGACCCACCGCCAACCTTTCAGTGTGCCAGATCGGATGCTGACGTGGTAATGAAGGTGGCGGTCGGCTCGTATGTGGAGGAGCCGCTGGGTCATTGGCTCGGCTCCGGAGTGTTTGTGTGGTTAAACTGGGAATGTCGGCGGCAGTTATTTTGTCCAACTGTTTTGGTCTCCGTCCAGTAAGTGAGCACCACCTGCAGATGCTGCGCTCAGTGGTTTGCTGTTTGCTGTTTGCTGTTAGGTCGAAGCATCGATCTGTTCGGGTGGACCATAAGCCATCATTGTGCCCACTAGTTGAGAGGCAAAGATAATTAATAATTAAAATAAAAAAGAGAACAAGTTGTAGGGGTGCAGGTGGGTCGGGTTGGGACCTGACCCGAATAGTTTTTGGGTCCATGGTTTGGACACGCTTCGTTGGTAGCATGATGGCTAGGGAAAAACTAGCCCTCTTGCCTAAAATGTATGGTACACCATCTAATTTTCGACATCTTAATCATGATCAATGCCTATTAATGGTTAACTAGCATCGATAAGATGCTATAAGCTATTCCATCTATGTTATGTTATCTGAATATTTTCTCCGTGGGAAAGGATATTCAATGAAACGGACGTACCACATCAGCCGTGTACCCCCTACATCCAATGCACTACCAATATATTGTAATTCAACTTTCTATTTAGCAGCTGTTGTCTCTAGATTGATAGTGCATTGGGTGTGAGGAGTACACGACTGATCTGGTACGTTCGTCCCATTGAATATTCAATCAGTAGCAAATATGCTCTCCTAATGGAGAAAAAATTTGACAACCGGTTTTGACGTTGCGCCATATACGGGGTAAGGAGATAATTTGAAGAGGCTACAGAAGCAATTTTCATTTGGGTTCAAATTACCTCCTTACCCTCATCTGGTGTATGTGGTGCAGTGTCACTGGTCGGCCGTAATTATCGGTCGTCAAATTTTTTCTAAAGAACTTAGTCGTCCCTAACCAAGGTATCACCGTGGTTCGGGGGCCGACCATCGACACTTGTTATTTTCATTCTTATCGATGGTTTCGGATTGTTGAGATCTACAAGGCATTAGTGAACCCCAGGGGGCTCCCATCATAAGGGCCGGGTGATCAAACGGATGAGAATACGTGTCGATGGCTGGACCCCGAACCACGATGATTCCATGACTCGGGATGACTATTTTAAGTCATTCAAATTTTTTATCCTCCTGATGGGGGCATTGGCCAGAGCTTGGCTCGGTGGAGCACAGCTATTTGAACATAGTATGGGACATATTGCCAGACATACAACTGATGTGGGAGGGGCCTAGGGACATCTGTCTCGGTGGCTGTCATTGTGTGGCTAAGATGCATCCCGAAAGATACTCTACGTTTGTTATTGATCCGTGATGCCAACTAAGCGGTATCACGGTTATATGAAAGATTCATTTTCCAAATATACCACAACACCGCAGTATGTCTGAGAGTATGTCCTCCTGTTTGTTCAAATAGAAGCGCTCAAATATGGGTTTATTTTCGTCAACCAATAGAAAATCCTAAATCCTAGCCGAGCCGAGCCGGGTACGCTTCCAAAAATTCTGGTAGGAAGGGGCCCCCACACATCGATCGGAACTCGGAAGGGGGCGGCGACATCACTCAAAGCTGGGGCCCAGGAATTGCAGGTGGGGGGCCCACCGTCTGAAGCTTTTGAATCTTTTTTGGGGGGGCGGTGCGAGTCGGTAGGATGAGTTTTGGAAACACCTTTCGGCCGTTCAGATCTCAGCCGTCAGATCAGACCGCGCTCCTCCCACGTGCGCGATGCTAGACGCCGACGATGCAAAGCGCTTGGCTTGGCTGGCGAGCGACGACCGTCCACAGCACACGTGTGCCCCACCACCCCGAACCTTTCCGACCAAGTCTCCCGGAGGCTGGCTGACCCCCCCACCCCACCCCCAGTCACAAGAGGGAATATTTGATATATTTTTATATACATAAATAAAATATATTATATATATAAATCTTGGCTGCGATCCGCGGTCCGAAACGGATGCGGTCGCATCTTTCAGCTGCCGTTCTTTCCTCGCAACCGGGTGCGTGCTGCCTCTTCTCTAGGCTTCTCACTCTCTCGGCCTCGCGGCGAAGCCCCTCCATCGGAGAAAGGAACTCCTCCTCCTCCTCCTCCTCCGTCTCCCTCCTTAAAGGAAGGAAAATATTATCATTTTTCTTTCCGGAGGAAATGCGATTCCAAGATTATTAGTATACAACTACCCTATTCACATCCTAGACCTGAGCCCGACCCGAAGTTAGCGGGTTTGGGTTTGGCCTAAACGGGTTCGGGTCATAAGCGGGTCGACCCGATTGATCCGTTTATTTAATGGCTTGGGTTCTGATTTGTACTTATCACCCGATTGATCCGACTTGACTTGTTTACCAAATGGATCGTGTCAATATAACCCAACCCGACCCGAGCCAACCCGAACCAACCCGATCAAACCCGGCCCAATCCGACTTGTCTTGACCCAACCCGGCAAGTTTACATGGATTCTGTTCATGGGCGGATCTAATAGTTGGCTTGGCCGGGCTATAGCCCGGCCGAGTTTTGAGAAAAAATAACTCATATTATTAAGTACATGTCTCAGCCTGCCTCAACTCAGCGAGGCCCTTGGCCTCTCGCGACACGTACGTGAATCGCTATCGCCTCTAAGTCCTCACGAAATGTAAATCGCCGTCAAAAACACTTAACCCTGCTATAGTTTACTTTGTTCCCAAAAGCTCCCTAAAGTTTGAAAAGTTAGCACAATACTCCTTTTGTCAACTACTGAATATCTCTTATTTTGTAATTTTTATTTGACTTCAATGGGGGGCAAAATGTAGTTATTTAATTACAGGGGGGTTAAATGTTTTTGAGTTAAAACATTGGGGGGGGGGGGGGGGGGGGGGCAAAATGTAGTTTTTTAACTATAGGGGGTTAGATGTTTTTGAGTGAAAACTTAGGGGGACAAAGTATAATTAATCTTTTTTTATATTAATATAATTTCTAGTACCGTTGATGTTCGCTTAAAAAATTTTGCTTAGTATTTCTTTATAAAGTAAAAGTTTCATTGTAAATAAAAACTAGTTTAGTTCCAGTCCAGCCCAAAAAAAAATTCTGGCTACGCCCCTGGTTCTGTTGATCCAACCCGAGCCAACCCGACCCGACCCGTTTAGTAAACGGTTAAACGGGTCGGGTCGGGTCGGGTCAACCCGTTTATTAGGTGGGTCGGGTTTGGGTTTAAGTTTTTGACCCGTTTATTAAACGGGTCGGGTTCGGGTTGGGTGTTTTGCCCTTATACCTATGTCTCAACCCGACCCATTGCCACCCCTATCCTACTTGGAATGTAAATAACTTTTATTATTTGAAGAAATACGAAAAAAAAAAAAAAAGAGAGAGGGAAGCATAAATAGAATGCATGTTACTATAAGAGTGTTTTTTTTTTGGGGGAGGGGGGATCAAAAAGCCAGTTATACCATTACAGCTCCATCTCCTCCACTGGGGTGCCGATACTAACTGGTTGCCAAGAGCAAGTGTAGTTAGTGGGGGTGGAAGATGACATGTTTTGTATGCAGAGATAGTAGTAATATGATTAACTTCGACCATACTTGAGTTACATCTATCATCTTCTAATATAAAGGAAATACACGTACATATTTTTCTAAACTGCCAAATATGACCACTTTTGATAATATAAATCTAATAGGGCAAAAGCATTGGGGTTATCTTAAATTATGACAAATGTCTAAAATGGTCTCTCATTCACACATGAATATGGTACTCCTTTGTTTCTTAAAAAATAGAACGATAACGACAGGGGTATGACTCCTCTGCCTCCCATCGGATGGTTGGGATGCTACTAGGGCTCGAATCCAAATATCTGAGTGATAGATGTCAAACGCTTATGTCATGACAACCAATCAACCTCAATAGGGTGAACCATGGAGTGACACTAGGCCACGAACCATGGAGTTCAGGACAACTACATCTCCGTCAGGTCCCGAGTAAGGGAAGAACTCCTAGGTCGAGCAGGTGGCGCTGGTTGTCCAGAAGCCCAGTGACTCGTTGGTGCCAATTCTCACCTTCCCTATGCGAGTGATTGGGATAGCATTGATCTTCATACATCCTAATTTTAAAAAAACTAATTATATATATGAAGTATGTCAAAAATAAATAAAAACACAACCATTGATCTTCATATATTCTAAATTGTTTAAAAAATAATTTTAGGTCCGAAGTAGGTTTGAAGCATGTAGTGTAATCAAATCTCGTGGCCTCCATCTTGACTTTTTGGTAGGTTTATCTCTCACATTTGTGAAAGGGTTTATCTTTCACATTTATGCATGCTTATTTGTGCTCTTGTGTGGGAATGTTATAGGTAGATTCGAATCTTGGTCTATCTTGTGCTCTAAACACTAATAGATAATGCACTCTTTGTGAGGTCCCTCAAAAATAAAAAAAGAACATGTGATCTTCTAGCAAAGTGGTAGACGTACACTATTATTTAAAAAATGGATATACAACCCATATCTATCACATCATCTCATCACATATCAATTACTGGAATTAAGCTGAGCAATAGTGAGAATGTCTGAAGGTAAGGCTTTAGGGATGGCAACGGTGCGGTTTTGGGCAAAACCAAAACTGCATTGCAACACCGAACTGCCACACCGAAACCGCACCGCACTGCGACAGTCTACCATTATGTAAAATTGAAACAGCACCATGCGGTGCGGTGCACCGCGGTTTATCATTATAAAGGTCTAAACGGTGCGGTTTTGGTCAAAACCAAAACCGCACCACGACGATTTTAAATTTTGGCAAACCAAAACCGCACATGTACCGCTGTTTTCGATTTTAAACCACACCACTGTCATCCCTATAAGTCTTATGTGAAGGAGAAGCCCGAATGAAACGTCAAAGCATCCCCTGCCAGCCAATTCGTCAGTTGATTCTCATTCAGATACATGTGAAAAAGATTTAACACAAATAATGATATAAGGATGAAACTACAGTCATAAAGAATGGAGGAGACAATCTATGATGTTGTGAGCTGTTGAAAGTGTATCATGAGAGTCCCCTTCCACTCAAACAGCATGCGCTAGCTATTAGTTGATAAGTGATATAAGGCTATGCGGTCGCATGGAGTTTATGCCTGGTGCAATGAGGTCTCAATGAAGAAAGTGTCTCTTGCTAGTAAAATCGTCCCACGATGATTCCGTACTACAAAGCCAGCGTCAAAAGCAGGGGGGAGCCTTCAAAGTTTTAGTTTAAGACACTAGAATTTGGAGATTCTCATTTGATGTCGATCGTAGCCTTCGAGGTATCTGAAGACACACTGAAACTCTTTTATTGGCCCCAATAAAGGAGAAGACCCCTGTAAGGATATTCCAGTATGTAACATGAAGGAGCTCGAACTCATGCTCAAAAGCCTAACGATTATGGGACTTCCATATGTATCAAGTCACACAGGAGATGATAAGCATGATAAAATTGTTAGTATATCTTGAACCATCTATTGGAGTTTGAAAAGGCAGGGTATCATACTCCTCTCAAGTAGTAAGACATAAAGGGATTTGGGTGACGAACCGAAGAAAAGCCCAAACCTCTAAAGAAAGGAAACAACTAAAGATTGCATGCTTGAAGGTCTCTTTAATGAGGACATTGGGGATTGAGATGAAGACCAATGAGAGAGAGAGAGAGAGAGAGAGAGAGAGAGAGAGAGAGAGAGAGAGAGACAAGTCCAAATATGAAGTAGTATCTAAATAATTTCCAAACAAAGATCAGACCGAGTACTAGCAGGGATTTTCAAAGTTTTTTTTTGGTAGGAAGGAATTTTAAAAGGTTGAGACAATGAGAAGATGGGTCAGGATCCTGGGTCACCCTACTTTGCCACTAAGTTAGACACCCTCCTCCAAATCCTTAGTTTGAGGTTTCAAATTTTGTTAAATTTTTGTGTGGTTCATCACCTTGCCTGAGATAGTACATCATCAAAAAATCATCATATTCTGAAATCTATGGACTTACCAAATAGGTTTTTCAAATTAATGATTAAACATATTGTCGATAAAAGTCTTTTAGATTTGATGCACTTGTAGGTTTTAGAATGTGCTCATTTTTTATAGATGTGCTTATATAAGACAAAGTGATCATCCTCACACAAAATTGATAAATTATAAAACATCTATCTAAGGTTTTGGATGATATGTGTCTAATTCAATGATAAAGTAGCATGTCCCTAGATCCCAACCCATATATAGGAGAGAAGAATTGCTAGAGAGGAGTGATGATTCTCTAAGGAGTTCGTACCATAAGTTGTTGGGACATGTGTCTACTGCCACCAAGTCCGAATTGAGTGTCATTCATCTGTTATGTTGCCTGCCATTAGACGACTCTGATGGATCAGGCTTGCCACATTACGTACGTGATGCCTTGTTGAATTATTTGTCTAAAGATGAATGGAGTTAGCCAACAACATCAAAAAAATTGCAGACTAGTAAGAGCCCTAATTATAGAGAAAACTAGAATGAAACCCGAATGATGCTCGGTCTCCATTCAGTCATCCGAGATATAATAATTGGCTGTGATTCTCACCTTCAAACTAATCAACTCATGTGGAGTATCGAAACCCATGCAATCTATGATCTCCATTCAGTTGTCCGATGTATAATAACTGGCCATGGTTCGTACCCTGGATGAAATCGACTCATGTGGAGTATAGAGCGCTATGTAGTGCAACCTTAGCTCTCAGGCTCCGTTTTAGTATTATATAATATATATTCAATGGATCCAGGATCCACCACAAATTGGGGCTGAGTGAGATTCACCTGTCAGGGTGCCTGCATCCATGGTTTGGTGTGATTCACCAGTAATGGACCTAATGGTGACTGGTGAGTGCATCCGATGGTTCTGAGCGCAAATTGCACGTCGTCAGCATGTAATAGGGTTGGCATGGGCCGGGCTTGGACCTAGCAAATACATATTTTTGAATATGTCCGGCCACAAAACCTATAAAACTAGGCCCGTGGACCGGACCATGTCCGCCCCTAGGTTGGACCCGCGGTTGGAGAAGTACAGGCTTCCACGTCTGCGGTACCAATAAAACGCAGGGTCACTTCCGACATTTCATATGGATCTTAAACCCTAAACCCTGCGCTGCCCTAACCAGTAACCACCCTGCGGCCAAAAGGAGGACGGCGACTGAATGTGAGTTCCTTATTTCCATATTTCTGGAGCTTAGGTTTTGAACGAAGATGCGTCCTCCGAGAGGCGGCGGAGGCGGATTTAGGGGTAGAGACGGCGGCCGCGGCGGCGGATTCAGGGGTAGGGACGGTGGCCGTGGCGGGAGAGGCGGCCGAGGATTTGGAGGCCGCGGCGGCGGCGGCTTCCGCGACGAAGGCCCTCCATCCGAAGTCGTCGGTATGTCTTCCCTTCTCAAGTCCGTGCTTTTAAAAGGCTATCTTGCATTTCAACCCCTTCTCTGATTCGATTTAGTCCTCGATCCATCACTTCTGTAGAGGTTTCTTCGTTCGTCCACGCCTGCGAGGGAGACGCTGTAACGAAGCTCACGAACGAGAAGATACCCTACTTCAATGCCCCCATCTATCTGCAGAACAAGACCCAGATCGGAAAGGTCGATGAGATCTTCGGCCCCATCAATGAATCGGTGAGACTTTTTTTTTCCTGTATAGATTTCTACTGCCATACTGAAGTTATTACGTACTTACTCTTGATTCGGACACTTAGAACTGGGTTATCATTTTCTTTTTTTCGTCATCGATTGCAGTTGTTTTCGATCAAGATGATGGAAGGCATTATAGCAACTTCCTACGCAGCAGGGGACAAGTTCTATATAGACCCCGGGAAGCTGTTGCCCCTCCAACGCTTTCTTTCACAGCCCAAGTATGCTTCTTTCTATCTCCTCATCAAATTTAATAGCCGTCTAAACAGTTGCCGCAATGGGCATTTATATGAATATCATTAGATGATTTTACTTACTATCACTATACTCTTTGTGGAGTGTCGTACCCTTCATTCTGTTGTGTCGGTGGTGGTTGATCACACATCAATTAGTTTTGGATCATTTTGAGCACAATTCCCCTATTTGTTTGGATATCCGGAACTGTGCGTACCCATTCCGGCGATTTAAACAAAAGGTCGGTTTCTATGAGTTAAATTACATGAACAATCCAAGACGATTACTTATTTGACTTGTTGATTGATTCTTGATCCATCATTGATATTTCATCTATCGAGTGTTTTCGCCTTGTGTATTTTTTTTTAAAAACCTTTTTTAAGTGGACCATGATAACAATTCATAGAGCGAGAGAGAGAGAGAGCAGTGGTTTGAAGCTAAGATTGGCTGCATACTGTCCTGTTAAGTATTGCTTGTATTGATGTGCTTGTACTAACGCATAATAGTTTAAGCCTTTAAGGGAGTCAATTACGAGCATTTAGCTGGTACAATGGTGACACTGCATAGGAACTAGGCAAGCTAGAATTGTAAAGAGTCTCGATACAAAAATGGAACAGTTTTGATATTTTGAAACTAATAATTTGAATCCAAAATGTTGAAGTTAATTAAACATTTAAAAGTCGATACCAATGTTTTAAAAAACGGAAGGCGGAAGCCAGGCGGTCAAGTGGTTTCAAGGCGGAAGGCGGAAGCCAGGCGGTCAAGTGGTTTCAAGGCGGAAGGCGGAAGGCGGACGACTAGGCGGGCGCCCGGAGAAAAAGGCGGGCGCTCACCTATATAAAATATATTATATATATTCTATATGTATGTATATATATATAAATTCATAATTCTATATAAAAAAACAATATTAGAAAGTTTTACATATGCAAACATCAAAACTACCGATCTGAATATAAAATTTTTATGAAAAAGGAGGAGGGGATTGGGTGGGTAGGGGTATTTCGGTATGGTTACCTCAATACCTATACCCGATTGTCCCTCTAACTTGAGTATACCAGATAATACAGTTGTACTCCAACTTTATTGTGATGTACCCAAATTCCAACCAATCATATATTGTTATCCAAATTCTATCCAAACTCATACCATACAAGAACCAATATAGTAAAAAATCGTAAGAGCTTCTTAAACATTTCATCACAATACATTGAAGAAAAAAATTCCTCAAGCAATTGCATATGGTGAAGAAACAGAAAATTCATTACAGAAAAAAAAAATTTCCTCAAGCAATTGCATACATTGAGACCGCCTAGGCGCCCGCCTTTTACCCGCCTAGGCGGGCGCCTAGACGGGTCGGATCCCGCCTAGGCGCCCGCCTTTGTTCAACCCGCCTGCAGTGCCGCTTTTTGCTGAAGCGGAGCGGCCAACCCCCTAAAACGCCTAGGCGGCCGCCCGGACCGCCTTTTAGAACAGTGGTCGATACACATCAAAAAATATAAAAGTAATAAAATAAGGAGAAATAAAAAGAACGAAGAGAGTATGCGGTACATGGTAGGACTAGGAGTCACTAAAGTAAAACTGATAGGACAACCAACTACCATATGATGACAATATATCGTAGTAACTAGTTACTAACCCTGTGCGATGCACAGACAACTTTGATGCTTCTCTCGAGTCGCACACGTTGGTGTGCATACATTAAGAGATGATCCCGTGATGGATTGAGGCCTATGCCACTGGAGATCCATAGATGCGCCAAATTTGTTTGTTTTGTTTTTCCTATTTTTTGTCATCTTTTGGCGTTTCTTTGTTTAGGAAGGAGGCTCCATGTGGCGTCACATGGCTTAAATGGCTTTTTTCGTAATATAGTATAAATTTATATGGTTAGACATTGTCAAGTCATGAATTATGTGATATACGTAATGCCACATGTTACTACGAGGTTTAGCATGTGCTAATTTGAGCACATTTGCTACTACATGAATGAAGGGATATAACACCATTGGTTAACACACTTATATTAAAAAACTATGTTTCATTTAGTATATTGTATCCTATGGCTTGTTAGGTTGAGAGTCTTGAGAGTTGAGACTGATTAAAGATAAGACAAAGGTAAGAAACTAGATGAGCTATATAATATGAACACACTTGCTACTACTTGAATGAAATGATACAACACCCTTGGTTAGCACACTCATATGCAGATGACTATGTTTCATTTAGTTTATTGTATCCTATGGCAGGTTAGGTGGATCCTGATCAATGGTGAGAAACTAGATTCATTTATTATATCTAGAATTGGTTTGGGACATGTGTTCGGTTTGTCTAGGCCAAAAATCAAAATTTGATCATTCTGTTTTGGGTTTGGTTGAACACTCAAGCCATATGTTTATGCACCCTTATAATTTTGGTTCAGTATGCTCATCACAATTATGCCATGACAAAAATTCAACATGCACATCTTTCCTTTCATGTTCATCTTGTACTTCATATTCAAGAACATCGCCCTCAAATCTTGCATGATCTTTGATTATTGCATAACATGGGATCCTATCTGTTTGTCTCTCGCTCAAAGCATTGGTATTCTAATCTCTAATCATATCCACCATCCCGACCTCATCCCTACCATGCTGCCAAGATTAGGCTTTCTTACTATATGATTTGGGGTAAGAGATGCAAACAGCCAAGCAAAATTCCCACATCTCTGATGAACTCTTTGTGAAAACATATACTCAGGGTGGTGAAAGAACGATGTGACATCTTTCTTATCACCCATCCACTAAATAAAGAAATAACAAAGTTCCTAGCAAATAAGTCCACCATTTTTTGCACCTAAAAAAAGTTTTCACAATTTTTTTGTAATCGCCCCTACCCCAAATAAGGAAACAATTCAAAATCCTACAACCGACTACTCATCCCTTATCACTATTTTTTATTATAGTCAATGAGTTGATCAAAGGGAGTATATATATATTACCTAAAATGGACTTTGCTTTGGCATTGTGACATCTCACTTGCTTTAATTCGACTTTGTCCTCAAGGTCATCTTCTTTATGATACACATTGATCGTCTCCATTCGAGATTAGCCATGCCAAGGACAGTCTTTTGGGATGGATTGCACCTGCCATCTTCGTTTGACACCTTGCACAATCACTCATATGTTGCTAAATTACTTCATGTGGTGGAATATGCGACAACCAACATTGGCACACAACTTAGCCTTCTATTTCGATTTCGTGGTCTTGACCAAAATCGAAATTTCGACTGAAATTTTGTTTTTTCGATTGAAATGGACGAAAAAATCAAAATGTAAAAAAAGAGAGTAGTTTTTATTTTTTGGATTTAAATATTTTATAGTTGTGCATACATGTGTATATGAGTTGTTTTTAGAATATAAACATCTATATGAATTATTTTTAGAAAACACACACCGACACACGAAACCGAAGTCTAAGACTCTAAAACCTTGGTCTTGTACTTGTTGTTGAGGTGTGAGCCCAACAATCGAATTGAGCCAACATGGTCCTGGCTGGGTTGTGAACTTCGCCTGAACTCCTCCACCTTCTCAAATCTCCAGAATTGGTGTTATAGGGATTGTATAATTCGCCGGTGGAGCACATATCATGCAGTTACTAGTGGTATGCTTCTCGTGGTAGACGAACCAACCAGGACATTCGGGTGCTACCACGTTTTGAAGCATTTCATTCGGGTGTTGCCACATTTTGACGTGTATCAGTCGAGACTGGCAAGATCTGGCGAGGTCCGACGAATCGAATTGGGAATTCGACAATATTCGACGACCTTTAGGCTCCATCTGAGCCAAAACTAGCCAGAAAGACGTATTACGAATGCGATTAGTCAAGACTCGTCTCACTTGTAATACTTCCACTTGGTAGGTTTTTGCAGTAGCAGATGATTTGCGGCAAAGTCCGGCGACGATCCAGTGAAGATCCAGTGATTTCGGTTGAAGTCCGGTGAGATTCGGCGAAGTTCCGGTGAGAATTCAGAGATTCGAGAATTCCGGACGAAAACATGAGGCAAGGGGTCAAAATAAGGGGCTTTTGGTCGAAATTTCTGGTTTCCAACGAAGTGGTTGGGTTCCCATTTATTGGTTTAGCCCTCATTCCAAATTTCGTCCGAAGTGATAGACATTTCAATATGAAATAACAGGTCCACGAGATTTCGCGCGAAATCCCATCGAAAGCCACCGAAAAGAGCCGACATCATCTTTTTTCGAGTGCTCCATAGTGAATTGCCTGGAATTTCGTGCGAAAGTTGCCTGCCCACATGTTTTCATGCGGAATCCCACTGAAAGCCACTGAAAGAGCCTACATCATCTTTTTTCGCGGGCCCCATAACATTTTGACCAAAATTTCGTGAATATTTCAACGGAAAATAACCACAATGCCATCTTAGCATGGGCCCACTTATTTCGACCGAAGTTTCACCGAAATAGTCAAAATGCACTGAAATGAATCGAAACTCTTCGAAAACCAGAATATCGAGGTTTCACATAGGGGTTTCACTTCGGTTGTGGCCGAAACCGAAATTTTGAACCAAAATTATGGCATTTCAATTGAAAGTTCAAAGCTTGCTTTCAACCTTGGGGCAATCAATCTCTTATTTACCACATTTGTAGTCTAACAATGATTCATGGAACTTACTCGATCTATTATTAACTTTTCTCGTTCTACTTGCAAATCAAGAATGTGTCCAACTTGGGGTTTATAGTTTATACGAAGATCATCGTCATCAATCTTGCATTATCCCTAATTCTTGCTCAACATGTGCTATACTGCTATTATTGTTTTATGCCTCTTGCCCCAATCTTCCTTGCCGACCGTGACCACCATGCAACTTAGATTGGGATAACATTGTTTAAAGAACCCATCTTGGGTCGGGCGCAAAAAATCTTGGAGCAGAAAATCGTGGGCAAGACTCTACCTGGGTGTACGCCTAATTGTCTGGGTACATGTCACGGTCGCCTTTGGGCATACTGCCTGATGGAGTGAGTCATACATAATATGCTAGAACTTTGCAGGAAGACAGTCGGATTGACCCCTATTGAGGAAGATTTGGACATTGAGGAAGTGGGGGAGTTAATGGTGGTGAACCTTCGCCAACATCGACCCATTGGATAAAGATGATGATAGCGATGGGAGTGAGTTGGTGTGATTGCGTAATATGCTAGAGCCTTAGAGGAAAGTTTTTTTTTTTTTTTTTTCTGAAGTGAACTTAATTTTGGGTTGTATGGTATGTTTTGGATTTTGTTTAGGTCATAGATGAATCAAGAAAGGCAATCACAAGTTTCTTTCAAATTATGTTTTTTGTAGATTTATTATTTAATCAACTATGTTTGTTGGCCTAGTATCTTTAGTACTTATATATAATTGAATGTTATCAATTTTCACTATTTTGTATTTTTTTTATACTAGTATACTACTTTTAGTAATTTATATATTTTTAAATTAAAAAGTCAAAAATTTGTGGGGCATAAGGCTTACACCCTACCTCACGGTAGGCCACATGCCCCGCCTTAAACCTTCGCCTCTAAAAATTCCCTCGTAGAAACCCTTGTAAAACTCAAACTCAAAGAAATGTTTCATTCCTTCGATCAATGCAATGATAAGAAGCCACACCATTACTTTTTATCGCCCTTCCAATTAGGGAAATAATTCAAAATCCTACAACTTCAACATCAATTTATTATCAACCTTGAGCAACAGTTCAAAATCCAAACAACTCAATGTTTGCATTTTCATACTATATTTTTTTTTATCACAACTGATCTCTTAACCATGCTGAACTCATGTAGTAATTGAAATGAACTTTGGTTTGGTACGAAATGTTGGGAGGGGTGAGAATAAATAATGCTTTAATGAGAATAGATAATAATATAACCTTGTTCATTTTTAGGAAATTGGAGGAATCACCTTTGATGTGGGAATTTTGCATCTCTTCTTCCAAACGAAGTGGGCTCCTATCACTTGGCACCAGAGTTTTACCTGGGCCGCATGGTGGGCACAACCGCACATGGTTGGGATGGCGGACGAGGCTAGAGGAAAGAAGCCAAGTGCGTTGAGTAAGAGCTCAAACAAATAGGAGCACATATTAAGCAACAATTGCTGACCACAAAATATTTTAGGGCGATGATTTTGGATATGAACTGCAAGACCTATGTGTGGCTTTCTTCTCTGCAATGCAACTAGATGCATAATTATGGTGAGCAAGATGAATCACAAGGTTTCATGTTAAAGCAAGTTTTCCGAGTCACTTGCATGTATGATAAAGAAGGGATCGATGCTCTAAAGGTGCATACTAGAGTCTAGGAAGTATGGAAACTGACACGGATACAGATACCAACACGGGACACAACAAATCCTAAAAATGTAGGACACGGGCACGCCGAGGATACGAAATTAAATTTGACACAGCAAATCCTAAAAAAGTAGGATACTGCAATATATATATATATATATATATATATATATATATATATATATATATATATATATATATATATATATATATATATATATATATATATATATGAGAAACAAGGTGCTACCTTCGAAAGTAGCGTTCTTTGCTGCTTTGACAGGTCATCGGTGGCTATCAAAGCCATGAACGACGACAAAGGTCGTCCGAACTCACAATCGAGAAGCTTTATAAGTCACCGGAGGTGGTCGTCGATTGCGGATGACGTCGGAGGTCGCCAGATGAGAGGAGGTGATGAATGGACGACTCACAATGGAAGTAGTCACTGGAGTCCTCTGTCGGTGGCCATCGACAGATGATGTCAGTGGAGATCACCGGTGGATGTGATCGGAGGTTGTTGATGTTGATTCCGACAGGAGATCACATGTGGCACGGCCGTGGTGGGTTGTCAATGCAGCAAAAACGTATCATAGCCATTTTGACATTTTAGTCCACGTCTCGGTTTCAACCATTTCGACATTTTGGTCCACATCTCAGTTTCTGGATTAAAGGATTCTTGATTTGTGGAAAAGTTGACTTTCTTAAAAAGTCTAAGCTAAAAAAAAAATATTAGGCAATATTCTATACCATAACATATAGTTTGATGATAAGGCATACAAGATGTAAGACTCTAACGAAGATTCACACAACAAGTAATTTACTAATTCAATTGTTCAAGTATTATGCTATCATTTATCACCAATTAACTGTCTTTTATCTATCCATAACTGTTAATTATCTATCAAGTAATAACATTAGTAGAAAATAATAAACTATAATTTCCGATTGGTAAAAAGTGCATATAAATTTAGCAATTAAACAAAAATTTATTATTCCGTTTTACAAGTATATCTCCTAGATCATAACTCAACTCAATCCACTGAAGTATGAAAAGAATAATGAAAGGCGAAGAACGTTAAACCATTTCTTGACCCGTAATTTATGTACTCACGCCATTTTGGCATAAAATATGATCAAAAGCTGCAATGGTTTTTTTTCTTAAATGCTAAAGATTTATTTTTGAAAAATTGTTGCAAAGAATTTTGACTCATGCATGTTGTATGAATGTCATGATTTAGGTTAAAACAAAAATTTTGGTGGTTTTGTACAGAAGGTACATGGGTATAATTCTAATACTACAACAGAAGACTTGTGTGTTATCAGAACCTGTTCCACTAGGAAAATTGGATTTGATATATGGGTTCTTCTAACCCAGATCTAAGTTCTGATAGACATCAGAGTTAAGATCCAAGCCCGATCAGCAATTAACTGGGTTAGGTTTGTGGGTTAACACCTATCAGGTTACAGGTATAGGATATAGACCTAACTTTCGTGGGCCAGCTTCACCTGTAATTTGCTACTGGGTCAAAATTAAATGTGTTCAAGCTTTTTTCTTGAAAATTAATTTAAAGAGGAATAAAGGTTGCATAGTTTAAGTATGATGTAGCCGAACGTCATGTGGAATCAAATTTTCTTGTATAGAGTAGGTAGAAATTTTTCAATTTTTTTTTGTTTTCCAATTTTTTTATACTTATCTAAATTCGTCTGTCCCCAACGGAGAAAATCATGCAGTCTCTGGAGCCAGATTGTTTCATATAATGATATCGTAACACCACTTAATTTCTGACTACTTTGTACCAAGTTCTTGTCAGTGGTAAGGTTTTGCCGTTCAGACCTGTCGTAAACGAACGCCAGACTGTTGCCCATTAAGTTGACCCATTTTATACTTTTTATTACACGTGTACTCTTACATGCTCAAGGAGTGTCAAATAGTTAATTTCTGACTACTTTGTACCAAGTTCTTGTCAGTGTTACAGAAGGCAGGTTTTGCCGTTCAGACCTGTCGTAAACGAACGCCAGATCGTTGTCCATTAAGTTGACCCATTTTATACTTTTTATTACACTTGTACTCTCACATGCTCAAGGAGTGTCAAACCTCATTGGCTGACTTTTGAATTCCAAATACACAGCCAAAGGTATTGTCCTCTTTTGAATTCCAAATACACAGTCAAAGTTATTGTCCTCTTTTGAATTCCAAATACAAAGTCAAAGTCATTGTCCTCTTTTGAATTCCAAATACGAAGTCAAAGGTACAATTTCACTTAAATGAAACCTTGTCTCAATCCAGCATAATCACTCTTTGCTTATTGGGTAGAAGTAGAAGACCCATCTTGGTTTGTCAAACAAAGTGTGAATTGGCTCATGCTGCTTGATTCCAATAATTATCTTACTTCCCCTTGTGGACTTCAATGATGTATTTGATAGCTAATTTGTCTTCTGTACTGACTTTGAATTTTTCGGTTCCCAGTCAAGTCACAAAATTCCTACTTGAAGCGAATTTTTCGTTTCCACAAATCTAATAAAAAATAGCCTATGAATCTGAAGAAATTCTGCATCTTCTAATTCTAACTTTAGGGGAAGTTTGGCGAAGAAAAAAAAAATTCTTTAAGTTTGTTCTTCACATTGAGTCGGAATGATTCGAATGGACATGTACTTAATATCAAGGACCGGCGGTATGACAGGCCATACTTCATGAATGAGGTAAAGCTTGTATAATTTTTCTATTTCCCGACTATGGATCCTCTTTCTTTCGAGAATATACTATGTCCTACATGTTTTGGGATCCAAATTATTTTATCTGCTCCATTATTTGACTGTACTTTGTGCATTGGAAGCTTCTTGGGGCCTTAATAACTTAAACTGCAGGGTGGCCAGCTCTGTTCTGTTTTTTTTTTTTTTTTTTAAGTTTGTTTACTTCCTCAGAATCGTAGATATGTGCAGAGTTACCCAGAGTAGGTTCTTGATATTACCAACGGGCAGTTAGCCCAGTGGCGCTTCCCTGTTCCCTTGTGGTAGAATTCCCTGGTTCAAATCCCAGCATGGACACTGCGATTGAATTATTGTGCAGGAGGAATGCCTCTTTAGATGCGCGTGCTGATTCCAGGCCATCAAGGGGCTAACCCGTGATATGTAAAATTGAGATTGTCCACCTCTAGCATGTTCAAACCCCGGCCTTTCATTGGGCTGTGCTCTAGCGCCATGTGCTGACCGTCTGGTGTATGATAAAAAAAAAAAGGTTCTTGATATTGTCGTCTTTCCCGTCGTGCAGGGGAACACCACAAGCTGGTGGTAGAGGTGGAAGAGGTGGTGGTGGACGTGGTGGCGGCGGCCGTTTTAGCAGCGGCGGTCGTGGTGGAGGGTTTCGTGGCAGAAGGGGTCGAGGTGGCCCTCCTAGAGGCGGTGGCGGCCGCGGTGGTGGTTTCAGGGGACGCGGGAGGTCATAGCGCACGCCATTCTGATGTAATGGGATGAAATCTTCTGTAGTGCAAGTTCAGTGATTGCTCAAACAAGGATGTTAAATTTTTTAGCACGACTTTCATGGATCAAGCTCTTTTGGGTTGCACTCAGATGTTGATTCACCTATGAACTGTAATGAAGTATTAGTTATGCTTCTCTCATATCCTCTCTCCCACCATGGCTCATTCTCTGATGGCTTTTCATCTTGTCTCAGGTGTGGTCTGGAGAGGTCAGGGGTTATTTTACCAGCAACCCTGCAAAATTTATTCTATTTGCATTTAATCCTCCAGATTTATTGTACTTTTTATTTATTAATAGGTGCAATAGATAATCTAAGTTTGTAGAAGATGACCAAATCATGTGCTTGATTTTTGGGGAGATTAGCTATAGGCCCAGTATAACAGTGTTGGGTTACATTAAGTCCAGCAAAAAGTTTGGGTTTGCATGCAGTCCACGAAATGACTTTAGATTAAGAGGCAATCCTATGGCAATGGTTGCATGCATAAAGGATCCTTTTCTTGCTGGTTTTTATGATTTATTATTAAAAATACTAAATCTACCTATGAGATACTCTTCCACATAAAATCGCCATGTCACTGTTCCTACAGTGGTTTTACTGTAGTCTCTATGATGATTTGGGTTTAGTAATTAGGTTAGGGTTAGGGTTCAATAATAGGGGTATATAGTTAGGGTTATGATTAGGTTTGGGATTAGGGTTCACTATTTGTAGTTACAGAATTAGATTTAGGGTTTCTATTTAGGTTAAAGAATTAGGTTTGAAGTAATGGTTCACTAGGGTATAAAATTAGGTTTAGTGTTGGGATTTTGCAGCATGATAAAAACGTTTTTGAATTCCGAAACTTTTTTGTTGTGCTATTAAACCGGTTTAACTAGATGGTTAATGAAAGGTCGTGTGTCATTTTATCAGTTGGTGGACCCATTGCAAACCATGGATCTTTTATAATATTTTAGTTGTATCAAGACCAAAAATTTAATAAAAGTTAATGAAAGCTGCCCCAAAAATTTATAAAAGGTAACGTAAATGGATTTTTATGTTTCTCTAATATTATCAAAACTAATATGGAAGCCTCTCTTCTCTTCCGTATTGTGACACGTGGATGTCTTTTAAAGAGATAGATTTCTTCTTCCGTGTGTGAACGCAGCTCTTTTTTAAATCCATTTAAAAATCTACCACAAAGATGATAAAATTTCATTTAATGGTATTTAATGGTCATTTGATGTTAATCTCTCTCTGTCTGTCTCTGTCTCTATCTCTTTCTCTCTCTCTCTTACTAACAAGTGAATCACACTCACTTCAGATTTCACACTTATTTGAACAGTTGCGATGTCGTCTTTGCCAAATGGCATGCATCAAGCATATTTGGGCATTGCCCGGGTTTCTTACTAGTGCCATAGCTATAGCTGAGATATTATCAAGCTACGTGTACAATTGTAGAGAGCTCGTATAGGTACGTGTATTTATAAAATCAATACCTGCTATTACCTTGGCATGAATAATCAGCTAGGCTGGCAGTATGGATGTTTTGGTCTTTTTCCATGACAATAAATTTCCGAATGACTTAAAATAGTCGTCCCGAACCACGGAATCATCGTGGTTCGGGTCCAGCCAACGACACCTGTCCCCACCCTTTTGATCACTCGGCCCTCATGATGGGAGGCCCCTGGGGTTCTCTCGGTGACCTTTAGTTCTCAACAATCCGAAACCGTCCAAAGGGATGAAACTAATAGGTGTCGACGGCCGGAACCCGAACCATGGTGATACATGAAGATTTAAGCGTAGACTGTGATTGAAGTCTGGGCTTCATTTGGGTTGGGTTTGGACTCAGACTTCATAGTAAAGCTTTAGGTGGGTTTGAGCCAAGCCCGAATAATTTATCTCGGACCCAGATCGGGCTTGGACACACAATAATAAGGTTGGGTCAGGTTCGGGCTTAGGGACGCCAGACCTAAACCTGACCCATTTACAGCCCTACTAATGCATTAAAAAAAGGGGATTATTAACATTAGCTCCTTAAAAAAGGTTTCCATTTAACGTTAAGGGTATGTCAAGTTTGAACTTAACGTTAAATGTATGTAAAGTTTGAAAATCCGTTAGCAAAAAGTAACAATTTTTTTTTTTGAGAAATGAGTAATAACTTGATTTGGTAAAATGCATTAGTTGTCGATTGATTGTAGTGGTATTTCTACTTATCTGGTCACAATATGATTTTTTTTATGACCAAAAATGCTTTTAACTATGTAAAACCAAGCTGATTATATCTCGTACATAAAGAGTAACGATTAGATAAAAAAATGTAACTATTTAATCGGTAGACATGATTTTTTTTTTTGATAAAAATATACATTAAAAAGTTAAATTATTTTGTGGTTTTAAATCGACAATCTGGAGTGATTTCAATTAATTTTATATGCAAAACATGGTTCATGTTAAGTCGATGGCAGAAAATATAAATTTAATAAACTTGGGTTGGATGTTATTGTTCTTTTTTTTATTTGGTTCGGAGGGATTTCATGAGGGAGGTATTACAATATGGGACTTGTAGGAGGGCTTATTGCAAGTTGATATTGTTAGGGAGCTGTCACTAAGTCCCCTTAAAAAAGTGGGATATTTAGCCCTTCACCTCCCCCATCATCTAAAAAAAAGGAAGAGAGAGAAAGTTAAGTATTCCCCCCCTTTTGCATACCCATGTTTCCATGCTCTCTCTCTCTCTCTATAAAGGAAGAGAGAGAAAGTTAAGTATTTCTCCTCCTTTTGCATACCCATCTCTCTCTCTCTCTCTCTCTCTCTCTCTCTCTCTCTCTCTCTCTCTCTCTCTCTCTCTCTCTCTCTCTCTCTCTCTCTCTCTCTCTCTCTCTCTCTCTCTCGTAACAACATACATCCCTCCTCCGTTGCCGTAACCACAGATGTGCATCTGCAACTGCTAGTTTAGAAGAAGGGGAACTTAGTGAGAGGTTGCTGACAAAAGATCGCTTTAAGGGTATGGATACCCAAAAAGAAAGCATTGCAGTAGGTCCCTCCCGAAAGGATCCTACTAGAGCAAGTCCCACACGTGACTTTTATCCATTTTTAATGACCAAATGGCCCCTTAGTGCATGCCCCATCGTCCCTTATCGCTACAGAACTCCAACCACGGATTTGCTACAGTCATTTCAATGTAGTATATTTTTTTGACATAATTACTCAGAAAAATATATTGCTACAGTAATTTCATTATAGTAAAAGAGTAACAATCTGCATAGATTGTTACACTACAAAGATTGTTACTTAATTTGCAAAGATTGTTACTCTTTTACTACAGTGATTTCACTGTAACAATTTTTTTTTTCCCGACAAGAGTTCTCAAAAAAAATTACTACAGTGATTTCACTGTAACAAGAGTAACAATTTGCACAAATTGTTATTTAATCTGCACAAATTGTTACTCTTGCTAAAGTGATTTCATTATAGCAAAACAATGGTAATATTTCATAAAAAAAAAATGCTACAATGATTTCACTGTAGCAAAAGAGTAACAATTTCCGAAGATTGTTACTCTTTTTGCTACAGGACTAGTGCCCACATTTACAACTACACGTAGGGTCTTGCTCATGTGTACAGCCTGTCGCAGGGGTAAAAGGACTTTTTTTCTATCGGGAATACTTAATGCTAATTAACGATGTTGACTGTCTTTATCACTAAATTTGATCTGTTAGAGGGACCTATCACACATTACCCCTTAAAAGAAAACAACCAAAAGTTTTGAAGTTCTTGTTCATCTATTTCTACAAAAAAAAATCTCAAAATTTTAGCATAACTACAAATACCCTTTAGAATAGAAAACAGCCGCTTTCGCCTTTCCCCTTGAGCGCCTAGAGTTAGGTTTCTTTACCTGGTTCGTCTGGCCTCCTCGGCCGCCGACAGCGGCGGCTTCGAGGGGGTCAGGCCTTGGCACCATTCGACCTCGGGGGTGGGATTGGGTCCCTTTCCTCCCCTACGTAGATAGGGGCATCGTCAGGTCGCGGACTTTTTGTATTCGTAGCGTCGAGTCGGGCAGCGTTCTCCCACAGCTTGTTTGATGGCTTTCGATTATCATTGGGATCAGATCTTCTACCAGGAGCAGTTTGGGTTGTTGGATCTGGTCCCAGCGTGAGGTTCTCCGCCGGTGGGTTTCCAGTACACCCCGATTGGTCGGTGGAGGTTCCTGGCGGTGCGGCAGAGGTGATGGTTCGACGGAGATGAGGGGGCAATGTCTACGACTTCTTCATATTAGTTTGGCGGCTGGTGCGGGCGATACTTTTTTGTTGTGAATCTCTTGGTTCCCTGTTGTTTTCTTACCCCATTGGTCTGGGGTTTGGGTGTTGTGAGTGCAAAATCTGGCTAAGCGTCCGATAGTGAGTCCCGCAGCCCTGTCTAGGGCCCATGAAGACGGCAGTGAAACCCGTAGCCCTGCCTAGGACCCATGAAGATAACAGTGGGACCCGTAGCCGTGCTTGAGGCCCATGAACATGACAGTGGGACCCGCAGCTGGGGCCTGCGCATGCCATCTAGGGTCTGGTAAATTCCCTGGATTATTGCCTAAACTTCTAATATTCCAGAAAATATTCCCTGAATATTCCCAAACCCCTATATATACCCAACCCTGTAAATAATCAGAACAAGAATTTATTATTTCACATTCCACTTTTTGTTTTCCAGAGCTCTCTAAACCTTCTCGTCTTCAGACTCTCAAGCCATCTCCACTCTCTGTCTACTTGTAAGAAGCACTCCTCGACCTGTCAAGAGTGGCTCAACTTCTTTCAGAGGTAGTGGATTCAAATGTTGCGCCTTACCACACGAAGACGTAGACTTTGGCCGAACTTCATGACCACATCTTGTGTCAATTTTCTCTATATCTTTCTCTACCTCTCTCTATTACAACAGTGTTTGAGTGACAGCTCAGCGCTCCACAGCACACCGCACCTCGAAGATTCAACCCTTTAATCTACTATTGGAGGAGGGTTACGTATGGCGACCGAAATCCTCCCCCACAGATGTGTCTCCCGCCAGTGTGTGGGGCTTGTCTCCGCCGATGGTGGTGGCTATGTGATTCCCCTGTTTAGGGGTTGGTGGGTGTGCCAGTATGTGGCACTTCTATATGTATCACGTAGGACGATAGTCGTCTTCCCCCACCTGGTGGTGGTTTTCGACATGTGGCGCCTCCCGGAGGTTTGTTTGTGACCTCCCCTCTGAAATAAACCAAAAAAAAATAGATTGAAATTTAGTAGAATATTGACAATAGGAGTGTTTTTTTTTTGGAAGTAGACAATAAGAGTGTGAAATGACTTAAAAGAAAGACTAGTTGTTGTTGCCGGTCTGTTGTCCGCTTGCATCTCAGACTAAGCTTGATGTAATGCCCACTTTGAGTTGGCCCACCAAGCAAAGGGCTACCAGCTAGGCTCTATTGGGTTGGGCTTTATTTTTCCCTCAAGAGGAAAGAATATTATGCTGAGGGAAACTAGAATATTATGCTAGGTGGAGACTGTTCTTTTTCAAAAGGCAAGAATATTTAGGTCGGACATACCTGTCGCCATGAGAGCGGATCCCGGGCCTAGATCGCGTTGGGGCACACAATACTTAGGTTGGGTCAGGTCTGGGCTTAGGGCGGTCCGACCTGAACCCAACCCATTTACAGCCCTAGTCTCTTCCTCCCCCCTCTCTCCATCTTAAAAAAAAGAAATAGAAAAAAAGTCTACTATTTCTCTTCCTTTGGCATACTCTCTCTCTCTCTCTCTCTCTCTCTCTCTCTCTCTCTCTCTCTCTCTCTCTCTCTCTCTCTCTCCCTCCGTAACCGCAGACGTGCATCTACAAACCGTTAGTTTAAAAGATAACAACTAACTGAACTATGAGTTTTGAAATTCTTTTTGAGTCTATTTCCAAAAACAAAACTCAAAAATCAACATACCTACAAGTAACCTTTAGAATATAAAATAACATGTTTAAATTTAGAAGAAGATAGAAATTAGGAGTGTGAGATGACTTAAAAGAAAGAAGAAGAGGGTAGCTATTGTTGCCTGTTGTTGTTAAAAGAAATACCCTTCAAGTTGAATTGTGATGGCTCGATCAATTGTCCATTGAGGCCAAGTGGTTGGTGGAGGATTTTTGATTTGTGCTCATGTTAATCAAGTCCTTCTGACTGGGTGTTTCCTCTCCTATTCTTCCTCAGTCCCATTTGCAGAGGAGATCGCTCTGCTCTGAGGACTGTAAACATTTACAAACCATTTTCCTCACCACCAATGGATCGAAGGTGATTCATTATTGGTAATTCATCGACTTTCAAGTCGCTCTCCATCCGATACGATTATCCGAGATTGCCAAGCACTTTTGCATCATCTTCCGGGTGCTAGGTGGTCCCATATTTTCAGGGAAGCAAATGGGACCGCTAACTGGTTGGCGCGGTATGGTCACCAATTGGAAGGGATCCGGATTTTCCAGCATGATAGCCCTCCTCCTCTCAGGGCGATCACCATCCAGGATGTGAAGTTGTTATATTACCCTCGTACAGTCTTTGATCCAGGTAAAATAGTTTTCAGGTTGTTTTGTTTTTGTGCTATTTTTTGCGGTGTAATCCTTTTTTCAGTTGTTTGTAAGTTCTTTACCAGAAAAAAGAAATACCCGTATGTTGTTGCTCAGTAGCCCAAGTTGGTGGTTTGCAAGTAAAGGATTGACGGCGATGTGTTGGATTGGGCTCGATTTTTCCCTCAAAGGCAAGAATTGAATGATGTGGGAAACCAGAATTGAATAACCCTAACCCACACAACATTTGCATTTTCATAGAAAATTTAAGTGCCATCCCAAGCAAAATGAAACCAATTGCATGATGATCTAACTTGGGTTATATAATTAAAAAGACTATTAACTTAGGTAATCATTTATTCTTCAGAAATTTATTATAGGCTAATTCAAGTAATTTGACTTCAATTCTGATTCGTAGATGCAATGACTATTGGACATAGATTAACGCAAATGGAACATTGGAGGATATTGAAGAAAATGAAGATAAAATAATATGGGTATAGGTGGACAACGACAAACCGTTATCATTATTGTTGGTGCTCCTGTTTTTCACCCACAAACCCGATTGAACTAGCTTTTCTTCGAAAGAAGAGTTTTTTTGAAGGCTGATTAAGATGCCCCCATCCTCCTAGCATCAAGAAACCATTGGAAGCCTTTTACTCGATCAAAAATGGCAGCAACGCCGCCAAGATGAAGCCCTTGCATCATTTCTATCCATTTTACAGTTAAAAGTGTTTTCCATATGGAACCGATACAAAATGGCATGTAATTATTGGTGGATACAGTTGTGCTCCTTGATCAAAACATCAGAAGTTATGATGTTTCTTCTAAAGCAACAGACTAAGGACATCCTTAAAAGAGCCTCATTGCCTGAGACTTGAAGTAGGATCTGGTAGATGGTACCATCACAAAGATAGGTCGACGTCTTCAGGACGATCACCAGCTCTCAGAGGCAGGCGGAGAAAGAGAACGGCGTGGATATGTTCTCACCAAAAATATTCACACAAATGTAGGTCCATGTTGTTTTGTGTGACCCTATCGAGAGTTCTATTCAATTTATACTGTCAATTTGAGACATATATACATTGTTCTTTTTAGTTCTATCAAAGAAATCATTTTCGTACAATGAAAATAAAACAAACTTTAAACGTGGATATGACTGTAACTTGGCGGACCAAGTCAAACCCAACCCTAATTTGGATGGGCTTGGGTTATGATTTTACATATTTGGATTGGGCTTGGACTGAAAAATCCTAACCCACCTCACTTGGGGTTATGCTTGGGCAAAGGATCTGGCGATCCGACCCCACCCATATCCAACCCAACTTGTAACCCAATCCGACTCGTAACCAAACAAGTGTGATTCCTGCTTTCATCTTTCTCAGGTATTGTGTCTTTCAAGAATTTATTATGTGTTTTGTATAATCCTCAAATAGTTTGATCTTTTGACTTTGATAAATGGGTTAAATATATGATCTATAAATCTCTTTTGAAAATCTTACAGGTATTCTATTGTCATACATAATGCATTACTTACCATGCATATTTAGTAATGACTATTGATACTTATTGACTGAAATCATCCAACCCGCCCATCAAACCCGCCAAACTTGACCAAAGTGACCTCGGGTTGGGCTTGGGATAGTGAACTTAAACCCGACCTCGCTTGGGTTGGGTTTGGACAAAGTGTTCAACCCCTTGAGCCTAGGCTCACCCTTCAAGCTG
The DNA here is from genome assembly GCA_947650365.1 of Chamaelirium japonicum. Classification (NCBI taxonomy): domain Eukaryota; kingdom Viridiplantae; phylum Streptophyta; class Magnoliopsida; order Liliales; family Melanthiaceae; genus Chamaelirium; species Chamaelirium japonicum. Next base: position 11,372,946 of record OX393557.1, read on the forward strand.
CCCGAGTTGCAAACCTATATGAGGATAATGCAAATTTGATATCAATCATTTTGTCGTATCTAATAATTTGGAATGCTAAAGTGGCAAGCTAATCTTTCTAAGTCTCTTAAAAGTGAAAAAAAAATAAAAACCATAGATTTATTTTTTAAAAAAGAAATTTAAAGTCTAGTTTTATAAAGTATATATATTCTCTTATTGAAGACGATCGTGTAAATGAGACTCGATGACCACCATGAAGATCCGACTTACGATTTTAGGGAAGACATGACAACATAGCTGCCGATGGCTCACAACTATGTGGTTTTGTTGGGATCCAGGAGTTGGAACACTTTGGATTCCAATAGATTTGCTCATAGACCGGCGATCCGTTGAGTGCAACGGAAGCATAGCGCCAGGGATTGAGATTCAGAGCCCTGCAAAAATAGAGAAATCGATGCACCACAATAGAACAAGCTATATAATATTGCCGGCAATCAAGGATTGGATTAGCACGATCAAGAGAATAAACAAGCGGTGGGTCTCCGTTTTTCGGACCCCGTAATACACTCTATGCTCCCGGCCTCTCAGACAGCCACAAACACGAATTAGAGATCTCCTGCACAAAGATCAGAGAATACTGAAAGATCTCGAGAGATGAGAATGCTCGCTAAGATCGAAGCCGAGGAAGACATGCTGAGAATTCGTAAACAAACCCTCTTCTTTTTCCTCCTCCTCTCTTATTCACTCTCTTCTTCCACATGGCAGCAAGAAACCCTAATGATGGGTTCTCCTTGCCGTCTCTCCGTCTCGCTCTCAATGATTTTCGATGATACCTTAGACCACCCATGCCTCCCCTTAAATAGGAGAGGAAATGCGAGCTCGTTGTAATCCCAAAAACAGTCAAAATCCCAATTTGCTAAGAAAACTCATGCGTGCTACATTCTCGGGAGCCCAGGAGCTCAAATTTGGTGTCTGGGTGAACTAAGCCCCCCTCCCCTTTGATGTGTTCTGTCAGGTCCGATGCCCGGGAGCCCAAATCCGGCACTTGGGCAAACTTAGGCCGGGTCTCTACTTAGGTGCAGGCTTCATTGGGCCAAAAACCCAACAATCTTCACCTTCGACCGTATGAACCCCAACACCCAGAAACCTTATGCCACACCATTGTCGTTGCTATCGATGTCGCCATCTGAGAAACCTTTGATAATCATTGCCATCCCTTGTTGCACACTTTGGTCATTTTATACCAGATGACCTAAACCGGGGGCCTGATCTTATATAGCCAATGACCGATCAAGTCCAACGTAATGTTGATTTGACTAGAACCCACTTTTTTTTATCATTTTTTGTGCACTCGGACTCGCTCCACCCGTAGAATAGTTTTTCACTGATCCCACCACTCCCGGAACTATCTTTGTTACAACTTTGTACAAGCCTTCTTGCAGACACTCTCATAGCTCAAAGTAGTGTCATCTATGACTTTAGGGCTCTATCTAAAATTGTGATCCCATATCTGAGAGAATCTAATCTGGAAAGCAAGATTATATTTACTTTTATGCCTGGAACATGATGAACGTCCATGAGGGTCTAACTGGAGCAATTAGACATCCTCAAGCAAATATTTCTGACTCTCTTGGTCAGCATCCTAGAGTCATCGTCGATGATCATCTTGCCACCTTTGCACTCCACATAGGTGCTGAACCAGACCTTATGTGAGCAAACGTAATGTGTGGTACCACTACCAAGTATCCAATCTTGACCTTCATACTCAGAGGTCGCCAAGATTACTACTTCATTATTTAGAATAATGAAACTTGATTTTCATCTCTATTAGTATTAACATCTCCATTTTCTTTGGTCGACTCAGACCTTTTCGGAACTTGCTCCACCTTTTTATTTGCACATGCTCCTCACATGCCCAGACTTTTCGCACTTCCAATATATAACATTTTTCATGTTCTTTGCATCCGGTCTCACAACTATAACATGGCCAGAAGACTCCGCAGAAGCACCCAAACTCTTCCTCTGTGTTTTTTTACTCAGTACAGTTCCTACGATATATTTAAACCTCATCTTCATAGTACCGGAAGAGTTGCTAATCACCATCACGACACTATCCCAACTATCAAGTAGTCCCGACAAGATCAATAGATCTCTGATCTCATCATCAAAGTGGATTCCAGTAGTTTTCAATTGGCTCGTGACTCCCCTAAAGGTGTTGGCATACTCTGCTATGCTTCTACCATCGATCATCCTCATATTGAACAAGATATTTATACGAAAAACCTTATTTGAGACCAAAGGTTTCTCATACATACTAGACAATTTTTGTATCACAACTGTTGTGATCTTTTCATTGGAGATGTTGAAGGTCACTATCAGAGGCTTGATTCCCCTAAAGACGAATCAAGCCAAGCGCCTTCCCGTCAAGAACTTCCCAATCCTTTTCAATCATCTTCTCTGGCTTGTTTGCCGGATCACCCAAAAGGTAAATAGAGGTTCTTCTAATATAGAACGTCCTCCATCTTCATCCTCCAAATATCAAAGTTCGTCCCATGAAACTTCTATATTCTTAACTTGTTGTCCATCATTGCTCCACTCGTCTTGGATCCTATCACTGAATCTTATACTCTGATACCACTTGTTGTGATCCAGGAGTCGGAACCTTTTTGATCCTAATAGATGCGCATATACATCGATGATCCACTGAGTGCAACCGGAAGCATTATGTTATGGATTGAGATTCATAGCCCTATAGAAATAGAAAAATCGATGCATCACAATAGAACGAACAAAAGAATATTACTGATAATCAAGGATTGGATTATCACGATCAAGAGAATACACAAGCTGGGTCTCCATATGTCAGACCCCTATAAAACACTCTATGATCCATATCAGAATGCCACAAACATGAAGTAGAGATCCCCTGCACAAAGATCAGAGAATACCGAAAAAATCCCAAGAGATGATAGTGCCCGCCGAGATCAAAGCCAAGGAAGACGCATCGAGAATTCTAAACAAACCCCCCTTCTTCTTCTTCTTCATCCTTCTCTCTTATTTTCTCCCTGTTCTTCCTTCTCTTCTTCTACACGGCCGCAAGAAACCCCAATGACAACTTCTCCTTGCTCTCTATCCATCTCGCTCTCAATGATTTTCGATGATACGTTAGGCCACCCATGCCTCCCCTTAAATAGGAGGGAAAACACGAGCATATTGTAATCCCAAAAACAGTCAAAATCCTAGCCTAATAAGCAAACCTGTATTTGCTGCATTCTCATTCCGAGCGTCCAAACCTAGTGCCCGGGTGCCCAAACCGCAAATTCCAACATTTTGGAAGCTCGTGGTCGCACATTGAAATGCCTTGAAAGGAGGATGCCTTCGGTGGAGATAATCTATCGCTCCACACTGTGGGGATACCTATTACCACCTAACATCCTCGTTAGTGTGGTCCTTCGAATCTTGGTATGGAATAGTTGATGTCCACTTTAACAGGCTAGAGTTTGAAAACTAATCGATTCATTGCAACAATCCTATGTGACAAATAAATTTTACAATTTAAAAACTTATGAACAAGTGTGAAACAATTTGTGGTGCCAAATAATCGATATGATCTTCAACGTGTCCTTATCAAGCAAGATAATGGTGCTAAACGAGTTATAATCTACCAAATACAGAATAATTCGTCAATCTTTGTTGCTCCCCTCCTCTTCATGGCACGTAGTCAGGTAATCTCAACTGGTCCCCTTCTTCTTGAGTTCAAAAATTGGGTAGCGCCGGGGGGTTTCGCATGAGGAAAGGCTACTCTGCTCAAAACTTATCCAGAAGAGGGTAATCTTGTCAATTTTTATTTCCAATGTAATCTGATGGTTTAGTGTTCTGGTTAGCATAGAAACAGACTGAGTGATAAATTATCATTTCCAAGTCCTTCATTTCAACAGAACAAATAGTATAGTTGATTTTAAAATATGGAACTGTGGATAGAAAACGGACAGTCGGGAATGATGCCAAACACCCCCTTCTTATTTGTGCTCCCGCTTTCAATCTGGGAGACTAAGGGGGTGTTTAGCATCAATTTGGAACCGCCCATTTCTATTCCTAATTCGTTATTTTAAAACTAGCGAATAGTTTTGTTCCGCTGGAATGAAGAATTGAGAACGATAATTAATTGTTTTGTGTGTTTCTTTACCAACAGACACGTTGATCGGCTCATAAATATATAGTATTTACATCCCTAAACCTATACTTAATCATGATACATCTATATTAAATTATTCTAATTAAGTATATTTTCATGATTAGTAAAAAAAGAGTCACAAACGACAAAGAGTTGCTTTAAGTGAACCTTCACGAGGAGTAAAGTTAAGAGCAACCACAAGAAGAAGCAACCTCCAAAAGCACCCCCCACGACCAGCCCCAAGTAACAGAGAAATCATAGGTTTCTGGTGGTGCGGCAGAGGTGGCGGTTCGACGGAGATGAGGGGGCAACGTCTACGACTCCTTCATATTAGCTCGGTGGCTGGTGCGGGTGGTACTTTTTTGTTGTGGATCTCTTGGTTCCCTGTTGTTTACTTACCCCATTGGTTTGAGGTTTGGATGTTATGGGTGCAAAATCTGGCTAAGCGCCTAACAGTGGGTCCCGTAGCCCTGCCTTGGGCCATGAAGATGATAGTGGGACCCGTAGCCCTGCCTAGGACCCACGAAGATGACAGTGGGACCCGCAGCCTTGCTTGGGGCCCATAAGCACGACAGTGGAATCCGCAGCCCAGCCTAGGGCCTACGCATGCCATTCGGGGTCTGGTAAATCCCCTGGATAATTGCCTAAACTCCTGATATTTCAGAAAATATTCCCAAAAACCCCTATATATAGCCAACCCTGTAAATAATCCAAACCAGAATTTATTATTTCACATTCCACTTTTTGTTTTCCACAGCTCTCTGAGCCTTCTGGTCTTCAGACTCTTAAGCCATCTCCACTCTCTGTCTATTTATAAGAAGCACTCATCGGCTTGTCAAGAGTAGCTCAACCTCTTTCAGAGTTAGTGGATTCAAAAGTTGTGTCTTACCGCACGGAGACGTAGATTTCGGCCGAACTTCGTTACCACATCTTGTGTTAATTTTCTCTATCTCTTTCTATTAGAACAATGTTTGTGTAACAGCTCAACACTCCACAGCGCACCACACCTCGAAGATTCAACGCTTCAATCTACTGTTGGAGGGGGGTTACATATGGCGACCGAAATCCTCCCCCACAGGTGTGTCTCCCGCTAGTGTGTGGGGCTTGTCTCCGCCGGCGGTGGTGGCTATGTGATTCCCCTGTTTAGGGGTTGGTGGGTGTGCCAGTAAGTGGCACTTCTATATGTATCACGTCGGACGACGGTCGTCTTCCCCCACCTGGTGGTGGTTTCTGACATGTGGCGCCTCCCAGAGATCTGTTTGTGACCTCCCCATTGAAATTAATCAAAAAAAAAAACAACAGATTGAAATTTAGTAGAAGATTGACAATGCGTGTCTTTTTTGGAAGCAGACAGTAGGAGTGTGAGATGACTTAAAAGAAAGACTAGCTGTTGTTGCCGGCCTGTTGTTCTCTTGCATCTCAAACTAAGCTTGATGTAATGCCCACTTTGAGTTGGCCCACCAAACAAAGGGCTACAGCTAGGCTCTATTGGGTTGGGCTTTATTTTTCCCTCAAGAGGCATGAATGTTATGCTAGGCCCATAATATTATTTCTCAATAAGAATATTTAGGTCGGACATACCTGTCGCCATGAGAGCGGATCTCGGGCCTAGATCGGGTTGAGGCACACAATACTTAGGTTGGGTCAGGTCTAGGCTTAGTGCGGTCCAACCTGAACCCAATCCATTTACAGCCCTAGTCTTTTCCTCCCCCCCTCTCCATCTAGAAAAAATAAGAAATAAAAAGAAAGTCTATAATTTCTCTTTCTTTGGCATACTCTCTCTCTCTCTCTCTCTCTCTCTCTCTCTCTTCGTAACCGTAGACGTGCATATGCAAACCACTAGTTTAAAAGAAAACAACTAACTGAACAATGAGTTTTGAAATTCTTTTTAAGTCTATTTCTAAAAACAATACTCAAAATTCAACATAACTACAAATAACCTTTAGAATATAAAATAACAGGTTGAAATTTAGAAGAAGATAGAAAATAGGAGTGTGAGATGACTTAAAAGAAAGATGAAGAGAGTAGCTGTTGTTGCCTGTTGTTAAAAGAAATACCCTTCAAGTTGAATTGCGATGGCTCAGTTGTCCATTGAGGCCAAGTGCCCGGTGGAGGATTTCTGATTTGTGCTCATGTTAGTCAAGTCCTTCTGGCTGGGTCTTTTCCCTCCTATTCTTTCTCAGTCCCATTTGCAGAGGAGATGCTTTGCTCCGAGGACTGCAAACATTTACAAACCATTTTCCTCACCACCATGTCTGGATCGAAGGTGATTCATTATTGGTAATTCATCGACTTTAAGGTCGCTCCCCATCCGATATGATTATCCGAGATTGCCAAGCACTTTTGCGTCGTCTTCCAGGTGCTAGGTGGTCCCATATATTCAGGGAAGCGAATGGGACCACTGACTGGTTGGCGCGGTATGGTGATCAGTTGGAAGGGATCCGGATTTTCCAGCATGATATCCCTCCTCCTCTCAGGGCGATCACCATCCAGAATGCGAAGTTGTTATATTACCCTCGTACAGTCTTTGATCTGGGTTAAATAGTTTTCATGTTGTTTTGTTTTTGTGCTGTTTCTTGCGTTGTAATCCTTTTTTTCAGTTGTTAGTAAGTTCTTTACCCAAAAATGAAAAAAAGAAATACCCTTATGTTGTTGCCCAACAGTCCAAGTTGGCGGTTTGCAAGTAAAGGGTTGATGGCGATGTGTTGGATTGGGCATTTTTCCCTCAAAGGCAAGAATAGAATGATGTGGGAAACCAGAATTGAATGACCCTAACCCACACAACATTTGCATTTTCATAGACAAGTTTAAGAGTCATCCCTAGCAAAATGGAACCAGTTGCATGATGATCTAACTTGGGTTATATGATTGAAAAGATTATTAACTTAGGCAATCATTTATTCTTCAGAAATTTATTGTAGACTAATTCAAGTAGTTTGACTCCAATTCTGATTCGTAGATGCAATGACTATTGGACATATGGACATAGATTAACATAAATGGAACATTGGAGGATATTGAAGATAAAATAATATGGGTATAGGTGGACAACGACAAACTGTCATCATTATTGTTGGTGCTCTTGTTTCTTCCCCACAAACCCGATTTAACTAGCTTTTCTTCGGAAGAAGAACTTTTTTGAAGGCTGATTAAGATGCCCCCATCCTCCCAGCAGCAAGAAACCATTGGAAGCCTTTTACTCGATCCAAAACTGCCAAGATGAAGCCCTTGTATCATTTCAATCCATTTAGGATAGTTAAAAGTGTTTTCCATATGGAGCCGATACAAAATGGCATGTAATTATTGGTGGATACAGTTGTGCTCCTTGATCAAACCATAAGAAGTTATGATGTTTCTCCTAAAGTGACAGACTAAGGACATCCTTAAAAGAGCCCCATTGCCTAAGACTTGAAGTATGATTTGGTAGATGGCATCATTACAAAGATAGGTCGACATCTTCAGGATGATCACCATCTCTCGGAGGCGGGCGGAGAAAGAAAACGCCGTGGATATGTTCTCACTAAAAATATTTCACACAAACGTAGGTCCCTGTTGTTTTGTGTGACCCCTATCGAGAGTTTTGTACAATTTATACTGTCAATTTGAGACATATATACACTGTTCTTTTTAGTTCTATCAAAAATCATTTTCCTACAATAAAAACAAAGCAAACTTTAAACTTGGATATGACTGTAACTTGGCGGACCAACTCAAACCCAACCCTAATTTGGACGGGCTTGGGTTATGATTTTACATATTTGGATTGGGCTTGGACTGAAAAATCCTAACCCACCTCACTTGGGGTTATGCTTGGGCAAAGGCTCTGGCGACCCGAGCCCACCCATATCCAACCCAACTTGTAACCCAATCCAACCCGTAACCAAACAAGTGTGATTCATGCTTTCATCTTTCTCAAGTATTGTGTCTTTCAAAAATTTCTTATGTGTTTTGTATAATCCTCAAATAACTTGATCTTTTGACTTTGATAAATGGATTAAACATATGATCTATAAAGCTCTTTTGAAAATCTTACAGGTATTTTATTGTCATACATAATGCATTAGTTACCATGCATATTTAGTAATGGCTATTGATACTTATTGACTGAAATCGTCTAACCCATCGGTCTAACCCGCCAAACCTGACCAAAGTGACCTCGGGTTGGGCTTGGGATAGTGAACTTAAACCCGACCTCACTTGGGTTGGGTTTGGACAGAGTGTTCAACCCCTTGAGCCTAGGCTCACCCTTCAACCTGCCCGAGTTGCAAACCTATATGAGGATAATGCAAATTTGATATCGATCCTTTTGTCGTATTTAATAATTTGGAATGCTAAAGTGGCAAGCTAATATTTTCAAGTCTCTTAAAAGTGAAAAAAAAATAAAAATCATAGATTTATTTTTAAAAAAAGAAACTTAATGTCTAGGTTTATAAAATATATATATTCTTTTATTGAAGACGATTATATAAATGAGACTCGATTACCACCATGAAGATCCGACTTACCATTTTAGGGAAGACATGGCAACATACTTGCTGATGGCTCACAGCTATGTGGTTTTGTTGGGATCCAGGAGTCGGAACCCTTTGGATCCCAATAGATGCGCTCATAGACCTGCGATCCGCTGAGTATAACCGAAAACGTAGTGCCACAGATTGAGATTCAGAGCCTTGCAAAAATAGAGAAATTGATGCACCACAATAGAACAAGCAATATAATATTACCGACAATCAAGGATTGGATAAGCACGATCAAGAGAATAAACAAGCGGTGGGTCTCCGTTTGTCGGACCCCCTTAATACACTCTATGATCCCGGCCTCTCCGACAGCCACAAACACAAATTAGAGATCTCCCGCACAAAGATTAGAGAATACTAGAAGATCTCGAGAGATAAGAACGCTCACTAAGATCGAAGCCGAGGAAGATACGCTAAGAATTCGTAAATGAACCCCCTTCTTCTTCCTCCTCCTCTCTTATTCCCTCTCTCTTCTTCCATATGGCCGCAAGAAACCCTAATGATGGGTTCTCCTTGTCGTCTCTCCGTCTAGCTCTCAATGATCTTCGATGATACCTTAGACCACCCATGCCTCCCCAAAAACAGTCAAAATCCCAACTTGCTAAGAAAACTCATGCGTGCTGCATTCTCGGGCGCCCGGGTGAACTAAGCCCCCCTCCCCTTCGATGTATTCTGTCAGGTCTGATGCCTGGGAACCCAAATCCGGCACTTGGGTGAACTTAGGCCGGGTCTCTACTTAGGTGCAGGCTTCGTTGGGCCAAAAACCCAACAATCTTCGCCTTCGGCTGTATGAACCCCAACACCCATAAAACTTATGCCACACTATTGTCATTGCTATTGACGTCGCCGTCTGAGAAACCTTTGATAATCCTTGCCATTCTTTTTGCACACCTTGGTCATTTTATACCAGATGACCTAAACCAGGTGCCTAATCTTATATAGTCAATGACCGATCAAGTCTAACGTATTGTTGATTTGACTAGAACCCACTTTTTTATCGTTTTTTGTGCACTCAGACTCGCTCCACATGTAGAATAGTTCTTCACCAATCCCACCACTCCCGAAACTATCCTCGTTACGACTTTGTACAAGCCTCCTTGCAGACTCCCTCACAGACCGAAGTAGTGTCATCTATGACTTCAGAGCTCTATCTAAAATGATGACCCCATACCTGAGAGAATCTAATCCGGAAAGCGAAATTATATTTACTTTCATGCTCGGAACATGATGAACGTCCATGAGGGTCTAATTGGAGCTATCAGACATCCTCAAGCAAATATTTCTAACTTCCTTGGTTAGCATCCTGGAGTCATCGTCGATGATTATCTTGCCACCTTCACACTCCACATAGGTGCTGAACCATGCCCTGTGTGAGCAAACATGATGTGTGGTACCAATACCAAGTATCCAATCTTGACCTTCATACTCAGAGGTCGCCAAGATTACTACTTCATCATTTTTTAATAATGAAACTTGATTTTTATCTCTATTTTAACATCTCCATTTTCTTTGGCCGACTCAAAGCCCTTTTCGGAACTTGCTTCACCTTTTCATTTGCACATGCTCCTCACATGCCCAGACTTTTCGCACTTCCAATATATAACATTTTTCATGTTCTACGTATCCGGTCTCACAACTATAACATGGCCAAAAGACTCCGCAGAAGCACCCAAACTCTTCCTCTGTATTTTTTCACTCAGTACAGTTCCCACAATATATTTAAACCTCATCTTTCTAGTACCATAAGAGTTGCTAACCATCATCACGACACCATCCCAACTGTCAAGTAGTCCCGACAAGATTAGTAGATCCCTGATCTCATCGTCAAAGTGGATTCCAATAGTTTTCAATTGGCTCGTGACTCCCCTAAAGGTGTTGGCATACTCTCCTATGTTTCCGCTATTGACCATCCTCATATTGAACAACATATTTATGCGAAAAACCTTATTTGAGACCAAAGGTTTCTCATACATACTAGACAATTTTTGTATCACGACTGTTGTGATCTTTTCCTTGGAGATGTTGAAGGTCACTATCAGAGGCAAAAAAAGACGAATCAAACCAAGCGTCTTCCCATCGAGAACTTCTCAATCCTTTTCAATCATCTTCTCTGGCTTGTTTGCTGGATCGCCCAAAAGGCAAATAGAGGTTCTTCTAATATAGAACGTCCTCCATCTTCATCCTCCAAAAATCGAAGTTCGTCCCATGAAACCTCTTTATTCTTAACTTGTTGTCCATCATTGCTCCACTCGTCTCGGATCTTAGTACTGAATCTTATGCTCTGATACCACTTGTTGTGATCCGGGAGTCAAAACCCTTTGGATCCCAATAGATGCGCATACACATCAGCGATCCGTTGAGTGCAATCGAAAGCATCATGCTATGGATTGAGGTTCAGAGCCCTATAGAATAGAAAAATCGATGCATTATAATAGAACGAACAAACGAATATTACTGATAATCAAAGATTGGATTATCACGATCAAGAGAATACACAAGCTAGGGTTTCCATATGTCAGACCCTAGTAAAACACTCCTTGATCCATATCAGAATGCCACAAACACGAAGTAGAGATCCCCCGCACAAAGATCAGAGAATACCGAAAGATCCCAAGAGATGATAATGTCCACCGAGATCAAAGCCAAGGAAGGTGCACCAAGAATCCTAAACAAACCCCCCTTCTTCTTCATCATCATCCTTCTCTCTTCTTTTCTCCCTCTTCTTCTTCCTTCTCTTCTTCCACACGCCCGCAAGAAACCCCAATGATGACTTTTTCTTGCTCTCTATCGATCTCGCTCTCAATGATCTTCGATGATACGTTAGGCCACCCATGCCTCCCCTTAAATAGGAGAGGAAACACAAGCATATTGTAATCCCAAAAACAGTCAAAATCCTAGCTTGATAAGCAAACCTGTATGTGATGCATTCTCGGGCGTCTGAGCGTCCAAACCTAGCGCCAGGGTGCCCAAACCGTAAATTCCAACATTTTGGAAGGTCGTGGTTGCACATTGGAATGCCTTGGAAGGAGGATGCCTTCAGTGGAGACAATCTATCGCTCCATACTGTGGGGATACCTATTAGCACCTGACATCCTCGTTAGTGTGGTTCTTCGAATCTTGGTATAGAATAGTTGATGTCCACTTTAACAAGCTAGAATTTGAAAACTAATCGATACATTGCAACAATCCTATGTGACAAATGAATTTTACAATTAAAAAACTTATGAACAAGTGTGAAATAGTTTGTGATGCCAAATAATCGATATGGCCGGTCTTCAACGTGTCTTTGTTAAGCAAGATAATGGTGTTAAACGAGTTATAATATGCCAAATACAGAATGAATTCATCAATCTTTGTTGCTCCCCTCCTCTTCATGGCACGTAGTTAGGTAATCTCAACTGGTCCCCTTCTTCTTGAGTTCAAAAATTGGGTAGCGCTGGAGGGTTTCGCATGAGGAAAGGCTGTTCTGCTCAAAACTTATCCAGAAGAGGGTAATCTTGTCAATTCCTATTTCCAATGTAATATGATGGTTTAGTGTTCTATTTAGCATAGAAACAGACCGAGTGATAAATTATCATTTCCAAGTCCTTCATTCTAACATAACAAATAGTATAATTGATTTTAAAATATGGAACTGTGGATAGAAATGGACGGGCCGGGAATGATGTCAAGCACCCCCTTCTTGTTTGTGCTCCCGCTTTCAGTCTGCGAGACTAAGGGGGTGTTTGGTATCAATTTGGAACCGCCCATTTCTATTCCTAATCCGTTATTTTAAAACTAATGAATAGTTTTGTTCCGCTGGAATGAAGAATTGGGAATGATAATTAGTCATTTTGTGTGTTTCTTTACCAACATGCACGTTGATCTGCTCATAAATGTATAGTATTTACGTCCCTAAACCTATACTTAATCATGATACATCTATATTAAATTATTCTAATTAAGTATATTTTCATGATTAGCAGGAAAAGAGCCACAAACGACAGAGAGCTGCTTTAAGCGAAGCTTGACGAAGAGTAAAGTTAATAGCAGCCACAAGACGAACAAACGTCCAAAGGCACCCCCCACGACCAGCCCTAAGTAACAGAGAAATCATAGTGATCGATCGATCGGCCAATACTCAGTCTGCAAATAAAAAAATCACCATGACAGATCGATCGGTCCCGATCACACTGCGGGATGAATACTACTTTCTTAAGCTTGAAGGCTTATATATACGCCATCTCTATTGAAGAGATGGATCCAATTTTTGCTTCGAAAGTCACTATCATTGGAGGAGAGTTGGATGAGGAAAAGAGGAAGAACCGTCATGGAACGTTCGTTATCCTTCATTAACACCTTCATCGTCACCTTCTCTTTCAACGGCTACGCTTTACTCTAGGACTTCGATGGCCCTAGCTTTTGTTCTAGTCTTACTCTATGCACTTTTAGGGTTTTGTTATTTCTACTTGCTGAGAATATATTGACAAAGCTTATGAATTATTCTATCCATTATTTGTTCCTCCGTCTTGTATGATCTTTATTGTAGATTTTATACCGTGGAAATCGAATAGATCGCATCCTTTGTCTTGCATCTAGTTTAACGTAACTTACTATCACGCAAGAGATGCACCATGCTTAGAAAGATGATCCATACCTTAAAAAGACAGACCATGCTAAACTAAAGATGGTGCATGCCATGTGCGTAATGGTAAGGCATCATATTTTTGTTTATTATCCTTCCATGTGAATAATTATGCTAAAGGAAGACGATCCATGCCCCCAAATGATGGATCATGCCGATCAAAGACAATTCATGCCGTCGATTGTAATAACCATCATTAAGATTCCGTTATGATTTCTAGTCATAGTGGATCGAAATACTCTATTGAGATAACAAACTCTAATCGATATATAGTAAGCTAGTTTGAATCTAGTGGTGGATTGTCCGCCCTAAACCTTCTTTATTTGATCTCCTTTTTTAGTTTAATCGCTTAATATTAATTTTAAATAAATTTATAAATCATCATACAACTCTCTTTCTCTAATGGCTTTAATCATTAGAATTAAACTTAAAGTTACCTAGTCACAATCCCTGAGAACGATATTGCTATTAAACCTTATAACTACAACCAGATCAGCTAAAAATACTTGTGTGGTCAGAAATGATCACACGTTGAACCACCGAATTACACTAGAAATAGTAATTGATGGGAATGCACTCTTCCTGATGATGTTTAAGTGGACTAGTCGTTCCACGTGCCAAACACCCCCTAAGTGGTTCCCACTGATTACATCCTCTCTTAGGTATAGAAGACTTTACCAGACGTTCTCTATTTCTTCTTTAAGACGAGCAACTAAGGATCCTCTATAAGTTTCTTACCTTTAGAATTGTAAGGCAGGTTATGTTTAAGCGGAACACTCGTTCCGCATGCCAAACACCCCCTAAGTGGTTCCCACTGGTTACATCCTCTTTTAGGTATATGTAATATTTGCCCCAAACACACAAGATTTTGTCCGCTTTGCTTGTGCTCGCACGAGAACTTCCCAGGGAGATCACCCATCCTAATACTGCTCTTGCCCAAGCACGCTTAACTACGGAGTTCTTACAAAATCCGTAGCGGTGCACGGTTTTAAAACGCGTCTTCTATGTTTGGGAGGAAAAATTATATAAGTAGTTCAGTATCTCATTTTCTCCAGGCGATGTGGGGCTAACTCATGGCCTTGTACACCTCACCTCACCTTACCTCACCTCATCCATCTTGGTATCACAGCCTCAAGAGTTTTGGCTCTTGGCTATTGGTCTATTGGATCTTGGTCGTCACAATCCACCCCCCTCAGGGTTATACGTACTCGTGTAGGGTTAGACCCCCCATCTCGAGGAGAACCGACTCTAATACCATTTTGTAACATTCGCCCAAAACACACAAGATTTTGTCCGCTTTGCTTGTGCCCGCATGAGGACTTCCCAGGGAGGTCACCCATCCTAGTACTGCTCTCGCTCGAGCACGCTTAAGTACAGAGTTCTTACAAAATCTGTAGCGGCGCACAGTTTTAAAACGCGTCTTCTATGTTTGGGAGGAAAAATTATATAAGTAGCTCAGAATCTCATTTTCTCTGAGCGATGTGGGGCTAACTCATGTCCTTGTACACCTCACCTCACCTCACCTCACACCCCAGGAATCGGTTTTCAGATTTCTGGAGCGTGACAGTATAGAAGGCTTCACCAGACGTTCTCTACTTCTTCATTAAGACGAACAACTAAGGATCCTCTATAAGTTCCTTACCTTTAGAGTTGTAAGCCGGTTAGAGCGGTGTTACAGCCATCTTAGTCTGTCGTAGGGCCGCAACACGAGTAGATTAAGTCGGGTTGGAGGTCAACCCAAGCCCAACCCGAGTTATATACACTAGACCCCTCAACTAGCAACCCAATCCAGCCAAACCTTCAACCCCTGCTGGCCAAGCTCAACATGAGAAATTTTTTCCACGCTCGGGTTTAACATGGGTTAGTGCAAGTTGGTGGGTTGGGTCGGGCCGCGTGGGTCTGGATAATGTTTATTTTATTATATGTCCAAAGTTTTGAATTTTAAAGAGCAAAATATCAATAAATTTTATTTGAGTCCTTACCGATAAGGTGCCGTTCACCTCCACTATCGGATGGTTTGCAGCTAACTGGGTTCGGAACAAGATTGATGCATTTCTAGGAATAAGAGTTGTGGGGCCTATAAAGTGACATGTTCACTCAACTTGGGTTCGAGTTGATCGGGTTGCTTGACCCTTGGTCCGAGCCAAACCCAAACTTAGTTCGGGTTGATTTTTTCCAACTCAAACCGAACCCAGGGTTGGATTGGGCTCGGTTCAACGTACCCAAATCTTTTAGACCCGACCCAAAATGGATGCCACATCAGCTGTGTTCGGGTTTGTGTTCCCTAGTGTGTGCGCAAATAGAATAGTTTTCCCCTATTGGCACACCTAGGGTGTGTTTGGTTACCTGAGCTCATGAGTAAGCATATGAACTTGTGGAATTGGTACTTCCATGAACTGACACTTTCCAACAGAAGTACTAGTTCGGTTGTTTGGTTGCAAGAAAGTGGGCTTGCTCGGAACTCTGGTTTTTCAAACTTTCTCCAATTTTGGTGTTTGTTATCAGAAAACGGACATGCTCATAATTCTGATGAAAGTTTTGAAAGTGTGACAGTTGACATGGCAAATCCAACAGTTCCCCACCAACTCCCAAGTGCGGCTTCGAAACATTTTGAGCCGAAGTCCCACTTACATATTTTAGGAAAATAAGATGGGTCCGAAAGTCCCACTTTCCACTTCAAGTTTCACTTCCGGGCAAATAGACGCTGAAAATTCTGCCATGTCAATCAGGCCGGCGAAATCGGAAAAACCTTCAGGCTGAATAGAGAACGATTTTGTTCCAACCTCCTTAAAGAGGTTGGAGCATCCCGCTCTCTCTCATTGGTCCATCTCGAGGGCTTTTGGTTATTTCACCATGATAAATAGTATGAAATGACAAACATACCCTTGGAATGGACCAATGAGAGAGAGTGGGATGCTCCAACTTAGGGGTGGCAATGGGTCGTGTCGGGTCCAAAACCCCCAGACCCGGACTCGACCCGTTTAACTAATCGTGTCTAGATCCTAAACCCGTACCCGACCCGCTAATAAACGGGTAGACCCGATAAGACCCGTTTACCACCTGGGTCTATTCAGTTGACCCGATCCGACTCAATCCGACTCGACCCGACCTAACCCGCTGGTATTATATATCACAGTATCGGATTGCGGGTAGACCCGACCCGACCTGACCCTTTGAATACTAAACGGGTCTTCCAGGGTCTACCGTCTCCGGACCCTAAACCCGGACCCGACCCGTTTATTAAACGGGTCTATCGTGTCAACCCGTTTGCGACCGAACCCGTTTAGCCCTGACCCAGACCCACTAACTTCGTGTCGGGTCGTGTCGGGTCAGCCTTGTCGGGTCCGAAACTGCCAGCCCTACTCCAACCTCTTTAAGGAGGTAGGAACAAAATCGTACTCTCAACAGCACACGGCCCATTCGCACGTGTCAGTGCTGTGTACCGTTGCTTCGAACCAGCGGGCAATAAGAAGGTACACCTCTGTTCTGTAGCCGGTGGTTCGCTTTGGAGTTTCGGGTTCGGGCCGCTGCTTCCGAAAGTCTCCTCGTCGGCTCGTCTCGACCAGTGACTATTTCTTCCCTTCTTCCGTTGTCCCCGTTTCCAGATCTTGAGAGGGAGACGGCATGGGAGTCCCGGCGTTCTACAGGTGGCTCGCGGACCGCTACCCTCTGGCGATCTCCGACGTGGTCGAGGAGGAGCCGGCGGAGGGCCCCGGCGGCGTCTTCGTTCCGGTAGATCCATCCAGACCCAACCCCAACGGCTTCGAATTCGACAACCTCTACCTCGACATGAACGGCATCATCCATCCCTGCTTCCACCCCGAAGGGAGGGTAAGCGAGCTCCTCCGCCCATCTCTCTCCAAAGCTAGGGTATACTGGATTGTCTTTTAGGGTTGTTATTTTGACGAACGGTTTCGCTGATTGTCCGTTCGATTGAGTTTTCTTTGTGGGCTGCTGATTATTAGTATCTCTGGTTTATTGAGGGCTGAATCAGGATGGACTTTTAGGGAGATTTTGTAGGTTTGGGAACTTCAAGCTATAGTTTTATTAGGAATCTATGTAACATGTTACGGCAGTTCGCGATAATTACAACTCTGCCATCAACAAAAACGACCCATCACAAAAAAGAACATTAACAAAAGGGAATGGGATAAATCTGGCCGTTGATCAAGATCTGGATAGAGAGAAAGATACATAACCCTAAAACAGCCCAGTGACCCCCATCCCATCTCCCCATCCCTTGCCCCCAATACCAGCCTCGGCCCCCGTCTCTCTGCGGCCTGATGGAGAACGACCACCACGCCCACTCCGTGCCCTACGCTGCTCTCCCCTCTGCACCCCGCTCCGACCCGATCGCGGTGCCCCACTTCTTTGACCGCCACCTCAATTGTCCTCCACTCCTCCCCCCGCTGTTAAGATTTAATAGCAGTTGAACTTTTCAGGTTATTTTGGAAGTGGCGCAGGTGATAATTAAATATTAGGGAAGGCCTAGATCCTACACATCCACATCAGTGGTCATGCAAAAGGTCTTCGCTAGCAGATTGTACAGAAGATAGAATTTTCGAGCAAGATTAGGGTTATCTGTATTTAATATAAAATTCCTTATTGCCTAATGAATTTGAAAGAAATAAATACGGCTCAGCGGGTTGATTTCAACAGGCATAAGCGCATGTAATGTTAAGAATCTATCACAAACCGATAACTTGATATAAAAAAATATTCAATCTATGTTTTAGGGTTTTGCTTTGTAGGGAAATACCGAAAGGTTTATCAAATGATAGCTCATACATCTTTCTACAGATTGAGAGACGATTGAAAAGGTCTCGTTGATTCAGAGAGCTGTCGATGATTTGTGGATAAGATCCAGGGTCTTCGAGCAATTTTCGAGGGTTGATCGTGCGCCAAAGATGATGATTTATGCTTCCGGAAGACGCGAGAGAGGTCAAGAGGACCATCGATACAATCGGAGAAGACTGGAGGGCTGCTACTCTAAGCGCAAATATAGTTGTCAAGGCGCGCTCCTAGGCGCCTGGAGACAGCTAAGGCCCAATGCGCCTAGGCGAAAAACACTAAGCGATGGCCTAGGTGCGCCTAGGCTAGGCGCACGCCTAGTTTTAGGCATTGATTTTTGTTTTTTTGTTTTAAAGTAAAACCCAAATTGCCACCATCTTCTTTGTTCATTTTGTTGCTGCACACTTGTTTATACTATGTGTTCATTGTGTTGCATGTATTTGATTAAAATGTGCTCAATTTCATATTAGCAAGTGTTTTTATTCTCTTTGTTCTTTTTGTTGTTTACTTTTTAGTTGTTTATACTATGTATGTGTCATTGTGTTGCATGCATTTGACTAGAATATGCTCAATTTCATTTTAGTAAGGTGTTATATTGCTGCCTATGTATATGTATACCTGCAAATATAGAATATATATACCCGTGCCTGGAGGATGCCTATATACATAAGGCCACACCTATGCACATAAGGTAATTCCTAGGCACGCCTAGGCTCCCTCCGGACGCCTAGCCTCGTCTTGACGCCTTGACAACTATGGGTGCAAAACGATAATTCGTCTTTATTGCTAATAACCTCATGAGATTATAGCCGCTCCTGGGTCTCGGGGGTGATGAGTCGGGACGGTGAAGATGTTATCAAGAGATTGTGGGAGAGATCTTCTAGAGGGTATCTTTGATCTCCGTCTCCACGTATCTTCGTGCGAGACTTCGGATGGGTTGCTCAAGACAGAGGTCTTTATAAGAGTTTAGGGTTTTGGAGAGATAGGGGAGTTTTAGTTGTATTTTTGTTCTTTCTATGCTTCGAGCGTCCGTAAGATAGGGGGCATTGGCATTATTCCTCGACCTTCGTGTCTCATCCGTTTGCTGTTCAACCTCGGTGTCCTTGATCGTCGGTCTTCGGATTTGATCTTGCATTCGATGTTTGGCTTTGGCTTTTAGCGTTTAGCTTCGAATTTGCTTTGGTGTTGCTCTGGCGTTGGCTTTATTTTGGCTCTTGTTCTTGAATGTAGGAGAGAGGCTTGCAGTGCTTTGGTTCTTTCGGGCTTTGTGCCGTATTGGATAGAACGTGTGTTTGTTTTGCTCGTCGCTTTTCGTAGTTTGCCAGCTTTGGTACTTGCGTTGCTTTGGCGTTGTCTTTGCTTTTGCTTTACTTTGGCTTTTGCTTGATCTTGGCGTTTGATGGCGATGGCGACACCGCCGAGTCTTCTTCTCCGGACTACCTTCTTTTGTAGAGTTTTGATGACGATAGGTGTAGCGTCGACATTGGCCTCCTTCACCAAGCTTTTTTCTTCGTGAATGAAGTAGATTATTCTTTGGCTTTGAAGATAACGGGTGTAGCGCCGGCTTTTGACTTCCTTCTTTAAGCTTTCTTCTTCGTGAATGGAGCAGAGTCTTATTTGGCTTTGAAGACGACGAGTGTAGCGCCGACTTCTGGCCTCCTTATCCAAGTTTTCTTTTTTGTGATTGGAGTAGAGCCTTTGATCTTCAAGTGCGAGGATTCATGTTGATGATTTTTTGTGGACTAAGCGATTCCCTTGAGGGATGTGCTTGTCCGTGCCTCGTGAAGCTTCCAGTATTCGAGCGTAAGAGCTTCCTTCTTTACAGAGCCTCCCCTTCTTTGCTTCTTCGTCGACCTCTTGTGGCTTCCCCTTGCCCCACTATTTATAGGTGAATGGGAGGGGGTGTGAGAGATATCATAGGATCTTTTTTGTTTCCTTGAATATCTCTCCTCATAACTTCTAAGATTCATCCTTTATTTGCTTATGATGGTTATGGCATTTATTTCGGATTTATCCCGTTCACGACTCGATCTTTTGTGACTCCCAAGATTTTATTTCCTTTCTTATCTCGGGTAGTATTGGCGTTGATTGGGTCATATCTTTTGTGATTTGATCCTTTCATAACCATGTGATTCTTTTTCCTTCTTTGCCTTTAGTAGTTATGGGTTTGATTGGACTTGTTCCTTTCATGACTCGAGTTTGGTTTGCACGTAAATCGATAACGACTCGATCTTGTGTTTTGCCAATTGTATAGCTAGGACCGGTGTGGATCTACGTATGTGTAGATGCCTGCACTACCACCTTTTCCTTTTATATCTTTCCTTTTTCTTTTCCTCTTTTTTTCTTTGGCAGGCCGCACCTCCCTGAGGGTAGGGGGCCGTGAGCTTGCTAGGAGGGGCCAGTGGGCTCCACTTGAGGGTGTGCCCATCCGGCCCTCTTTTTTGGGTTGGGTTTGGGCCCCTTGTGCGAGGGGCCTGTGGGCCCTATTTGTAGATGGGCCCGAACAATCCTCTTTTGAGCCGGGTTTGGATCCCGTTTGTAGCAGGTCTCCATGCGGGCTTTTGGATTTGAGGTGGCCTTGTTATTAGTGGGCCGGGCCTCCTTATGTGGGATTTGGACAATGATTTTTTCATTGTCTATAGCCGCAACGAGTAGGAAGGCCCGGGAGGGCTCGAAGGGGCTGCACGGACGAAGGGAAGCTTCACAATCTCGGGAGGATCATAGATAAGTCGTACAAGCTCTTTAAGGGCTGCAGTCAATAATGGGTATCCCTGGGGTGCACCAAAAATCTGATCGCATGGGAGGCTTTTCCTTGCGGCTTTTTCCTTGCCGCGAGTCACGATCAAGGAGAGGGAGTCTGCGGCAGGCCTTGCACGGGTAAGGGAGGGGTTGGCCTTCGTGTGGGGAGGGAAAGAGGGAGAAAGAGAGGACCGGAGGCTACTTCCTCTCTTTCCTCATTTCTTCTTCTTCTCTTCCTTCTGCTTCTTCTTCAGTGATGCCTTTTACCTCGCGCTTTGTCGCTGATGATCAACAAAAAAAAATTTATCACTCTAAACAAGAAAAAGGGGGAGATGAGGAGAGGGGGGGGTGAAGATCTGGAGTCCACCAGATGCGAGGAATCCTTCTATGATCCAATTCAAGATTCGATACAATCAAGCAATTTTTTTTTTTATTTCAATCGTTCATATCCATAAAAAAAGAAACCCGACTCTTATATAATGAACCGGTGCACATGCATAACTATCCCTGAGCAAGGTGGGACTAAAAAGGTGAAAAAACGACTTGTAGCCTAAGTTAAAAAAAAAATCCTAATAATTGTGTTGAAATTGATAGATAAATAGTAAATAAATAAACGACTGCTAATGGGCTCTTAATGGGCCAGGCTTCTGGCGGAGGCTGACTACTCTTCTAGCCAGAGGAAGACAGATGTAGCTCTGACATGCATGTGATGTGTGTAAACCTGCTGAAAGGGTGCAGAAGGGCACATGTCCTCATCAGAATGCTAATTATGTGAGTGATATTGTAGTTCAAAGAAGTTATGGTATTTCAATGTTCCTTTGTTGTATTGTGTATATATAAGATGAATGTTATTTAAATAAGAAGAACAAACAGATCAAAAATAGTTTTTTCATTCTACTGTTTAATCTGCCTAGTTCCCCTCTCAAACCATCTGAACCTGTCTAGAGGGGTGGGCTGCATGAACGGCGCCAAACCACCTTCACCTTGATAATATTGCCATTGTATAGAAGGCTACTGTGATATGACCACCATTTGTCAAAAGAAGTGCACAAATTAAGCATGGAACCCTTGAATATAATGGAAAAATCCTTCTGTTTTGTAACTCTTATGTGACAAGTTACACCTTTTTTAGCACATTACTCAAATTGGACACTAATCCAACTATCTTTACATGCAGCCTTCACCTGCCACTTATGATGATGTCTTCAAGTCTATGTTTGACTACATTGACCATCTTTTTGGGATGGTTCGACCGAGAAAGCTGTTGTATATGGCAATAGGTGAACTGCAAAATATTTTTTATGTCCAAAAGTTTTCATAGTCAGTTTTTTAGTAGTTTGACATAAGTGTTATATATATCCAATCGTCGATTTGCAGATGGTGTTGCTCCTAGGGCTAAAATGAATCAACAACGCTCTAGGCGTTTCAGAGCTGCAAAAGATGCTGCTGAGGCAGTAAGCATTTGGTTATCTTTATTCAGAAGCATTGTATTTTAGTTTGTGTCAAAATATGTAGCCACAAGAGTTAATGTTTTGTTTCTTAGTCATCTGAAGAGGAAAGACTGAGAAAGGAGTTTGAGGCTGAAGGAAGAAGCATATCTACTAGTAAGAAACCTGAAACAACCGATTCAAATGTTATAACTCCGGGGACTCAGTTCATGTCTGTGCTCTCTGTTGCACTTCAATATTACATACATTTGAGACTAAACAGAACTTTTGGCTGGCAGTCTACTAAGGTTCGTATATGTTGTATATCAAGTAGGTGATCCCTGCCTTAAGGTCCTGTTAGTTTTCGGAGGCAGTATAATCATTGCTGCTTTTACTTCCTTAATTGCGTTGGTTTTCAGGACACTTCTCTCTCTAAATGTATTCATAGAGCTCTGCATTCGGTGATTATTTGAAGGTTATACTATCTGATTCAAATGTTCCTGGGGAGGGTGAACACAAAATCATGTCTTTCATCAGGCTACAACGCAATCTGCCTGGTTTCGACCCAAACACACGCCATTGTATATATGGGTTGGTGAGTTGGATATTGCTTGCATGATTACATTTATTTCCATGGTAGGCTTCTATTTTCTTTCTGTTTGATTCCTAATAGCCTTGTTATTTGCAGGATGCAGATCTTATTATGCTGTCTTTGTCTACTCATGAGGTTCATTTTTCGATTTTAAGAGAGGTCTGTAATACCTCTCCCTCATACACATGCATTTTTCTATATGAACACATCTAACATGCATCATGTATAAATTACAGCATCTAATGACCACATTTTCTAAGATATGCTGTCTCAAAAACTCTGCAACTGCCTGTGCAGGTGATATTGATGCCAGGACAACAGGAGAAATGCTTTACCTGTGGCCAAATTGGTCATTTTGCGGCCGAATGTAGAGGTAAATCTGATGAACAAGCTTCAGAGACGCAGAAGGCTACGAATGACCTCCCGATTCACAAAAAGAAGTATCAGGTGCTGTTTTGAATATACAAACAGTTTTACGATTTATCAAATCTTGAACCAATGTGTGTTTCTCCAGTCGCTTTTTTTTTAGTTTCATATCTTTGTACTCAATCAACTATTCAATTTGTTTAATCCTTCATGCTGTCAGCAGTTTCTTAACATTTGGGTTTTACGAGAGTACTTAAAGAATGATTTGAAAATACCTGACGCTCCATTTGAGATTAACTTTGAGCGGCTTGTGGATGATTTCGTCTTCCTATGCTTCTTTGTTGGAAATGACTTTCTCCCTCATATGCCCACTTTGGAAATTCGTGAGGTTTGTAGTCGGTTGAGTCTCAAACTTTAACTTATATTAGTTAAACATCATTAGAAGTTAGAGCTTGTGTTCTTCACTTGCATTGTTTAACATGCATTTGTTACTTGCAGATCATGAATTCTTATAGCAGTGATCTACAGACTTTGACTCTATTGAAAATTCTTTGATGTTTTAGGGTGCAATACATCTTTTGATGATTGTTTATAGAAGGGAGTTCGTTGCAATGGGTGGTTACCTCACAAATGCGGGTGAGGTTAGTTTTCACATACTTACATTTCATTAGGCTCTACAGTAGGAAAATGGTTTCTGTTTTTGCTTACCTCCTCCAGAGTCAATGGACTGGCACGGCAGTCATCATTGTAGGATGTTTTAGTTTCATACTTCGATTTCATGCTAGTTGTGCTGTGACTTGTGAGTGCTCATACTATCTAGGTAGAGTAAGCATTGAATAAAACGTCTCTTCTCGTATATTGCTTATCCCTAACTTAGTAAATAACACTCATCAATCCTTTTTTTTTATTTATTCTGAAGAGTACTCTAGCTGCAACGTATATAAATTTTGCGCTTTCTTCTCCTCTCAATGGTATCCATTGACTACATGGTAATTACAATGTGAATGACTAATATATACATAATGTGAACGAGTATATCTATTACATAATGGCCTTTTAAATTAAATAGTTATTCAATGAAGTTTAAACCTACACAATCTAATAAGGCATCAATATTTTTTTTGATAACCTCCAATTTGTGAACCTTGTGAGACTCGCCAATAAACACAAATAAAAAACCCCTTGATCACACATGTGTACCATCTCCATTAGGCACAATATTTTACAACCCCCCCAATTTGTGATCCATACATCAAAAGGCCAACATATGCACAAATTATAGTTTTAGTTTGTATCTGAAACTTCTAGTTAAGAAATTAAATATGGAGCCCAAACAGAGGCACAAATCAAAAGCCCCTTTGATCAAATCCCCAATCTCCATGTTTCACAAATCTCTCATGAATCTTAACTATATTTAACCAGGTAGAATCAAAACATGGACAATTAAAACATGCACTGCAGTCAACAATGAAAAAACAACACCAACAAATATCAACAATTTAAAATTTTTGAACCATGGATCAAAAAGCCAAAAATATTTTAAAAAAAATTCGTCATACTTCTTCTTAGAAATCCCAATTAATAATTTAAATACGGGGTTCAAACGTAGTCACAAATCACATCCCCCTTCATCAAAGTCCCCAATCTTCATTGATCACAAATCCTTCATGAATTTTAATTAGATTTAACCTTGCACAATCAAAACATGGACCTTTGAAACATGCTAAATAATAATAATAAAAAAAGAAATATAACCACAACAATAATCCAACAATTCTAAGAACAAAAGGACCAATACCAATCAAAATAAAAAAGGGAAGCGTAGAAACTATTGAACAATCACATATCATGATAGAAGAAGGAAGAACCACTTGCATATCACCATAGGAAGTTATAGCTCGCCAGAGCTCATCCTAGTGTTGGCAAATGGGGCAAGGAGATGGCAGGACGATCTCTGTGAGCAGTTGGAGGGGCGTACTATCTGGCAAATGGGGCAAGGAGATGGCAGGACGATCTCTGTGAGCAGTTGGAGGGGCGTACTATCACTGCAAACTGGATGCCTGATGTTCATTGCGATCAGGTGGCTGGAGGGATAATCGTCGACTCGTCGCGAGTAGTAATATTGAGTTGACGAAACCCTAACGTAGAGAAGAGGTGCTTGTGATCTGGACGAAGGATTGCGTGAAAATAAGTTTCTTACAGTGGGTAGGAAACTGATGTCTGACTACTTTAGGTCGACGTGGGTGTCTTGTGTTTTTGGGCCAATTGGGTAGATGAGAATCAAATATCCGAGGTAAATGTCAAAAAAAACAGGGTGAGACATCAAATTACCTAGCACATTCAATTCCTATGTCAATGTCCAACGAAAAGAACACGCCCTAACATATATGAATCACACCAACTTTTTGGTTGACAATAATATATGCTTATGTTGCTAATCAATAAGCAGAATCCTATTTGTCAATATAATAGGTACTAAAAAATAAATCCTTGAGTGTACGTGTATAGTTTGGTAAATAAAATTTGAGATTAATATGATATTTCCTAAATAGATCACACTATTGGAGCTTGATCAAATTTGAGGTGTTATGGCCTTAGTCAGTCATGGGCTAACTAGCTTGGAGGAACTTTTTTAATGAGCACTACTCTTTATATTGAGTTTCTGAGTCATCGATCTTGCTTTTTCATTTACTTTTTGCTTCTTTTTTGTGGGTATAGTAAACAAGACGATTGACTTGTTTTGTTTTAACATGTGCATTATTTTTTTGCTTTTTTTTTTTTAATTTCTGTTTGTACAACACAAAAAGTGGTTGCATTAATTTAGAATTTTTTTTCACATTAATGTTGCTCTAATTTTAGCCTGCTTCATGTGTTTAGGTTTCCTTGGAGAGGGTAGAGCATTTTATTCAGTCAGTTGCAGGTTATGAGGAGCAAATTTTTCGTAAACGTGCTCGTATACAACAGGTAATCCTATCCTTATTCGATTGACTCATTTTATTTGCCAATTTGGCTGACATTTTTCATCTTAATTTCATGTTTATTTCTTTGATACTGTGCATGTATTATAATTATATGGTTATGACAACTGGATATTTCGTAATTGAGTTACAAAATTTAGTTTAATGGCTTCTTGGCGATGCTGCTATATTTTAATGCAACTTTTACTATCATTTATGCTGCAAATTGTTATCGTATATTAGAAAGATTCTGACCATCTGTCATTAGCTAGTAATTAATGATGCACTTATGCGGAGCAAGAAGGGATGATATCTAAAAGATGCTGTTAAGTTCAGTCATGTTTAGATCAGATTCATCATTGTCAAGTGCTTTTGTAACAGGTGCCCACTAGGATTATAACTTATAAGTGTTGATTGACTCCACTAGGATGGACACCCGAATAGCATTATATCGATAAGATGGTAGAAACCCTAATGACAGATGGTGCACCTCTTTCCTTTTATCGTTCTTCTCTCTTCCATTTCTTAATAGTCTACGATATTCCTCTTTTTTCACTTTATTACCTTGCTATATTTTATTGAAAAATGTACAAGTTATTCTTGTTGTGATCGCGTGGAGATATGTGAGACTTCAAGGCTTTGATCTTGGGTATTTTCACCTTATCGTTTTTGATGTAGCAGAAACTAAAGAACGAATGCCCTCATACCACTTTGATGCGGTAATGCTAGGATCTGGAGGGTTTAAAGTGGAGCAGAAGTTAATGGAAAGGTGTCTGGTAATGCTAGGGATGCTGGTCTAAAAGGATTTTGCAATTGGATGAGGATTGATGGAGGAATTTAGGAAAATACATGCTGCCTGTTAAAATTTTGTAATAGAATTCCAGGATTTTGGAAGCCTATTGAACGTGTTTTGACGGGATCTTGGTTTCGAACAAAGAATTCTTTGAACTGGGAACTAGAAACATGCGAAGAACAAACTAATTGTGCGTAACATAAATATGAATAACAAATAAATGATATATACTAGGAGAGACTCACCTTTCGCTTCATCAAGACAACTCACCAAGTTATTTCCATGGCATCACACCTTGGGATGCGACCAAAGCTTCTAAGGCTGTGTTTGGACAAGCGTAAGCGAGCCTCCATCTACCGCTTATTGATTTTTTCATTTTGTGGCCTGCAATTTGGGTTTTTTCCGTGTTTGCAGAGCGGTGCTGTGAGCAGTGCAGTGATCCGGGACCTTTTTCCACGCTACTGAAGAGAGATAAACCACTGTGAATTGAGGCGGGGGGCTTGAATGCCTAGCGGGGCGGTGAACCATTTTGATGTGTGACTTGCTTATGCTTGTCCAAACACAGCCTAACCAAGACAATCATAGTAAATACTAAATACAACTAAAAGAGAAAATTCAATGGATTTGGTTGCTTCAGCTATGGAGGTCATAGGTCTATCAAAGTACAAAAATTCTTCATGATTCTCATTTGTATTCCTCTCCAAAAGAGGAGGGGGGGGGGGGGAATCTAGAATAGGTAAAAGAGGGAATGATTGAGCTAAGGTATCTTCTTCGATCTTCCTCCCATGATGCATAATATTCCTATTCAATAGGAATTTATCTTTCATCAAGTAAGGGGATCGACCATCCCATATGGGACTTTCTAGAGGTTAACCCACTTACTTTAAGATGATTCCTGCACTCTGGTGTTTAAAGTTGGGGGTCGGCCTCCTGTTTTTGAGATTTAGACTTTAGAGACCCAACTTCTTAGCTGCAAGCCTGCAGGACCTACTTCTTTTCAGGAATAACAGTTGGAACCTACAGGGTTTGTTGTTCCTATAAAATGGAAAGATATGATGTTCCTCGTCCTTTCTTCTTTTAATATGCATCATTCACTCTCGGTGTATATGAACTCGACTTGAGTTCCATGAAGTATCCATGATCTTAGCCACTGATCTTTTTTTGGCAGTCTACTGGTGTTGCATGCCTATCATCGTATGCTGTATCATTAGGGACGGAACCAAGGGGGGTCGTGGCCCCCCCAAAGTCGTAGAAAAAGTTATGTTGGCTAAGTAGAAATATCGGAGAAATCACCATAATTACTGCCCCCCCCCCCCCCCCCCCCCCCCCCTCATTCCCGAAACAGCTTTAGGAGCCACCTCCACCAATGTATCATACCCTTCCGGATGTCAGAATTCTACGTAAACTTTTTTTTTCAATAGATAATAATCAACTATATCGTTAAATGCTTATTCTTCTAGTTTGTGAACAATCAACCTCACTTTTTCTACCAGGAATTTGATGAGTATGTTACTGACAGAAGGCTTCATTCCAAACAACTTTATGAAAGGTGTTATCGTCACCATTTTCCTCTTGTAGTGAGTTTCCATCATGAATAATGCAATCATGAACGTTATTATCATCTTCAGTTTGTCCACAATATCCTTGATTTGACCTTTATAGTGCCACCACTATCAATGATAAGATTTTATACCTTATCACTACAACGAACTTGCATTTGGAAGATGTTGGTATGTGGTCGATATTCCTCCTCCACCTTAGGCGCCATCAGAATACGCCTTAGGACCATGGATCATCGCCCTTTGATAATACCTTCTTGGACAATCTCTTGATTCTATTCTTCAGCCTCCGGTGTTTTTTTAGGCTCTTCTCTTTAGTGAGTTACCGAGTTGGACATTGTAATGTAAATTGAACTCACTACACTTGAAGCAATATACCTATTTTCGTATCACGTCTTAGAGGATTTTCGGTGAATGCCTTCCCCCTTGCATCACTGATAGTTATAGGATTCTGATGTCCTACTATAAGATTTGAAGGCATGGTCCTTGCTATCCTGATATTGTTAGGAACCCTTTGCAGACTAGACTTCCTGGCTTGACTGTCGAACCGATTGGTAGAATGATGCTTTCGTTATTGTTGATCTTTCGGGCCATCTGAAAAGCCTCATTTACCCCGTAGAGGCACAATGTGGTCATCTCTCATTAGATTGTCAATCAGAGTTCACTTCTGAACTTGGAGAGTAGCGCTGGTTGTCCTTTAATATGCTGCATCAGATGTTGAGCTCATTAGTTTTCTCCATGTACTCTCTAGCCATCACAAATCTCTGTCGCATTATAACTAGTTGATGGGAAAGATGTCTCTCATAATCTGAAGGAAGTTACCTTTGTTTCATGCAAAACTTCATCTTGTCTTAGTGCTGATCAAGGCTTTAACCTTGTTGTGCCATGTGTTCCTCGATGCTTCATCACTAGGTACCCGTGTGATCCTTCAACTTCATCATAGCCAATCGACTTGCCTCTAGCCAGACATACCATACCACTTGAAATATCAAAATAGTCCTCTATGCCTATCATCCAGGTGCTTTGATTTGCATCTTCTTCGTGATATCTTCAAAGCCATCACAATCATCACCTTAATCATGCCAAGGGTTTGGTGGATGTTATAGAAAGATTCCCCCTAAGGTCCATCATAGTTATGAGGGTATTGAAACACCGTTTGTTGATGTTTCACACCTCTCCAAGAAGACTCGGAGAAGCCCCATGAATAGCTTAGTTCCCTACTTCTAATTCTCCAAGTTTATACCATGAGTTGGTCACCTTTCTTTTTTGATCTTTCTCTCTAGAAGGTTGATCTACTTTTAGAGGAGTTCCATGTTCACTACGAATCTCTGAAGTAGACTTGCCCATCAGGGTCCGTAAACTTGTTAAGAATTTCATCTCTTCGCGCTTCTATATAGTCAAAACTATAGTTTTTGCCGCTTCAGATTGCGATGGTCTAGACTTAACTTCGCGAAGGATTCCTTGATGTTTCCTTGCAACCCGCAATGGTTTGATGACGCAGACAAGACCTAACTTGGTCACTGCATTCACTAAATAGCATGGGTTAAAACCTAACAAATTAAATGCAGACAAACCTAACAAATTAAGATGCGATAATATCACTGAACGAAACGAAATTCAGCATATAACAATATTAGTCGCAGCAATAGATAACTAATTTAAAAGAAGGGCATGCATCAGATTTTAATAGAAAATAGGGCTATAAGTGCTTGCTAGGGTTACTGATAGACTAAATATAACAAATATGATGATTAGGCATATTTGGGGCTTCAACTAAAGATGAAATAGGGAGGGATTCGGTTGCGATGCAGAGCGGAGGCAATGGAAAAAGGTGAAAATGATGCAGAAGCGGAGAAAAGATGAACAAACGGATAGATATTTCTTGGGGTTTCCGCCATAGGTCGATGTGAGGATGCGCCGATGATCCCGCTCACAGAGCAAGGCCGGACGTCGAGTGAAGCCTAATTTTTCAGAAGAGCAAATGAAGGCCTACGCGAGGCGAAATTGCGGATCCGAGGCGAAGTCGAGGAAGCGGCGGGGGTCTGGGACACACGTCTCTCCCGAAAGCTCTCACGCAGAGGCACAAATTTCAGCAATGCAAAGGATCTGAATTTTCTTCTTCCTTTGCTCTTTTTGTAAAACTAGGGTTTCGCCATGGAGGGTTTGGATCAAAGGAAAACGGAAAAGGGATGGTGGGGATTTGTTTGGCCAAGAAAGAAAGGAAAAAGAGAGGGAAATAAGGGGGAGATAGAGAGAGAAGGGAGGGGACGGCACAAGAGAGCTGGGTGCCTTGGGTTCCGCACGGACAAGGGGATGGAAAGGGTGGGCGCGGGTTGGTCACGGAAAAAGAGAGAGAGGGAGCAACATCTCATGGTGAAGCCCTATTGGGCTTAAGATAAACCCAATTAACCCTAATTGAAGCCCAACAAGTGCCATGTTATCAATATTTAAGTTATCTAACCATCGGTTTCGAGACTTAATTTCGTCCATTGGTACCCCGCGAACACACACACATACACCCATATTTTATTAATATAATGCAGAAAACTCATCCGAAAAGGTCCGGATTCAATCCGAAAAGTCATCGGATGAGATCATGAACATCCCCCATGAATTGGGCAAAAACATGACTAATAAAAAATACAGAAAATATGCCAAAAACATAGATAATAGGCCAAAAACTGAAGAAAATGACTAAAAGTCCCTATGTGACAAATATTCTCCACAAATAAAATAGAAACTACTGAAATAAGAGTATATGGCATCGAATTGAAGATGCGGCAATGATCTGATGGTGCTGATCAGGTCTGCATCATTTGATCTATCATATTCTTTCTTTTTCTTCATCTCTCGGTCATTTTCAGTCCGCTGAAATTAAAATTATGTACCGTCTATTTTGCTGAAAACACCCTTTTTATCCTCCATATTGAGACTTGATTGGGCCCTAGCGATCGTAGTTTCATGAGAACCTGTCGAGTGCCCCTATGATAACTTGTATGCTTTTATCATAAAATTTGGTGTTAAGCCTCATTAATTGTTAAATTCTGCAGCTGTCCCTTATTTTTTATATGATGAAATCAAATGTTTTTGGGTATAAATCTTACTTGTGTTAAGATAATAGTGCAAGGCCATCCTTGCCTACATCATTAGTTGAGACCAATTTTGGGAATCAAAATTTGATCGTTTGAGTCCTTTCAGGGCAAAACGTATCTTTGTTGAAGATTGCAAAGATTATACTCTGGTGAATATTGAGAGTGAGGTTAAATATTATTTGAGTATCCCATGATAATGGTTGTAAAGATCATATTATGATGAGGATTGAGAGATCAAACAATACTTTACTTGCTCATCAATGGATGCTTACATGTTGTGAATGATGGAAAAAAATACTGCCAAGAATTAAAATTTCAGCAATTTTAAAAAAACGGAATAATTTATAATAAAATAAGAGAAACGGATTCAAAGTTTGTTTTTTGACTGAAATGGATCTATACACAACTTCAATTGGCGTATAGTCCATACACCAATTGAAGTGGCGTATAACTTGCTCCGTTTCCCACCATACCCTATTATACACCACTGCAATTGGTGTATGGACTATACACCAATTGAAGTGGCGTATAAACGATGTACAAATGGCGTTTAACATGGGTATAGTGGGAATGGGGTCTCAGGCTTGCAAGTTATACACTTCAATTGGCATATAGAATATACGCCAATTGGAGTGGCATAAAAATCCGTTTCTGCCAAAAACTAAACTTTGAATCTGTTTTCTCTTATTATATCATAAATTAATCCGTTTTTGAAAAATTGCTTTGAAAATTTTGGTTACTAAATTTACACGAGTCATTTTCTGATTAGACCTTCAGATTGATGTTAGTGTGGTTAATATGTTGTTGTAGTCTTGTTGATATAATTTATTTTATTTTTTTATTTTTGAAGGATATGGGTAAATTTTTATTTCAATATCACAAGATTGTGTACAGAATGATAACAAAAAGAAGCAGTTAGGTACAAACTTTTACATGCAGTAATTCAGCTCCCTCAAATCTTGTCTTGGAGGCCCAGCCTTGCTTTATACCAAGTAAGAATGTCTCTCGTACAAATGTAGTCAAATTTCTTTATCTATCCTTTTCATTTCTCCTTCCCTTCTACTTTTGTCCAATTCAGTTGGCAGCTAAGTTCTTGATTACTATCTCACCATGGTTCCATATTGCATTCAAGCCTTTCAAGGTAATTAATAGCAAACATCTCACCAATATGTTTTATTTTTTTGGTCTACCGAATTGACAATCAAAAGAAAAGATCTAGCCAAAATGTTTTGGGTCTTTGGTATACCGAAATAACAATCAAAAGGAAATATCTCGCCAAATTGTTTTGGTTTTTTGGTCTACCAAAATGACATAGGATGCAGAAAATGTTATTACACGTTTCAGCCAATTTCATGCATTCTTGTTATTTATTTGATCACATTTGTGCATTTCAATATATTTATATTTTTACTTATGAAAACAGCCATATATATTAAGATGGTAAATTTGTGATAAATTCTGGGTAGATCAAATGGCAATAGATCGTGGCACGGAAATGAATCTAATATCCAGCCCACATGTTGTGGATTGTTCAAATTAAGGTCCTTCATGGTTAACATGAACTACTTACGCAAGCACAGATGCCCATTTTTACATTTTGCACTTTGGTCTTTATTTACTCAAGTATTTTCTACGATCAAATCCTAGATGTAAGTATGTAACAAAGAGATCAAATTTAGACCTGTGCTTTGCTGAATCTTAAAACTTATTCAATTGAATGTTGAGTTTTCCATTCTTGGCATATTTTGATTATTCTTTTTGGTTGACATGTTTGTAAGCCTTTTTCCCTTTCTCAGACTCGATCGTAGATAACATATTCCCCTTTATTCCTGTGGAATGCATGGAATCATCGCTCCTTGAATCTCACCTATATTGTTCATGCTTTCAGCTGCCCACCTGTTTGTCATAGGTGTTTGCATGACTGTTCCTAGTTTCTGCTTAGCTTATCATTGAAGTTTGTTATATCAATTTTAATGTAAACTTATGTTAATTTGGTCACAGGCAATAGGGAATAATGAAAAGATGAAGCTTAGGATGAAGGAAGAGAATTCTGAGTTGCCCCAGTCTCTATCCACAGACAAGGTCTCTTCTTTTTTTCCTTTTTTTGATCTTTCACATTCATGAAATTTGCATGAACATGGACAGTAGTTCTTGATGAACCATGTGTAATTTGTGCAAATTATATTGAAGCAGTGGAAGTTTCATGTAAGGGTAGCATAGTAATTGTTCAAATTTTGATCAGAACATTTTAATGACTTATTAGTTTCGTCACTTATTTTGAGAATTCAATCTCAGCATCAAGTAGGAGACATTTCTTATGACTTAAATAGATCTTAACCACTTCACAAGGATCACAGGGCTCAGTCTGCAGATTGCATCATAGTCAGGAAGAGATACACAAGTGGAAAACCTGAAAAGGTACCTGATGATGATGATAATTGGAGTTGCAACATGAACACTTAAATCACAAGTCGAGAACAGGCATGTTAAGAAAGGAAAAGCTAAGTAATTCAGTGATAAGCAGTGATAATAAGTAGAAGAGAATAACAAGGGCACATGGTCCACCCCCCTGGTATCCCAATAAAAGACATTGTTTTGAACATTAAGGGCTTAAACATTCCCTCAAAGTAGGGAGTGTCAGCAAACCTCATGAGAAGCTATTTTCTTGAATTTGGTGGGGTGGTTGGGTTTTGACATTATTCATAGCTTAGTAAATGTAATTTTTGTTGAGCTTCGTTTATTCCATAATGTGGGTCCTATATTACTTATGATAAATGAGGTGAGTCTATACCTATAAGTTACTTTGTACGTGAATTAGGTGAATGGGATGAGACTGATTTATGCACATGGGATCTAAATCACCTGCAATGGTGGAGACACGAAGGAGCGAGGGGGGCAGCCCCCTGAATTTTGAAATTTTTGGTGGGGGTGTTGTCTAGGGTGAAGTGATCATCCTCACCAAAAATCAACAAATTCTAGAACTTCTAGGGTCATCAAATGTGCTAGGCAAAATTAACGGTTACAATGAATGGTCGATAAAGGTTCGAACATTTGATGACCCTATAAGTTTTAGAATTTGCTGATTTTTTGTAAGGTTGATCATCTTACCCTAGAGAACACATCCACCAAAAATCATCAAATTCAAAAACTTCTAGGGTGGTAAACTACGCTTGAGGTGTAGTAACGAAGCTACACCTCAGGTCTAGGCTCCCTTTTCCATATATATATATATAGATAGATAGATAGATAGATAGATAGATAGATAGATAGATAGCGAGAGAGAGAGAGAGAGAGAGAGAGAGAGAGAGAGAGAGAGAGAGAGAGATGAGCTGTCACCCTATTTTCGCCGAAATTGGCTTGCGGCTTATTTCCCACCTAGATGTTTTTTTTTTGAATTTTTTTTTGTGATCATCTACATATTGTTAGATAATCATCCTCGCGAAAAATCATCAAATTAGAAAACCTCTAGGGGGGTCAAATAAACATTTCTTAATAACGGGTGAAATAGACGGTTATAAACCGTCTACATAATTGACCCCCAAAGGGTTTTCAAATTTGATAATTTTTTGTGAGGATGATCATCCAACCATCAATAGATGATCCATAAAAAAAATTGAAAAAAAAACTTTCGGTGGGAAATAAGCCGCTAGCTAATTTCGGTGGAAATAGGCTTGTGGCTCATTTCCCGTTTCCTCTCTCTCTCTCTCTCTTACTAATGGAATCTTACTAATGAAGTTACAAACCGCCTTTTACCTACCCTAGAGGTTTTAGAATTTGATGAAACTTGGTGGGGATGCTATCTATGGTGAGTTGATCATCCTCCCCAAAAATCATCAAATTCTATAACCTCCAAGGGCATCAAATATGTTATTCAAATTAACAGTTAAAATGAACGGTCGATAAAGCTTCTAACATTTGATGCCCCTAGAGGTTATACAATTTGTTGATTTTTGGTGAGGATGATCAACTTGCCATAGATAGCATCCCCACCAAGTTTCATCAAATTCTAAAACCTCTAAGGTAGGTAAAAGACGGTTTGTAACTTCATTAGTAACCATTCCATTAGTAAGAGTATCTCTGCCCTATATATATATATATATATATATATATATATATATATATATATATATAATACAACACTACACCACGTCTAATAGTGAATTCAAATGCTCTTTCTATATTGGTTCTATTCTAAACTCTTTAAGTCCGTGTTCTTTGTAAACTTCCAATCCCTATTAGAGCTACATCGGAACATGCCACTTCTTGTTCATAAGCTTTTAATTGAGCTGATATACCTCTTATACATTGATCCTTTTTATTTGGGGGGACTACCCGTACATGATCTTTCACATGACAAATAAAATCCTCCTACAGGATTTTATATTGGTACAAATTCTTTTGAAATTTGAAGAATCATCATCTTGAACCGGACTGTCCTCAATCTCCATATATCCATATCCTGGTAAAGATATAATTAGTCTCTCTAGTGCTCTTTCAATGAAAGATTCCTTATGATGGTCCATCTTTATCAGATTATTCTTGCTCTATACTCCTAGTTCTGTTTGAGTGTATTACGGAAGTTTTACTAGCTTTTTCTACCATATATACATTATATTTCATACATATTCATCTGTCTTGTATACATGTATTCTTTCATCCATTCTATAAGCTTGTACATGGATTCTAAATTCTGTGTACTTGCACTCTTTTATACAGTGCATTAGCCATGTGCATGTGCTATGGGTCCTTTGTAATGTACTGCATTCTCTCCAACATTTACTCCTTTATTATAGGCTGTGATGTTTTTTTATCTGCATTTTGTTTATTAATAATGATACTGGTCTTCATGAATATGATTTCAGACTTTTGAGCTCACCCAAGTAAAACTTTGTCTAATGTACTTTGCTATTTGTAATATAATAGGAAGTATTTGGTGGTTTTCTATCTGTTCTTATGGTAGACTATGATATTGATTGTGGCTTCTTTTTCAGATAAAGTTAGGAGAAATTGGGTATAAGGAAAGGTACTATGATGAGAAATTTGGAACATACAAGTCAAGGTCAATTGATGATGTCAGGAAAGAAGTTGTAAGTTACTGGTTATCAATCCAATAGGAGTTTCTACCCAATAAATGTTACAGCTATTTTGAAATGAAGGTGCCCTCCATATGTTGTCCAAGATTCCCTTTTTGAATGCCTGTAGGATAAAGCTTGAAATGGAATGCATATTTTAGTTTCCCATTCGTGTTTGTTTTATTCAGTAAAATAATTATGTAAATTTCTAATGGAAAGCTAGAACTGTTGATCTTCTCAAAATCAGTGATCTGATCTGCAGTATCATATGTTGACTTGAAACAATTGTAGGGAAGATTTGCATCTTCCAAATGTTCATATCACTACTATTATATGAAATTGTTATGGTTTTACTCTATCTTATTTCTACATTTCCAAGTTAATGATTATTTATTGTAGATGAGAAGTATTGTTTATTTTCATGGATATTATTGGCTTGACAAATTAAGAATTTCATCTCCTTTGTATATTTACTTTAGTATGGATTCAGAGTAGGATATTAGAATTGCACAAATTTATGTGATTTGACAATCAAAATTTCAACTCCTCATATAGTCATACGTGTCAATTTAATATGATATAATCACCTCGTGAAAGATGAATTCAGAGGCGGAGTCACTGAAAAAATGAATACAGGGCAGAAATAGAGAGAGAAACATTGCCTGATCAGAGAAAATCTTGTAAGCATGAATATGTTGACTCTAATGTTCATCTTGGTTTTGAAGTAGCCCATCCACTTCACACTCTCGATTGTGGGAAAGGAGAGATAGACTAATAGATATACTAGTGCATGCCTGTGCCTGTCGGCACTGCAGCAGGTCGCCTTCGGCGGCAACACATCTGTTGGCACTGCAGCAGATCACCTTCGGTGGCAACACACCTGAACGCCTTCTGCAACAAAACACGTTCGACGACAACACCGGCATTCATAGGGACATCCATTTCCTCTCCCGTGCCAATTGGCATGAAGCGGGCACCTTCGGCTCGACCAACTCCCCCTCCCCCTATAATTGATCAATGACAGCTGTCTCTATTTGAATGGATTCCTCGAGATTGACGCGATGGTTTGGGGCGGCCAAAATTCAATAGGCGGGTTTATAGCCGTTGATGCGAACAATGATCATGGGATGAACAGTCAGGTTTAGTGCAGTTTAAATGGGCAGGGATTTTAGGGGTTTAGTGCAGTTTAAATGGTTAGGGAGGGAGTTGGTTGACGGGGAAACATAGATCGTGCGTTGATTTTTGAACAAATGGACGGGGAAATATAGATCGTGCGTTGATTTTTGAATGAATGATTAGATCTATTTGGTTCATTTTTGTCCAGTCAGCTTGTCCTAGTCAACTTCCGTTTTGTCTAGTCAGCACAAAACCGACGTGCGATGTTATATAGATGTGAGGTTTTTAGTCAATAAAGAAGGTCGATCCATCTCATTTGAGACTTCACAGTCAACAGTGAACCTCACGCTTTAGGAATAATCCCACATTGCTAGAAATGTTCACTGGTATCAGCACAGGAACAAAAAAAAGAACAAATTTGAATGAGAATAATAAGAGAAAGGATGTGAGGGTGGGGTGCGGCGGTTAAAGATTGATGTTTAAAGAGGGGCAATAACTGCAATTACTTAAAATACTACCTCCAAGAGTTTGCATTTTTTTATTTTTGAAGATAAAAATGTTTTTTATCCCCTCGGTAATAGAAAAAAGTAATTTTAATAATCTTCGTCACCTGACTACATACAAAGACGATCATTACTCAGTAGATTACTGATTATTTCAAAACGCTAGCTAACGAAACATAAAGCCACTAATTAGCTACATGGTAATTACTGCCCTGGTCCCCAAGATCATTCACTTTTATAAATACCAAAAATCCAAACCCCTTCGCGATCAATCACCACCAGTAGACAAAATCAAGAGAGGCCATCAAACAGATTATTTAATCCGATAAGAGTGTAGGCATCAAAATTTGATCAAGTTTTGAAGGCTTCAAATCTGGCTTTAGTCCTAGAGACTTGGAATTTTGGCTAAGCCCGTGAGGCATTGAAATTTGACTAAGTCCGAAAAACCTAAAATTTCATCAACCTTTAAAGCTCTAAATTTGGCTAAGTCCCAAAGACTTAAAAATTTAACCAAGTCCCAAAGACTTGAAATTTGGCTAAGCTCGGGAGACATCAAAATTGGACTAAGTATGGAAGACTTAACTTAACCAAGTCTTGAAGACTTTGCTAGGACTAGGAAAAATCAAAATTTGGTTAAGTCCAAAAGACTCCAATGAATAGAAATGAAGAAAGAGAAATAAAGGATAGCTGACCTTGACTAGGGCCCTGGCCGGCCTTGACCAGAGCCTTGGCCAGGCCCCTAGCCGACCTTGGTCAGTCCCTAGGTTGATATTGGCTAGAGGAAGGAGAAAGAGAGAAGAAAGAAAGATGACCAGATTGATAGCTCGAGCGCTTCCATCAAGGCATAAGGCCAATTGGTCTTTGAATGTCTCCATTATGGTCAGCCCTTTGAGAATTGATAGCTCGAGAGCTTCCACGGATCCAAAAAACTAGCCAGTCAGAATGCCTAACTCGAACATTTTGAGAAGTCGCAATAATAGTTGCATACGTCTTGAAAAGATAAGAGACTATCGAAGGTGAATAATCACAGTTGTGAAGCTCAAAGAGATATGATACTTTCTCTTGATAGTAATTGCCCTCCATAGAGCAAACTCGATACTTGGCAAAATAC
Organism: Chamaelirium japonicum; assembly: GCA_947650365.1. Taxonomy (NCBI): domain Eukaryota; kingdom Viridiplantae; phylum Streptophyta; class Magnoliopsida; order Liliales; family Melanthiaceae; genus Chamaelirium; species Chamaelirium japonicum. The sequence continues at coordinate 11,412,358 of OX393557.1, forward strand.
AAAAAGAAGCAAATTACGCTTATGAAGTCTACTTGAGCTCAACCTAAGTACAACTTTACCGACGCAAATTACTTGGTAAATTTCCAAAGAGATACTTATCTCTCCAATAGAAGCAAGGAAGGTGTTCATCTCTGGGCACCATAGGTCGCACAAAGCCCTATACATACCATCAGGTCTGCAATATTCATAGCAAGCTGGCTCTAACATGTTAGCCAAATTTTTGGTAGTCTCCCGGCTACGCAATGCTTCAAATGTCTCACTCATCCATTCTCCAAAACCGCTAAGATATTGGATATCGCCTCGACCGCGAATCTCCTCTCCATCAAGTAAGCCCTAAGGTGGTCTTCGAAGCGACTTGAGGAATGAGTACCATCTCATTCAGCGACCGCTGTGTGATGGAATGGAAAAGTGAGAAGCAACATGATGTCACATCGACTGATGGACCTAGTTGTCGTCTTCTCAATCTCATGACATTCACCATCGCAACTCTCGTGCTCGAGGATTCGCAAGACAGTCAAAGGAATTAGACCATTCTTCGAAGTCTATCCATACTGCTTGATCTTCGCGAAAATGAAAGCGAGATATGTAACTCTGCGCACTTCTTCCTCATCTAGCCAACCCTCAACTTGCATGGCGACATACTAATCTTGAGTGCCCATACCTGTGGACAAAAGCCTAAGTCAAGATCTCACATCAACATTGAGAAGGTAAACACTGGCCAAAGTCTGAATATCCTTCACAAAAGAGCCAAAATTGGCTAAAGTCCAAGAGCAAAGAGAAATGAAGAAAATATTCTACGACTGGAAGACTCAGAATCTCACCAAACTCAAACACCCTGAAATCTGACTAAGTCCGGGACACGTCTGTGACACTCAGAAAGAAAATTGAGAGAAAAAGGAAAAAAGGGACCAGGCTGGCCCTGATCAAAGGCTTGACCGACCCTAACCAGAGGCCTAGCCGACCCTGTCTAAAAAATCTATAAGTCTGAAAGACCATAAGTCAGACATGCTTGAAAATATTTTAAGCTTGGGAGACCATGAGTCTAACAGACTTGATGATATTCGAAGTCTAAAAGACTTGGAACATCGTCAATCCTGAGAGGTCCAGATTTGGCTAGGTCTCGAAGACTTTTCTAAGCCCGAAAGTCTAGCGATTTTCATTTGGAAGACCCAGGAGTCGGCTAAGAAAGGAAGGAAAGGTGCGAGAAAAAGACAAGGGTAAAGACAAAAACGTAAGAACGGGAAAAAAGGGAGCACCCCCCCCCTCTTTGAGCTTTGGTCAGCACTGGCCAGGCTCTTGGTCGGCCCTGGCCAAGAAACCCCACGGCCAAAGAAAAAAAAAAGGGAAATAAAGGAAAAGAAAGAAAAGGATAAAAAAGGAGAAAGGAAGAAATAAAAAAAAAGAGATCAAAAGCAACAAAAAACATCGATCTAGAAGCAAAAAGAAGAAAAGAGATCAAAATCATGGAAAAGCATCGATTTTGAAGCAAAAAAGAAGAGACAACAGATCAAACACATTGATTTAGAAGCAAAAAGAGAAAAAGAAAGCAAGAAAAGAGATATAGTTCATGAAAAAGCATCGATCTAGAAGCAAAAAGAAGAAGAAAAGAGATCAAAATCATGAAAAATCATTGATTTAGTAGAAAAGAGAGAAAAAGAGAAGTAAAAGAGATATGGTTCATGAAAAAACATCGATCTTGAAGCAAAAAGAAGAAAAGAGGAAGAAAGAAGATCGAAATCATGGAAAAACTAAGAAGAAATTACCCTAGATCGATGCTTTGAATCCGATCTCCTCTCTGCAAGAAGAATCAACTAGTAAGATGATTCTTGCAAACCTTGAAGGGTGACCTTTTGGATCAACCAAACTCCAAAAGAGTCTTCAAGCAAAAGCTAGGAGAAGGAAAGAGGTCTATTTTTTGATAAAAAGACAAGCTGTACCATCATTATTTAAAAAAACTTTGGCGGTTTTATTAACCCCCTCATTTAGCAGGCTCCTAAAAAAAAGGGGGGGGGGGGGGACTAGTCAAGGCTAGACCCTCCTCGCCTCTTACTTGACCATCCATCCTTTAGGGAGCAATTTGTAGATATCAGAATTTGATCAAGTCTCGAAGACTCCAAATTTGGCCAAGTCCCATAGACTTGAAATTTTGGTTAAGCCTGGGTGATATTAAAATTTGACTATGTCCGGAAAACTTAGAATTTCATTAAGCTCGAAGGCTTTAAATTTGGCCAAGTCCCAAAGACTTGGAAATTTAGTTAAGTCCCAATGACATAAAAATTTAGGGTTAATGTGTAAGAGGTCCCTGACAACATATCCATCCCGTGAACAGGACCCCATAAAGTTATTTTAAGCCTAAGGTCCCTGCCTTTTTTGGTAAACCTGAAATTAACCTTTCCCTGCTCTCTTCTCCCATCTCTCCCTCGATGCGACCACTGCTGGTGCATCGCACCCCACCCCGACAGCAGCCACCACCGGTGAGGAGGTGGGGCTCCGGCTGGTGCATCGCACCCCACCCCGACGACAACCACCGCCGGTGAGGTGGGGCTCCGATTGGTGCATCGCACCCAACCCTGACGGTGGCCACCGCCGACCAGTGCATTGCACCCCAGTCCAACGGTAGCCAAGGTCGGTGAGGAGGGAGGAGGTGGGGTTTGGCAGCGGTGAGCAGCGGAGGCGGGCAGATCTGGCCAAGTTCGGTGTTCATTGGTTCGGTGGCATTACAAAGAAAATTTAAAACACAGTAGATGGTATTTTTCGTCTACAAGTTTTCAGAGTCCTTCAACTTAATCGGTCTCTTTGTCAGGGACGACTCACTAAGTCCCCCAAAAATTTAGCTAAGCCAGGGAGACATCAAAATTTGATTAAGTATGGAAGACTTAGCCAAGTCTTGAAGACTTTGCTAGGACTAGGATACATCAAAATTTGGCTAAGTCCAAAAGGCCCCAATGAAAAGAAAAGAAGAAAGAGAAACACAGGATAGTCGACCCTCACCAGAGGTCTGACCGACCCTTACTAGAGGCATGGTCGGCCCTGGCTGACCATGGCTAGAGGGAGAAAAGAAAAGGAAAAGGAGAAGAAAGAAAGAAAATGAAAGAAAGAAAGAAAATAAAGAAAGGAAAGAAATGAAGAAAAAAACAGAGGAAGAAAAGAACAAAACCATATTCTAAGTCTGGAAGACCATAAGTCTGACAGACTATGCATCTTGCTGACTTAGGAATATTCTAAGTCTGGAAGACTTGAAGGGAGAGAGAGAATAAAGGAAGAAACAAAAGAAAGAAAGAAAGAGAAAAAGAAAAAGAAAAAAGGGGCTTAGCCAGCCCTGACTAGGGGCCAGCCTAGGGTTCCTGGCTGGCCCTGGTTAGGGCCCTGGCTAAAGGAAGAAAAAGAGAAAGAAATAAAAGGAAGAAAGAAAAGGGAAAAAAAGAAAAGAAAAGAAAGGAAAAGGAAAAGAAAGAAAAATTTCTAAGTCCGGAGACTAACTTTGACATACTAGAAAATATTCTAAATCTGGAAGACTATATACCCGCTAGACTCAGAAATATTCTAAGTCTGGAAGATTGTACCTGACTAAGTATCTGACAAACTTAGAAAATATTCTAAGTCTAAAAGCCTTGGTCAGCCTTGACCAGAACTCTGGCTAACTCGAGTAGGGACCTTGGCCGGCACCGATGTCAGGGACTGCCAAGTACAAAAAAAAGAAAAAAAATTTGACCAAGTCTGGAGGTTGGAGAAGGAAAATACCCCCATCCTTACCATTCAAAATCTATGTATGAGTCAATAGATGATGCTTAGAGTTGCACATACCACATCTTTCAATACGCCGACATACAAGGCCGAAGACAACCCAAGTGTAAGTTTCTACAAATGAGTTTACTTGGGAGGCTGGGATCAATGGACTCACTTGATCCATCAAGTTAGAAAGATGATCGGATTACGAGTCAACATCATCGCGTTCAAGTCGCAGTGAGCCGACTCGGATTCGACACTCGAACCACAAGTCAATCAAGCCATACCAGTTCACCCAAATGAGTATCCCCATCGTAAAAAGAAAAATGGAGGGAGAAGTTTGAAATTCAAAAGAATAACCATCAGTTAGAGTTACAAAAATCACTTGTAGTTATTACTTATTTCAACTATTTAAGGAAGTTATGAAACCACTGGGAAGTTATTCCAACCATCCAAGGAAACCACTTGGATAAGTTATCTCAACCACCTGAGGTAGTTATCGCCTGCGATAACTACCTTGGCCCTTATAAAAGGAGGTGAGAAGAAAGAAAAAAGGGTGAGGTCTTTGATATAAAAGAAGACTCTACAAGAGTAGACTTTTGAGATACAAGAATAGTCTACAAAGCTTCCACCCAAGATACTTCAAAGATCCAATAAATTCCGGAGAAGAAGAATCGAAGATTGAAACAAGCCAAAGCAAGATTGAAGATCGAAGAAGAAGATTGAAGGTCAAAAAAGAAGGATCAAAGATCGAAGAAGAAGATCGAGGGAAGAAAATATCCAAATCCAAAACAAATTGAAGAATGAGTGAAGAAACAAGAAGAAGAAGAGTAGAGCAAAGCCTCTAGCCGATCACGTGTGAAGCCCGGAATGATCAAGCACCGCAAAGCTCTTCTTTTTTTCTTCCTAAACTTGTAATATTTGTACTTCGAAATTGAGTATCAAAGGATCAGAAATGGATCTCCCCACAATCTTCTGATATACTTGTATTCCGCTCCCTCGAAGCGAGTCCTTTTGAAATTTGTACTTGAGTAAAACAAAATTTGCTCATACAAAGAGCCATTAAGCAGAAGGCTGTCTTGCGTCTGATCAGTATTCTAGCAGAGGTCTTGTAGTTTTCTAACTCTGCAAGATTGATGGAGTGATGGTTCAAATCAAAAGTATTCTCTTTGTAATCACTAACCTCGGTCCTTCCCCTTCTCATCATCTGGATGGTTCAGTTGTCAACGTCTAATTCAAGCTTGTGCACGTAGTTCCCTTCTAGGAGCTTGTGTATCTTGCCATTCATCTTTAGCATTGTCTACACCCTTTCTTAGATTCGTAGATACATATTGGTGCTAAAAAGGGCACGAAATCCCTAGTTCCAAGTATCTGGCAGTCGAGAGCGATGTTAGTGTCAAACAGGTTGAGGCTGGTAATATAGGGCCCTGGAGGGCTATCATGGGATTCATTCCAGGCAAAGAGATAGTCACATACACACACACACACAGATGGGATTCATTCCAGGCAAATAGATATACACGCATGTGTGCGTGACACACACACACACACACGCGTGCGCGCGGGCGCACACACACACACACACAGAGAGAGAGAGAGAGAGAGAGAGCCTGGTCCTGGGCCTGTTATAGATAGAGATTTGAAAGAGGGAGTGAGAACCTACCATTGGTTAAAGTTTGTTTCTTAAATTTTATATTTTTGAATTTGTAAAGTTAAAACAAACTTATTTTTCTCTCTCATTTCTAGTTTGTATTATTCATACATTATTTGATGGTTCTGTTAAATCACATGCATAAGCTAAAAGTGGTGTTCTTATATCTGGACTGTTGTATCTGTGGCACTAAAGTTAAGACTTATTATTTAAAGCAACGGTTATGGTAGAATGCTGTCAGCTTGCCCATTCTCAGATTATTGTGAATCATGATACAAGAGATCTGCTTGTGCAATACTTTATTTGTGAATTTACCGTTGTTCAATAGCACTTCATAAAAAATGTGTTATCTTACTGCTATTGTTAATCTCTTTATACCTGTATCGATACATGCTCTATTTATCAGGTCCAGAAATATATTGAAGGCCTTTGCTGGATCATGCGGTACTACTATCAAGGTGTCTGCTCTTGGCAGTGGTCAGTTAAATTTAGGCTCCTATTAAAATTAGATTTAGCATTTTCGGCCACTTTTACTTGTAGTCTTCTAGCAAGTAATGGATCATACTTACCTAGGCTTGTATTACCTGTCCAACAAAATCTGAGAGAACTCTAGAAAATCTTCAAAATTCGTTTAGTTGTTCCAAACTTCGTAAATATTGGTGTAGCGATAATTCATGTTGTGATGCACCCAAAGCTTTGATTTGATGTTTAGACTTCCAAAATGGTGTATATTTTAATGAATTAACATTATAGGTTTAATTTGCATTCGTCTATTTCAGGTTCTACCCATATCATTATGCCCCTTTCGCGTCAGACCTTAAAGGTTTGGCTGATCTGGAAATCACATTTTTCCCCGGGCAGCCATTTAAACCATTTGATCAACTAATGGGGACACTGCCAGCTTCCAGGTTGGACTCCATAGTCGACACCATCTTTTTGGGTTAATGGAGAATTATGATTATGATGACTGAGAGCCTCCTATGTGATGTATATCTCCTTTATGTAGCTCAAATGCTTTGCCTAAGCATTACGGGGCATTGATGACTGATCCTAAATCACCTTTAAGTTCTTTTTACCCTGAAGGTAACAATATTGGTTGAAATTTTCAGTTTTATTGGAATTGTCCATTTTCCATTCTTTCATAACAGGCTCTGTATGAATTCCATTGCAACCCATACAATTTTATAATAGTTTATTTGATTTTGTTTTTTGAACAGATTTTGAGATTGATTTGAACGGTAAACGGCTGGCTTGGCAGGTAAAGCATGCCTACGGATCCACATATTTCCTCCCATTTTCTTAGGACCCTAATCTAGTTATTGAGGGATGACTATTGTTGGGTATATCTTGGAACACAGGGTGTTGCGAAACTACCATTCATTGATGAGAGACGTCTTCTTGCTGAAACGGAGAAGCTTGAAAGCACTTTAACGGTGTGATGTGTCACATTTTATTTTATGTTTATTAATTTATTTCTATTCGCTTAATATATGTTTATGAATGCTAATGTGTTGTTGATTTTTTGACCATCCACAGGAAGAAGAAAGGTACCGGAACAGAACCATGTTCGATATACTCTATGTCTATAAGAATCATCCTTTGGCTGCGCATATTGTTACACTGCACCATATGTGCTATCAGCTTGCCTATCGAGAATCACCAATTGTTTCAATTAACACTGATGCTAGGTTAGTATGTCATGCTTTATGCAGTATAATATCTGATGGTCCTTTTGCGTATACTTATTTGTTTAATTATTGTTCCTTTTCCATTGGTGCAGTGATGGAATGAATGGATTCCTTCTTTTATGTGAGAGGAATTGTTACAACATATCAATACTTACTCCAGTAAAAGGATTAATCAATGTCGAAAATAACCAAACTTTGTATGTCTTTTATTTAAATCTGTTATTGCTATCGGTTCCTGCCAGTAAAATATTTGTTGTCACATTTAAAGTATTTGGTGATTATGCTTCTCATCCTGCAACTCTATTGTAGGAGTGCTACCTATCTTAATCCTCAATACCACCAACACATTCCTGAACCTCCTAAAGGTGTGATAATGCCCACAAAGGTAACTTTTGATCTTTTTATGAAAATAATTTACTGCAATCGCCATATTGTGAATATGATAGTAATTACCATAGGTACCATTTGCTTGTCTTTTTGTAATCTGCAGATGAATATGAAATATTTGATAGCATAACTGTAGAATTGGGAGTGCATGAGTAGCTTTACATGGTTTCTTGATATTTTACAATCATGACTAGCTTGGTTTCTACCTGCGCCTTGTGCACCTTATTCTTATGCAATCATTATATCCATAGTTGTCAAGGCGTCAAGGCGAGGCAAGGCGCCCGGAGGGAGCCTAGGAGCCTAGGCGCGCCTAGGCGTGGCCTTATGTGCATAGGCATTCTCCAAGCACGGGTATATATGTATAGTCTATACTTGCAAATATATATATAATAGGAAGCAATATAACACCTTACTAACATGAAATTGAACATATTATAGTCAAATGCATGCAACACAATGACACATATATAGTATAAACAAGTAAACAACAAAAGGAACAAATAGAAACCAAACACTTGCTAACATAAAATTGAGTATATTCTAATCAAATGCATACAACACAATGAACACATAGTATAAACAAGTATACAACAACAAAATGAACAAAGAAGATGGGGGCGGGTTGGGTTTTACTTAAAAAAAAAACAAAAATCATTACCTAAAACTAGGCGTGCGCCTAGCCTAGGCACGCCTAGGCCGCCGCTTAGTGAGGTGCGCCTAGGCGCACTGGGGCCTAGCTGTCTCCGGGAGCCTAGTGAGCTAGGCGCGGGCCTTGACAACAATGATTATATCCCACATATGATTAGTACATCAATATTTCTTGAGGTTAATGGAATGATTATTTGGCTTTCTGTTGGAATCATATCCACCTTGCTTTGACTGCTCTGCAAAAATATTTTTTGAAAATGAAACAATAATCATACCATCCGAACATAAATATTACTGACTAAATATAGTGAAAATGTCAGAGGTATCCTATTTACTTTTGCTTTATTCTGGCAGCTTTTCCTTCATAACTTATGTATATTAGATTTTTAAACCTGCCATTTTTTATATTTGAGAACTTAAGAAATATAAGTTGTTATTCATCTTGTAATGTTTTCTCCATATTGTGAATATTAATAACTAATATGTTTCCTTATTCTGTCTTAACTTACTGAAAATTTTTATGACTTTTGATGTACCATATAATTGTGGTTTAAGTACCATATTTGATGCAGGCAAGGGCGGACCTACACTATGTTTTGGAGGATTTTGGAAAATCTGAAAAAACAGAATAGCCATGGGTATTTTTGTCTTTTCAGGGTGGTCCAATTTGGATGAAAATTCAGGGGGATGATGATCTTTATATGAGGAAGGACTTATTTAAATTTTGGCTCAATCGATTCAATGGATCTAAAGTTGTGAAACTTGTGATCAAAGCTGTGTGCAGATTTTGTAAAAATAGCAATCAGTTTTCCCCAAAAGAGAGTAAAAACTTCATAATTTTAGTCAAAAGAGACCACATGGACACCGATCGATCAAGGATCATGTAATGGTTATCTGAGCACTTTTCGGGCGATGAAAGGACTTGCGGAAGAGGGAGGACAGAGGAGTAGATGGATTCAAAGGGGATGACGATGGATAATTAATAAGGGAAGAAAAGAAACAAAGAATAAGATATATTCTGGATATAAAACTTGCCGCGGGCACAAGGAATCGTCACCGAAAAACAGATCGATCTTGAACCAAAAGCTCTTCTCGTGACGAAGTCAATGCGTCTCGAGCGAATCCAGGAATCTTCCTGAGGTGAAGGAATGAGAAGGAGGAGGGTGCAGAGCCGTCGTCTTCTAGGGTCTTCTCATGTGAAGGAATCAAAAAACTCAAAAACTGAAAAAGAGAATTCTTTCATCATTTTTATATATCTAGTGTTTGCCATGGAGGGTGGAGATCGCATGGAAAGTAGGGGTGGATAGTGTGGAGGGGCAAATAAGGAAAGAAGGGAAAGAGAATAAGAGAGAAAGAAAGAGGGGTGGAGGGGGGGGGGGGGGGGTCACGTGAAAAGAGGTGAGAGAGAACAGCTTGGGCAAGTCGTACGGCTTGTACGGTGAAAAGAGAGGGAAGGGAACAATCTTTCTTGTGAAGCCCTATTGGCCCCAAATGAGCCCAATTAACTTAAAGTCGAAGCCCATTAATGTCCTGTCATCAATAACTTTAGTTATGATGATCTAACCGTCGGATTCGAGATCTAATCTCGACCGTCGGTGCCCTACAGATACTTGTTTGCTGTATTTTATTAATATTATGCTAGAAACTCATCAGAAAGAGTCTGGAATGATCCGAATAGCCCCCGAATGAGGTCGTGGACAACCTCGCATCAACTATAATAATAAAATAAGTAAAAAAGGTCAAAAACATGATAAATGACCTAAACAAAGAAAAAATAAACATAAAATCCGATACAATAATGTTTAGAGAATCTTGATGCAGATCAAGCCTGCATCAATTGCTTCGGGTGCGAAAAACTCATCCTCGAGTTGTCGTTCAGTACATGCAATTTGTCTGAACTCCAGGTGGACCATCACCGTGGTACCGTTGTTGAACCAGCAACTGGTGACGAAGGCCAACCAGGTGATGTCGTATCATGCTGCAAACAGCCTTCGGGCCCTCGCGAAAGATGTGTCGGTGTTGAGCGAGGACCATAAGCTATGGAGACGTGGATCCGTCGGTGGCCGATGAAGTCCATAGGGATAAGAAAATTCTTTCATCATTTTTATATATCTAGTGTTTGCCATGGAGGGTGGAGATCACATGGAAAGTAGGGGTGGATAGTGTGGAGGGGCAAATAAGGAAAGAAGGGAAAGAGAATAAGAGAGAAAGAAAGAGGGGTGGAGGGGGGGGGGGGGGGTCACGTGAAAAGAGGTGAGAGAGAACAGCTTGGGCAAGTTGTACGGCTTGTACGGTGAAAAGAGAGGGAAGGGAACAATCTTTCTTGTGAAGCCCTATTGGCCCCAAATGAGCCCAATTAACTTAAAGTCGAAGCCCATTAATGTCTTGTCATCAATAACTTTAGTTATGATGATCTAACCATCGGATTCGAGATCTAATCTCGACCGTCGGTGCCCTACAGATACTTGTTTGCTGTATTTTATTAATATTATGCTAGAAACTCATCAGAAAGAGTCTGGAATGATCCGAATAGCCCCCGAATGAGGTCGTGGACAACCTCGCATCAACTATAATAATAAAATAAGTAAAAAAGGTCAAAAACATGATAAATGACCTAAACAAAGAAAAAATAAACATAAAATCCGATACAATAATGTTTAGAGAATCTTGATGCAGATCAAGCCTGCATCAATTGCTTCGGGTGCGAAAAACTCATCCTCGAGTTGTCGTTCTGTACATGCAATTTGTCTGAACTCCAGGTGGACCATCGCCTTGGTACCGTTGTTGAACCAGCAACTGGTGACGAAGGCCAACCAGGTGATGTCGTATCATGCTGCAAACAGCCTTCGGGCCCTCGCGAAAGATGTGTCGGTGTTGAGCGAGGACCATAAGCTATGGAGACGTGGATCCGTCGGTGGCCGATGAAGTCCATAGGGATATGAAAATCGATGGCAATGAAAAGAACTACGATCAAAGAAAGAAAAGATCAAAGAGAGAGAGAGAGAGAGAGCATTAAGAGAAAGGGGACTTGACGTCACGATTGAACATGTGGTCGCTATTACTCAGATACCAACTTGATGCAGGCAAGGGTAGACCTACACTATGTTTCGGAGGGATTTTGAAAAATCTGAAAAATAGGACAATCAGGGGTATTTTCGTCATTTTAGGGTGATTCGGTGGTCTGATTTTGATAAAAATTTAGGGGGATGATGGTCTTTATATGAGGAAGGAATCTGAAGGATTGATTTAAAATTTGGCTCAATCGTATCAATGGATCTAAAGTTATGATCAAAACAGTGTGCATATTTGTAAAAACTGCAAGTAGTTTTCAGTCAAAAGAGAGTAATAACTTTAGAATTTTAGTCTAAAAATAAAGTAAAACAAGACCACATGGGCACCGATTAATCAAGGATCGTGTATTGGTTATCTTGGCATTTTTCGGGCGATGAAAGGGTTTGCGGAAGAGGGAGGACAACGAAGTAGATGAATTCAAAGGGGATGACGATGAATAATTAATAAGGGTAAGAAAAGAAAGAAAGAAAATGATATAGCATGGATCGAAAACTCGCTGCGTGTATAAGGAATCGTCGCCGAATCCTCTCGCGGAATAAGGCCGGTCGATGAAATCATCAGATCCTTCAAGATCTTGAACCAGAAGCTCTTCTCGAGACGAAGTCGAGGCATCTCGAGCGAATTGAGGAATCTTCTCGTAGTGAAGTCGGGGAATAAAGCTATGTCAGCAGTGACATATAGAAGTTATTTCATCAGTGACATAGAAGTTGTCACCATTGACTTATAAGCTTGAGCTATGTTATCAATGACATAATATAAACTATGTCATCGGTGATATAATAGAAGCTATGCCATCAGTGACATAAAAGTTTGAGCTATGTCACCAGTGACATAATAGAATATATGTCATTAGTGACATTATAGAAACTATGTTGTCGGTGATATATAAGTTTGAGTTACGTCACTAGTGACATAAGCTTGAGCTATTCACCAGTGACATATAGAAGTTGTCATCAGTGACATAATAGCGGCAATGTCAACAGTGACCAAGGTTTTAAATGTCGTTTTCGGTGTTCATGTCGGTCGGTCAAAAAAAGAAAGTTTTTCGTTTTTCGGACAAATTTGCGGTGTTTTTCGATGGAAATTTATCGTTTTCGGTCAGATTTCATTTTGTTTGTTTGATATGAAAAAGATTAAATATTTCAGCAATTGTCACATTACGGTCAAATGTCGGTCATTTCGGTTAATTTCGGTCAAATGTCGGTCGACAAAATGTAATGTCAACATTTCCTGCTTTTTTTTTATGTCGGATCCTCCAAAAATCGACATATGTCGGTGATTTCGACCGACTTCTGTCGACATTTGATTCCATGACAGTGACATATAGAAGCTATCACAAGTGACATAGATGTTGTCACCAGTGACATTTAAGTTTGAGCAATGTCTCCAAGACATACAAAAGTTATGTCATTAGTGATATAATAGAAGTTATGTTATCCGTGACATAATAGAAGTTATGTCATCTGTGACATAATATAAGTTATGTCACTAGTGACATATATGTCATCAGTGATATAATAGAAGTTATGTCATCAGTGTCATAATAGAAGCTATGTCACCAGTGACATATAGAAGTTGTCATCAGTGACATAATAGAAGCTATGTCATCAGTGACATAATAGAAGTTACGCCACTAGTGACATACAAAAGTTGTCATCGATGATATATAAGTTTGAGATATGTCATCAGTTGATGTGACTCGAGGTGATCTCTATGTTCGCTGCAGCGAGTCTTGGTGGATTTGCCTCCACAACTTTTTCTTTGGGGGCGCCTGAAAGACTTTTGAAAGTATGGTAAGCCATTAAAAGCTATTGTCACCATTGGCATATAGAAGTTATGACATAATATAAGATAGAGCTACGCCACCAGTGACATATAGAAGTTATTTCACCAGTGACATAAGTTTGAGCTATGTCACCAGTGACATAGAAATTATGTCATCAGTGACATAATAGAAGCTATGTCATCAATAACATAATAGAAGCTATGTCACCAGTGACATATTAAAGTTATATCTTTAGTGATATAATAGAAACGTCAGTGACATAATAGAAGCCGTAACCAATGACATAAAAGTTATGTCACTAGTGATATGTATAAGTTATGTCATTAGTGACGTATAAGCTTGAGCTATGTCACCAGTGAGTCAGTGACATATAGAAGTTATGTCATCAGTGTCATAATAAAAGCTATATCATCAGTGTCATCATAAAAGCTATGTCATCAGTGTCATAATAGAAGCTATGTCATCAATGACATAATAAAAGCTATATCATCAGTGACAAAACAGAAACTGTCACCAGTGGCATATAAAAGTTGTCATTAGTGACATAATATAAGCTATATCATTAGTGAATATAAGCTTGAGCTATGTCACCAGTGACAAAGTTTGAGCTATGTCACCAGTGACATAAATAAGTTATGTCATCAGTAACATATTACAAGCTGTCATCAGTGACATAATAGAAGCTATGTTACCAGTGACATCGAGTTATGTCATCAGTGACATATAAACTTGAGCTATGTCAACAGTGAGTCACTGATGATATAGTTTTCCAATTTTCCTACCAACTGTACCATAAAATTTCTTAAAACAGGTAAATTATTCACTCTTTCTTTTGAGCTCACAAACCCACAGTTCTGTAAAAATCATCAAAAAACGAAACAGAGTTGCACGAAACTCTCAAGCGAAGGTTCCAAGTAGCAAACTGTATCAAATATAATACATCCTTCTACTTCTAAATAAATAAGTAGGTGCATTAGTGAGGTACAAACAGAATCTCCACTAAAATGTAAATAAACGTCAAATCAAGAAATAAATTTCTTCAACCCATGCTCACGCACGTGCTGAAATTCGTTTGTCAGATCAAAACATATTCCATCATTATAGATTGCTCCTTATGTCATTCACAATCATCCATGTATAACATTTATAGATTGCTATGCAGCTGTCCTTTTGCAACTTGTGCTGCTTTTGTCATTCTCAATCTTCTTCATCAGGGGAACTGTTAATTTTACTTATCTAGCTTTTATAGAGACTAATCCACAATCCAGGCATGTGTAATGCCAATCAATATTGTATCCTGACATCTCCAATCTCCACTATCATACGTGTCCTATCGTCATGTGAGTAGTGTTGTCATAGTATGATCAATATGTATTGAAAGTTGAAACTATCTCTGCATGGTGTCTCACATGTAAGAACGAATAGAAACTCATCATTTTCAAATCAAATACTTTTTTCACTAAATTTCCATAGACTTTCAATCCCGCTTTTGTTCTGACAAATTAGATTTGGGATTTCTTAATTTGTTTTTCTGAATTTTGCAATCTCTACGTAGATGGCCCATTTGACATAGCTAATGTCTTTCGTTCCTTTGCTCTTTTATCTCGAGTCTAGATTGATTTCTCTCACTATTTCCACACACCATATATCTGCATTTTACCAGGATTGCATCTCCTAAAGTGCCTTCACTAGATTTTCTCTGAGTTTCTTTAGAAAGTAATATGGAACAGACTGACTTCATACTGAGGGTTTTGGTGTTATTAAAATTCACAATCAATCCATCTCACGAATTATTCCTTGCACATAGGAGTAATGCACCTTTTTCTTTCGTAATGTTTACACCATTATCCATAAATTCACTCGAATATTGGATTCCTTGAGGTTTCTTGTGAACAAGGTTCAAGATCACGGTATCGGTCGGCCCCGAACCGGTACGTATCGGCTGGTACGTATCGGTACCGACCGATACGGACCGATACGGACCGATACCGGTTGAGGAAAAAATAAATAAATAAAACCTGTCGGTATCGGTCGCCGGTCGGTACAGACCAGTTCATACCGGTACCAGCCAGTATGGGCCAGGTATCAGGATCGGTTGTGCAGTACCGGGCTAAACTAGTATGTAGGCCGGTACGTATCGATCGAGATTTCAAACCCTGCTTGTGAAGCGATTCTTTCATCCTTAGGTTATAGAGTTGTCTTTGAATAAATTTGTTTTTTAGGCAGATATTTCCCTATTACAGATTCTGCAACTTGCCACATAGGTTATGGTTCTACCAGACAAATTGAAGAGAACCGAATCATCAAGTAAGGAATTTCTTACATAATTATTTTATTTTTCTTTTCAAAGTCCCTAGCAGTCATCTTTTTGGGTATATTTTCATTACGTCCGATCGGTACTGCACAATCATGGACACCATGTTCATCTTCAATTTTCATGAGTCTATCGTCACCTCGAGTTCGGTCGAAGCCATCTCAAAGAGAACATGCAACACAATCAAGATACATAGATCTTGTGCCTAGGAAGCGCCCCACAATCATGCCCTCTAATACCAATTGATGATCGGAGTACACACAATATTCGTGGAATAAAAAAAAGAAAGCGAAGAATATGCACAAAAAAGAACACGTGGGATTTTATGTGAGATGACGGGCATGTCGACATCAATGGTAGCATTAGGAAACTACTTCACTAACATGGAGAAAATATAGAGAGTACTGATAGTGGCTCTTACCTTTCCTCAGTCTCTGAAACCCAACTGACAACCCTATCAAACCCTTGGGGAATACTAGAGATACTAAGATACACACTCCAAAACCCTAAATACAAAATATACATAACAACCCTCTTATACATAAATCCTTGGTGTATGGTAAATGTACAGAAATTTTAATTTTTTGGTTTTCGTGGGCTCATGTTCATGAGTCCTCTGGATTCTCAGTTTTGCCAATTGGATCAGATTTTGAACCCAGATAAAATGGCACAGCACTTCTCTAATTGTAAGTCTAAATAAAACAGACTTTGCATGCGACACTTTAGAAGAAGGGGGGCATCACATGAGGTTTCCAATAAGAAACCTATGCAGAAAAGGCTACATGAACATTAGCAAGCAGTTCTGATCATTTTGAAGACCACCAAGTCTTAACTTTGTTTGAAAATTGCTTCCTATGCTGAATATACATTTATTTCAAGCTCAAGTGAGTCTTCGATAGAAAAATTATTACTTTATTCTCTTCAGATGACTTTACATGTACACACCAAATAGACCAGATAATCTTATCCTCATAGTCACTATTGATGATAATAATGTATATATAGAAGTATCGAACCATTTTCTGAACCTTCAGGTGCTACGTAATGTTCACCCAATGTCGTAAGCTCCTTGTCACAAAATATGTGCCATGCTAAGCGTACTGAAAAGTGTTTCATTCATATTATCTCAAAAAAAGGGGTGCTACGTATAAGCGCATAATCCTCTATTTTTTTGCTGTTCTGGGTTCTGACAGTTCATGGGGGTTGAATATCGAGATTGGTTCTTTTCTTCCTTAATAGTTCTATTGCTAGGGTATTCCATTTCAAGATAAATCTGTAGTATTCAATCTGGAATTCACTTTTTCACAGGTTTTGAATCTTCAAGACATCAAACCCTTGCCTGTGTTGTGGCATGAAGACAACAGTGGCCGGCGACAGCAATACAGAGACAGGTACCGCCCCGGTGTTTGCTTTCCTGGTTTTGAAGTGTTTGTTTTCATCCGTTTTAAGGCAGATCAAAAGGTTTATTTTCAGTTACAGCGAAAAAGGCCTTAATTTCCATTCTATTTCACCATCCACCCACCTTTACTAGCTATCTTTTGCTGGATGGTGCAAGGGTCAGAATTGGTACACATGAAAAAAAAATCATCCTTGGTAAATTTTTATCAATCTGAAAACAATCTACTCCCTTTTAAGCATTGGGGTAGCCCTGCAGAGTGCTGCAAGTGTAGAGATTATGATAATTTTTGAAAATGAATGCCATTATAGGAAAATTTTAACTCTATATACTGTTAATTATTAGTTAATTTATAAGGAAAAAGTTGTTAGTTGCTACTTTTATTAACTGTTAGTTTCAACTCGGTAACTAAATTATCATTGTCGTATCTCGAAGATGACGTTAAATTTGACTAATTGGAAGAAATTAATGAAAATGTGAGCATTTCAATTGTAGCCATTGCAATAACTTGGCAAACGGTTCCATCTTAATGAGAAAAATTTACTTGAATTATCAGTTGCAAAAAGCTAACATTCTTGGCAAGCGTTTTAGGTTCTAACTTTGTTTCAAGTGTACTCTTTTGGTATGCATCTTCTTTACTCTTTTTTGCAGTATCCATATAACTGTTAAATCTAGTTACTAGTAACCCCTATTAAGTGTTGCAATTGTAGAGTTTGCACTGTTTTAAAATTTGAACTGCTTATAGTCGACTTTTCACTTTATATTGATGCAGGATGATCATTAAGGTGCTTTAAACGCACACATACGCTAGTAAAATTAGTCAATTGGAGGTCCATTAGGTGTCTTATTAGTTGTTTCTTTTTTTATAGAGTTTTATGCTCTCTTTTTTTTACTTACAGCCCCATTACTGTATGGTATTCCGGCATACCCCCCACACCCACCCAAATTAATCGTTTGGTTCCTCATGAGAGAACCCCTAGAAGACGACGGCCTCAACGCCTCCTCATTCCCCAACTTCGCCTCGGCAAGTCTCTCGATTGGATATTTGGATCGGGACGCCTAGACTTCACCTGGAGAAGTGATTTTGGGATTCGCGACTCCGAAGGATCTGGTGATCCCATCCACTAGCCTTGCTCCGCGAGAGGTACTCCTTGCATCCATGGCGGATCTCATCCCAGGCTATATCCTTCTTCCTTCTTATCCTTCGTGACTTTATTTTTATTTGTTTCTACCATCCTCCATCACCATCTCCGTTGTCCTACGACTTGCGCCACCATTTTTTATTGCCCGGATAGTACCTAAATAACTGTTACTCAATCCGTGATCGATCGGTGCCTCTGCTACCTTGTTTTGTTTCATTTAGATTAAATTTCTGAAGTGTTTGCTCTCTTTAAATTTGAAAATCTGCTGCTGCACTTGTTTCCATTATATGCAGAAATCTGGTTTTTGTTGATGATATTAATGTCATGTGGTAGAACTTGACTATTGGTAATCTCTGCTTATATATATTGAAAAGATCAAGGATAAAACTACTTGCTTGCTACCCGTTATTGTATTTTCTGCATTATACTGATATCAAAGGTCCAATTTAGACTTAAATTTCATTAAAGAGGCTTATACTTGTAGCGTACCTTATTGGTGCCTACATCACCAAGATCTTGTTTACGATCCAAGTTGCGTAAGTCAATTCAAGACTTTCCACTGAATCAGAATGAGGAAGCAACTTTATAAATGCAAATTGATCTCCTTCAGTAGATTACCGCCTGTAAAGAAATTTTGAACTGCTTTCTTGCACTATGCTCCAACATAATTTTATGAAGACACACAACTTGGTTTTACTGTCTCTACCACATATTATACCTTTGGCAAAGTTAGATGCCCACTCGCATGTTGCATGCAAGTACCTTCGGAAAACGCTTCATATTAAATTTGCATCCTCATGCAATATGTCGTTATTTGATCGCAGGCCACAGGCTTCTGGGCCTATCGGCGGTTTCCTTGGAGAATCAGCACACCGTTTGATCAAGAACACTCTACAAATCAAGTCCAACCATTCTGGACTGCTTGGCACACCATACAGGATGGACTCGTATGCGGCTAGCAATCCAAGGCGTGCTGGACCTTTGGGGTACGAGGGAGGCTTCATCCAGAGCTCGAATCATCACCACTATTCAAACGCTAACCTCCGAGATGTTCCAAGTTCTAGGCCAGGTCAGTTCTGTGATGAGACTCCAGGATACAGCCGACCAAACCTCAGAGTTCGAGACAAGTACAGTCCTCAAAACCAACACTACAACATACATAAGGGAATGTCGAGTTTGACGATCGAAGATGGGTCAAGGTACCAACCGCAGCCAAGGATGCCGAGTGCTGGGTTCTTGCCAGATCAGCAGCAGCCTGTCCGGAATGCTGCACCATCGCCGCCTCTGCCTCCGGCGAACTGGATTGATAGGCAATCGGAGAGGGGAGCTGCGGGTGGATCTGGTGGGCATGACCTCTCATCGAGGGGGGCGTATGAAAAGCAGCAGCAGGTAAACAAGCTATACCGGATCATCCCACGGCCGCCACAAAACCCTTTGGACCCCAATTACCCTCAGTGATCTTGTGAATTTGATTCATCCTTTTTTTTTCTCGGCATAATATCTTCTTGATGGGATGTGGGGCCTTGTTTAGTATGTAAAGTTCAGTGGCTAGATGGCTATTTTCTTTATTAGAACCTTGTTAAGAGCAATGTACTGATGTTCTTTTTATTTATTTATTGAGATAGCCATACAGATGTTCTTACCAGCATTGCCTGTTTTTCCAACCATTTGTAACACAGAAGATGTAAGGAAACCGATCCAACGGCTGTTGTTGCCGCTTCACCTTGGTGATCGCAGTATCGTCGCCATCGGTATGCTTGGAAAAAAAATCTGTAGGCAGCAGACTTTTGCTGGACATCCTATTGTTGATGGAGCTATCAAATTATATAGTAATGATCACCTAAGGTGCTCATCATCGTGCACAGTCGGGTGTGCCCACTATTGATCATAACCGTCCATGACAGTCAAGTGCAAAGCGGTGTATATACCTGATCATGACTGACAGCTATGATCAATAGTGAGTATGCACGTCAGCGAGCACTTGATTATATATATACTAGAATTTTTTTGTGTATCGGTAATTCAGCCGCTACCTTCGGCGGAAAGCACATTCGGCAAAGAACAAAAAATAGAAAGGGAAATTTTATTCATACCCCAAAAATCTGTAATTAGCCCCCGTTTCCCTAGCGTTTCTCAATAACTTACTCAACAATCCTTTAATACCAACAATGCCCTTTTTTTTGTACCCCAAACCCCAAAGCCCCTGCTCAGCGTCTTTTGTACCCCCAACCCAACCCAATGTTTGTTTAAACTTAGCCCATGCCCAACCCGTCGGGTTGTGCGGGGTGGGTTCGGGTTAACCCGCCCAAAGTTGGGTTGGGTTCGGGTTGGCCCGCCCAAGTTGCAGCTAGGGGTGGCAATGAGTCGTGTCGTGTCGGGTTCGTGTCGTGTCCAAAACCCCTAGACCCGGACCTGACCCGTTTAACTAATCGTGTCTAGATCCTAAACCCGTACCCGACTCGCTAATAAATAGGTAGACACGATAAGACCCGGTAAGACCCGTTTACCACCCAGATCTATTCAGTTGACCCGATCCGACCCAATCCGACTTGACCCGACCTGACCCGAAAGACCCACTGGTATTATATATTATAGTATTGGATTGCTGGTAGGCTCGACCCGACCCGACCCGACACGACCCGTTGAATACTAAACAGGTCTTTCCGGGTCTACCGTGTCCAGACCCTAAACCCGGACCCGACCCGTTTATTAAACGGGTCTATCGTATCGACCCGTTTACAACCCGAACCCATTTAGCCTTGTCCCAAACCCGCTAATTTCGTGTCGGGTCCTTTCGGGTCGAGGAGAAATAATTCGGGTTGGGCTCGGATTATTCCGCCCAAATTCGGGTTGGGTTCGGGTTGGACTCGGGTTGGGTTCAGGTTGGCCTGCCCAAGTTGAAGCTCTACTTGTGCCTTCAAGTATCAGCCAACTGCATGGGGTTTATTTAAGAGTAGGGTGTATTGAAGAGTGCATATAATTGGGGTATATTTAAGGGGGTATGTGTTTGATTGGGGTATAATCAAGTTGGGGCGGGCCATTTAACTGAGGTGTATTGAAGATGGGGTGTAAGGGGGAAGGATATTTTTGGGATAGGAATGGGGTATGAAAAAAAAAAATGGGGTGTGTTCAAGTTTGTTGAAAATGGGGGCTAATTGCAGATTTATGGGGTATGAATAAAATTTTTCAAATAGAAAACCTAATCACAATACCAATTGCATGCTGACGTTTTTTTTTTTTGGGTTATTTTGACTTTGCCCCCCAAATCTTGCCTTGAATTAGACTTTACACGGAACAGTTAGTTTTGGGGGGTAAAGTCTAATTAATAAAATGATGGGGGGTAAAATCAAAATAACCTTTTTTTTCTTTTTTTTTTGGGTATTGCAAAGGCGGAGGTCACCGGACCTCCGGGAGGTGCCACAGCCTGGTGCAAGCACAACCCACTGTCCACTGATAGAAAGATAGGCCCTAGGCTTAAACACCACCACCTCACTAGCAGGCCACACCGGCGGGATACACCATCAGGCCATCCCCGTGGCAAAAGGGGGCACAAGCGCTGCCTACACCATCACCCTCTAGCCGGAGAAGACCACATACTTGCCGGACTCCGATGAAGAAAAAAAAAAACAGAAATTACATCTCAGATCTACGAGAGAACAACAAAAAGATACCCAAAAATCCAGCAACTAAATGGAAGCCAGCTTCAGCTCGATGGACAGAAATAGCGCTCCATCGCTCCATCGATATTGATATTGCATGCCGACGTTGATATTGATATGTCCATTGGCACCTACGGGCATTGACATTGCAATGTTCATAGGCACCTGCCACCATCGAGGCCAACAATGTTGGTGCCTACATGCTGACATTGCAATGCCAATCTCGATGTCGGAACCCTAGGATTTTGATGCAGGATGGATAAGGGGTACAAATCTCACTTTTGTTATGGGTTGGCAAATTTGATTTTGAGGGTTCCCTGCATTGATGCAGGGATGGGGGTATGCTAATCGGGCGGCTCAAAAATGAGTCCTTTGTCGCCCGAATCAGACACGCAAATCTCAAGCTAAAAGGGTAAATATGCCTATTTATAAGCTTTAGC
This sequence comes from Chamaelirium japonicum, assembly GCA_947650365.1. Classification (NCBI taxonomy): domain Eukaryota; kingdom Viridiplantae; phylum Streptophyta; class Magnoliopsida; order Liliales; family Melanthiaceae; genus Chamaelirium; species Chamaelirium japonicum. The sequence continues at coordinate 11,434,267 of OX393557.1, forward strand.
AAGTCGGGTTCAGACTACAAGTTGTAGGCTCACTAGATCTCAGGTACGCGTCGCATAATTGTAGGATACAAGATCAGAACTCGATACCATTCATCGTAGTCTGCTCATCGCAGATCCGTGAAATCCAGAATTATTAGGTTTGGTTCTAGGTGAGTCAAGATGCTGATTTTGAAATAAAAGATGGTGCCTTGGGTCAAACACACATCCTGACTATGTTACTTCGAAGACACAACGAACCACATCGATGTTCTTCGTGTTCACTTGCTGAGCTCAGAAACGACAAACATCCGAGCGTTATACAATCCCAAATTTTGGGGAAACAAAATTGAAGAGCAAAGCAAGAAAGGTAGGGTTTCATGTGCAAAAAAGGGTTGATCTCCCTCTGAATTCATGTGCAAAAGATAAGAGACAATACCTGTACTTAAACGCAACTCGCGTCAACTCACGGTAAAGAGGAAGGGTTGCAATGGTTCAAGGCACCCTTCCAGGCCCAACAGGTGATAAAGCACCTATTCAGGGTGTCAAATCGCTTGTTAGTGCTTAGAGTACAAGAAAGACCAAGGTTCGAATCTTACCTTGATTTGCCTATAATATTGTCACAAATGAACACAGATAAACCCACCATAAAGGGGAGAGATAAACCGACCACACAGACGGGAGGAAGGCCCATAGATTCGGGTGGAGGGTAGGTGGTTTGCCACTCGGATGCGACCTCGATCGCATCCCAATTGAATAGTAAAACCCAGAAAAGCAACTTCAGCCTAATTGAACAGAAAACCAAAAATTAAAATGAACGATATAATAAATTATTGGAAACTAACTGTAGAAGATAATGACATTTTCGCAAAAAAAAGAGAAGATAATGACATTTTCGCAAAAAAAAAGAGAGAAGATAACGACAAGGTCCCTTTAGCAATATGTGATGAAAGCCAGAAAATAGTTTAAACAAAATGAATGGAACACCAAAAAAATTGGTTCCCCTCCAATTAAAATTACAAAATTTGGGGAGAAAAAACCATTCAAATTTACAATTATTAGATGATCCACCTTGTGGGATCTTGCTTAGCATCCTCCAATTGGTCGAGTTACGGAACTAAATCAGTGTCGCTTGCATGAAGAACAGTATTCAGCCTGTGAGGGGCCAGAAGAAATCAAAATCTGCAACACCAAGTTGGGAAAGAAGATATCACTAAAGTTTGTCACTTTGTCAATCTCCTCTGGATTGCCTTGCTTAAAAAGGCTTCACTGTATAGCATCGAGAGATCTGGTTTGATTGATCAGCAGTTAGTCACAGTCACGAGTTCATTAATTCGGTATCGACAAGTTCAGAATTCAGAAAATTTTCAGAAAGTTTGTTGAAAGCTTGGAACGATAAAAAATAATTATAACAAAAAACTTATAAATAAAAGTACCTGATTAGCAATTCCAATTAGCTCGATCTAATAAGAGTAGTTACCACGTCTCGTCCATTGATTCTATATGTAGGTGTAAGCTGCTGTAGAAGGAAGCCTTGCCAAGCTCCAATTCCGAAATCATTAACGCTGATAGTTGCCACTAATTAACTTGTTAGTATCATGAGAGGCATGAAAATTTTCAACTCGTATGATAGGGATTACTCATGATGTCACGAGGATAGGGATGATTCCTTCAAAATAGAACAGATCATCACCAATAATCTCTACAACTGCACTGATTATCTCTGAAATGATGAAACCTGTTGTTATCCCTCACAATGACTTCCCTCTTGAGAATCCCCGAGATGAACTTGATGGCTCGGTGACAGTCTCCGCAAACTCGGAGGTTCTTGGTGATCCTTATCGGGAGGCTCGGAGGGATTACAATGAGCCCGAAGGCGAGGGCAAGCTTCTCACTGTGCTGCAGTACCTCCGTCTCCTTCTCTTCCTCTTCTAGATCGTAGAGCGCGAATTGTGTGTCGGGTGTGTACCCGGCCGCCTGCATCTCTCTCCATAGCTTGGCCAGCATCGCTTGGATCTCATCGTTCCTCTCGTGTGTTGTGTCCTTTGCCTGGAACACATGGACCACATTTTTCCATGTGACCCAACTGCATCCTGGACCTTTCTTGATACCCACATCCTTCATCTCCTTCCTCACCTGGGTCGCTTCTTCCCACCTGGACAAAATTTTTGAGGAAATTAGCAATTCAAAAAATTGTGAACGGCTGTGTTTCATTATGTAACAATCCTGTATGAAAATCACAATAGACCTAGCCATGAAAAGTAAAAACTAAATATTTGCATGAATGAGATCTACCAGACTACCAATACTAAATCACAATGGTAAGGTGATCGAGTATGAAAGTTGTTGAAAGTAGTTATCTTTGCCTTTACATGTCTTTACATTACATATATTTTCCTTTTACCTTTGTGTGGTAATCTCACCCGTAGCTGTAGGTGACCGCACCCCTTAATAATCGTTTATATTGTTGCCCTTGTGCCCAATTACATTTGAACATTCCCTTAAGGGTTTCTCCCAAGGTGTTCTATTTGGGCTTCTTCCCATGCTAACATGGAATCAGAGCTACAACTCTTATTCATCATCGACGCCAACTATAGTCGACTGCTTCCTCCACCGGCTTCAATAACAATTGGTCATATCCACCGACATCGAAATCGTTGTCATCATGCGAACCTCACCAGATCTAGTGAGCCTCCTGGATCAAATGTCCCGATACCGGTGCACCATCACGCGAGGTCATGGCGCATCACCAAATCCCGTGTGATACATACTTCACCAATCTCCCGATCCTGGTGTATTATCACACTCGCGTCTCCTCTGATCTGGTTCTCTTTGGCTTGTGCATAAAGCCTCGGTCGTAGTCGATCTTCCCAACAGCCCACTGACCTCATCAGCTAGCCGGCCCAAGCATCTCCACGTCCACGATCAGGCAGCCGTCGTGATCCATCAGATTGAGGCGCATCGGGGTCATGTTTATGTGACCTTTCTCGCAGTCGTCCACCTTCATGGTCGTTGCCTCGTGGGTGCGATTGTGGAGGTAGAGATGCGAGGGATGTCGAGTCCTATGGGTAACTTGAAATGGGACACTAATATAACAACAAAATTAGTAAATCCATGGGTTTCCCAACTCGAAATACCAAGCCAGTTCTTCTTAGATGTTAAACATGATCTACTTCTTGTCCTTGTTACCCACTACCGAAGCACTCTCTCGCTCCTCTGTTTCGAGATGAATTGGGGCGGCGGCACTTCATGTTGTGGTCTCCTGAAATCTCGCTCCACTAAAGCCTCATCATCTTCAGGCACAACTCCCAAGCGCTTGATGTGATGTTGCTTCCGCTCAAGATCTACTCCATGGAAGATCACAATTGAGCTCTGAAGGGTTCCTCCTCGTGGGCTCGTCGGCCACGAAGAAGAATCTGAGGTGCGGCTCTCTATTTTATCTATATTAGGGTTTAAAGAGTAATCAACTGAGCTCTGATCTCAGTCGTTCCTTGTTTTGTTGATCTGACGATTCACATATTTCATTGTTAAGCGAAACTCCAACATAAATTTATGGGATCCGACCCAACTAGGATCTTTAAAACAAAAAAAGACACGATGGTTCGCCACTGTAGGCTGAGCGTTGTATCTGTCTATAGAGCCCTCTCTGACGCTTCCTTTGGTCCAGTGTTCCAGATGAGCTCAGAACCCTCTACACCAACGCGATCAAGTGATCCCATGCTTGTTGATCCTCTACTCTAGTCTTGAATACTTCTCGTTGGGTTAGCCTCGGAATCAACACCTAAGATTGCCTTGATTCAACTCCGACCTCCTCCTCTTCCGGTATATCACCACTAATTGCTCTGTTTGTAGGGGCGATGGGATCGGTCAGTGGTCACATATCAGTTCTCACGAGAAGACTTGATAAGAACTTCAGAGTTAATAATTATTTATCGTTCACTCCTTATATGTTTGAACTTCAGAGTTCTAAAATGTGATATACTCTTTAAGTGCAATTATCTAGATGTCATGCTTATGATACTAGTACTTGGATAGTTGGATTATGAAGTGGCTCTTCTGACACTAACTTGTCCTGGATGACGGAAGCTTTGGATCATCGTTTATATTCATGTTGTCTTAATTTATTATTCCAATTACAGGAGTGATAACTCAATTTAAAGACGATACAATACTTACGTGAAATATTACCCTAACGCACCACCTAAACAAGCCTAACCACCTAAAACAGGTGGGGCGCCTTAACGTTGCCTAGCCACCTTTACAACATTGATAGACGACTAGACTACTCTTAGAAAGGATAGATCCCACTTTAGTTTAAAGGGTCGAGAACATTCCATGACAAAGTGATCACAAAATATCACAACTATTAAAAAGAAAACCAATAAAAGAGGATCAGGCATATGCATAACCAGCCTAGTGCTGTGAGAATAATCCAAGGGTTTAAGTTATCACGCATAATGCAAGTGATCAATCACAAACGCAATTCGTGGACCATGTGTCCAAGAAGGTTGTTACAACAAGCAAGTTACATCTGAACTCGAGGATGACTTCCACCTAGCAGAAATAGCTTATGGAGGATAATTATCTGAGACGTTCACAATGAAATTGTCAACCAATTGTGAAACCCAAGCATAAGCACAAAAGAAAAGAATAAAAGAAAGAAAGAGGAAGACCATGTAGAAGTCCCTAGACGATCCTCGCGGTGTTAATAAAATTAGATTGAAAAGAAAAGAAGAGATGGAAGGCGTGAAGAAAAACATATTTGTGGAAGTCATCATGGCAGCAATATTCCTTATACTTGTTAGAATTCTTTAACTTAAGAGGCGCATCAGTGTTCCATTCATTACTTGTAGGGAAAGACGGAATTAAAAAGTTTGGATTAAAAGAGAGGTTGAGATTATTTTTATGTTTCTTATACTACTAACGAATTTTCCTCTTAATTTACAAAGGAGGTCATCCCCATTACCCACCAAACATAGTTTTATGTTTAACTACTTTGTTGACTGCAAAGTCTTCTTCATAGTACTTCCTAAACACTCTTCTTATTTATTACTGTATAATAACAGTTATCAGAATGAAAGTCTCATGCCGTCTTACATGCAACAACAAAATGATTCACTTTAGTTACATGGAAAATTTTGACTGCAAAGTGAAGGAGTCCTACTTGGTCCAGTAAGCATAAAGATTTTTCTTGATAGTTAGCCATATGACTCAAAAGAGTTCTAGACTTAACACCAGTGACACGAAATAGAAGTTGCTAATGTACATTCAGCCAATTGTTTCAGTCTCTCATGCTGTAACAAAAACCCAATAATGCCAAATAGTCAAAAGAACATCGAAGTTCTACATATAGAGACTACTACAAGCAGAAGTAGGTGTTATATCTAGGAAATCATCAAATGGGACTCCCATAAACTACGTTGGCTGCAAGTGGATGATACCCATATCTTGATATTCGAACGTGAGTTGTGCAACCCAGGGACAAAAAAAAAAAAAAAAGGAACAGGTGTCCAAGTCCTAGTGTGACACATGAAGAAAATTTATATATGAAAAATAAATAAATAAAAATCTCTGCTAGCGAAAGTGAAGTCTATATCCAATAGGCTTAACAATCAATGAAGAAACTTTGAGGATTGCATTTCTTACCTGCCGACCGAGACAAACATGTTGGAGAGCAGCACATGATTCCCTGAGTCTAGCGGGTCAAGCTCGAACAACTTCTCAGCCGCTATTCTCCCTAGCTCTGTCTTCCCATGCACTCTGCAAGCTCCAAGAAGCGCCCCCCAGACAGAAATGGAGGGTCTCATCGGCATTTCCTTAATGAATTCATAAGCACGCTCTTCCATCCCAGCACGCCCAAGCAAGTCTACCACACAAGCATAGTGTTCCGTACGTGGCTCAATTCCATATCTGTCCCTCATTGTATCAAATAACTCCAACCCTTCCTTTGTTAACCCTCCCCTACCACACGCAGATATTACGCTAACTAGTGTCACATAATTAGGTGCAACCTCACGATCACTGGTCATCTCATCAAAAACAGCAAGTGCCAACTCAGCATCCCCTTGCTGTGCGTAGCCTCCGATCATCCCATTCCAAGATATAAGGTTCCTTTGGGGCATTTCTTGGAACGCCTGCTCGGCATCTGTGATGCTCCCACATTTCCCATACATGTCCACAAGCGCACTCCCTACAAAGACATTTGCATCGACACAAGATCGGACAGCAACAGCATGCATAGACCGCCCAAGGTCGAGCCCAAGAAGGCCAGCGCAGGTGCTCAGAACACTGGAGACCATGAAGTCAGTTGGCTCCAATCCTTCTCTCCTTGCCCTAAGATAAACCTGAAATGCCTCTTCTTCGTTTCCGTTCTGTGCATACACCACAAGTATTGAGCACCATGAGACACTGTTCTTTACATGCATCCCATCGAAAACCACCCTAGCCTCGCCCATCCGATGGCACTTCCCATAGAAATCAATAAGCCCGTTTCCCACAGACACATCGGAATCGAACCCGGATCGTATTAGAAAGGCATGGAGCTGGGTTCCAAGCTGTAAAAATGATGCACCAGCGCACGCATTCAGGGAGGCACAAAGTGTGACTGTTTCTGGGCACTTGCCTGATGATCGGATCCTGACGAAGACCTCAACGGCCTCATCAGGCCGACCACCAAGGACAGCGTTAGTAATGACTGTGTTCCACGCAACGATGTTCTTGTGAGGCATTTGGTCGAACAGTTTCCGGGCGTCAAGCTGCAGGCCAGTCTTAAAATACATGTCTAGAGCGCTGCAGGCGACAAAGACGTCGGAGATGAGGCCGGACTTGAGGGAAAAGGCGTGAAGCTGGCGGCCGGAGGAGGCAGAGTGCAGGGCAGCAGCGGCCTTGAAGGCGGAGGGGAATGTGAAGTCGTTGGGTCGGACGGAGGGGGAGGCGCGGAGCATGGAGGAGAAGTGGCGCAGGGCGTCGAGGGGGCGGCTGTTCTGGGCGGCGCCGGATATGAGAGCGGTCCAGGTGACGACGGAGGGAGAGGGGTCGAGGGAGAGGAGGAGGGTGGCGGGGCGGGGGAGATCCAGCTTGGAGTACATGTTGACGAGATGGTTGGAGAGGAAGGAGGGGAGCGGCGGGGGGGAGAGGGACCTCACGATCTGGGCGTGGGCGGCACGGCCCAGTAGGGGGGAGCGGGCCACGACGGCGCGCTCGACGGAGGCGGCGAGGGACTGGGGGTCGGGGAATGGGGCCATGGCCGGTGACGGGACCGCGGGTCATGGCTTGTTGACGCGGTTGGGCTGGGGCATGGAAGAAAAATGGGAGGGAAAACCCTTGTGACGTTGGCTGTACTTGGGTTGGCTTTTGGAGTCGTCTAGACCCAGGGTTGGGCTGCTAGGTTCGGGTTCGCAGGTCCGGTGTGGGGGTCCGAAAAGGGTGTACCTATTTGCACTTTTTGCTGATGTTGGTCCTCCAATCTTCTTCTTTTCTTCTTTTTCTTCCTTTTCGTCTTTCTTTATTCCTCTTCTTCTTCCTCCTTCTGCAAAGGAAGAAGAAGATAAAAAGGAAAGGGACAACATGGGGACGCAGCAGTGGTGGTGGTGGCAGAAGTGAGCAAATAAGAGGGGGAAGATAAGGGGAAAGAGAGGAGAGGGCGAAAGTGAACCCTTATACGGGGGATCCTATCAAAATGGGTCATTAGTAAAATATAGGTATTGTGTTGGGATACTCGCATCAAGTTGGGAGCCGTATTAATTTTGTGGGTGCAAATAGCCCTCTGAAAATGAAACTGGCTCTGACCGAATAAGTAAGAGCATCTCCAACGAGGTTCTACGATTCTTCCCTATTCTTCAAAGCTTATAACTGTTACGTAGGCTGGGAATGGAATAGCACTCCAACGGACTCCTCAATCTCTCCCTATTTTTGTGTAAAATCATCAAATCAGGACCCATGAAAACAATCTTTACAAGCGTTGTTCTGGAAAGTAAGTCAATTGTTGGGGCCCACTATTCTTAGTTTTCCCTGCTTCTCTCCCCAACCTTAGGAAGGAGAGTAGGAAAATATCAAAATAGAAAATTTTGGTGGAGCCCGTTGGGACCCCTTTTGACTGCTTTCTCTTTCTTTTGGTCAAATAAAGAAGGAAGAAATCCAAAGAAGTCCATTGGAGATGATCTAAATGGGTTAAGATTGGTGAACAAAACCAATTTAAGTCAGCTAGGTAGCATGCTCAACGTAGAACCAACAAACCTGACAAACTTGGAGTGTTGGTTGTGACCAAAGTTTTCCAAGAACATGCTATGAATCGATAATAAAAAGTACATTTGCTACGGTGCATACTGGTGACATTTGTGATTTTAATATTAGGGGCAATCGTATCATTTAAAGGAAGAGAAATGTCAACTGTGAGACTTGCTCTAAAACCATCTTTTTCTGGGGGATCTGGAACATCTTGTTGTATGTCATTTACACTAAACCGATCTCTTATCAGGGACCTAGCACTAAGCCCTTGTTTGATAACACGTATTTGGAAATCCTCAGGATGGATGTTTCCATGGATCTGGAGATCCATGAAAACAACCATCATGATTCATGTTTGATAATGCGTATCTGGATTCTGTGGATACAGTCTTCCAAAGTTTGATAACATGGATACTATTTTTATGAAGATGCATGATAACATAACCGTCCGTTGAAATTTATACATATCTTTTTTGATTTTGATCCAACATCCATGATTTTTCAAACATAACCCATCTACGTATGAATAAACATTATGAACGGTATGGATCATTCTAATTAGTTATATTATTATAATTATTCTTATTATTATTATAAGTCAAAATATTACATATAAAGTTCCATAACCATCCCAACTTCTCATAAATGTCTCACACAATAACAATAACAAAAAAAACTGCCATAATACCCAAAACAGTAACTAAGAGTACCAACTTGCAGTCCGGATCTTTTGAGACGTACCTGGTGAAAATTGTTGTTGTTAGTCGGAAAGGACAAACTGGTGGTCGGAGATGAGCTCTCGGAGTCAGCCGATGTGCTACGGTCGTCGAAGAAGAGCCCCTTGAGATGATCGCCGACGAATTCCTCCGAGCTAGGGTTCTACATTCAAAGCTCGTTGAAGAAACGAAACAATCAAAAACTTGTGTTCTGTTTTTAAGTTGTAATATCTTAAACTAGAGTCACAAGATAGTATAAACCTGGACCTACAGGAGCCTTTCACAGAAAATCGCATCCGAGCTCTCCACCCGGATGAAGTTTTCATCATTTTTTAGCGAAAAACAGATCCACGATTCATGATTCCTAATTATCAAACATCACAATATCAGGATTTCGCAGAAAAACGGATACGTAGATTTGCTTTCCACGTTGTCAAACAAGGGTTAAGTCATCCAATTTTTTTTCTTTTCACATAAAAAAAGTTAGATTTTATTTTTACATCTTTACTATATGAGAAAAAAAATGGGCTCAATGATATAAACCAGACCCTAGGGATATTCAACTTAAATAATATAAAAATATTTAAGTCATTCTAGGGCTATTCAATTTAGAGCCAACTGGCTTTATACGATAGGGTCCCCCCCCCCCCCCCCCCCCCCAACACACACGCATGCATCATGCGTGTGCATGTCTCAAGTAGGAAATAAATGAAAATGGCCTCACAATTTTTTTTCATATAAAAAAAAAATATTTCCACAACCCAAGTAATGATCCACTGCTTGAACTCATCTTTCGGAGAGGCCATTGAAGGCGAATTTTTTTTTGGATTATGCTCCTTCGAAAGGGAGTGGAGTAGGGGTGGGAGTTGGGCAAGTCTGACCCGAGCCCGACTTGCCTAACCCAAACAATGAACAAATATGGACAAAGCTGGTTAAAAACTTGGACAGATTTGAATAAAAAAAAGATCAACCCGATTTTAATTTGGACGGATTTGGACACCGATCTTTCCAACCCGAGGAAGTGATACACTAAGGTTGAATGCTTTGGTAGTTTTTATTTATGAAAATCAAAGACTGTCTGTTTGATGTTGAATGCTAAGAATTTGTTTGAAATATGAAAAAATTGGTTGGATTTTACGTTTTTATTATGCAAATCAAAGATTTTTTTTATACAATTTAAAAATCTCATGGGTTTTTTTCCATCTATTTATGTGCTCAAGCATTTCTAATTGGGCAATCAGCCCAACCCACACATTATTTTGCAAATTGGACAACCCAAGCAACCCAAACAAATAGAATGGGCAAACACGGATTGGACTTCCACGGGTTAAGGTTTATGCAAGTCGGGTTGGGCATGAGCAGACCCTTCAACCCGCCCAAGTCACACCCCTAGAGTGGAGTAGGTAGCCCTTGGAGACGCTCTAATGCTTTGGTGAGGAGGTTGTGGGTTCAATTCCTCCCCCCTCGATTTACTTAAGAGTGTGAAACTTCCGACTTAATCAATGCGGATTTCTGGAGGGATTAGTCTGATTCCAAAGTGGATCCATACCCGAAAGGTTTGGCAGATAATAATAAATAAAAAAAATTAGGTGATCGTTTAATTATTAAATTAAGGTATTAGATTTCATAAGTGCAAGCCATGTGTATATAATCTGATAAAAATCAGGCATGTCATCCCGACATTATCACAGTAGTAACAGCAACAGTCTCTCTCTCTCTCTCTCTCGCGAACCCATCCTCCCTTCATCTGCGCTTAACGGTAGGACGCTCATGGCCGTGCTCCCGCTCCCTCGACCCTCTCGAAGCCCGTCCCTCCTCCTCCCGCTCCGCCGCCTCGCGCCGCGACAAAGAAGACGGCTTCCGCTTGAAATGGTACTCCTCCTCGCTCGACTCGTGATCGTAGCCGCTCCGCCGCCCTCCTCCGACCGACGAGGACGAGCCCTTGCCGGGCTTCCACTCATCCCGGTACCCGTTCGAAGCCCCATGCCTGTGAGCCGACTCGTGCTCCTTCAGACCGTTGGACGGCGCCTCGGACTTCCTCTTCTTGCCGCCGCCCCCCTCGCCCGGATCCGGGAAGCTGATGCGCGAGAAGACGCTCCCCTTCTGCTTACGGTCCGCCTTGGCACTGTCCGACTCCGCAGCAGCAGAGGTGTCGTCGTGGCCGGGGGCTCTCCGCTTCCCGGACATCTGAGGAGAGCGGCGGGGGGCCTCGCGGCGGTCCCCGCTAATTGCTTTCTCCCCCTTCTCGGCCCGGTCAGGCCGATCGGTTCGGCTGGGCCTGTCAGACCGGTCGACGCTTGCAGCTTGGGACATCAGCCGCTGCAATCCCCAAAAAAAACACAAATATACAATTAGACCCCCCAAAACGACACGAATCACAATAACACCCCCACACCACATGACCAGACTAAACATCCCGCTTTCAGGCCAATCAGGTCACTAATTCAGTTAATTAAGGGTCTGATACGCTTTAACGAAAGGTACAATACAACCTCGTCAGAGAAGTCTGTTCAATCTAACCCAATTTCCAAAGACTTTTGAGCAACTGCATCGTGTTGTCCGTCCGATTCTGATCCGACGGCTATTAGATGGCCAGGGCCCAAGTTTTTCAACCGCAACTGGGCTATAGATCCACGTGGGCCCAGATGGGCTTGAAATCTAGGATTTGCAAACCAAGACTAAGCCATCAAAGGGTCTACTGGCCATACGTAATCTCTCTCTCTCTCTCTCTCTGGGTCCTTGTAACTAACAACAGTCCATCGACTGCCGAGACACCAAGATCGAGCTGGGGCCAAACATGGTCCGACCCAACCGATCAGACCCAACATCAGTCAACTGAACTGTAATGAGAGCCAGATTAGTTAACTTACAAACTAATAAAGTTTCTTGTTTTACTGCCCCGCTAGTACAGATGGCAATTTATCTCTGGGTATTGAAGGCTCCAGAAATGATTTTTTTCTAAGGACTTTCTATTTATTCCTTCACTCAGGTTTGCCTACAGGCAGAAGCCATTAGATAGTGGCCACACTGAACATTAAAGAATCGCAAACTAAGATTATTGGATCGCAAGCCAACAGGCGCCCGGTTTGGAATGGAGGCCTGTGACAATGGCGGCCGCATCGATTCTTAGTCCCATGAGGGCCTGATGGTGGAACGGCACGGTTTCGATGGAGGATCTACAGCCATCCATTCCACTACCAGCGAGCCACACATGGGACGGACGGTGTTAAAAGAGAGGAATCAAGAGCAGCTTCCTGGTCCCGCACAAGCCTTGGTGCACCTAGTACATCATCGGATTTTTACAAATCTGCCACTGCAATCTTCTCTATATATAACCCCTGTAAATTATAATATTTAGATACAAAGCCCTCGAAACATCCAAATCTTATATATGGACCCCTGCAGTTAGTTGACATCCGAAAACTAAAGAATATTCCTTCATTTGTTTGTTGGTTTCACCTAAATAGGAAATTATCACTTTTTGTTTAGCCCAAAACTAACTTTGGCTAACTTGGTTCAAGCCCAAAGGCCCAAACTTTTCTCACTTTGGACTTTGGAGGAGTGTTTTGGGGGAATTTGAAATAATATAATGGTAAATAGAAAATAAAAAAGTTATTCAAGGCTGCTAATTCGTTCAAATTGGATGTCAGCTAACTGCATTGGTCGATATGTAAGGTTTAGATATTTGATGGGCTTACATGTAAATATTGATTTGTAGAAAACCCCCTGGAATCATTTGGCACTCCGCATCCGGATCCCGGACCTTTAATCTTTTGGCACGCCCAATGGCGCGTCTTAAACCATCTCGATTCATGTATCAGCAGCAGCCGCAGTAGCACGATCAAACGTCTGATGGCTAATCACAGCAGTGACCTTATAGATGGCAAGCAAGCAAGCAAAGCCCCCCCTGTTGAAAATACTAAACCAACCACTATCTTTTTCCTCCTAAAATGAAAAAACAAAAAATCGCGCGCCTTTTTTCCTTACCTAAATACTTAACCCCCATTCATGAGGAAATGAAGCAGAGTACAAAAGAGAACAAGTAAATGAATCAATGAGGAGACATACAGGCTTCGCCCTGACTGGAGGTCCATCGACGCCACTGCTGCTACGAACATCCCTACCCCGGTCCTTTGAATGGTCCCTGCACAATCACAAAAAATTAAATTAAATAAAATAAATAAATAACATGCCACATCTATCTAATTTGAGGCAATGCAATCTGGAAGTCACAACCACCAGAACATATTTAATAGGCGCAGGAAATAACACAAAAATAAACTGTTTTCGCAACACAAACTGATTTGGAGGGAAGGGGGGAGGAGATTGGTGTTAAGTCCCTGAAACAGTTCTTCTTTAACGTTAAGGACGACTGATGCTTGCAATTAGCGTTAAATACCTCTTGGATGTTGTTAGCATTAAGTCCTCACATCTGAAACATTTCTGCTCCCGCAGGGGAAGCTCCAGGTGTATGTGGACCATATGACCTGTACTTTACACAGCCACGACATGTGCATCTCACCCATACCCTTTTTATTCAAACCAAAGCCTCTCTTAATCCGCACACAACGGGGAACGATCAAGATGCATCCAACATTGTACCTTACACCAGTGTTTTAAAAAACTCGCCCCAGGATACGACCGGGGCGTACCCCGCCCAGAGTGGCTCCAGCTATGACTTTTTTCTTATGAGGCTTACGTCCGAACCACTGGGGCATACGTCCCGAACGCCTGAGCACGGCTTTTACGCCCAAATAGCTTGGGCTTACGCCCCACTAGAGCTTGTCTGTATAGTTGAAAAAAATGATTTGATTGCTACTGTGTGATCTTTTATATAGTCTTACTCTCTTGGGTGACGATTATGATATTTTGAGAACTAAAGTTGTTTTAAATTGGTTCTATACCATGTATGAAATGATAGAATCTATGGAATATAAACATTGATAGTTAGAATTTTGGTTAGAAACTTATAATTAGATCTTAAATGATATTGAAAGACAATGACAAGTTAATTTTTATTATCGTTTTTTATATATTTGTGATTTATCAACCATGTTTGTAGGTTTAAATACTTTGTTTGCTAACTTTGCTCATAGTATTTTTTTATTTTGTTTGTTTTAAATCTATTCACTCTTTTACATAATATTTTTTTATTTATATATATTTTTTAAAAATAAAAAAAAATAAAAATTCATGGGGCTTACGTCCCATGCCCCGCCCCACAACAGGCAAAACGCCCTGCCTCTGAAAACACTACTTTACACAGAGCCACAACAGGTACATCTCACCCATACCCTTTTTACACTCGATCCGACGGTCAAGATGCATTTAGAGCGTCCTCCGAGGGAGCAAAAATCTTTCCGTTGGGATCAGAAAAAGTCAACAAAGACCCCTAGTAAAAAAATGTTCCTTGTCCAAGGATCTTATGTGAAATGCGACTTGTTTGTGTCTTTATTGTTTGGACTTGTTCTAGGGACCAACCACTTTTTTTTTTTTTTGGAAGGAAACAAAGGGGGGGCCGATCACTAAGTCCCCCCCCCCTCCTTTTTTTTTCCCACTTCAAAATTTTCACAATTGATTCAAATAAAGACACAATACCATATTGATTGAGTCTATTCGCTAATCACGTCAGTTGATGACTGCAGACTAAGAAGAACGGACACGGACATGACACGGACACACCGACACGATATTTTTCAAAAAACCAGGACACGGACACGTTAGGGGACACGCTGAATTTTATATATATATATATATATATATATATATATATATATATATATATATATATATATATATATATATATATATATATATATATATATATAACAAGTCTTATATTATGATTTATAATCAAACATAATGCTAATAGTTAACTAAAAAAGTCTCCAACAAACATCATAAATGATTCAAGTGTATAGTTTCAAACTTTCAAAATACAAAAAACAAATAGAACACACATAAAATCATCATCCATCAAGGCCAACGTCAAGTGTTACCACATCATCACCATCGACGTGAAAACCACGGCCTCCATATCCGGCTCATTGATGGAAAGATTCGCAATCTCGAGAACCTCAACATCTTCAAATGAAAAAAAAAACCTCTCCGGTAATATCCGACACGCTCCAACACACATCTGACACGTGTCGGACAACCTTCCTTCATAGAAGACACGTTTTTTGGTGTGTCCAACACGTGTCGGAGAGTGTCGGACGAGTGTCGGTGTCCGACACGTGTTGGACACGGACACGTTGAGGTCCCGAGAGTGTCGGTGCTTCATAGACCGCAGATGCAATCGCATATCCCTTTTATGAGGCCTTTTTTAAATTATAAAATCTAGGGGCATGCACGTGTGATGCGCATGTGCGAAAAGAGAGAAGTGGGGCATTAGGAAAGAAGTTGTAGGAGGACTCTCGTATAATATCGCCTCGGTGTGTTAACCCTCCATATTTAGTGCAAAAGGACTATTAAATATCATAATCCAATTCGGGTAGATTATAGGGAAGGGCCTCATAATTTTGGTTAGAGAAGCCTGCATATTAAGAAAAGAAGGAAAATGATTAGTATCACTAAGCAAGTCTGGTACAGTTAAATTTTTCTCTCAGAGAAAGCTGTTATGGGAGCTTCTACCCATTAGCAAAGGTAATGGTTCATAAAGTTAGAAATTTCCTATATGTGTGCAATACAAGGATTGAGATCAATGATGATATTTTATTTGTAGTTCTTGGGATAAAAAGCAGCTTGAATCTGATTAGGGGATGAAACAATTGATGTAATTACCAAGATCGAATCACTTCCAATTCAATTTTCCAGGATAAATGGATACCTAAGAAGTTTTCAAAGAAAAGGGCTAAATCCTTTCATTCAATTTTTTTGATGGTTATAATAAAAATTTGTGGTGCTTAGAGCTATGTGGATGAATAATGAGGTTCTTATTGAAGAACAGATCAAAATGAGAATCAGTGGATTGAAAGAAATGAGCAAGGAAACATCAATGTGACCTAGATCGAGGAAACTTTCTGGTTCAACTTGCAAAGACAACAAATAAATTAGTGACCTGGTTAACCCCACTTCAGGATACTTTGTTGGTGTCATAATCAAATGATGGGGCCAACATTGGGTTCTTAATCATGCAAAGCGATGGATTATTTAATTTTGGCAGCCCAGAATTTCAAACAATGTTGCGGAGGTCCAATGTAATAGGTAATAAGACAGCTTCTCCTCAGGTTTCATGAAGACATCATAAGAGGATTTGCAGGTTTCCCTTCCATCAGTAAGGTTCGGCCCTGGATTTTATTCAACTTATCAAAGGAGACTAGAAGCTGAAGGACAAAACTATCAATGGGCCAAACACTAGGCAAACAAATTATAGTGCAAATTGATTATCAAGACCAGCATATGGCATGCACGAGAATCACCACATGTATGGACAAGGGAGTTTCCAAGACACGTGGAACAGTGATGGGGGATATTTCACCAGAAAGGTATGAAAGGCCTCACAAATCTAGCTGTTAGGTAAACATGCTATCATTCATGGACATCAAAAGCTTTTATTTGATAATGAATGAAGGACATTGATGTTTACACACAGTAAACAGACATCAATGATCAAAATAGATATTATGGAACCATGCTTGAGCCAAATAATAGCAGGGAAGAACACAGAAAGACGGGTAACAAGTAGTTAAAAAAAATATATCATTCAAAAGCAAAAAAACAAGCAATCAATAAGCCACTAAGCGTACCATTCACTAAGTCGTTCCATTTCACGCTTCCTCCTCAAGTCAGCTTTCCTGGCTTCAAACTCCTCCCTGCTCATAACAGGTGGACCCTGATTCATGCCCAAACTACCCATGCCTAACTCGGAGAGATCCCTGTTGATAAAAGCAAGAATTATTTGTCAAATTTTATGCTACAAAATGAAGTCTAGCGATTCACCATCAGTCTGAAAAGATAAAAAAAACAAAGGAAAAATATTTAAGAATGCCCAGAGTATATAAGTGATATTAACCTTCTCAGTTAGTTTTATTGACTTTAAATAAACAGAACAAATGCCAGAAGGCAATATCAAATGGACAGTAAGATGGTAATAAGTTTCAAATTTTACAGGTACTGCTTTATCATTTCCAAAGCTGATAATATCCTGTAACTTCAAGAAAATGCAATCATCCAGCATACCTCTGAGGAACACCAGGCATCATATAGCCTTGAGCTGCAAATGGATCCTGTGGTAGCAATCCTCCGAAAGGAACATCAAAGGGACCAGGTGTGTAACCCATATACGGCATAGTACCAGTGAAAGGTGCCATGTATCCATCAATCCCTAATGGCATCCCACCACCCCAGTACGGGTTGAAAGACGAAGGGGCTAGCGGCATTCCAGAGAAGTTTTCAGCTCCAAAATCTTGATATGTTCTCCATTGCATATCTGCAGCTACAATTGGAAAGAAAAAGTGAGCGGACTACCATACATACGATAACATAATATAATTATATGACCATCAATCATCCTAAGTTGAATGGTAAGTTGGACGTATTTGGAATTGCTTCAGAAAAATCATTTCTCCTACTGATGACATCCTGTGCTTCGCAACACTAAGCTAAAGGTGTTCACTAAAAAGGCAGAACTGCAGAAGTCTAAAACTGTTTTAGTGAGAAGCTATGAAAAATTGCTTCTGGCTTATGCTTATATGAAGCAAGTAGACATATCAAGTTTGTGACACTTCCTCATTTCAATTAAAGATGCAATCAAGCAAGTGGGTTGTTAGATCTAAGCTCAACCCAACAACCGAATTGGGCCCAGCCAAAATCAAAACTTGAGGTTGTCAGCTGGATGTTAGATCTAGTTGATATCATGAGATCAAATTGAACCCAAACCACAGAAACTGAGAAGGCCTAACTCTTGGCCTGTCCAAACATTTGACTGAAAACATCAAACCAAAACCTGAACCAAGACGGATTCAAACCATCTAAATTAGGCAAGTAAATGGACAATTCTAATGTCCAAAGCATGAAAAAAAATGTGTCTGTTTATAACTACTCTCTTACACCATTGAAGTGCTTTTAGGTAGTGTGTTAACCTAACATCAAACAAATAAGAAGTTTGTCTTGTCAAAGCGCTTCGAGTTCAAAACATGGTTCCAAAGCAGAAGCAAAGACCAAATACACCCATTGCCTTGGTAAGTAGTATTGAGCAAGTTCTTTTAGAGGTAGATTGGTAGAGAAATTGATAACATCAATCCAAACAAAACAGCTCTAGTAGATGAACTAACCACTGCCAGGGAAGCGGGTCTTTTTCTTTTTTTTCTTCTTTCCTGTAAGAAAAAAATTTATTAAGTTGTCATTGGAAATAACAAATTAGCATTTCAAGCAAATGATCGAAAAGTTCTAAAGAACAACTATCCCTTGAATTTGACATCAATCTCACCGACGATTTACAAGACAGATGAAATGTTGATGAACTGGAAGGGTAAGGTCCAAAACCATAACCTCTAGCCTTAACCCATATATATTTGGGGTCCGGCCGGTCAGCTCAAAAATAATTAATTTGAGGTCGGCTACTGGAGGGTCAATAGCAAAAATGGAGCAAAAAGAGGAGAAAATGATACAACACCAACTACAAATTGCTCACCTTGATCACCTGCAAGGAGCTTTTCCTGGGCCTCTTCAGGCACTGGAGCACTCTCTGGTGATATTGGTTCTTTTGCGTTTACTGATTCGGGTGTTGCTTCAGACTGATCTGTGTTTTTGACAGCCTTCTTGTCAAAAGAATGTGCGGCAACATTTACTGCCTTCCCTTCACTTGCACCATCGCCTTCCTTCATATCTAAAGAATACACTGTTGAAGGAGGTTGCTTGGGATCATCCTTGGAAACAACTGAAAGAGTAGGCGATGGGACCTTGGGCTGAACGGGACGAGCGGATTCCATGTCTGAAAAAAAACCAAGCAGTTTAAGTATTCCTATGAGCAACAAAATCAAATATGATTAAAAAAGAATCATTCATACCTGGAACTTGTACATAGCTTCCAATATTATCTGCACTACTGGTTGTAGACTCCAATATTCGGTCGATGGTTTCTCTGAGTGTTCTATTTGGAAGAAGATCATCAGCCAGTATATTTGTCGCTCCACATACGCACATTGATTTAGTCATAATGTAGTCTCGAATGCCTGAATGGACAGCACAGATACTTAGCTACGTCAAGTTTAAACCTCAAGTATAGAGAACATACAAGCATAATATATACACCAGAAGAATGAGTAACGAATAAAAATACCATAACAATAACCATCAAGCCATGTCTCACCTACTTGGGGTAGGCTTTATGAATCCTTCACCATCCATTTCTATTTAGGCTATATATATGTAGTCAATGAAAGCTTTTCAATGTCCTTTCTCACAATTTATATCAATGCAATTCTAGGTCTTCCCCTCCTCCTTGGACCTTACACACTAATATGGGACCAACCCCTTATCAAGGATGCGCTCATTTCATAGTTTGAGTTGGTTTTTTACAACTTGTTATCAACCTAACATCGACCCTCAACCTTTCTCATCCGGGCTTGGGATCAGCAATGGCATCAACCAAAAATGATTTTGCCAAATTTCTACACCCCTATACATAAAATAGGGAATGGTGTACTCATAAACCTACACCGGGATTGGAATCAATGTTCTCCTACAGAAGCAAGTCTCTCTCTCTCTCTCTCTCTCCAACCAAGATTCTTTTATTATTGTGGTGGGCCCATCATCATCATAAGCAAGTGGTTAAAATGGAAATGTTTCTTCAGCATCTTGCTTTCCACCCAGGTCGGGCCATTCTAAGGTGGCCGCAGATCACAGTCGTCCGTTGCACGAATCCTCAATCAGTGAATTGCACTAAAAGCAGTTGGCAGGTAAGCGAACAGTCTGGTCATGTGACTCATGTGCAATGTCAGGATGGCCCAATCAATATGGAGAATCGGATGACTGAGTAGCAGTTCTTAGTTAAAATATACAGTGGGCCCTTCATCACCTTCACTTGGCTACATATTATCTAAACAATGCTATTCAGCCAACCAGTTTTCCAAATATTTTTTTAAACAACCTAACATGGCACCCAATCACAGTTGCCCCCCCTTGCCTATCGGTCGGGACCGAGTGTGCTTCACCTCTCGGATTGGGTGCAACAGACGGATGTGATCGAGACATGTCAAGGCTCACTTTAATACTTGTTGTTTCCTTGCTTGACTAATCCAGATCTGATATCCATACTCGATGGGTGTTACCTCTGGGCTATATCAATGGACGTTACTTTATAACTTAGTAATTTCTCTTTTCAATCAACACGTGCCACGAGGCGTACAGCCTTGTCTATTCATGCCCCATGCGTCCGAGAAAAAAATTGACCTTCTTGTAAAGCCTTAGCATCCACACTCCACGTAAGAAAGTTTGAACACATGGTACTTTCGTATCGTATTGGGTGGTCATGGTACAGGTTATACAAGGCCAACATTTTTTCCCACGCGTTGCACCCAGGTCGGGACTAAGTACGGCTGTATAATTCACCGACCGGGACTGGGTGTAACGGACGGGTTTGAGTGCGATTCCATTTACCGGATCACAATGTCCATTTACCAACGGGTCGGGACTGAGTGTGATTCACTGGCCGGGGCTGGATGTAACGGATAGCTATGATCGTGACACATCATTCTATATAACATAATCAGTCAAAGCTATCAGGCTAAAATAATATTTCCCTCCGACCCAAAGTCACAACATTTTTGTTTCTACTAGATGATAACTAACGAGTCGTACCATCCAGATTGAGATTTAAGATTGCCAAGAAAGGATTTGACTTACACAAAGTTAACCTTTTGTGTATGAATCACATTACAGTTACTTCCACAATAATGACAATCTATGGACAGTAAAAACAGAATAATGAGTTCAAATCTCCTCCAGTAGGTCGGCCAGGTCATGTGCCCCTCGTGGACTCGCCCTAGAATAATAGTAATGAAAGGCATGAAATATCATACTTATGCGGTGATGTAAATTTCAATGTTCATATAGTTTTAGAATCATGTGCTAATTTGATGGTTTTAAAGACAAGGCTTGTCGAATAAGGCCTTACATGTTGATTTACATGTAAGGATTTTCGCATTATTGGGCTGCCCTAAATTATGAATGATTTATGTTATCCGTGATTGATTTTTGAGTGCTGGCGGACTTTCATTGTTTCATTAAAAGTTCTATAGTTTCTTTTTAGATGAAGCACATATATCCTTTGTACTTTTAAGTTTGTAGTTCTTTGTAAATCTAATTGTAAGTTTAAGTACCACAGATCTAACATAAAAAAAAAAACACGTTATTAAGCAACTCATACATATTATACATATTTTTAAAAAGAGTTACAAAAATATTAGTTTGCCCAATTTGGAAGTCAAATTGGACTTCCAAACAATGGTTGTTGGATTTTCATACTCCAACTGCTAGCTCACAAGGTAAGACATGTATAATCCGTGACCTTGGTCAACAGTTCAAATAAATGGACTAAAAGGTGATGTCCTGACCACTTGACCCCTTCCAATCAATAGCATTGCAGTAGCGAGTGTAGCACACATGCCAAAAATCAAGTTTAGTTCAAAAGAGGGAGATGAGAGAAGGGAAGAAGGGAGGATAACATCAAGAAAAACAAGAATACACACAAGCCTACATCAGTAGTACAAACATTGATACCAATTGTCGTGTGTATTCTTAATACTATATGTCATCTATCTATAATATATAGCAAACCCTCCGTTACTGTAATGCTACAGTAATTCGGGTGAAGTCAACCGGGTATTAGGGTGTGATGTACAGTGTGTTGTTGGGGCACATGAAATTTATCATGCACTCTATGAGAGTTCTTTCAGACAGCCAAGTCTCAGGCCTTGCCTAGAGCTCAGACTAGTGTAATGATAATCAAGATAGTGCAACTAGCATGCCTCCTATGATTGCGATAGTTACAATTATTTATGATACAAAGTTATGACACGGAGCTTCTATATTGCAGTGTTTAGTACATGTCTTAAGTATATTACAATTTACAATTACTAGATATCGTCTTCTTTGACCATCGGTATGAATCTTGACTATCATCGAGCGCATTGAAACTATAATTCGCCGTACCTCGATTGGAAGGATGCTTCCTTGTACATTCGAAAAATCGATCTGACTTCAGATTTGGTGAAGCTCGTAACTCTACCAAATCCAGTATTAATGAAATGGGTCAATTGTTATGGCTCAATATCAATGCCTTTATCTTCAATCAAACTTTTGAATTTTGAAAGATATTCACAGCCTTCTTTGCAATGCCTTAACAAGCCACAAAATGTCGAAACCTCCCTAGTTTTTGGTACTTGATAATAACCTCCCTTGATCTGTCATAGGTTAAAATAAAGGGACCGTCAGAAGTAGAGGTTTAGAGATATTAATTTGCACGCAAACTTCTGCAAATTTTGGCCATCGTCTGATAGCATCCTAGTTAGGTATCAGTGGGGACCAAATAGATTTAGAGATCTTTAGAGAAACCGACTCCGAAAGATATTCCACAGGCAATCCATGGATTTGGATCCATATAAAAAAGCATTTGTCAGATGATATTCCTCCGGGGGTATTCGGTTTGCATTTTTCCACAAGGTTCACCATTCGAATGATCCATTAAAAGATCATAAACCCTACCTTAAAGGAGAAAGAATGGGTAATTAAAAAAAGAGATTGGAGTATAGAAACACTAGGAGTGGGCGACTCATCAGAGACGACAAGAGAAATGTGTGAATTCCTATTTAAGAATTAAGACACGAGTTATCATCCTTCACATCACCGAACACATCCTTCTTCAAAAGAGTCTTGGTTTCACTACAGGACACAACCGTCAAAATTTTCTTCTTTGATTGTTTGTATTTGAAGGCTTCTTGAATGATGTCGCATGACTTCAGTGCGTTCAACAAGGGACACATGCTGTACATTTTTTTCTAAACATGGGTCTCCTGGTCATACCTAATTTTTAAATCCTTGATAGAACAAATTCATATTGTTCTCAGCAACCTCCGTGTTTTATCTGTTGATAGTGATGTGCTACATTGACTAAGCAATAAACGGTGATCTTGATTCTTGAGCTTCCACTTGATGGTACTGAAATTCAGCGGATAAAATTACTTTATCAAGCACTTAAATTTTAATCAAAATTTTATTTTTTGTTATAAACAAATTCAATGGAAGATCAAGCAATAAATGTTGCTCTTCTTGTTCTTCTACCTGAAAGTACTTGAACCTTGAATACAACTTTATGTTTACGAAGTTAATTAATTTGATTTTGTTAGTCCATTTGATGCTATATGGGAAACTAGTATGGAGACAAAAAAAAACTCGTATCTTTTTGTTACACAGCACACAGATGCATATCATGACACTATATATTTATATTTTATATTCTACCTATGTACATTTATACATACTTTAAGCTGCATCAGGATATTGGAAATTGGTCGTGTGCTTGACGCCCATATACGTGCCGCGTTGTAACCGAGCATACATTTAAACCATTCATAGCAAATAACACAACTATAGATGTAAAAAAACAGATTTCAATGTGAACATAATTTATTTTCGACAAAAGAAAATCTTTTCTTACCAACTTAATAGGAAAAAAATGAACATATTCTAAGAAGACAATGTGTTACAAGTCTAGAACTTATGTATCCTGTTTGGAGATCCTTTATCCACCGAATAGGACACCAGAAAATCAAGTACAGATCTTACATTTGTCACAAAAACTCCGGAAACAGCACTTGCTAGTTAAGACGGCATCTTTCATTACTTCTTTACACAATGGGCAGCGCAACTCTGGGGGAAGATCAGTGACGGTCCGAGTAGAAGGTAACCCCTCAATCTCCTTCTCAAATGCAGCTCTAGATAAAATGAAAGCCTCCTTAGTAATTATCATCCCTATCCCAAACTGTAAGAAGGTTAATTGCATGATGAAAAATCATTAGCTTACTCATTTGGCCTTAAAACAGCAACAGCACCACTTGGCAGCGCATAAGAGCCATCTGGAGTCGCCATTAACATCGACTTTGGAATGCCAGTCGGGGGTTTCACCCTTCTAATGTCATAGTTGGGGTCACCATTTGTGGGACAATGCTGAATAAAATGGCCTGGACAGGACATTCAATCGATAAACACAAACTTGGTGTCACCTAATGTGATGAGAAGAGTAATTAAGACAGTAGGGGCCTTATAAGTATAGATAATTTCAACATACCAGGTACTTTACATCTGTGACAGATGTACCCTACTGGAGGTGTCTTCCGTTCCATCCCACCTCGTCCTTAAATTATCCAAAACCGTCATATTGTAAGAATCCAGAAGAACTGAGAATTGTGCTATTGTCATATTGATAGACATAAAACATAATTGCAGAACAAAATTACATTACAAACAAGGGGCACATCCTCTATCACAAAAAGGATATACGACAATGATGGCTAACAAGTATCAAAACAAAAGATACCTCACAGAATATAAATGTAATAGGCCACATAATGAACCATCTAATCTAAAGATCACAAAATAGCAATCTTGTGAACTACAATTGGTAATATTTGGATCTCATGGAGGATATTTGTAGCATTCCAAAATCCAAACCACTCCCCAAGGCAGGGCAAAAAACATGCAAACACTTATTGGCCGTAATGTCTGAGGTTTTGTCTGTCGATGTCTGCTGAGAGCGACATAATCTGGGTTCTAAACAGTAAACCCAAAGGCCTCAGAAACCCTTGTCAACCAACTTAACATTGGACATGAACCCCTAAAGTTCTAGTCCAAAGTTTAGAATAGCAAAAATCCAGCTTCTTATAACATAAAATATGCATCCCACTACTAATCCCAGGAAACATACTCAACTAATCTCTACTCGAAGGCAAAAAAAGCCAAATACCCAACATAATTGTTGGGATCCTAAATATCATGGGCAAGCAAACAACAAAAGGAGATCATGATTCCAAGGTGGAAAGTGTCTTAGGTTCTACCAAATCCACGACCAGCCATCATTCTTCCACCCATGCCCCTTCCGAAGCCTCTTCCAGCACCATAACCATCTTGAGTTTGACTGCAAAGACCATTCGACCAAATGTAAGCACAACATATATTTACAGTAAAAAAAACAAGTGTCGTTGTTGTCCCTTTTCCTCCCCTTCCATTTGCATTCTAGATTATTGATGAATAAACACGGTGAATCAGAAAATTTCCAACAAAAAATGGCTCACCGATTCCAGTCAAGAGCAGGTGTATCAATTAAAGCCCTAATCTTCATGTCCTCATCGATCTTATTAGCTGGAGGAACATCTACTACTGGATTACTCAACTGAGAATGGACCACTTCAGGAATAGCATATAAATCATTCCCAAACTCATCCCATTCAGATTCTTCAGGCTGCAAGTTGAACGTAGTTTATTACTATTTTCCTTTCCATTTCCAAAACACTTAAAAATAGTGTAAAATCATTTCTTCATCCATGTTAAAATAAGATGGCATAACGACACCACCTCATTATGGAACGAAGAAACGCATGGAGAGATATTGCCTATGCAGAACACTCAGAAGTACTCAGGCTTACATATCTCATTGAAGATGAATCGCCAACCAACATGCTACTTGATGGTGGAAGTTCTTCTATGGTATCCTCTACAGCTTTGGGCCTGCACGTCGAATGTGTAATTTAATTCCAATATCGAAACTCAGATTCCTAGAATTTGTCTCAATTTTACTACATTATATTTGATCCCAACAAAGTTCCAACAGATTAGAGCTCTGCCCATGTGACTTGCACACAGTTATATCCCGTTCTTCAAGGATACGAAAGAAGGGCAATAAGCAAAATCAATTGGAACAAACAACATCTCTAGTTGCAAGTCGCACAAGAAAGGATATCAGATGATCAAGATTCAGAGCAAGATAGTACTCGTCACGTTCTGTAACAATAGTCTTCCGAGGCCGTCCTGGGACCCGACGAATCAATACCGATGTATTTTTGGGTATCATAGCAGCTTCATCTACATATTCTGAAATCGAAAAAACGGAAGAACACAAATTCTATAAAAATCTGGTAAGCCCAACCCACTTTGACAAATATAGAATTAACCGTGCAAGTCCAAGATCTCAAAAAAAGTTTTTTAAGTGTAAACAAACACTAATCTAGCACTAAGCACGATCTCACAGCCCGATTACCCTTAAGTCTACAATTTTGCAAACTACTCACCCCCACTCTGTTTCCATCTCTCTAAAATTCTAATTCTGAATAAATTGTGCTACCCCTCTACGAGCAAAACGTGCAAATGGATCAGAAAAACTTATTCTAGAGAAATAACCAACCTTCATTAGACTGTGCATTCGAGACCATGAGGTCGAAATCGGTACCCCTCCCCAAATGCTTCGTTTCAAAAATTCTCTCTTTCAAATTCGCAACAGATATAAACTGCCCCTCAATGGGAATCGAGTCGTAATCTTTTGCACTTTTAAACTTATAATACACAGCCATTTCTCCCCTCTGATCTAACAGAAAACGTGATAAACCACCACAAAGAACAAAATTGCCCTAAAAACGAGCAGCGAGAGACGTAAAAGGCCAGGAAATAAAGGCAGGCCCTGATGTTTTACGCTAAAACAATGGAAACATAGACATGTGTACAAGCAGTTGATCTCCTTCCTATTCCTCGACGATGCCCGCTTCAAGCTCGAAGGTTTCCAGAGGGCTAAACAGCAAGAACCGAAGGAGCTCCTCAGCCGATCAAGAACGATAGCAATAGCGAGGATCCTCTGCCCGCCGCAAAACCCCCAAATCTGCGGAAGAACGCCCCTTACGATTCCACCGCCCGCCCCTCGATCGAAGACGAAAACGCGACCGGAGCCATCGACAGCGCCCCGGCTCGATAGATCGCCATCGCCGGAGCTCTCTCGAAACGATCGGAAAGGGAACCTCACGAGGCCCCGCAGATCGAGATCTAGGGCACGGGGGGGCCTCGAACCAGCTGCGCGATCCGATCACAGACGAAAGGCTTCCCGATTTGACGGAGCGGAGGAGGCCTGGATCGATCGGCCGATGAGGGAAACCGATTCCACGCCTGGATTGGATGGGGACGGAGGGTTCGCGTTAGGGTTTTCTGAAGATATCTGGCGTCTTGCGAGAGAGGGGATGGGGGAAGGGAATACGTTATTTTATCTGGAGAAGGGCATTATGGGAAAGTCCCATTCAGTGGGTTTTTATACGTAGCATGCGGATGCAGTTCACCCACATCAGCTTGACTGTTGCCAAGTGGCGTGGGGCCCACGGAAAGGAAAGATACAAGCAGGCTGAGCAGGTGCGCCCGCCGGGCCGACGCAAAACGTCAGGCGGGTGAGTTCAGAACTCCTCCAGTCGGTCCCGGCCCAGCGCACATCACAGCCGCAAGCAGTCGGATCGAGTACGATCAATTTCAAGTCGTCCGTCATCGTGAGGCTGTGATACACATTAGGCCCACCGACCGACCGGCTAACTGGAGAAGATCTGAACTCCCAACTGGCGTGATTGGGTTGGGTAAAGTCATGTGAATTTGTAAGGAAACCAACACAATTGGGATGAATTGCAAACACAAATTAATCATAGATTCACAAATAACTTAAATAAATAAATAAATAAAGAGGGAAAACACACGTTAAAAATTTGTATGAAAAGTCCGGATCGAGAAAAAACATGAGCTATGATAATCGAAATTTACTAAAAGCTGAGGATCAATAGATGGTACAAGCAATCACTAGGGGTGTTCATCGGTTCGGGTTGATCCGCCAAACCGAATCGAATCGGTCTATTTGGTTCGGTTTGGATCGGGTATTTTGACCATTCAGTTTGATTCGGTTCTAAAAAAAAAAACTCGCTATGGTCGGTTCGGTTCTGGGTTGTGAGTTTTTTAATCCAAACCAACCCAACCCGAACCATTGGTACTATAACCTCAGTAATTACTACTATACAGTGTACAATATCACTAATATTGTACATTACATGGTGGTGATCCCAATTATCACCATTCGGTGCATTCAAAACTTATAAGTATTCAACGGTGTGATGAAACTGAAAAGTGAAGGGTGTTACCCACATAATTACTAGGACTCCAAATCCCAACTTATGAAATATCTCAAAGTGAAAAATTAAGGGTGTTACTAGTAATTCTATAGGGGCAAATAGCAGCACCCAAAGTTAAAGGCTTAAAAATAAAATATGAAACAACTCAGCAGCTCAACCATTCACACCTCACGGTGTGATAACGAGCGATGTGAATGACCTGCAGAACCGAACCAAACCAAACCAAACCAAACTTTTTTGGTTTGGTTTGGTTCGGTTTTTACCAAGGAATGGTTTGGTTCGGTTCCATTTTCTAGAGAACCAATCAACTTCGGTTCGGTTCCAAATTTATCCAAAAACCGAACCAACCCGAACCATGAACACCCCTAGCAATCACCCCCTCAACGAGAAGACACTATTCGCTTTAAGGTTTCTACTCCTCTGTGAAACTTGTGGAAGTCCCACATTATCATGCTAGCTCTTGAAATACTCTTTATTTACATACGGGGTACTTGGTTTTTGAATAATTACAAAATACTCCAAAAAAACTCAAAAGTGTAGCCTACTTACAGCTAGAGCTGGCAATGGGTCAGATCTGGGCCGGACTCAACCAAGCCCAGGTCTAGGTCCATTTTTTTTTTCTTCGATCCAAGCCCGACCTGTTTTGTATAGGGCTTTAAAGACAAAGACCCAAGCCCAAGCATGTATCAAAGATTCCGACCTTGGTCCGAAAATATTCAGTGAGCAACTTTCTTTAGTGGACTTATTTGGCATTAATCGATGCTGTTAGCATAAATTTTTTGTTTTACAAAATATATTTGTTTATTTTATAAATTTTGGTGTAAGATAACAATGACTATAAGAAACTCTAAATTTTTTTCCTAATATATTGTTGCTACCTAATCGAATAGAAAAAGCCAATTCTTATGTATGTTGGGTAGACCTGACCCTAACTGTGAAAGTGGGTCGGATTCGGGCCGAACTTATACAAGTTCAGGTCCGTCCCGTTTTGGTTTCGGGTCCAATCTATAATGTTTGGGATATAGACCCGAACCCGTTCGAGATGGGCCGGGCACAATCGGGTCTGGCCGGATCCAGCCCATTGATAGTCCTATTGAAAGCTAATCTCAATCTTATATTTGATTTTCTTATTTAGGATCTTTTATTGTGGTTTTAATATAATAACTTAGGTGCCCTTTGACAAGTCGTTGAAACTCGTGGTTAGGGTACAATTAGTAATGTCTTCGTGGAGCTACTGTCTAAGTGGGTTCTCTTCTTTGACCATCCATAGTGGATAAATCTCAAGTAGGGTCAGAATCTAATTATTATTCACTTTCTTTCCTTGATTTTTCTTGGTATAACTTGAAATCAACTTGCATGAGGATTGAAAAATATGGATAGTTCTCTTCCAATAAACCAATAAACTCGAGTGCATAGGAAAACTTTTGAGTGGGTTGATGAGCATTACTGGAAGGCTCTATCCAAGTCCAAAATATTTCATTGCCCGAAAGCTTTTAGGACACCCACTGATGTAAAAAAAAAAAATTGATCACTAATATATTAATTATTTCTTCAGTAGCGATAGAAAATAATGTGTTCGTCATATCGCTCCTTAGGGTCGTATATGAGCTTTACCTTCTCTTTGTTGATTTCTGTAATAGCAACCAAATCTTCAATTGTTAGAAAAGATAATAAAAAAATAAAAAGAACGCAGCACAGGCTAAGGCACGTATCGGATACATTTTTTTTAAAGCGTTATTCATACCCTATAGAAGTTGACAAGTCAATTTTCTTGTGAATTACCTCCAGATACAACAGTCTTGTGGGACTGCACCCAGCACTGGTGAAAAACCCACTTCAAAGAATCTGAGATATGGATTTTTCTGGCAGAGAAGAGGAGGAATTCGGAGTGATCAAAATTGAGATCAAAGTAAGTTTGGAGTGAGATATGTGCCTCCATTTATAAAATTCGAGGTTAAGCCTATCAATTAGGTCCTCCCAGAAGGGCACCAGGCTTGGCCCATAAAAGCCCATAAAAACCTGGTCCATTAAAACCCTTCCAAAGCCCGGCCTGGCCCATCATTTATAAGTCAAAGGGATGGGCCCAAGCTCAGTGTTTTTCGATCCGGCCCATTTAGTAATTTATAGGTATATATAATAATAACTATTATTATTATTTGGTAGATCAAAAAGAATAAATTAAATAGAAAAAACTAAAAAGAATGGAAATAAATCCAAAGGAAGCAAGCTAACAAGAAAGTTCCCTAAAGACTTTAGGGAGTCTACTCCCGTAGACAATCAAAACAAGAAGCCCAACCAAAACAATGGCTCAAAACACAAACAAAACACAAGAAAAAACACACTACTACCATATCACACGAATAGCAATAGGGTTACCACTTTAGCAAACCACCACCAACTTGATGTCTTGAAGTTTGACCAAGACTTGGCATCCAAAGCTTCAAGATAAACTACATTAATTGATAGGTCGGGGCCCTCAAAGGGCCAAGTTAGGGCCAGAGGTTTTTAGACCCTTAAGGGATTGGGCCCCGGCCCGAGCTCGCCTATATATGTCAGGGCTGGGGCCGAACCTGGGCCCGACCCTTTGACGTCCCTATGAAAGCCAATGGTTCGTTCAACTATTGCACCCCAAACTCGTATTGTTTCGACAAACCATTGCAATGGTTCACCAGTCAATAGGTGCTACCCACTTGGCCCATACGGCCAACAGATACTCCAATCACCTATTGGGTCATCTACTCGGTCCACATTGGCACGAGTCAGTCGACCTAACTCACTGGGCCTTTATCCGAGTTAGCCCATTCGGTCCTAGTTAGTGGTGGCAATGGGTCGGGTCGAGTTGAGACATAGGTATAAGGGCAAAACACCCAACCCGAACCCGACCCGTTTAATAAACGGGTCACAAACTTCAACCCAAACCCGACCCACCTAATAAACGGGTTGACCCGACCCGACCCGACCCGTTTAACCCCTTTACTAAACGGGTCGGATCGAGTTGGGTCAATAGAACCCATGTAAACCTGTCGGGTTGGGTCAAGACAGGTCGGGTTGCCTCGGGTCGAGTTGACATGACCCATTTGGTAAACGGGTCAAGTCGGGTCAATCGGGTTATAAGTACAAACTCGAACCCGACCCATTAAATAAATTAGGAGGCTACAAAAGTAAAGATCAAAGCTGCACGTGGAGTGACTATTTTGACAAAAGCCCTTTAATAGGTCGGGTAACCCGTAGGCCATAACCCATTAGCAGTCCTCTGTTTTTCCTCTTTCCCCTCCTCCATTTCCCCTTCTCCTTCCGTAGGGTCGCAGATAGTAAGGTTTTTTTTGTTTTGTTTTGTTTTTTCTTTCTCCTCCTCTGTTCATCCTCTCCTCCTCCATTTTCCCTCTTCGTCCGACTGAGTCACAGACAATAAGGTTTTATTTTTATTTTTTTGTTCTTTCTCCTTGGGCCCATATCACTTTTTGACGAGTATGGAGCGCGACAGGAGGCACAGTGCAGAGGACCTGTGCGTGCACTTCAGCGCACCAACCCATCTCGAACCGCTCGGGTCGAGCTCAAACACATTATCCGGATCGATTGGGGTAGTAGCTCATGAAACAGCCAGGTTGGGGATAGAAAAGGGTAGGGAGAGCCAGCGTGGTCGGCGTTGAATTGAGTCCAGAATCAAAAACTTTTACCTCCAGACTTCTTCCATCTATAGCGAACAACTGCACCAGGTGAAACACGACATCCCATATGGCCCCCTCCTAGCCTTGTGGGGGGTACAGCCTAGTAAAAGATTCATCTCCCAGTTTGCAGAACGATAAGGCTCTGTAACCTTGTCTAAGAACAAGGGTGCAGTTACCTCCTGCTGCTGCTGACGAGGGTGCATGGTGAGGATAAGACCGCCTCATAGTAGGAGAAAGTTTTTGGATCGGGCGGCGGAGGGAGCGGGATCCGCTCCCGCGAGCCGACGTTCAAGAGGAACATCTCTGTGCCGTCGATAAGCACCACGAGCCATTCCTCGAAGCATCCGATGAACTTGGCCTCCACCCACAAGGGCTGGATAGAGGTCAGGAGTCGATGGGCGAGGGGGCTCGTGTCGTCCGAGAGCATGAGGGCTCACTGATTTTTAGGGAGCATGGACCAGCCTACTGTGCTATTGGGAGGCCATCGTTTCTTCGTCATCAAAACATTTATCTTTTTTTTTCTTTTACTTAACCTGATCACAAGGAGGCTCAGGAGGAGCCTCCTTGGTTAGGTAGGGTTAAGGTTAGGGTTAGGATTCCAAAGAGAGAGTAGGGTTTCCAATTGACAAGAGGTAAAGAGCAGCCTCCTGTTGATTGATCAGCTACAGAACAAAACCTCAAACCCAAGCCGGTTGGTTACCACGACTCCAATTACCCACTTTCTATTGGAAAACCAAAGCTAAATCACATCCGTTCTTTTGCACGTCGGTTAAGTACGATTCAGCTATCATGGTTTGGTGTAACGGACGGTTGAGATTTAGTTTTGGCTCTGACCTATCTGCAAGTGCAAGTCGTGATCTCTAAGGATCTTGGTGATTCTGGTACCCTATCTAGAACTAGTGCATGCCCGTGCCTATCGGCACTGCAGCGGGCCGCCTTCGGCGGCAAAACACCCCCCCGGGCATCACCACCCTCAGCCCCAACGTTGTATGCGGCGACAGCACAGCTGACCACCTTCGGCAACAAAAAACTTTCGGCAACAGCTCGCTCCACGACACCACGTCCCCCCGCTGTTGGCGAAGCTGAACTCGCCGTTGCCGTTGCTCCCCGCCATCCTTACCACTACGCACAAAAATAACAGTGCGGTGTCAGATCAAACCTGCACTGTTTTTAATGGAGAAATGGGTGTGTTGTTAAATCAAATAACAGTGTTGCGATCGAAATAATTAACATGAAGAAGGAAGATCTTGAGAGAATAAGATCCAGATTTTTCTTCTTTTTAAAAAAAAGAGAAATAAGAAAACAAATATCAGTAAATTAGAGAAGAAAATATTTTTTTTTTGAGAAATTCTCAAAAAATGTTGACGAAGAGGAGTAAGTCCTGGCCGAGCCCCAACGGTTGGTGGGGTTCGATCCCATTTGAAACGGCCGGGAGGACCGAATCTACATATCAAAATTGGCCATTCGATTCACGCCGATCGGACGGCCGGGGTTCATCCGAACCACCAAAATCGGGGCGGAAAGGAATTGGGCCGTTAGATTCACGCTGATTGGACGGCCGGAGTTCACCCGGACCACCGAAAATGGTTGGTACTGTGGGCGCCACAGTAACACCGATTTTCGGTGGTCCGGGTGAACTCCGGACGTCCGATCGGCTTTAATCAAACGGTTCGAATCCTTTCCGCCCGGTTAAAAGATGTAGCCGTTCGATCGAATGATCGAACGGATGAGATCCCGTGGGAATCAATCGAATAAGACAAAAAGTAATGATAGTAATCATTACTTTTTGTCCTATTCTATTGTTTCCCACGGGATCTCATCCGTTCGATCATTCGATCGAACGGCTACAACTTTTAACCGGGCGGAAAGTATTTGGGCCATTCGATTCACGCCGATCGGACGGCCGGGGTTCATGAGAACCACCAAAACCGGGGCGGAAAGAATTTGGGCCGTTTGATTCATGCCGATCGGACGGCCGGAGTTCACCCGGACCACCGAAAATCGTTGTTACTGTGGCCGCCACAGTAACATCGATTTTCGATGATTGGGTGAATCCTGATCGTTGGATCCGTCGATCGGACGGTCCGTGCACCCCCGACTCCGCCGCACGTTAGCTGCACACTAACCCCGGCCGCACACTGCTCTCAGCATTTATTTTGTCTAGTCAGCTTTTGTGCCATTTTGTCTAGTCAGCACCAAACCGTCGTGCCATGTTATATTACTATCATTACTTTTTGTCTTATTTGATTGATTCCCACGGGATCTCATCCGTTCGATCATTTGATCGAACGGCTATAACTTTTAACCGAGCGAAAAGTATTTGGGCCGTTCGATTCACGCCGATCGGACGGCCGGGGTTCATTCGAACCACCAAAACCGGGGCGGAAAGAATTTGGGCCGTTCGATTCACGCCGATCGGACGGCCGGAGTTCACCCGGACCACCGAAAATCGTTGTTACTGTGGCCACCACAGTAACAGCGATTTTCGATGGTTGGGTGAATCCCGATCGTTGGATCCGTCGATCGGACGGTCCGTGCACCCCCGACTCCTCCGCACGTTAGCCACACACTAACCCCGGCCGCACACTCCACTCAGCATTTATTTTGTCTAGTCAGCTTTTGTGCCATTTTGTCTAGTCAGCACCAAACCGCCGTGCCATGTTATATAGATAATTTAATCGAGCACCAAATGCGGCGTATGTGGAATAGTTGTTGCGATTCCCAAATCCAGAGCCAACCAGCTTGGATTTGCCGAGAATGGCCTAGACCTCATCGGACGGACAGTAGCCATTTTCAAGGTCTCAGCCACATGGATTCCCTCTATGGTTGTATCCTGTTTGATCAAAGAAGAGCAAAGAAAACACACACACAAACCTTATCAATGGGCTCTAGTCCTGATGGTACTTTCTCCCTCTCTCTCTCTTCCATGTTGGAGAGGTTCCCTATTCGACTCCTGGCATGGACATGCGGAGCAAACATTTCCTTAAGTCTTTGTGCCTTGTTTGCATGTGCAAATCCAGACCGTTGATTGGTTGATGTGATGTTCGCGGGATTATGGAAATGATAAATAGCAGTTGCCGATTGCCTCCTCCCACTTCGATCTCCAAACTTTATTGAGTCATTGCTCTAGCGCCCTGTCCTCTGATCGCCTGGTCGGTCCAGCAAAAAAAAAAACAAATGACAAATTACAAAAACCTTCTCTAAACTATACACCGCATTTTATATTGGTCCCTCAACTTTTTTTGGGAACAATTTGATCCCTGAACTATGGTTCGTCTGCATTTAGGCCCCTCTGCAACTGTTATTTCGAAAATACCCTTGTCCCAGTACGCAAAAGTTAAATGCTCTAAAACAATTTTGAGTCTTTTTGGAAATTGATAAGAATATTTTTGGGATAAAAAGTTGACAGAGGGGGCTAAATGTAGATGGAGGATAGTTCAAGGATCAAATTGTTCCCAAAAAAAGTTGAGGGACCAATATAAAATGTGGTGTACAGTAAAGGGAGGTTTTGGTAATTTGTCCCCCCCCCCCCCCCCCCCCCCCCAAAAAAAAAAAAAGGCACACCCAAACCCTCTCTCTTTTGCTCCAATTGTATTGTTAAGTAGTTCCAATCTTTTTTTTGGTAGCTAGATTAAAGGGGGAAGGTCACAATCGGATCTTTGGAAGGCGCCAAATGCCGGTGCTACGTACAGGATAAGGCAACACTACTGCTGCAACCACATACCATGTTTTGGTGGCTGAAACCCAACCACCAACAGTTTGGAACCATACAGCCGGCCCACAGGCCGGTAGAGACCGGCACCTCTCAGACAAGCACCCAGACCACCGGCACCAATGGGAATCCACACCTACCGTCGGTCTTTCAACGAGGAAACGAAACAAAACCAACCTAAAAAGAGTAAACAGGTGCTCAAACAATAAACCAAACAAACAAACAAACCCAAAAGTACCGCCGCTCGATCCACCACCACCACAAGCTTCGATAGAGAGGATGCATGGGTTGCTCGAGTACCCTAATCATCAACGAACCAGCATTGCCGCATCCAAACCACCAGACTCTGTCCCCGATCAGCGGAGGGGACTAGAAACCAGCCAAGGCATATATTAAGACCGGGTCTAGGATTCACCAAACCCAGCTGTAGTCGGCTGGAATCCGCTGCTGAGAGAGAGAGAGAGGCTGCAGCTGGAATCCGTTGATGAGAGAGAGAGAGAGAGGCTGCAGCTAGAGAGAGAGAGAGAGGGGGGGGGGGGGGAAGGGAGGGAGGGAGGGGGCACTGCAAAAAAAACAGTTATTACCGACGGACAATATCCGTCGGTAATATTAAGTTTCCGTCGGTAATATTTTATAGCGACGGAAGAAATTTTCGTCGCTGGCTGTCGGGAAAAAAGGTGTCGGGAAAACAATGCGACGGACTAAATATTATCGTCGGTAATAATAATTAATACCGACGGTAATATTAAAGCCGTCGGTAATCTTTAAACAATTAAAAATAAATATAATATATTATTACCGACGGAATAAAATATCCGTCGGTAATATATCAACATTGTACCGACGGTTACTATAGTTACCGTCGGTAATAATATATATATTATCGACGGCAATATATATTCCTGTCGGTAATAATATATATATTACCGACGGATCTAATATTCCGTCGACAAATTATTAATAATTTTAAAAAAATAAAAACTTTATTACCGACGGAATAATTAATTTTCGTCGGAAATAAGTATTTTTTTAAAAAATAAATTTACCTAAATAATGTTATTTAATTCCTATGATTTACAACATTACCACAATTTATCAAATATTATCTAAACTGATAAAATATTACAGTAAATTATCAAATATTACCACAATACCCGACAATTATAACAATTAATACCCGACAATTATAACAATTAATACCCGACAATTATAGACAAGAACAAAAAATTACCATATATTACAAAATAATATTTACATAATCCAAAACTGAGAGATGATACATGTCCTATCTCAACCACCCCACACGGCCCGCCACCGACATTGGTGCTCTCATCGATCCCCTGATGCCGCCCTGCTCCTGCAATTAACATGTATTTGTTAAAAAAATGGTTTATATCTATAACTGAGTCTAAGCGTTAAAAAATCATAAGTTAGCGTGTTTCGGCTTTGAAATAGGTTTGGATTCGATCGGATCGGCATCCGATAATTCGAACTTGGAATTATTCTGTATTTCGGACTTGCGAGTGAGTTCTAATTAGATATTTGACCAATTTACGATCCGATTCACCGATTTAGAGTCTAAGTGTTGGAAAATCATAAGTTAGCGTGTTTCGGATTTGAAATAGGTTTGGATTCGATCGGATCGTCATCGGATCGGCATCCGATAATTTGTACTTGGAATTATTCCGTATTTCGGACTTGCGAGTGAGTTCTAATTGGATATTTAAACAATTTACGCTCCGATTCACTGATTTAGAGTCTAAGTATTGTAAAATCATAAGTTAGCGTGTTTCGGATTTGAAATAGGTTTGGATTCGATCGGATCGTCATCGGATCGGCATCCGATAATTCGAACTTAGAATTATTCCGTATTTTGGACTTGCGAGCGAGTTCTAATTGGATATTTGATCAATTTACGCTCCGATTCACCGATTTAGAGTCTAAGTGTTGGAAAATCATAAGTTAGCGTGTTTCGGATTTGAAATAGGTTTGTATTCGATCGGATCGTCATCAGATCATCGGATCGGCATCCGATAATTCGAACTTGGAATTATTCCGTATTTCGGACTTGTGAGCGAGTTCTAATTGGATATTTGACCAATTTACGCTCCGATTCACCGATTTAGAGTCTAAGTGTTGGAAAATCATAAGTTAGCGTGTTTCAGATTTGAAATAGGTTTGGATTCGATCGGATCGTCATCCGATAATTCGTACTTAGAATTATTCCGTATTTCGGACTTGCGAGCGAGTTCTGATTGGATATTTGACCAATTTACGCTCCGATTCACCGATTTAGAGTCTAAGTGTTGGAAAATCATAAGTTAGCGTGTTTCGGATATGAAATAGGTTTGGATTCGATCGGATCGTCATCGGATCGGCATCCGATAATTCAAAATTGAAATTATTCTGTATTTCGGACTTGCGAGCGAGTTCTAATTGGATATTTGACCAATTTACACTCTGATTCACCGATTTAGAGTCTAAGTGTTGAAAAATCATAAGTTAGCGTGTTTCGGATATAAAATAGGTTTGGATTCGATCGGATCGTCATCGGATCGGCATCCGATAATTCGAAGTTGGAATTATTCCATATTTCGAACTTGCGAGCGAGTTCTAATTGGATATTTGACCAATTTACGCTCTGATTCACCGATTTAGAGTCTAAGTGTTGGAAAATCATAAGTTAGCGTGTTTCGGATATGAAATAGGTTTGGATTCGATCGAATCGTCATCGGATCAGCATCCGATAATTTGAAGTTGGAATTAGTCCGTATTTCGGACTTACGAGCGAGTTCTAATTGGATATTTGACCAATTTACGCTCCGATTCACCGATTTAGAGTCTAAGTGTTGAAAAATCAAAAGTTAGCATGTTTCGGATATGAAATAGGTTTGGATTCGATCGGATCATCATCGGATCAGCATCCGATAATTCAAAGTTGGAATTATTCTGTATTTCGGACTTGCGAGCGAGTTCTAATTGTATATTTGACCAATTTACGCTCCGATTCACCGATTTAGAGTCTAAGTGTTGGAAAATCATAAGTTAGCGTGTTTCGGATTTGAAATAGGTTTGGATTCGATCGGATCGTCATCCGATAATTCATACTTGGAAATATTCCGTATTTCAGACTTGCGAGCGAGTTCTAATTGGATATTTGACCAATTTACACTCCGATTCACCGATTTAGAGTCTAAGTGTTGGAAAATCATAAGTTAGCGTGTTTCGGATTTGAAATAGGTTTGGATTTGATCGGATCGTCATCGGATCGGCATCCGATAGTTCGAACTTAGAATTATTCCGTATTTCGGACTTGCGAGCGAGTTCTAATTGGATATTTGACCAATTTACGCTCCGATTCATCGATTTAGAGTCTAAGTGTTGGAAAATCATAAGTTAGCGTGTTTCGGATTTGAAATAGGTTTGGATTCGATCGGATCGTCATCGGATCATCGGATATTTTCAAATGTATATTATTACCGACGGGCATAAAAATGTCCGTCGGTAAATAACCTATTTCTTGTAGTGCTTTTTTGATATTTTCAAAAGTTGGATTATATTTAGTTAATCAAAAATTTAATAAAGATCTTTAAATTTTTCCCAAAATTCAATTCCAATGCTTCATATTCTCTTTGTGTTTAACAAAAATGACAAAATAAAGAAATGATATAATGTGCATTATATTTCTTAGCCATCCATTACGAAATGGGCTTTATTCGCATTATTAGTTTTATTAAAATTGCACTCCAAATCTTCACTTTTAATTATACTGGTTTTTGAATCCTCATCTTCCAAAGTCTTTCTCCACAAATTAATCCCATTTCGTATTTAACCCCATCCTCCATGGTATTTCTCCCTATATATTAGCAGTGACTATATCAAAGAGATAAGTGAAAAGATAAGGGCTTAATGTGATCCCTTGGTAAAGTCCCACAATGACTAAAAATTCATTTTTCACCATAGTTTCTACAAACGCTAGTAATTGTTTTCTCATACATGTCTCCAATAATTTTAATACAATATTGAGGTATCCCTTTCTTTCTTAAAGTTCACCAAAAAACATCTCGCTTTACTCTATCCGTTCTTCTGTATGATATACCCAAGATTACAAGAACAATCATATTGTTGTATTTCTTTGCCATCCATTGTGAAATAGATTTTATTTTAATTATTATTTTATTTAAATTGCACTCAACATCTTTAATTTTAATTCTACTAGTTTTTTAACCCTCATCTTCCAAAGTCTTCCTCAATGAGAGAGTGAAAAGATATGGCCGGAGCCCACGAGGAGGAGGATCTCACCGGGGGGAGGAGGAGGAGGAGGATCTCACCGGCCGGAGCCCACGAGGAGGAGGAGGAGCTCGCCGCCGATCGATCGGTCGGCCGGAGGGACGCCGGGGTGGGGCGGAGGGACGCCGGGGAGGCCGGGGAGGGGGGGAGGGAGGCTGGGGAGATTTAGAGAGAGAGAGAGAAAGAGAGAGAGAGAAAGGGGGGGCGGGGAGAGATCAGATCAAAATAAAACAGAAGGGGGGATCGCTGAATTATAAGTTATAGCAGGCTTATTACCGACAGACATTTTTACTTCCGTCGGTACAATGACTTTATACCGATGGAACAATAACGTCCGTCGGTAAAAACCAACGACTCGTCGGTAGTTTTTACCGACGGACATTTAATGTTCGTCGGCATAATCACTTTATACCGACGGATCCATATTGTCCGTCGGTAAAAACCAACGACGAAACTCAGGGTTCCATTTTTTCCAAAGACTCGATTTTTACCAATGATTTTAAACCCGAACCGGATCGTCCGGTTGATTAGACCGGAACCGGTTTCGTTTCCGGTTCGGTTGTACCACCAAACCCAAAAATATAGCAAATTCGGTTTAAAACCGGCCGACCGTTCGAACCGGCAGTAAAACCGTAGACCCGTCCGACCCGTCACCGGTTTACAACCAAACCGGTTTTGGGCTTTTTGACTTTTGAGTCTTGAGTCTCTTGGCTGTTTTGAACTTTGAAGAGATAATATCCCGTGACCCGTGATTCTATCCCGTGACCCGTGATTCATGCAATGATGCAAATCCTGCAACCCGAGCCGATCGGGTGGTGATTCTATCCCGTGTGATCAATCCCGAGCCGATCGGGTGGTTTAAAATCATTGCTGATATCCCGTTAGGAGAAAAAAAAAATCCTGTGAATCCTGCAACCCGAGCCGATCGGGTGTGCTGTGAATCCTGCGATCAATCCCGAGCCGATCGGGTGGTGTGCCGTGTGCGATCAATGCAAATCCCGCCGACGCCTTCTTTACTCTTTAGTTCTTTGAGTTCTCTCTCTCTCTCTCTGCCACGGCAACTGTTGTTACTGCTCCGACTCTAAGATCTCGCCCAAACGTCTCGGCCGACGACCTGCATCGTTCGCCCACTTTTAGTTCAACTGTGACCGTGAGGTATCACCCCCATCTCATATCAGCCTTCCCGAAATCCTTTTTATGATCAGACGAATGAGAAATACCTCTATGGCTCTATCTGTCGTCTACAATGAAGGTTTTCATTGCTAAATCTGAAGTGATCTTGAGTTTTACATTGCTAAATAGTACCGTTCTCCTTTTTTTTTGTAAAGGGTATTAATATTTGATTTCACTATTATTCATAATTATCATATTGCTATATTTGGTGCAGGATAATTTTCTAAATCTGTAACAATGTCATCATCTGGACAAAATTCTACTCCGACATCAGAAGCACCTTCTGTACGAGGGAAAATGGATCTGGCATGGCAGTATGTTAGTGAGGGACGTGATCCCCGTGATGGTAAAAAAACATTCACGTGCTTATACTGCAAGTAGACTATAAAAGGTGGAGGGATAAATAGAATGAAACAGCACTTGGCCGGAAGAAGAGGAGAGATTGGTCCCTGTAAAAGTGTTCCTCATGATGTTCGATATCAAATGGAGGAATCCTTAAAATCAATTACTGAGAAGAAGCAACAAAGCCAAGAAACATTTGAAAGTCACAATCAATATGGTTCTGTTAGATCCCAATTTGAGGGTACTATGCAAGAGGATGAAATTCATGAGATATCATGCCCTCCTAGCAAAGGTATCTCAATCAATAAAGTTGGTGGTAGAGGCAGTCAAAGGTTTATGCCACTGACTCAAAAAGGGAAGGGCAAGGCACCAAGTGGAATATGTTCATATTTTGCTTCTAGGACAACCTCGGGATCCCAATCCTCTATTAAGAGTGCTCTAGCTGGTAAAGAAGCTATGTGGAGGGCAAATATGGCTGTTGCAAGGTTTGTGTTTGATACTTGCATTCCAATTAATGCTCTAAATTCTATATATTATCAGCCTATGTTGGATGCTGTGAATGCAATAGGACCAGGATATAAAGGTCCCTCTTATCATGATATGCGAGTTTCCTTATTGAGGGATTGCAAAAAAGAAGTTCAGTTATTTGTTGATTCATTTAGGAGTGTTTGGGCCGAAACTGGGTGTACGATAATGGCTGATGGGTGGACTGATAGCAGACAACGGACATTAATTAATTTTATGGTGTATTGCCCTTGAGGTATTGCCTTTGTTAAATCTGTTGATGCTTCCGATGTGGTAAAAACAATAGAAAATTTGTTTAAGTTATTTTGTGAAATTGTTGAATGGGTGGGTGCACCTAATGTTATACACATGGTGACCGATAATGCAGCAAACTATGTAGCTGCGGGAAGGATGTTGAATGAGGCTTACAAAAGTATTAACTGGTCATCTTGTGCAGCCCATTGTCTGAATTTGGTTCTAAGTGATATTGCAAAGATGGAACATGTAGCTGATAATGCTAAACGTGCCTCCAAGGTAACAAAGTTTGTTTATAATCATGCATATCTTTTATCTTGGTTAAGAAAGAGACCGGATTGGACAGAGATTCTGCGCCCTGGAATGACTCGATTTGCTACGACTTTCATTGCTTTGCATAGTATTCATCAACACATGCATGACTTGCAAGCCTTGGTGACCAGCAAGGATTATGTGGACTCTAGATATTCTAGAGATAAGAAACTGAAAGATGTTGTTTCTATTATTTGTGATAAAAACGTTTGGACAGATTGCTCAATCATTGTAAAGATTGTAGAATCACTTATGCGTTTGCTAAGAATTGTAGACTCGGATGAGAAACCTGCAATGAGATATCTTTATGAAGGCATGCTTAGAGCACGATTGAGAATCAAAAAAATCTTCATGAATAAGAAGAGATTATACAAGCCATATACAAATATTATAAAAGATCGCTGGGACAGACAATTGCGTCAAAGTATTCATGCTGCAGCCTATTAGTTGAACCCGACGTTTCAATATAATCAAGTATCATTTGCTACTTTTAAACCAGAGATCATGGCGGGTCTTCTTGATGTTATTGAGTCTAAAGCTACATGCAGCAAGACAAAGTTATTATCGGAGACAAGATTATTTCGGGATCGCTTGGAGAGTTTTAGCCGTGAGCTTGCGCTTACTACTTGCAAGACCACACGTCCTGGTAAGAATTTATTAGATGTTTAAATATTTAGTATGATAAATACTTGAATTGTTACCATTAATATCATATTAACTTAGTTTCTTTTTTTTTAATATTTATGAACATTGAAGATGAATGGTGGAGATTGTTTGGACACAATACTCCAAATTTACAGGAGTTAGCTATTCGGCTTCTTAGTCAAACATGTAGTTCCTCTGGATGTGAGCGTAACTGGAGCGTCTTTGAGCGCATTCACACAAAAAAAAAGGAATAGATTAGAACATCAAAGACTCAATGATCTTGTATATGTGCATTACAACTTGCGTTTGAAGAATAGGTACTATGGTGTTATATCATGCATTTCTTATCATTTGCTTGATTGCTACTAACTTTAAATACTTTAAATATTTGATTAATTTCAGAAATAGTTACAAAAAAAGAACCTATGATCCAATTGACTACGAGAGCATTGACTATACAGAGTTTTGGATAGCTGAAGAAGAGGATAATGAGTCTCCACTTGATTCTGAGGAATTAGAGAATCTATTATATGAAGAAATCTTTATTCCAAGAAGTGAACAACATCATGCAGCAGAAGGTCAGTAACTTATATTATTTAAATTGCATTAATTCTAGTTTGACCTACAATGAGTGTTTAATAGATCATTAGAAATCTAATTTTGCATAAACTTTCTATGGAATTTCGTAGATGATGATACTTCTGACTTCATTGATGTTGAAGAAGGGATGAATTTAGGAACTTTTGGTAATGAGAGTGGTTATGTTGATAGAGAATGGAGAAACGATGCTGATACCGAAGATGATTGGCTCGATAAACATCTAACACAAAGGGCATAACTAATATTGGATTGGTGATGATCTACTCTTTTGTTTGGGATGTGAACACGTGAAGTTGGAAACTTGAAAACTTTTGGTTTTATCTTTTATTTTGTGGTGATCATTTTCAATTTATGTTTTGCTATGAACTCATGCACTATGTTCTTTAAATGTTGGTGCTACTGTTAACTTAGTTTTTTTAACTTATGCCATATTTGAATCTTAGTGTCTGGTATGATGTTTGAAGTTTGGAGTCTTTGGACTATGTTCTCTTTTGTCTAGACAATGCCCGAGTTTGAGAATATATTAAAGCATAAACGAATTGCAACTTTGATAGCTGGTTAACGAAAATTGATATTTTTAACTTTCAGTTGTTAACTTTCCCTTTATTTTATATGCTTTATTTTTAAATTTAATATATTTATGATATAACGATGATGTCACGTACGGTTCAACAACGGTTGACCCGACGGTTGAACCGTTGACCCGTAACCCGGTCCTCTTTCCGGTT
Organism: Chamaelirium japonicum; assembly: GCA_947650365.1. Lineage (NCBI taxonomy): Eukaryota > Viridiplantae > Streptophyta > Magnoliopsida > Liliales > Melanthiaceae > Chamaelirium > Chamaelirium japonicum. Next base: position 11,478,556 of record OX393557.1, read on the forward strand.
CGATCAACGGTCCGGATTTAAAAACATTGATTTTTACCCTGAGTTTCGTCGTGACATTTGTACCGACGGACATTTAATTTCCGTCGGTATAATGACTTTATACCGACGGAACAATAACGTCCGTCGGTAGTTTTTACCGACGGACATTTAATGTTCGTCGGCATAAGCACTTTATACCGACGGATACATATTGTCTGTCGGTAAAAACCAACGACGAAACTCAGGGTTCTATTTTTTCCAGAGACTCGATTTTTACCCTGAGTTTCGTCGTGATATATTACCGACGGACGTTTTTTGTTCGTCAGTATAAAGCCATTATGCCGACGGAAATTACATATCCGTCGGTAACACGAGATACTTTTTACCGACGGAAATATATATGTCCGTCGGTATAAACTCATTATACCGACGGAAATATATATTCCGTCGGTATAATGTTTATACCGACGGAATATATATGACCGTCAGTAATAAATGTGTAAAAAAAAATTAAAAAAATCGAAGTTATAATACCGACGGAAATTATGGTTACCGTCGGTAAAAAGTATATTATTACCGACGGGCATAAAAATGTCCGTCGGTAAATAACCTATTTCTTGTAGTGGGGGGAAGCACGCAATCCGAGCTGGTGTGCCCTCTCGTAGCAAGATCTATGATCATAGAAAGCCGGACTGGAAGGTGGAGACCCCTATGTAGAGGGGAAGCAAGCAATTTCAGACAGCTGCAGCCGTCTGAAATCCGCTGATGAGAGAGAGAAAGAGAGAGAGAGAGAGAGAGAGAGAGAGAGAGAGAGAAAGGGGGAAGCAAGCAATCCGAGCTGGGGGTGCCCTCTTGCAGCAAGATCTAGATCTACGATCATAGAACGTCGGACTGGAAGGTGGAGACCCCTAGCTATGTAGAGGGGAGGAAGAAGGGCCAGCTCCGACCCACTGGGAAACTCTGAACCGGATCCCCTGGCCTAGCCTCCACTGCACCACCGCCGGCATCCGCTGTCTGGAGAGGCCAAAGGGGGGAACGCTAACCCTACCGGCGCAAAAGAAAGGGGTAAAGGGATGAGGCGCTCCGAGCCCCAGGTAGTTCCAATCTTAACCTAGATAAGAGAACCTAGCTATTCAACAATCAATGGATATCCTTTTGTTCAGTTCATTGATCAAGAAATTAATCTTTCCATATATAGCCCTGTTCTCTTTGGCCTTTGTTGCCAAATTTGTTTCTTCTGCATATGTTATTAGAGCTTACATAGCCCAAATAAACATACAATTAGGTCCCTAGCCGAGACTGAAATCGTAATTAATTGATAATAGCCGTCAAAATTCTTAATGTTTTAACAAATTAACAAGTTAGAAATATCCATTGAATGGTTTGTATAATCTCCAATAAGCCCAAAACTAGTTGATAAATACATCCATCAGAGCACTGAACGTACTCCGGTTGGAATCGATCATGGGTCGTACGTACATTCCCATTGGATCCGTTACTCACGTGCTGATATCCCCAGTGCCATCTTCCCGCACGTGCTTGAATCCGCTTGGGTTGAACAGATCGAAGAAAGCTCGGCAGCTGGTTGCTTCATCCCGAGAGAACCCACGGTAGAGCCGGTCGGAATCGGCCCGGCCATCCAAGGAGTGGGATCGCAGCCATCCGTCCCACCCCGCGTCGCCGTAGTAGACGTGATCCCCTCGCAGCTGCCGGTGGTCTCTGGCCGAGAAAGACTGGGAGGTTTGGTAACAGATGAGCAGCGCGTTGCCGCCAAAGCTCCCCGCCCCAACCCATCTCGACCCGCTCGGGTCGAGCTCAAGCGCCTTGTGCGGATGGCTGCACCAGCTATCACCGCACCCAAACGCCAGCAGCTTCTCGCCTGAGACCGCCAGGTAGGGGGCGCACATGGGGGTCGGGAGAGCCAACGTCGCCGGCGCTGAGCCGAGGCCGGAATCAAAGACTTTTACCTCCAGACTCCCTTCCAGAGCGTACAGCTGCTCCTTGTAGAACACCAGGTCAAATATGGGGACACCCTCATTGCCTTCCGGGGGGTAGAACCTGGTGAAGGACTCGTCTCCCGGCCTACAGAACCACAGGATCCGGACGTCCTGTCTAAGAACAACGGTGCAGCCGCCTGCTGATGAGGGTGGCGAGGACAAGACCACCTTATAGTCGAAAGGCATCGGATCGGGCGGCGGAGGGAGTGGGACCCGCGCCCCCGAGCCGGGGTTCAAGAGGAGCATCTCCCTCCCGCCGTCGATCAGCGCCACGAGCCATCCCTCGAAGATGCCGATGAACCTGACCTCTTCCCACGAGGGCAGGAGGAAGCTGAGGAGCCGACGGGTGAGGCGGTCCGTGCCGTCGGAGGGCACGACGGCGAAGGACTTGTTGGTGGGAGGGTTCTCGACGGCTGCCACCGACCTCCAGTCGGAGCAGACCGACCCGAAGCGGATGTGGTCCGCAAGATCGAGCCTCGCTAGGATCACCTCCAGTACATCTTGGGGAAGCATGGTCCAGTCTCTTGTGTTATTGGGACGACGTCCACGATTCTTCGCCATCCATGCTTTCCTCATCGCCTATATATTGAGCAGAGAAGAAGACGTACTCCAAACCCGAGCCGGGCGGTTACGGACGTACGGCTCCAATAGTCCAATGAGTCCAATCACGGATCACAGCCGTTATTTTGCACGCAGGTAGGGGCTGAGTGCGAATCAGCGGTCGGGACTAGGTGTAACCGACGGTTGTTATTCAGTCTGATCTCTAAGGATCCCCGAATCCGTAACCCACCAGGATTGGCCGATAGACCTCATCGCGACGGTCGGTAGCCCGTTTTCAGGGTCTCGGCCACACGGAATCCCTGTATCGTGTTTGATCAAAGAAGACCACTGGTTCAGCGAGAAAATAGTAATAAAAAACGCCTTAAATCATAATCTGGATTTTTTTTTAGATAAAGCCCCTCCTTAGGGACAGGTTTGATCAGCAAGTCCTTAACCAAAAATGTTTACTTTTTTTATCCTTTAAATTACAAAACTACCACTCCACCAAGAATATCCATGCCATTCGTTTCCAATAAGAATATCCATTTATCTTTGGCATGAGTATCCATTCGCCGATTAACACTCTACATGTAGCGTTTGCTTCAGTGATATCACTGTAACTACTACAACGAAAACACTGTAGCAAGAGTATTCATTCGTCTCGGAAAAGGAGCTAGTGTCCATTCGTTATCAGCAAGAGTATCTATTCACCGGGTGACACGTGCATGTCGCGATTGCTACAATGATTTCATTGTAGCAAGAGTATTCATGCGCCTTCGAAAATAGTATCGATGTGGAGGGGCATTTGGTCGTTTCTCTTTTGGCCAGCTAACTAGAATAGATAGTCTGTTGGAGTTTGGCTCCAAGTATGGTTATTGATTCTAGAATAATGGTCATTTTTTTATACTTTTAGCTAGCTAGAATAGATAGGTTGCTGGAGATGCGCTAATGAAGTACCAATTGGGAGTTTCTCATGGTTGCTCCATAGTCGTTTGATGGCAGGCTATACCCACAACTGCGATTAGGGGTGGGACTTGGGCGGGTTGAAGGGTTTGCCCATGCCCAATCCAATCTACACACACCTTAACCTGTTTTGCCTGTGGAACCCATGGAAGCCCAACCCATGCTTGCCCTTTCGGGTTGCTCGAGTTGCCAAATTTATAAAAATATAGGCGAATTGCCTAAATATAAATGCTTGTGAAACATGTAGATGGGAAAAAAAATTTTAAAAATTAAGAGGTCAAGACCATTTGATTGAAAATGAAACATACTAAGTTAAGAGGTCAACAGGAAGCAGTCAGTGCATCGGGTGAGGATGTGCATGGTTTGTGCCGGCCAAAGGGGCTGTGATCAATAGAAAATAATGCATGCCGAAATGGGGTAAAGAGGAAGGGCCTCGATTGGGGGTACGTACTTGACGTCTACAATCAATGTGAAATAGTCGACGATGCTTATTGCGCACTAGAAGGAGGAAAATGGTCGAGTCGAGAGGGAAAAAGGGAGAGATGGCCGAAGATCTGATGTCGTAGGACGGAGGCTTCACGGACGGAATTACCTTGCGCCGGCGGCCACGGATGGACGTTCCATTGCTCTGCACCGGCGCCTGAGAGAGACGAGCGAGGGGGTAAGATAAGAACAGAGGGTGTCGACTGTGTGGGGTTATGGCTTCTCTTTTCTTGATGTATTTGTGCATTTATGATTTATATATGGATTATGAGATTAGTCGAGCACTCGAGCGAGTGTGAGTGTGAGTCATGTGACTGTATGTGCGCCACTAATCGTTGCACCACTGTAGTGCAATTAGATCATATTAGTGGATCTACTGTAGTGAGATGCAAGTATGCCACTGTACTTGGGTTTCTCGGGGTGTGTAGGACCTGTGACCAAACTCGTCCAAATTGAAATCGGGTTGATCTTTTTTTGTCCAAATCTATATCCAAGTTTTTAACTAGCTTGCGCATTGTTTGGGTTGGGCAATTCGGACCCACCCAAGTCCCAACCCTAATTGCGAGTTTATGAGTTTTTTAACCTGAACCAACCCAACCCGAACAATTGGTACTATAACCTCAGTAGTTACTACTATACAGTGTATAGTATCACTAGTATTGTACATTACATGGTAGTGATCCCAATTACCACCATTCAGTGCATTCAAAACTTATAAGTATCCAACGGTGTGATGAAACTGAAAAAGTGAAGGGTGTTGCCCACATAATTACTAGGACTCCAAATCCCAACTTATGAAATATCTCAAAGTGAAAAATTAAGGGTGTTACTAGTAATTCTATAGGGGCAAATAGTAGCACCCAAAGTTAAAGGCTTAAAAATAAAATCTGAACCAACTCAGCAACTCAACCATTCATACCTCACGGTGTGATGACGAGCGATTTGAAAGACCCGCAGAACTGAACCGAACCAAACCAAACCGAACTTTTTCGGTTTGGTTTGGTTCGGTTTTTACCAAGGAATGGTTTGGTTTGGTTCCATTTTCTAGAGAACCAATCAACTTCGGTTCGGTTCCAAATTTATCCTAAAACTGAACCAACCCACTACAAGAAATTGCATCTTTAGCGACGCTTTTCTGCGACGTAGATAATTTTCCGTCGCCGAAAGTTACCTTTTCGCGACACAATATCTTTTTCGTCGTCAATCGTGTCGCTAAAGGTTTGCTAGCATAGTTGAGTTCACGCCTAGAAGGATAAAGTTTTTTGGCGACGATAAATGACTATTTAGCGACGCAGTTAGACGTCGCTAAATTATTTATGTTTAGCGATGAAATAAATTATGTCGTGAAAAATTAAAAATTTTAGCGACGGTACTAAGTGCGCTGCTAGTTGCAATTAGTGACGTAGTTGTGCGTCGTGAAATTCCTGTCTATGACATCGCAGATTCTTAATTTTTTATAGCGACGTTGTGCGTGCGTCGCAGAATCGTTCCGTAAAATAAAAATTTCGCATCTATAAGGAGACTTTTTTGGCGACGATAAATGGCTATTTGGCGACACAATAAGATGTCGCTAAATTATTTACTTTTCGCGACGAAATAAATTTAGTCGCGAAAAAATAAAAATTTTGGCGACGAGACTAAGTATGCTGCTTGTTGCAATCGGCGACATAGTTATGCATCTCAAAATTCCTTAGTTTTTGAAAACATTGTTTATGACGACGCAGATCCTTTTCCGTCGTCGAAAGTTACCTTTTCGCGACGAAATATCTTATTCGTCACAAAATTGTGTCGCTAAAGGTTTGCTAGCATAGTTGATCGCGCCTAGAAGGATAAAGTTTTTTGGCGATGATAAATGGCTATTTGACGACGCAGTTAGACATCACTAAATTATTTATGTTTAGCGACGAAAAAAATTATGTCTTGGACATTTAAAAATTTTGACGATGAGACTAGTGCGCTGCTAGTTGCAATTGGTGACGTAGTTGTGCGTCGTGAAATTTCTGTTTATGACATCGCAGATTCTTAAATTTTTATAGCGACGTTGTACGTGCGTCGTAGAATCGTTCCGTAAAATAAAAATTTCGCGTCTATAAGGGGACTTTTTTGGCGACGATAAATGGCTATTTGGCGACACAATAAGATGTCGCTAAATTATTTACTTACCACGACGAAATAAATTTAGCCGCAAAAAATTAAAAGTTTTAGCGACTAGACTAAGTATGCTGCTAGTTGCAATCGGTGACATAGTTATGCGTCGCAAAATTCCTTATTTTTGAAAATATTGTTTTTGGAAATATTGTTTATGATGGCCGCCGGATTTTCTCTTTTTTTTTGGCCAGTGAACTTTGGCCAACGGATTTGTTTTTCTTTTTTTTTTTTCGGTCGGTGGACTTTGGCCGCCGGATTTGCTCATATTTTTTCCGGCCGGTGGTCTTTGGCCGCCATACTTTATCTTTCTTTCTGGCCGATGGCCTTTGGCCGCCGGATTTGCTCATTTTATTTCGGCCGGTGGACATTAGCCGCCTTATTTGCTCAAGCTTTTCTGGCGGTGTTGAATGGCCATCGGATTTGATTCCTTTTCCGACCGTGTAGGGATGGCCGTCGTTTATCCCGCCGCAACAGATCATTTAATTATGTTGTAGTGGTTAAACGGGTCGGGTTCGGGTTTTGGGTTGGGACACGGTAGACCCGAGAAGATCCGTTTAATATTCAATGGGGTGTCGGATCGGGTCGGGTCTACCCGCAATACGATAGAGTTATATATAGTACCAGCGGGTCTATCGAGTCAGGTCGGGTCAAGTCGGATTGGGTCAACTGAATAGACCCGTGTGGTAAACGGGTCTTACCAGGTCTTATCGGGACTACACGTTTATTAGCGGGTCGGGTTCGGGTTTAGGATCTAGACACGATTAGTTAAACGGGTCAGGTCCGGGTCTAGGGGTTTTGGACACCAACCCGACACGACCCGACCCGTTGACCCTACTCCAACCTGACCCCTAATCTCATTCCCGCCACCCTCACCCATTCTCTGCACGCCCAAATCTCTCTCTCTCTCTCTCTCTCAATCCCGAAAAACTCTCATACGTTCCCCTCTCTATCCCCCCCGAAATCCCAGCAGCCCTTCTCAATCTCTTCAGCCACTCCCTTCCTAAGCCCTAAACACCGATCCCTCTCCACCCCTTCCCAATCTCTTCATCTCTCTCTCTCGCCGTAGATTTCTCTTTTTTTTCTGTGGTGGGCTATACGTAGCGGCGCGCCGGAGTAAGGAGGAGGGCATCGGAGCAAAGGGGCCGGAGCCGCTGCTGGTAATAGGGAACCCGACAGGTTCGCCCCCTCCCTCTCTCTGTTTTTTTTTTGGGTGTGATCCGATCCGATCCGATCCGTCAAAGATTTGGAGTAGAGATTCAAAAGATTTCAAAAAAATCCTTTAAATCTGCTATGATCACTCTCAATGTTTGAAAGGTTGCTTTTCAGTTTTCACTTCATTCCAAGGGCATTACTGATTCCTGATCCTGTTGGAATCAGGATTACCGCAAAAGCTTGTTTGGATGTAGTGCCTGAACCTTATTCCTGTAGAAGCTAGAATTGGTGAAAGAAGCATGGCGTCTCATTGAATCGCACTCAGCCTGGATTAGTTCTGAAATTTCATCCTACAATTGACAAGTTGAATTGATTGGGTCATCAGGTGGTAGTTTTAATTTATTCACCCCACAATTTTATGAAATTCTTGGTCACCCCACATGCATTGATTAAATTGCACATCCACATCCATGCAAGGTTGTTTCCAAGAATAATGATGCTATCATCCATGTCATTGCGTGCCCAATAAAAACCTGTGAGTTGGGTTCCTCTTTGTTGAGGAGCCTATGAAGGAAGCTCTTGGAGATTGCACATCATATCTGATGGCTGTGAGTTTGAATGTGTTGTATAAGATGCAATGCATAACTTGTAGAAGATTTCTAGTTCGAAAGAGCCGGATGCAAGTTAACAGATGATTGGAAAAATCTCTCTGATTTGGATACTGTCTCGGATAGGGTCTGATAGTTGCTCCATATAGGTGAACCAAATTGACGGGACAAGGCTTGTCTGTTTAAAGTGTATATTTTTGCAATCTGCATCGTATGTATCTTTTAGTTTATAAACAATGCATGTACTATTTCTCTTTTAATGAAATAATTTTCATTGGCATGGCTTCTTGGTATCTTGACTTAGAGTGATGTGAAAGGTGGGAGTATTTTCCCTTGGAGACATTTTGAAGGAGAACTTAGCTCTAGGATTGGTTAGCTACTCAGCACTTATTCAACTGATGTGGATATGGTTTGTTAGTGAGGCCTTAACAACTGAGATATATTATGGTAGTGCAACTAATCACAAAGCTTACATATCTGCAGGATTTTGGATTTACAGATCAAATGGTATTTTTGGTGGAACTATATAGGAGTGGATAATATGGATTTGAACATATGGATTAATTATCTGAGCAGATAATTGATTTGCTGTATTTGGTGATGAATAACTGGCTTTAGTCTATCTATGTTGTGAATATTGGTTCTCTTTTTGCTCCCTATTATGAAGGAAAGATTAAAGAAGCTGAACTGATAAAAAGAAGTGAAAATTCATCTATTCTAATAAAGCTTTAGCCCATTAATTGTGAATTGTGATATTTGCTCATTTTATCTTACACCTCTCTACCATACTCTCAAGTGGTCATTCTGGATGCTTTCACAATGCAGTGATGTTCAGAAGCTAACTTTGTGTGCTTTTTCAGAAGTGGTATTCTAAGTATTGTTTTGAGAGTGAACAACAATTATGTGTGTATTTTTTGAGCTATAGTTCGAATTATTCAGTTAATCAATTGCATTCTTTAATTTTTATTTTAAACTAAGTCAATGTCTTTGTTTTTCTGCAACTTTTAACATGTGAGCCACCCAACTTCATCTATTACTTAGTGAGAACCTATTCTTATTTGGATTAAGAACTAATTTGTGGTTTCTGGTTATTTGTGTTAAGAACTAATTCATAGCTTCTGTGGTTTTGAAGGAGCCTGCAGTTGGACATTTTCAGTCCATTTTCTCTGGTGAGGTGTGTTGGTAGGTCAAGTAGATTGGACAACTGTGAGTGAGCTTCGATATATGGTTTTATATAAGAGATGTCTTCAATGATCATGAGAAGCAATAAACTCTTTAACATGTGCTAATGATGGGTTTTTGGTTTTGACATGCCATGTGGTGGTTATCTAATTTATGATGGTTTGATGTATTTTGTAGAAAGTGGGTCTTTTATTTGACTTTGATGACAATAAAAGTTTGTGCATCGCTGGGTTCATATTTTTTCTATTGGATGAACGTTAGGTTTTGATGGCAACAATGCTTTGAGTTGGGATCACTATTTTGCGGTTGTTCTCGAGCCTTACAAAACATCTTCTGGTTAGCAGTTTGTTGCTAACTTGCAGAAAAACAAATCATTACTACTATTTCCAAATGCCCTTACAGCAGCCCATATAAACTTTTCATAATTGGAAAAAAATACATTGTTTATGTTTCTTGGTGCTCGTTGTCTTTGGTGAAATTCATCTCTTTTAGTAGTGGCTTATTTTGGGTGACATAATTGTTTATGTTTATTCGCATTGACCTTTGAATTTATTGGATTCCTCTTGTTATTGGATTGATGATAATGTTGTTCCTGCCCTTTAGAGGATATATTATCGAGGGAGAGCTGACCCCATCTTGATGGGATATAACTTAGTTGATGATACTTTGGAGAGAGGACCGGTCTATGATGGATTAGAATGGTTTGGTAAATAGATTATTTCATTCTGTTTGGTGGATCACTTTGGAGCTCGTATGCCTTTTATGTTTTGAGCTCTTTTTGCTTTATGCAGCATAACACTTGGTTTTGACATGGTCTATTATGCAATAGGATTAGACATTTAGGAAACCTTCAATATATGTTCGGTTCATCACTTGGACCAAAGTTGGCTCAGGTTGGTTTTTGGGAAGATTAGACTCCAAAGTGTTTACATTGTGTGCCCAAATAATAACAAGACGTTATAATATCTAGACATCAAAACCACGTGTCATGTTTCTACAGTCAGATCACTTACAGCACACATTTTCGGCAAAGATGTAATGGAACAAGTACATAACCAAGGATAGTAAGGTACACCATAAGAAAGGGAATTTCACTATTTCAGGAACTTCGGAAATTGTTGAACATATTTCCTCACCCATTTGCTGCACTTTTTTTTTATTTTTGGTCCCCGCTTATGATTTGACTTATTTTTGTTAATTTGTATATTGCATGACTATTGTTTTTTGTTTGCTAATATGTTGGTTGATTGAATTGTGTTGGGTGTGTGATTCAGGTGTATGCCAACTCTTGGGAGCAAATGCTTTAAATGGTTATGCTGCATGCAGACATGTACTGCTTTGATGAATGGTTGCAAACTTATGTGGCTGCTTCTCTGCTATGCGATGCAGTTTGCTCTCTGATTGTTAGTAGTTGAGGCTTGTTATCGGAAGCCCTCTAGTATTTTGCTATTTAAAAAAAAACATCCGTTGTTGTGGGTACTGTCCATTTTCTTATCTTTATGAAGTAGAACTTTGAGTTGGTTTCATTTGAATCTGTGCTACATTATGTCTCTGAGAACTTCTTTTCTTTACAAATACTGCATGTATATGGATGGTTGGTCTTAGTGTGCTTTATATTTTGCTCTTTTCATGATTTGGTCTGCTTGGTTTGTTTTTTTTGCCATTTGTGCTGCCGAGTGCCGACTGCTGATATGTTTTACGTACTAGTGCAATTTGTTGTTCTAGCCTAGACTTCAAATTGTTGGTGTTTGCGTTGGTGTTGTAACCTAGGGGTAGCCTGCCAAAGTTTAGGTTTGTAGCTATATCGGGTGTGCAAACTTTACTTTTTTGTGTGTTGTTGTGTTTATTCTCTGAGATGTCCTAATTCTCTCGTCTGATAAAATATCTGATAAACACTATAATTTTTGAGTGTAGAGGTGTACATGATCCAAACCAAACCAAACCGACCAATTTTGATCGGTTTCGACACACTCAATGGATCAGATCGGATTAGGTTTTTAAAAAACCGACATGATTGAATTGGTTGACGGATTTATAAATTCAAAACCGATCTAAACTGAACCGAGCAATCATTGCAATACTATAGGATGACTCAAAATCAGTTAACAATCATATTTAGGCCTAATGATTTGATAACAATTATTATTTTAAGTTTGAATCGGTTTGAAAATCCTCAAAACTGACTAAGTTGGATCGGTTTGGGTTTTGCCTAAATAGGTCGGTTTCGAACCGATGCACACCCCTATTTTAGTGTGATAATGGAACAACAAGAGGTGGTACAAACACAAACTGCACACATTTTTCAGACTTTCAGCTACATTGTTTGGGTGTACACCGCCATAATCAATATTATGTTGCTCCTTCCATTGGATGAGGTACTTATTGCAAAGAGTGATAAATTGCTGCAATGAAATTACTGTAGCCTCTAGAAAAAATTTAAATTTTTATAGAAAATATAGCGAAGCATAGCAATCTCTTTGCTACAGTGAAATCATTGTATCTTAATTGTTTTGTCAAATCCGTAACTCATTTTGTTTTGTCAGGTCGCACCAATGGCTCCCGGACATAAACAGATCCATCTTTCATCAACTTTCTCACTTATAGTGTCTCCAACGGAGAGGACACGGTTCCAACCCCAGCCTACACAATCCCAGCTTATACTGACCCCACAGGAACATATAACTAGTCCACCGACCGAGGCCAGCAACGTTGGTAGGAATTATAAAATATTTTTTGTATAGAATTTTTATCTTTATTGTGTTATGCATAATAACTAAAACATCATTATGGTCTTTGCAGTTTTATATCCGAGCACGAGACGTGGACTGGGGCTGACCAAAGGCAAGGGGACAGAGAAACTTGTAGCACGGTTTGGTAAACTTCCAGTGGAGGTTCCAGAGAAGCTTGTGGCAAGATTTGACATTTCAGAAAAGATGCGGCATCATCATCAAAGACATGAGGTTTTTTTATAGTCCTTGAGTTGATGTTATGGATGTCGGGTTTTGTATTACTGATCCTTCATAGAAATGAGTGGATAAACATGTGTACTTAGAAGAATAATTTAGTATTTTGATTTGAGATTAAATGAGTTTAAATAAATAATTATGTAATTTTGTTTTTATTGAAATGTATGTGGATGAATACATATGTATAAAGATTTCAAGAAAAAAATTGGCAACGCATGTAATACATTACGTCTCTGAATTCGTATATTCTGCAACGCGATGATTGCATTGCCTAATATATATAATTGGCTCAATGAATAAATTCAACGACGTAATTATTACGTCGCTAAAAGTATACATTATGCGACGACAAAGTATGCATTCTGCGACGCTATTATTTATTCGCTAGAAGTTATTAGCGACACTATTATATACGTCGCCAAATGTTTTTATTTTCGGCGATGCATATGGTGTGTCGCTAAATGTTCTATATATAAGCTTAAGTTAGTTGTTTTTGCGACGTAGGATGTCATTTTAGCGACGTTTTTTATTTTAATCGGCGACACTTATTGCGTCGCGGTTGGTTAAGCTTTTGGCAACGTAATTTGATCGCGTCGCCAAAAGTATTCTCAGACGGGGAATTGGCGACGTCTTGGCGACGCAATTTGAAACGTCGTAAAAGATATTTCGCGATGAATATGATCACTTTTGGCGATGCTCTGGTGTGTCGCAGAAATTGTCTTTTCTTGTAGTGACCCGAACCATGAACACCCCTAGCAATCATCCCCTCAACGAGAAGACACTATTCGCTTTAAGGTTTCTACTCCTCTTGAAATGCTCTTTATTTACATACGGGGTACTTGGTTTTTGAATAATTACAAAATACTTCAAAAAAACTCAAAAGTGTAGCCTACTTACAGCTAGGGCTGGCAATGGGCCAGATCTGGGCCGGACTCAACCAAGCCCAGGTCTAGGTCCATTTTTTTTTTCTTCTATCCAAGCCCAACCTGTTTTGTATAGGGCTTTAAAGACAAAGACCCAAGCCCAAGCATGTATCAAAGATTCCGACCTTGGTCCGAAAATATTCAGTGAGCAACTTTTTTTAGTGGACTTATTTGGCATTAATCGATGATGTTAGCATAAATTTTTTCTTTTACAAAATATATTTGTTTCTTTTATAAATTTTGGTGTAAGATAACAATGACTATAAGAAACTCTAAAATTTTTTCCTAATATATTGTTGCTACCTAATCGAATAGAAAAAGCCAATTCTTATGTATGTTGGGTAGACCTGACCCTAACTGTGAAAGTGGGTCGGATTCAGGCCGAACTTATACAAGTTCAGGTCCGTCCCATTTTGGTTTCGGGTCCAATCTATAATGTTTGGGATATAGACCCGAACCCGTTCGAGATGGGCCGGGCACAATCGGGTCTAGCCGGATCCAGCCCATTGATAGTCCTATTGAAAGCTAATCTCAATCTTATATTTGATTTTCTTATTTAGGATATTTTATTGTGGTTTTAATATAATAACTTAGGTGCCCTTTGACAAGTCGTTGAAACTTGTTTCGTGGTTAGGGCACAATTAGTAATGTTTTCGTGGAGCTACTGTCTGAGTGGGTTCTTTTCTTTGACCATCCATAGTGGATAAATCTCAAGTATGGTTAGAATCTAATTATTATTCACTTTCTTTCATTGATTTTTCTTGGTACAACTTGAAATCAACTTGCATGAGGATTGAAAAATATGGATAGTTTTCTTCCAATAAACCAATAAACTCGAGTGCATAGGAAAACTTTTGAGTGGGTTGGTGAGCATTTCTGGAAGGCTCTATCCAAGTCCAAAATATTTCATTGCCCGAAAGGTTTTAGGACACCCACTGATGTAAAAAAAAAAAATTTGATCACTAATATATTAATTATTTCTTCAGTAGCGATAGAAAATAATGTGTTCGTCATATCTCTCCTTAGGGTCGTATATAAGCTTTACCTTCTCTTTGTTGATTTCTGTAATAGCAACCAAAGCTTCAATTGTTAGAAAAGATAATAAAAAAATAAAAAGAACGCAACACAGGTGTATGTGCAGAAAAAGATACGGGTCGTCTTTATTGCAAACACACGATTACAGATGCCGGGACCCGAATGCTCGGGGATGGCGAGTCAGGGTGCGGCGAATATTTGATCAGGAGATTGTGGGAGAGATCCTCTGGAGGGTCCCTTTGATCCGCGTCTCCACGTGGTATTCGTGCGAGAGCTCTGAAGGGGTTGCCCAGGACAGAGGTCTTTACAGGGTGAGGGTTTCTTGAGAGGCTAAGGAGTTTCGGCAGTTGATTTTGTCCCGTCCGTGCTTCACGCTTTCTCGGCTAGGGAGGTTTTGGGATTCATTCCTCGGTCTTCGTGTCTTCCTCGATCCTTGCTAGACCTCGGCGTCCTTGATCGTCGGTTCGCGGCGTCGATCGTGCTTTTGGCGTCGGCTTTGGCTTTGGCTTTGGCTTTCGGCTTTGGCTTTGCTTTGGCGTGGCTCTGGTTTTTGCTTTGCTTTGGCGCTTGCGCTTGAACGTAGGCGGGTAGAGTCTTGCGATGCTTTAGTTCTTCCGGACTTTGCGTCGTATCGGCTAGAACGTGCGGTGCTTTGCTCGTGACCGTCGTAGTTGCTTGGCTTTGGCACGTGCGTTGCTTTGGCGTGGGCTTTACCGGTGCGTTTGCTTTGGCTTCTTGCGTTGGATTTGGCTTTAGCTTTGACTCGATCTTCTTCTCGAACGGCGACGGCTTCTTCTTCAGGACTTCTTTATTCTTCCGGCTTCCTTGACGGTTGTGGCGTCGGCTTGGCTTTTCGGCGGGGGTAGCACCGATATCCGTGCGACGGTTGTAGCGTCGGCTTTTGTTAGTGAAGACGGCGGGGGTAGCACCGATCTCCGCACGACGGTTTTTGCGTCGGCTTTGTTGGTGAAGACGGCGGGGGTAGCACCGATCTCCGCATGACGGTTGTAGCGTCGGCTTTGTTGGTGAAGATGGCGGGGGTAGCACCGATCTTTGCACGACGGTTGTAGCGTTGGCTTTTGTTGACGAAGACGACAGGGGTAGCACCGGCTTCAGGCCTTCTTCTCCGAGCTTTCTTCTTCGTGCAAGGAGTCGACGCATTTGTTGGAGACGATGGGTGTTGTCGACTTCGATCTTCTTCTCCGGCCTTTGCTTATGGCGTCTTCGGAGTTGATGAAGATCGTTGGAGAAGTCGAGGTGACGACGACTCCGGGTCTTCTTCTCCAAGCTTTCTTCTTCATGCGAGGAGTTGAAGCTTTGATCTTCGAGTGCAAGGTCTTCACGTTGATGAGGACTTGAAGGGCCAAGTATTCCCGTAGGACATGCTTGCCGTGCCTCGTGAAGCCTTCGGTCTTCAAGCGTTGGAGCTTCGTTTGCAGAGCCCTTTCGTCTTCAGCTTTTCCGACCTTTGATGCCTTCCCCCACCCCTTCTATTTATAGGCAAAGGGGGGCGGTTGGGAAACATATGGCTTAAATATTTTTGTTTCATCCAATATCTCTCTCCATAACCATCAAGATATCGTTCCCTTATTTGGGGAAACAAACTCGATCCTCTCCTTTTTAGTTGGGGTGGTTACGTGCAAGATGTGACTTGATCTTTGAAGATTGAGTTGTTATCTTTGCACTTTCGGATCGCATGGCGACACGACGTCATCTTGTCCGTCGGATCGAGGGATCGCCGTGGATCTGCGATTGTGCAGACGTCCACGGCACCTCCCCCCGCATCGAGACGGTTTGGATTTTCTTCTCTTTTTTTTTTCTTTTCCTTTATGGCCGACCCCACCTCCCAAAAGGAGGGGGGCACGGTTTTCTATGAAGGGGGGCCGGTGGCCCCCCTTTTTGTGTTCGAGCTGCGGTTCCGGTGGGACCCGTTTGCTTTGGGTCAGCCGCCTTTTATTTACGGGCCGTTGTGCATGAGGTGAGTTCGCATGCGGGCCGTTGTGTGCGGACCGAGTTCGCATGCGGGCCGTTGTGTGCGAGCTGAGTTCGCATGCGGGCCGTTGTGTGCGGGCTGAGTTCGCAGGTGGGCCGTTGTGTGCGGGCCGATTTCGCATGCGGGCCGTTGTGTGTGGGCCAGGTTTCGCATGCGGGCCGTTGTGTGTGGGCCAGGTTTTCGCATGCGGGTCGGGTCCAATCCGTGGGCTAATTTCGGTGCCCACAACTGGCTAAGGCACGTATCAGATACGTTTTTTTTAAAGCGTTATTCATACCCTATAGAAGTTCACAAGTCAATCTTCTTGTGAATTACCTCCAGATACAACAGTCTTGTGGGACTGCACCCAGCACTGGTGAAAAACCCACTTCAAAGAATCTGAGATATGGATTTTTCTGGCAGAGAAGAGGAGGAATCGGAGTGATCAGAATTGATATCCTCTGGCACCAGGCTTGGCCCATAAAAGCCCATAAAAACGTGGTCCATTAAAACCCTTCCAAAGCCCGGCCTAGCCCATCATTTATAAGTCAAAGGGATGGGCCCAAGCTCAGTGTTTTTCGGTCCGGCCCATTTAGTAATTTATAGGTATATATAGTAATAACTATTATTATTATTTGGTAGATAAAAAAGAATAAATTAAATAAAAAAAACTAAAAAGAATGGAAATAAATCCAAAGGAAGCAAGCTAACAAGAAAGTTCCCTAAAGACTTTAGGAAGTCTACTCCCATAGACAATCAAAACAAGAAGCCCAACCAAAGCAATGGCCCAAAACACAAACAAAACACAAGAAAAAACACACTACTAAAGGCCCACCATATCACACGAATAGCAATAGGGTTACCACTTTAGCAAACCACCAACAACTCTATGTCTTGAAGTTTGACCTAGACTTGGCATCCAAAGCTTCAAGATAAACTACATTAATTGATAGGCCTGGGCCCTCAAAGGGCCAGGTTAGGGCCAGAGTTTTTAGGCCCTTAAGGGATTGGGGCTCGGCCCGGGCCCGCTATATATGTCAGGGCTACGGTCGGACCCGGGCCCGGTCCTTTGACATCCCTATGCAAGCCAATGGCTCGTTCAACTATTGCATCCCAAACTCGTACTGTTTCGACAAACCATTGCAATGGTTCACCAGTCAATAGGTGCTACCCACTTGGCTGATACGGCCAACAGGTGCTCCAATCACCTATTGGGTCATCTACTCGGTCCACATTGGCACGAGTCAATCGACCTAACTCACTGGGCCTTTATCCGAGTTAGCCCATTCGGTCCTGGCTAGAGGTGGCAATGGGTCGGGTTGAGTTGAGACATAGGTATAAGGGCAAAACACCCAACCCGAACCCGACCCGTTTAATAAACGGGTCACAAACTTCAACCCAAACCCGACCCACCTAATAAACGGGTTGACCCGACCGACCCGTTTAACCCCTTTACTAAACGTGTCGGATCGAGTTGGGTCAATAGAACTCATGTAAACCTGTTGGGTTGGGTCAAGACAGGTCGGGTTGGTTCGGGTTGCCTTGGGTCGAGTTGACATGACCCATTTGGTAAACGGGTCAAGTCGGGTCAATCGGGTTATAAGTACAAACTCGAACCCGACCCATTAAATAAATTAGGAGGCTACAAAAGTAAAGATCAAAGCTGCACATAGAGTGACTATTTTGACAAAAGCCCTTTAATAGGTCGGGTAACCCGTAGGCCATAACTCATTAGCAGTCCTCTGTTTTTCCTCTTCCTCCTCCTCCATTTCTCCTCCTCCTTCCGTAGGGTCGCAGATAGTAAGTTTTTTTTTGTTTTTTCTTTCTCCTCCTCTGTTCATCCTTCTCCTCCTCCATTCCCCCTCCTTGTCCGACACAGTCACAGACAATAAGGTTTTATTTTTATTATTTTGTTCTTTCTCCTCGGGCCCAGATCACTTTTGACGAGTATGGAGCGCGACAGGAGGCACAGTGCAGAGGACCTGTGCGTGCACTTCAGCGCAGCAACCCATCTCGAACCGCTCGGGTCGAGCTCAAACACATTATCCGGATCGATTGGGCCAGTAGCTCATGAAACAGCCAGGTTGGGGATAGAAAAGAGTAGGGAGAGCCAGCGTGGTCGACATTGAATTGAGGCCAGAATCAAAACCTTTTACCTCTGGACTTCTTCCATCTATAGCGAACAACTGCACTAGGTGAAACACGACATACCATATGCCCCCCTCTCCCTAGCCTTGTGGGGGGTACAGCCTGGTAAAAGATTCATCTCCCAGCTTGCAGAACGATAAGGCTCTGTAACCTTGTCTAAGAACAAGGGTGCAGTTACCTCCTGCTGCCGATGATGAGGGTGGTGAGGATAAGACCGCCTTATAGTAGGAGAAAGTTTTTGGATCGGGTGGCGGAGGGAGCGGGATCCGCTCCCGCAAGCCGACGTTCAAGAGGAAGATCTTTGTGCCGTCGATAAGCACCACGAGCCATTCCTCGCCTCCACCCACAAGGGCTGGATAGAGGTCAGGAGTCGATGGGCGAGGTGGCCCGTGTCGTCTGAGGGCATGAGGGCTCACTGCTTTTTAGGGAGCATGGACCAGCCTACTGTGCTATTGGGAGGCCGTCGTTTCTTCGTCATCAAAGCATTTATCTTTTTTTTTCTTTTACTTAACCTGATCACAAGGAGGCTCAGGAGGAGCCTCCTTGGCTAGGTAGGGTTAAGGTTAGGGTTAGGATTCCAAGGAGAGAGTAGGGTTTCCAATTGACAAGAGGTAAAGAGCAGCCTCCTGTTAATTGATCAGCTACAGAACAAAACCTCAAACCCAAGCCGGTTGGTTACCTCCACTCCAATTACCTACTTTTTATTGGAAAGCCAAAGCTAAATCACATCCGTTCTTTTGCTCGTCGGTTGAGTACAATTCAGCTGTCATGGTTTGGTGTAACGGACGGTTGAGATTTAGTTTTGGCTCTGACCTATCCTGCAAGTGCAAGTTGTGATCTCTAAGGATCTTGGTGATTCTGGTACCCTATCTAGAATAATGGAATAGTGCACCTAATGCCGCGTCCGTGGAATAGTTGTTGCGATCCCCAAATCCAGAGCCAACCGGCTTGGATTTGCCGAGAATGGCCTAGACCTCATCGGACGGACAGTAGCCGTTTTCAAGGTCTCAGCCACATGGATTCCCTCTATGGCTCTTGTCCTGATGGTACTCTCTCTCTCTCTCTCTCTCTCTCTCTCTCTCTCTCTCTCTCTCTCTCCCCCATGTTGGAGAGGTTCCCTATTTGACTCCTGGCATGGACATGCGGAGCAAACATTTCCTTAAGCCTTTGTGCCTTGTTTGCATGTGCAAATCCAGACCGTTGATTGGTTGATGTGATGTTCACGGGATTATGGAAATGATAAATAGCAGTTGCTGATTGCCTCCTCCCGCTTCGATCTCCAGACTTTATTGAGCCATTGCTCTAGCGCCTTGTCCTCTGATCGCCTGGTCGGTCTAGCAAAAAAAAAAAACAAAGAACAAATTATAAAAACCTTCTCTAAACTATACACCGCATTTTATATTGGTCCCTCAACTTTTTTTGGGAACAATTTGATCCCTGAACTATGGTTCGTTTGCATTTAGGCCCCTCTGTCAACTGTTATTTCGAAAATACCCTTGTCCCAGTGCGCAAAAGTTAAATGCTCTAAAACAATTTTGAGTCTTTTTGGAAATTGATAAGAATATTTTTTGGGATAAAAAGTTGACAGAGGGGGCTAAATGTAGATGGAGGATAGTTCAAGGATCAAATTGTTCCAAAAAAAAGTTGAGGGACCAATATAAAATGTGGTGTACAGTAAAGGGAGGTTTTGGTAATTTGTCCCCCCCCCCCCCCCCAAAAAAAAAAAAAGGCATACCCAAACCCTCTCTCTTTTGCTCAAATTGTATTGTTAAGTAGTTCCAATCTTTTTTTTTGGTAGCTAGATTAAAGGGGGAAGGTCACAATCGGACCTTCGGAAGGCGCCACATGCCGGTGCTACGTACAGGATAAGGCAACACTACTGCTGCAACCACAGACCATGTTTTGGTGGCTGAAACCCAAGCACCAACAATTTGGAACCATACAGCCGGCCCACAGGCCGGTAGAGACCGGCGCCTCTCAGGCAAGCACCCATACCACCGGCACTGATGGGAATCCACACCTACCGTCGGACTTTCAGCGAGGAAACGAAACAAAACCAACCTAAAAAGAGTAAACAGGTGCTCAAACAATAAACCAAACAAACAAACAAACCCAAAAGTAGAATCCGTCGCTCGATCCACCACCACCACAAGCTTCGGCAGAGAGGATGGGTTGCTCGAGTACCCTAATCATCAACGAACCAACATTGCCGCATCCAAACCACCAGACTCTGTCATCGATCAGCGGAGGGGACTAGAAATCGACCAAGGCATATATTAAGACCGGGTCTAGGATTCACCAAACCCAGCTGTAGCCGGCTGGAATCCGCTGCTGAGAGAGAGAGAGAGAGAGAGAGAGAGAGAGAGAGAGAGAGAGAGAGAGAGAGAGAGAGAGAGAGAGAGAGAGAGAAAGAGAGAGAGAGAGAGAGAGGCTGCAGTTGGAATCCAATGATGATGATGATGAGAGAGAGAGAGAGAAAGAGAGAGAGAGAGAGAGAGAAAGAGAGAGAGAGGGAGGGAGGGAGGGGGGGAAGCACGCAATCCAAGCTGGGGTGCCCTCTCGCAGCAAGATCTATGATCATAGAAAGCCGGACTGGAAGGTGGAGACCCCTATGTTGAGGGGAGGAAGAAGGGCCAGCTCCAACCCACTGGGAAACTCTGAACCGAATCCCCTGGCCTAGCCTCCACTGCACCACCGCCGGCATCCGCCGTCTGGAGAGGCCAAAGGGGGGGAACCGTAACCCTACCGGCGCAAAAGAAAGGGGTAAAGGGATGAGGCGCTCCGAGCCCCGGGTAGTTCCAATCTTCACCTAGATAAGCGAACCTATTCAACAATCAATAGATATCCTTTTGTTCAGTTCATTGATCTTTCCATATATAGCCCTGTTCTCTTTGGCCTTTGTTGCCAAATTTGTTTCTTCTGCATATGTTGTTAGAGCTTACATAGCCCAAATAAACATACAATTAGGTCCCTAGCCGACCCAAATCGTAATTAATTGATAATAGCCGTCAAAATTCTTAATGTTTTAACAAATTAACAAGTTAGAAATATCCATTGAATGGTTTGTAATTTTGTGTAATCTCCAATGAGCCCAAAACTAGTTGATAAATACATCCATCAGAGCACTGAACGTACTCCGGTTGGAAACGATCATGGGTCGTACGTACATTCCCATTGAATCCGTTACTCACGTGCTGATATCCCCAGTGCTATCTTCCCGCACGTGCTTGAATCCGCTTCGGTTGAACAGATTGAAGAAAGCTCGGCAGCTGGTTGCTTCATCCCGAGAGAAGCCACGGTAGAGCCGGTCGGAATCGGCCCGGCCATCCAAGGAGTGGGATCGCAGCCATCCGTCCCACCCCGCGTCGCCGTAGTAGACGTGATCCCCTCGCAGCTGCCGGTGGTCTCTGGCCGAGAAAGACTGGGAGGTTTGGTAACAGATGAGCAGCGCGTTGCCGCCAAAGCTCCCCGCCCCAACCCATCTCGACCCGCTCGGGTCGAGCTCAAGCGCCTTGTGCGGATGGCTGCACCAGCTATCACCGCAGCCAAACGCCAGCAGCTTCTCGCCTGAGACCGCCAGGTAGGGGGCGCACATGGGGGTCGGGAGAGCCAACGTCGCCGGCGCTGAGCCGAGGCCGGAATCAAAGACTTTTACCTCCAGACTCCCTTCCAGAGCGTACAGCTGCTCCTTGTAGAACACCAGGTCAAATATGGGGACACCCTCCTTGCCTTCCGGGGGGTAGAACCTGGTGAAGGACTCGTCTCCCGGCCTACAGAACCACAGGATCCGGACGTCCTGTCTAAGAACAACGGTGCAGCCGCCTGCTGATGAGGGTGGCGAGGACAAGACCACCTTATAGTCGAAAGGCATCGGATCGGGCGGCGGAGGGAGCGGGACCCGCGCCCCCGAGCCGGGGTTCAAGAGGAGCATCTCCCTCCCGTCGTCGATCAGCGCCACGAGCCATCCCTCGAAGATGCCGATGAACCTGACCTCTTCCCACGAGGGCAGGAGGAAGCTGAGGAGCCGACGGGTGAGGCGGTCCGTGCCGTCGGAGGGCACGACGGCGAAGGACTTGTTGGTGGGAGGGTTCTCGACGGCTGCCACCGACCTCCAGTCGGAGCAGACCGACCCGAAGCGGATGTGGTCCGCAAGATCGAGCCTCGCTAGGATCACCTCCAGTACATCTTGGGGAAGCATGGTCCAGTCTCTTGTGTTATTGGGACGACGTCCACGATTCTTCGCCATCCATGCTTTCCTCAAGGGAGAGAGAGGAGCCCCATCCATTAGGGTTAGGGTTAGGGTTCCAAGGACAGAGTGCAGCACTTAAGGTTTCCGATAGACAAACCACACGTAGAGAGTAGCCGGTCGCCTATATATTGAGCAGAGAAGAAGACGTACTCCAAACCCGAGCCGGGCGGTTACGGACGGCTCCAATAGTCCAATGAGTCCAATCACGGATCACAGCCGTTATTTTACACGCAGGTAGGGGCTGAGTGCGAATCAGCGGTCGGGACTAGGTGTAACCGACGGTTGTTATTCAGTCTGATCTCTAAGGATCCCCGAATCCGTAACCCACCAGGATTGGCCGATAGACCTCATCGCGACAGTCGGTAGCCCGTTTTCAGGGTCTCGGCCACACGGAATCCCTGTATCCTGTTTGATCAAAGAAGACCACTGGTTCAGCAAGAAAATAGTAATAAAAAACGCCTTAAATCATAATCTGGTTTTTTTTTTAGATAAAGCCCCTCCTTAGGGACAGGTTTGATCAGCAAGTCCTTAACCAAAAATGTTTACTTTTTTTATCCTTTAAATTACAAAACCACCACTCCAGCAAAAATATCCATGCCATTTGTTTCCAATAAGAATATCCATTTATCTTTGGCATGAGTATCCATTCGCCGATTAACAACACTCTACATGTAGCGTTTGCTACAGTGATATCACTATAACTACTACAGCGAAAACACTGTAGCAAGAGTATACATTCGTCTCGGAAAGGAGCTAGTGTCCATTCGTCATCAGCAAGAGTATCTATTCACCGGGTGACACGTGCATGTCGCGATTGCTACAATGATTTCATTGTAGCAAGAGTATTCATTCGCCGGCCTTCGAAAAGAGTATCGATGTGGAGGGCAATTTGGTCGTTTCTCTTTTGGCCGGCTAACTAGAATAGATAGTCTGTTGGAGCTGGGTTCCAAGTATGGTTATTGATTCTAGAATAATGGTCATTTCTCTCTACTTTTGGGTAGCTAGAATAGATAGGTTGCTGGAGATGCACTAATGAAGTACCAATTGGGAGTTTCTCATGGTTGCTCCATAGTCGTTTGATGGCAGGCTATACCCACAACTGCGATTAGGGGTGGGACTTGGGCGGGTTGAAGGGTTTGCTCATGCCCAATCCAATCTACACACACCTTAACCTGTTTTGCCTGTGGAACCCATGGAAGCCCAACCCATGCTTGCCCTTTCGGGTTGCTCGAGTTGCCAAATTTATAAAAATATAGGCGGATTGCCTAAATATAAATGCTTGTGAAACATGTAGATGGGAAAAAAAAAATTTAAAAAATAAGAGGTCAAAACCATTTGATTCAAAATGAAACATACTAAGTTAAGAGGTCAACAGGAAGCAGTCAGTGCATCGGGTGGGGATGTGCATGGTTTGTGCCGGCCAAAGGGGCTGTGATCAATAGAAAATAATGCATGCCGAAATGGGGTAAAGAGGAAGGGCCTCGATCGGGGGTACGTGCTTGACGTCTACAATCAACGTGCAATAGTCGACGATGCTTATTGCGCACTGGAAGGAGGAAAATGGTCGAGTCGAGAGGGAAAAAGGGAGAGATGGCCGAAGATCTGATGTCGTAGGACGGAGGCTTCACGGACGGAATTACCTTGCGCCGGCGGCCACGGATGGACGTTCCATTGCTCTGCACCGGCGCCTGAGAGAGACGAGCGAGGGGGTAAGATAAGAACAGAGGGTGTCGACTATGTGGGGTTATGGCTTCTCTTTTCTTGATCTATTTGTGCATTTATGATTTATATATGGATTATGAGATTAGTCGAGCACTCGAACGAGTGTGAGTGTGAGTCGTGTGACTGTATGTGCGCCACTAATCGTTGCACCACTGTAGTGCAATTAGATCAGATTAGTGGATCCACTGTAGTGAGATGCAAGTATGCCACTGTACTTGGGTTTCTCGGGGTGTGTAGGACCTGTGACCAAACTCGTCCAAATTGAAATCGGGTTGATCTTTTTTTGTCCAAATCTATATCCAAGTTTTTAACTAGCTTGCGCATTGTTTGGGTTGGGCGGTTCGGACCCACCCAAGTCCCAACCCTAATTGCGAGTTTATGAGTTTTTTAACCCGAACCAACCCAACCCGAACCATTGGTACTATAACCTCAGTAGTTACTACTATACAGTGTACAGTATCACTAATATTGTACATTACATGGTAGTGATCCCAATTACCACCATTCAGTGCATTCAAAACTTATAAGTATTCAAGGGTGTGATGAAACTGAAAAAGTGAAGGGTGTTGCCCACATAATTACTAGGACTCCAAATCCCAACTTATGAAATATCTCAAAGTGAAAAATTAAGGGTGTTACTAGTAATTCTATAGGGGCAAATAGCAGCACTCAAAGTTAAAGTCTTAAAAATAAAATCTGAACCAACTCAGCAGCTCAACCATTCACACCTCACGGTGTGATGACGAGCGATTTCAAAGACCCGGTTTGGTTCGGTTTTTACCAAGGAATGTTTGGTTCGGTTCCATTTTCTAGAGAACCAATCAACTTCGGTTCGGTTCCAAATTTATCCAAAAACCGAACCAACCCGAACCATGAACACCCCTAGCAATCACCCCCTCAACGAGAAGACACTATTCGCTTTAAGGTTTCTACTCCTCTTGAAATGCTCTATATTTACATACGGGGTACTTGGTTTTTGAATAATTACAAAATACTTCAAAAAAAAGTCAAAAGTGTAGCCTACTTACAGCTAGGGCTGGCAATGGGCCAGATCAGGGCCGGACTCAACCAAGCCCAGGTCTAGGTCCATTTTTTTTTTTCTTCCGTCCAAGCCCGACCTGTTTTGTATAGGGCTTTAAAGACAAAGACCCAAGCCCAAGCATGTATCAAAGATTCCGACCTTGGTCCGAAAATATTCAGTGAGCAACTTTTTTTAGTGGACTTATTTGGCATTAATCGATGCTGTTAGCATAAATTTTTTCTTTTACAAAATATATATTTTTCTTTTATAAATTTTGGTGTAAGATAACAATGACTATAAGAAACTCGAAAAGGTTTTCCTAATATATTATTGCTACCTAATCGAATAGAAAAAGCCAATTCTTATGTATGTTGGGTAGACCTGACCCTAACTATGAAAGTGGGTTGGATTCGGGCTGGACTTATACAAGTTCAAGTCCGTCCCGTTTTGGTTTCGGGTCCAATCTATAATGTTTGGGATATAGACCCGAACCCGTTCGAGATGGGCTGGGCACAATCGGGTCTGGCTGGATCCAGCCCATTGATAGTCCTATTGAAAGCTAATCTCAATCTTATATTTGATTTTCTTATTTAGGATCTTTTATTGTGGTTTTAATATAATAGCTTAGGTGCCCTTTGACAAGTCGTTGAAACTTGTTTCGTGGTTAGGGTACAATTAGTAATGTCTTCGTGGAGCTACTGTCTTGGTGGGCTCTCTTCTTTGACCATCCATAGTGGATAAATCTCAAGTTGGGTCAGAATCTAATTATTATTTACTTTCTTTCATTGATTTTTCTTCGTACAACTTGAAATCAACTTGCATGAGGATTGAAAAATATGGATAGCTCTCTTCCAATAAACCAATAAACTCGAGGACGTTGGAAAACTTTTGAGAGGGTTGGTGAGCATTTCTGGAAGGATCTATCCAAGTCCAAAATATTTCATTGCTCTAAAGGTTTTGGGACACCCACTGATATAAAAAAAAAAATTTGATCACTAATATATTAATTATTTCTTATAGAAAATAATGTGTTCGTCATATCGCTCCTTAGGGTCGTATATAAGCTTTACCTTCTCTTTGTTGATTTCTGTAATAGCAACCAAAGCTTCAGCTATTAGAAAAGATAATAAAAAAATAAAAAGAACGCATCACAGGCTAAGGCACGTATCAGATACGTTTTCTTTAAAGTGTTATTCACACCCTATAGAAGTTGACAAGTCTTCTTGTGAATTGCCTCCCAGATACAACAATCTTGTGGGACTGCACCCAGCACTGGTGAAAAACCCACTTCAAATAATTTGAGATACGGATTTTTCTAGCAGAGAATATGAGGAATTTGGAGTGATCGGAATTGAGATCAAAGTAAGTTTGGAGTGAGATATGAGCCTCTATTTATAAAGTTCAAGGTTAAGCCTAGCAATTAGGTCCTCCCAGAAGGGCACCAGGCATGGCCCATAAAAACCTGGTCCATTAAAACCCTTCCAAAGCCTGGCCTAGCCCATCATTTATAAGTCAAAGGGATGGGCCCAAGCTCAGTGTTTTCCGGCCTAGCCCATTTAGTAATTTATAGGTATATATAATAATAACTATTATTATTATTTGGTAGATCAAAAGGAATAAATTAAATAAAAAAAACTAAAAAAAATGGAAATAAATACAAAGGAAGCAAGCTAACAAGAAAGTTTCCTAAAGACTTTAGGGAGTCTACTCCCATAGACAATCAAAACAAGAAGCCCAATCAAAACAATGGCCCAAAACACAAAAAAAAAACACACTACTAAAAACCCACCATATCACACGAATAGCAATAGGGTTACCACTTTAGCAAACCACCAACAGCTCTATGTCTTGAAGTTTGATCAAGACTAGGCATCTAAAGCTTCAAGATAAACTACATTGATTGATAGGCCTGGCCCCTCAAAGGGCCAGGTTAGGGCCAGAGGTTTTTAGGCCCTTAAGGGATTGGGCCTCGGCCCGGGCCCGCTATATATGTCAGGGCTACGGCCGGACCCGGGCCCGGTCCTTTGACATCCCTATGGAAGCCAATGGTTCGTTCAACTATTGCACCCCAAACTCGTACTGTTTCGACAAACCATTGCAATGGTTCACCCGTCAATAGGTGCTACCCACTTGGGCCATACGGCCAACAGGTGCTCCAATCACCTATTGGGTAATCTACTCTGTCCACATTGGCACGAGTCAATCGACCTAACTCAATGGGCCTTTATCCGAGTTAGCCCATTCGGTCCTAGCTAGTGGTGGCAATGGGTCGGGTCGAGTTGAGACATAGGTATAAGGGCAAAACACCCAACCCGAACCCGACCCGTTTAATAAACGGGTCACAAACTTCAACCCAAACCCGACCCACCTAATAAACGGGTTGACCCGACCCGACCCGTTTAACCCCTTTACTAAACGGGTCGGATCGAGTTGGGTCAATAGAACCCATGTAAACCTGTCGGGTTGGGTCAAGACAGGTCGGGTTGCCTCGGGTCGAGTTGACATGACCCATTTGGTAAACGGGTCAAGTCGGGTCAATCGGGTTATAAGTACAAACTCGAACCCGACCCATTAAATAAATTAGGAGGCTACAAAAGTAAAGATCAAAGCTGCACGTGGAGTGACTATTTTGACAAAAGCCCTTTAATAGGTCGGGTAACCCGTAGGCCATAACCCATTAGCAGTCCTCTGTTTTTCCTCTTTCCCCTCCTCCATTTCCCCTTCTCCTTCCGTAGGGTCGCAGATAGTAAGGTTTTTTTTGTTTTGTTTTGTTTTTTCTTTCTCCTCCTCTGTTCATCCTCTCCTCCTCCATTTTCCTTCTTCGTCCGACTGAGTCACAGACAATAAGGTTTTATTTTTATTTTTTTGTTCTTTCTCCTTGGGCCCATATCACTTTTTGACGAGTATGGAGCGCGACAGGAGGCACAGTGCAGAGGACCTGTGCGTGCACTTCAGCGCACCAACCCATCTCGAACCGCTCGGGTCGAGCTCAAACACATTATCCGGATCGATTGGGGTAGTAGCTCATGAAACAGCCAGGTTGGGGATAGAAAAGGGTAGGGAGAGCCAGCGTGGTCGGCGTTGAATTGAGGCCAGAATCAAAAACTTTTACCTCCAGACTTCTTCCATCTATAGCGAACAACTGCACCAGGTGAAACACGACATCCCATATGGCCCCCTCCTAGCCTTGTGGGGGGTACAGCCTGGTAAAAGATTCATCTCCCAGCTTGCAGAACGATAAGGCTATGTAACCTTGTCTAAGAACAAGGGTGCAGTTACCTCCTGCTGCTGATGATGAGGGTGGTGAGGATAAGACCGCCTTATAGTAGGAGAAACTTTTTGGATCGGGCGGCGGAGGGAGCGGGATCCGCTCCTGCAAGCCGACGTTCAAGAGGAAGATCTCTGTGCCGTCGATAAGCACCACGAGCCATTCCTCGAAGCATCTGATGAACTTGGACTCCAGCCACAAGGGCTAGATAGAGGTCAGGAGTCGATGGGCGAGGTGGCCCATGTCGTCCGAGAGCATGAGGGCTCACTGATTTTTAGGGAGCATGGACCAACCTACTGTGCTATTGGGAGGCCGTCGTTTCTTCGTCATCAAAGCATTTATCTTTTTTTTTTCTTTTACTTAACCTGATCACAAGGAGGCTCAGGAGGAGCCTTCTTGGTTAGGTAGGGTTAAGGTTAGGGTTAGGATTTTAAGGAGAGAGTAGGGTTTCCAATTGACAAGAGGTAAAGAGCAGCCTCCTGTTGATTGATCAGCTACAGAACAAAACCTCAAACCCAAGCCGGTTGGTTACCACGACTCCAATTACCCACTTTCTATTGGAAAGTCAAAGCTAAATCACATCCGTTCTTTTGCACGTCGGTTGAGTATTATTCAGCTGTCATGGTTTGGTGTCACGGACGGTTGAGATTTATTTTTGGCTCTGACCTATCTGCAAGTTCAAGTCGTGATCTCTAAGGATCTTGGTGATTCTGGTACCCTATATAGAATAATGGAATCGTGCACCAAATGCGGCGTACGTGGAATAGTTGTTGCGATCCCCAAATCCAGAGCCAACCGGCTTGGATTTGCCGAGAATGGCCTAGACCTCATCGGACGGACAGTAGCCGTTTTCAAGGTCTCAGCCACATGGATTCCCTCTATGGCTGTATCCTGTATGATCAAAGAAGAGCAAAAACACACACACACAAACCTTATCAATGGGCTCTAGTCCTGATGGTACCTCCTCTCTCTCTCTCTCTCTCTCTCTCTCTCTCTCTCTCTCTCTCTCTCTCTCTCTCTCTCTCTCTCTCTCTCTCTCTCCCATGTTGGAGAGGTTCCCTATTCGACTCCCGGCATGGACATGCGGAGCAAACATTTCCTTAAGCCTTTGTGCCTTGTTTGCATGTGCAAATCCAGACCGTTGATTGGTTGATGTGATGTTCACGGGATTATGGAAATGATAAATAGCAGTTGCTGATTGCCTCCTCCAGCTTCGATCTCCAGAATTTATTGAGCCATTGCTCTAGCGCCCTATCCTCTGATCGCCTGGTCGGTCTAGCAAAAAAAAAACAAAGGACAAATTACAAAAACCTTCTCTAAACTATACACCGCATTTTATATTGGTCCCTCAACTTTTTTTGGGAACAATTTGATCTCTGAACTATGTTTCGTCTGCATTTAGACCCCTCTATCAATTGTTATTTCGAAAATACCCTTGTCCCAGTAAGCAAAAGTTAAATGCTCTAAAACAATTTTGTGTCTTTTTGGAAATTGATAAGGATATTTTTGGGATAAAAAGTTGATGGAGGGGGCTAATGTAGATGGAGGATAGTCCAGGGATCAAATTGTTCCCAAAAAAAAGTTGAGGGACCAATATGAAAGGTGGTGTATAGTAAAGGGAGATTTTGGTAATTTGTCCCCCCACCCCAAAAAAAAGGCACACCCAAACCCTCTCTCTTTTGCTCAAACTGTATCGTTAAGTAGTTCCAATATTTTTGTTGGTAGATTTAAGGGGAAGGCCACAATCGGACCTCTGGAAGGATCCACATGTCAGTGCTACGTACAGGATAAGGCAACGCTACTGCTGCAACCACAGATCATGTTTTGGTGGCTAAAACCTAACCACCAACAGTTTGGAACTATACAGCCGGCCCACCGGTCGGTAGAGACCGGTGCCTCTCAAGCAAGCAGCCAGGCCACCGGCACCGATGGGAATAATTCACACCTACCGCGGACTTTCGCGATCGGCAAGGAAACGAAAACAAAACCAACCTAAAAATAGTAAACATGTGCTCAAACAGTAAAGCAATCAAACAAACAAACCCAAAAGCAGGATCCGCCACTCGATCCACCACCACCACCAGCTCCTGCAGAGAGGATGGGTTGCCCGAGTACCCCGATCATCAATGAACCAGCACTACCGCCTCCAAACCACCAGACTCTGTCACCGATCAGCGGAGGGGACTAGAAACCGCCCAAGGCGTATATTCATACCGACTCTAGGATTCACCAAACACAGCTGCAGCCGGCTGAAATCCGCTGATGAGAGAGAGAGAGAGAGAGAGAGAAGGGGGAAGCACGCAATCCGAGCTGGGGGTGCCCTCTTGCAGCAAGATCTAGATCTAAGATCATAGAACGTCGGACTGGAAGGTGGAGACCCCTAGCTATGTAGAGGGGAGGAAGAAGGGCCAGCTCCGACCCACTGGGAAACTCTGAACCGGATCCCCTGGCCTAGCCTCCACTGCACCACCGCCGGCATCCGCTGTCTGGAGAGGCCAAAGGGGGGGAACCCTAACCCTACCGGCGCAAAAGAAAGGGGTAAAGGGATGAGGCGCTCCGAGCCCCAGGTAGTTCCAATCTTAACCTAGATAAGAGAACCTAGCTATTCAACAATCAATGGATATCCTTTTGTTCAGTTCATTGATCAAGAAATTAATCGTTCCATATATATCCCTGTTCTCTTTGGCCTTTGTTGCCAAATTTGTTTCTTCTGCATATGTTATTAGAGCTTACATAGCCCAAATAAACATACAATTAGGTCCCTAGCCGAGACTAAAATCGTAATTAATTGATAATAGCCGTCAAAATTCTTAATGTTTTAACCAATTAACAAGTTAGAAATATCCATTGAATGGTTTGTAATTTTGTGTAATCTCCAATGAGCCCAAAACTAGTTGATAAATACATCCATCAGAGCACTGAACGTACTCCGGTTGGAAACGATCATGGGTCGTACGTACATTCCCATTGAATCCGTTACTCACGTGCTGATATCCCCAGTGCTATCTTCCCGCACGTGCTTGAATCCGCTTCGGTTGAACAGATTGAAGAAAGCTCGGCAGCTGGTTGCTTCATCCCGAGAGAACCCACGGTAGAGCCGGTCGGAATCGGCCCGGCGATCCAAGGAGTGGGATCGCAGCCATCCGTCCCACCCCGCGTCGCCGTAGTAGACGTGATCCCCTCGCAGCTGCCGGTGGTCTCTGGCCGAGAAAGACTGGGAGGTTTGGTAACAGATGAGTAGCGCGTTGCCGCCAAAGCTCCCCGCCCCAACCCATCTCGACCCGCTCGGGTCGAGCTCAAGCGCCTTGTGCGGATGGCTGCACCAGCTATCACCGCACCCAAACGCCAGCAGCTTCTCGCCTGAGACCGCCAGGTAGGGGGCGCACATGGGGGTCGGGAGAGCCAACGTCGCCGGCGCTGAGCCGAGGCCGGAATCAAAGACTTTTACCTCCAGACTCCCTTCCAGAGCGTACAGCTGCTCCTTGTAGAACACCAGGTCAAATATGGGGACACCCTCCTTGACTTCCGGGGGGTAGAACCTGGTGAAGGACTCGTCTCCCGGCCTACAGAACCACAGGATCCGGACGTCCTGTCTAAGAACAACGGTGCAGCCGCCTGCTGATGAGGGTGGCTAGGACAAGACCACCTTATAGTCGAAAGGCATCGGATCGGGCGGCGGAGGGAGCGGGACCCGCGCCCCCGAGCCGGGGTTCAAGAGGAGCATCTCCCTCCCGCCGTCGATCAGCGCCACGAGCCATCCCTCGAAGATGCCGATGAACCTGACCTCTTCCCACGAGGGCAGGAGGAAGCTGAGGAGCCGACGGGTGAGGCGGTCCGTGCCGTCGGAGGGCACGACGGCGAAGGACTTGTTGGTGGGAGGGTTCTCGACGGCTGCCACCGACCTCCAGTCGGAGCAGACCGACCCGAAGCGGATGTGGTCCGCAAGATCGAGCCTCGCTAGGATCACCTCCAGTACAAACCACCAACACGAATAGCAATAGGGTTACCACTTTAGCAAACCACCAACAACTCTATGTCTTGAAGTTTGACCAAGACTTGGCATCCAAAGCTTCAAGATAAACTACATTAATTGATAGGCCGGGGCCCTCAAAGGGCCAAGTTAGGGCCAGAGGTTTTTAGACCCTTAAGGGATTGGGCCCCGGCCCGAGCTCGCCTATATATGTCAGGGCTGGGGCCGGACCTGGGCCCGACCCTTTGACGTCCCTATGAAAGCCAATGGTTCGTTCAACTATTGCACCCCAAACTCGTATTGTTTCGACAAACCATTGCAATGGTTCACCAGTCAATAGGTGCTACCCACTTGGCCCATACGGCCAACAGATACTCCAATCACCTATTGGGTCATCTACTTGGTCCACATTGGCACGAGTCAGTCGACCTAACTCACTGGGCCTTTATCCGAGTTAGCCCATTCGGTCCTAGCTAGTGGTGGCAATGGGTCGGGTCGAGTTGAGACATAGGTATAAGGGCAAAACACCCAACCCGAACCCGACCCGTTTAATAAACGGGTCACAAACTTCAACCCAAACCCGACCCACCTAATAAACGGGTTGACCCGACCCGACCCGTTTAACCCCTTTACTAAACGGGTCGGATCGAGTTGGGTCAATAGAACCCATGTAAACCTGTCGGGTTGGGTCAAGACAGGTCGGGTTGCCTCGGGTCGAGTTGACATGACCCATTTGGTAAACGGGTCAAGTCGGGTCAATCGGGTTATAAGTACAAACTCGAACCCGACCCATTAAATAAATTAGGAGGCTACAAAAGTAAAGATCAAAGCTGCACGTGGAGTGACTATTTTGACAAAAGCCCTTTAATAGGTCGGGTAACCCGTAGGCCATAACCCATTAGCAGTCCTCTGTTTTTCCTCTTTCCCCTCCTCCATTTCCCCTTCTCCTTCCGTAGGGTCGCAGATAGTAAGGTTTTTTTTGTTTTGTTTTGTTTTTTCTTTCTCCTCCTCTGTTCATCCTCTCCTCCTCCATTTTCCTTCTTCGTCCGACTGAGTCACAGACAATAAGGTTTTATTTTTATTTTTTTGTTCTTTCTCCTTGGGCCCATATCACTTTTCGACGAGTATAGAGCGCGACAGGAGGCACAGTGCAGAGGACCTGTGCGTGCACTTCAGCGCACCAACCCATCTCGAACCGCTCAGGTCGAGCTCAAATACATTATCCGGATCGATTGGGGCAGTAGCTCATGAAACAGCCAGGTTGGGGATAGAAAAGAGTAGGGAGAGCCAGCGTGGTCGGCGTTGAATTGAGGCCAGAATCAAAAACTTTTACCTCCAGACTTCTTCCATCTATAGCGAACAACTGCACCAGGTGAAACACGACATCCCATATGGCCCCCTCCTAGCCTTGTGGGGGGTACAGCCTGGTAAAAGATTCATCTCCCAGCTTGCAAAACGATAAGGCTCTGTAACCTTGTCTAAGAACAAGGGTGCAGTTACCTCCTGCTGCTGCTGACGAGGGTGCATGGTGAGGATAAGACCGCCTCATAGTAGGAGAAAGTTTTTGGATCGGACGGCGGAGGGAGCGGGATCCGCTCCCGCGAGCCGACGTTCAAGAGGAACATCTCTGTGCCGTCGATAAGCACCACGAGCCATTCCTCGAAGCATCCGATGAACTTGGCCTCCACCCACAAGGGCTGGATAGAGGTCAGGAGTCGATGGGCGAGGTGGCCCGTGTCGTCCGAGAGCATGAGGGCTCACTGATTTTTAGGGAGCATGGACCAGCCTACTGTGCTATTGGGAGGCCATCGTTTCTTCGTCATCAAAACATTTATCTTTTTTTTTCTTTTACTTAACCTGATCACAAGGAGGCTCAGGAGGAGCCTCCTTGGTTAGGTAGGGTTAAGGTTAGGGTTAGGATTCCAAAGAGAGAGTAGGGTTTCCAATTGACAAGAGGTAAAGAGCAGCCTCCTGTTGATTGATCAGCTATAGAACAAAACCTCAAACCCAAGCCGGTTGGTTACCACGACTCCAATTACCCGCTTTCTATTGGAAAACCAAAGCTAAATCACATCCGTTCTTTTACACGTCGGTTAAGTACGATTCAGCTATCATGGTTTGGTGTAACGGACGGTTGAGATTTAGTTTTGGCTCTGACCTATCTGCAAGTGCAAGTCGTGATCTCTAAGGATCTTGGTGATTCTGGTACCCTATCTAGAATAATGTAATCGAGCACCTAATGCGGCGTACGTGGAATAGTTGTTGCGATTCCCAAATCCAGAGCCAACCGGCTTGGATTTGCCGAGAATGGCCTAGACCTCATCGGACGGACAATAGCCATTTTCAAGGTCTCAGCCACATGGATTCCCTCTATGGCTGTATCCTGTTTGATCAAAGAAGAGCAAAAAAACACACACACACAAACCTTATCAATGAGCTCTAGTCCTGATGGTACTTCCTCCCTCTCTCTTTGTTCCATGTTGGAGAGGTTCCCTATTCGACTCCTGGCATGGACATGCGGAGCAAACATTTCCTTAAGTCTTTGTGCCTTGTTTGCATGTGCAAATCCAGACCGTTGATTGGTTGATGTGATGTTCGGGGGATTATGGAAATGATAAATAGCAGTTGCTGATTGCCTCCTCCCACTTCGATCTCCAGACTTTATTGAGTCATTGCTCTAGCGCCCTGTCCTCTGATCGCCTGGTCGGTCCAGCAAAAAAAAAAACAAATGACAAATTACAAAAACCTTCTCTAAACTATACACCGCATTTTATATTGGTCCCTCAACTTTTTTTGGGAACAATTTGATCCCTGAACTATGGTTCGTCTGCATTTAGGCCCCTCTGCAACTGTTATTTCAAAAATACCCTTGTCCCAGTACGCAAAAGTTAAATGCTCTAAAACAATTTTGAGTCTTTTTGGAAATTGATAAGAATATTTTTGGGATAAAAAGTTGACAGAGGTGGCTAAATGTAGATGGAGGATAGTTCAAGGATCAAATTGTTCCCAAAAAAAGTTGAGGGACCAATATAAAATGTGGTGTACAGTAAAGGGAGGTTTTGGTAATTTGTCCCCCCCCCCCCCCCCCAAAAAAAAAAAGGCACACCCAAACCCTCTCTCTTTTGCTCAAACTGTATTGTTAAGTAGTTCCAATCTTTTTTTTGGTAGCTAGATTAAAGGGGGAAGGTCACAATCGGACCTTTGGAAGGCGCCACATGCCGGTGCTACGTACAGGATAAGGCAACACTACTGTTGCAACCACATACCATGTTTTGGTGGCTGAAACCCAACCACCAATAGTTTGGAACCATACAGCCGGCCCACAGGCCGGTAGAGACCGGCGCCTCTCAGGCAAGCACCCAGACCACGGGCACCAATGGGAATCCACACCTACCATCGGTCTTTCAACGAGGAAACGAAACAAAACCAACCTAAAAAGAATAAACAGGTGCTCAAACAATAAACTAAACAAACAAACAAACCCAAAAGTAGGATCCGCCGCTCGATCCACCACCACCACAAGCTTCGACAGAGAGGATGCATGGGTTGCTTAAGGACCCTAATCATCAACGAACCAGCATTGCTGCATCCAAACCACCAGACTCTGTCCCCGATCAGCGGAGGGGACTAGAAACCAGCCAAGGCATATATTAAGACCGGGTCTAGGATTCACCAAACCCAGCTGTAGTCGGCTGGAATCCGCTGCTGAGAGAGAGAGAGAGAGAGAGAGAGAGAGAGAGAGAGAGAGAGAGAGAG
Source organism: Chamaelirium japonicum (assembly GCA_947650365.1). NCBI lineage: Eukaryota > Viridiplantae > Streptophyta > Magnoliopsida > Liliales > Melanthiaceae > Chamaelirium > Chamaelirium japonicum. The sequence goes on from OX393557.1 coordinate 11,514,638, forward strand.
AGAGAGGCTGCAGCTGGAATCCGTTGATGAGAGAGAGAGAGAGGCTGCAGCTAGAGAGAGAGAGAGAGAGAGAGAGAGAGGGGGGGAGGGAGGGGGGGCACTACAAAAAAAACAGTTATTACCGACGGACAATATCCGTCGGTAATATTAAGTTTCCGTCGATAATATTTTATAGCGACGGAAGAAATTTCCGTCGCTGGCTGTCGGGAAAAAAGGTGTCGGGAAAACAATTCGACGGACTAAATATTATCGTCGGTAATAATAATTAATACCGACGGTAATATTAAAGCCGTCGGTAATCTTTAAACAATTAAAAATGAATATAATATATTATTACCGACGGAATAAAATATCCGTCGGTAATATATCAACATTGTACCGACTGTTACTATAGTTACCGTCGGTAATAATATATATATTACCGACGGCTATATATATTCCTGTCGGTAATAATATATATATTACCGACGGATCTAATATTTCGTCGGCAAATTATTAATAATTTCAAAAAAATAAAAACTTTATTACCGACGGAATAATTAATTTTCGTCGGTAATAAGGATTTTTTTTTTAAATAAATTTATCTAAATAATGTTATTTAATTCCTGTGATTTACAACAATACCACAATATATTACCACAATTTATCAAATATTATCTAAATTGATAAAATATTACAACAAATTATCAAATATTACCACAATACCCGACAATTATAACAATTAATACCCGACAATTATAACAATTAATACCCGACAATTATAGACAAGAACAAAAAATAACCACATATTACAAAATAATATTTACATAATCCAAAACTGAGAGATGATACATGCCCTATCTCAACCACCCCACGCGGCCCGCCACCGACGCTAATGCTCTCATCGATCCCCTGACGCCGCCCTGCTCCTGCAATTAACATGTATTTATTAAAAAAATAGTTTATATCTATAACTGAGTCTAAGCGTCAAAAAATCATAAGTTAGTGTGTTTCGGCTTTGAAATAGGTTTGGATTCGATTGGATCGGCATCCGATAATTCGAACTTGGAATTATTTCGTATTTCGGACTTGCGAGTGAGTTCTAATTGGATATTTGACCAATTTACGATCCGATTCACCGATTTAGAGTCTAAGTGTTGGAAAATCATAAGTTAGTGTGTTTCGGATTTGAAATAGGTTTGGATTCGATCAGATCGTCATCGGATCAGCATCCGATAGTTCGTACTTGAAATTATTCTGTACTTCGGACTTGCGAGCGAGTTCTAATTGGATATTTGAACAATTTATGCTCCGATTCACTGATTTAGAGTCTAAGTGTTGTAAAATCATAAGTTAGCGTGTTTCGGATTTGAAATAGGTTTGGATTCGATCGGATCGTCATCGGATCGGCATCCGATAATTCGAACTTAGAATTATTCCGTATTTCGAACTTGCGAGCGAGTTCTAATTGGATATTTGACCAATTTACGCTCTGATTCACCGATTTAGAGTCTAAGTGTTGGAAAATCATAAGTTAGCGTGTTTCAGATTTGAAATAGGTTTGGATTCGATCGGATCGTCATCAGATCGTCGGATCGGTATCCGATAATTCGAACTTGGAATTATTCCGTATTTCGGACTTGCGAGCGAGTTCTAATTGGATATTTGACCAATTTACGCTCCGATTCACCGATTTAGAGTCTAAGTGTTGGAAAATCATAAGTTAGCGTGTTTCGGATTTGAAATAGATTTGGATTCGATCAGATCATCATCGGATAATTTGTACTTAGAAATATTCCGCATTTCGGACTTGCGAGCGAGTTCTAATTGGATATTTGACCAATTTACGCTCCGATTCACCGATTTAGAGTCTAAGTGTTGGAAAATCATAAGTTAGCGTGTTTCGGATATGAAATAGGTTTGGATTCGATCGGATCGTCATCGGATCGGCATCCGATAATTTGAAATTGGAATTATTCCGTATTTCGGACTTGCGAACGAGTTCTAATTGGATATTTGACCAATTTACGCTCCGATTCACCGATTTAGAGTCTAAGTGTTGGAAAATCATAAGCTAGCGTGTTTCGGATATGAAATAGGTTTGGATTCGATCGGATCATCATCGGATCGGCATCCGATAATTCGAAGTTGGAATTATTCCGTATTTTGGACTTGCGAGCGAGTTCTAATTGGATATTTGACCAATTTACGCTCCGATTCACCGATTTAGAGTCTAAGTGTTGGAAAATCATAAGTTAGCGTGTTTCGGATATGAAATAGGTTTGGATTCGATCGGATCGTCATCGGATCGACATCCGATAATTTGAAGTTAGAATTATTCCGTATTTCAGACTTGCGAGCGAGTTCTAATTGGATATTTGACCAATTTATGCTCCGATTCACCGATTTAGAGTCTAAGTGTTGGAAAATCATAAGTTAGCGTGTTTCGGATATGAAATAGGTTTGGATTCGATCGGATCGTCATCGGATCGGCATCCGATAATTCGAAGTTGGAATTATTCCATATTTCGGACTTGCGAGCGAGTTCTAATTGGATATTTGACCAATTTACGCTCCGATTCACCGATTTAGAGTCTAAGTGTTGAAAAATCATAAGTTAGCATGTTTCGGATTTGAAATAGGTTTGGATTCGATCGGATCGTCATCGGATCGTCATCCGATAATTCGTACTTGGAATTATTCCGTATTTCGGACTTGCGAGCGAGTTCTAATTGGATATTTGACCAATTTACGCTCCGATTCACCGATTTAGAGTCTAAGTGTTGGAAAATCATAAGTTAGCGTGTTTCGGATTTGAAATAGGTTTGGATTCGATCGGATCGTCATCGGATCGGCATCCGATAATTCAAACTTAGAATTATTCCGTATTTCGGACTTGCGAGTGAGTTCTAATTGGATATTTGACCAATTTACGCTCCGATTCACCGATTTAGAGTCTAAGTGTTGGAAAATCATAAGTTAGCGTGTTTCTGATTTGAAATAGGTTTGGATTCGATCGGATCGTCATCGGATCGTCGGATATTTTCAAAAGTATATTATTACCGACGGGCATAAAAATGTCCGTCGGTAAATAACCTATTTCTTGTAGTGTTTTTTTGATATTTTCAAAAGTTGGATTATATTTAGTTAATCAAAAATTTAATAATGATCTTTAAATTTTTCCCAAAATTCAATTCCAATGCTTCATATTCTCTTTGTGTTTAACAAAAATGACAAAATAAAGAAATGAAATAATGTGCATTTTATTTCTTAGCCATCCATTACGAAATGGGCTTCATTCGCATTTTTAGTTTTATTAAAATTGCACTCCAAATCTTCACTTTTAATTATACTGGTTTTTGAACCCTCATCTTCCAAAGTACATCTTTCTCCACAAATTAATCTCATTTCGTATTTAACCCCATCCTCCATGGTATTTCTCCCTACATATTAGCAGTGACTATATCAAAGAGATAAGTGAAAAGATAAGGGCTTAATGTGATCCCTTGGTAAAGTCCCACAATGACTAAAAATTCATTTTTCACCATAGTTTCTACAAACGCTAGTAATTGTTTTCTCATACATGTCTCCAATAATTTTAATACAATATTGAGATATCCCTTTCTTTCTTAAAGTTCACCAAAAAACATCTCGCTTTACTCTATCCGTTCTTCTGTATGATATATCTAAGATTACAAGAACAATCACATTGTTGTATTTCTTTGCCATCCATTATGAAATAGATTTTATTTTAATTATTATTTTATTTAAATTGCACTCAACATCTTTAATTTTAATTCTACTAGTTTTTTAACCCTCATCTTCCAAAGTCTTCCTCAATGAGAGAGTGAAAAGATATGGCCGGAGCCCACGAGGAGGAGGAGGAGGATCTCACCAGCCGGAGCCCATGAGGAGGAGGAGGAGCTCGCCGCCGGTCGATCGGTCGGCCGGAGGGACGCCGGGGAGGGGGGGAGGGAGGCTGGGGAGATTTAGAGAGAGAGAGAGAGAGAGAGGGGGGGCGGGGAGAGATCAGATCAAAATAAAACAGAAGGGGGGATCGCTGAATTATAAGTTATAGCAGGCTTGTTACCGACGGACATTTTTACTTCCGTCGGTACAATGACTTTATACCGATGGAACAATAACGTCCGTCGGTAAAAACCAACGACTCGTCGGTAGTTTTTACCGACGGACATTTAATGTTCGTCGGCATAATCATTTTATACCGACGGATCCATATTGCTCGTCGGTAAAAACCAACGACGAAACTCAGAGTTCCATTTTTTCCAGAGACTCGATTTTTACCAATTAATGATTTTAAACCCGGACCGGACCGTCCGGTTGAACCGGATTAGACCGGAACCGGTTTCGTTTCCGGTTCGGCTGTACCACTAAACCCAAAAATATAGCAAATTCGGTTTAAAACCGGCCGACCGTTCGAACCGGTAGTAAAACCGTAGACCCGTCCGACCCGTCACCGGTTTACAACCAAACAGGTTTTGGGCTTTTTGACTTTTGAGTCTTGAGTCTCTTGACTATTTTGAACTTTGAAGAGATAATATCCCGTGACCCGTGATTCTATCCCGTGACCCGTGATTCATGCAATGATGTGATTCATGCAATGATGCAAATCCTGCAACCCGAGCCGATCGGGTGGTGATTCTATCCTGTGTGATCAATCTCGAGTCGATCGGGTGGTTTAAAATCAATGCTGATATCCCGTTAGGAGAAAAAAAAATCCCGTGAATCCTGCAACCTGAGCCGATCGGGTGTGCTGCGAATCCTGCGATCAATCCCGAGTCGATCAGGTGGTGTGCCGTGTGCGATCAATGCAAATCCCGCCGACGCCTTCTTTACTCTTTAGTTCTTTGAGTTCTCTCTCTCTCTCTTTCTCGGCCACGGCAACTGCTGTTACTGCTCCGACTCTAAGATCTCGCCCAAACGTCTCGGCCGACGACCTGCATCGTTCGCCCACTTTTAGTTCAACTGCGGCCGTGAGGTATCACCCCTATCTCATATCAGACTTCCCGAAATCCTTTTTATGATCAGACAAATGAGAAATACCTCTATGGCTCTATCTGTCGTCTACAATGAAGGTTTTCATTGCTAAATCTGAAGTGATCTTGAGTTTTACATTGCTAAATAGTATCGTTCTCCTTTTTTTTTTTTTGTAAAGGGTATTAATATTTGATTTCACTATTATTCATAATTATCATATTTCTATATTTGGTGCAGGATAATTTTCTAAATCTGTAACAATGTCATCATCTGGACAAAATTCTACTCCGACGTCAGAAGCACCTTCTGTACGAGGGAAAATGGATCCGGCATGGCAGCATGTTAGTGAGGGACGTGATCCCCGTGATGGTAAAAAAACATTCACGTGCTTATACTGCAAGAAGACTATAAAAGGTGGAGGGATAAATAGAATGAAACAGCACTTGGCCGGAAGAAGAGGAGAGATTGGTCCCTGTAAAAGTGTTCCTCATGATGTTCGATATCAAATGGAGGAATCCTTAAAATCAATTACTGAGAAGAAGCAACAAAGCCAAGAAACATTTGAAAGTCACAATCAATATGGTTCTGTTGGATCCCAATTTGAGGGTACTATGCAAGAGGATGAAATTCATGAGATATCATGCCCTCCTAGCAAAGGTATCTCAATCAATGAAGTTGGTGGTAGAGGCAGTCAAAGGTTTATGCCACTGACTCAAAAAGAGAAGGGCAAGGCACCAAGTGGAATATGTTCATATTTTGCTTCTAGGACAACCTCGGGATCCCAACCCTCTGTTAAGAGTGCTCTAGCTGGTAAAGAAGCTATATGGCTGTTGCAAGGTTTGTGTTCGATACTTGCATTCCAATTAATGCTCTAAATTCTATATATTATCAGCCTATGTTGGATGCTGTGAATGCAATAGGACCAGGATATAAAGGTCCCTCTTATCATGATATGCGAGTTTCCTTGTTGAGGGATTGCAAAAAAGAAGTTCAGTTATTTGTTGATTCATTTAGGAGTGTTTGGGCCGAAACTGGGTGTACGATAATGACTGATGGGTGGACTGATAGCAGACAACAGACATTAATTAATTTTATGGTGTATTGCCCTCGAGGTATTGCCTTTGTTAAATCTGTTGATGCTTCTGATGTGGTAAAAACAGTAGAAAATTTGTTTAAGTTATTTTGTGAAATTGTTGAATGGGTGGGTGCACCTAATGTTATACACATGGTGACCGATAATGCAGCAAACTATGTAGCTGCGGGAAGGATGTTGAACGAGGCTTACAAAAGTATTAACTGGTCACCTTGTGCAGCCCATTGTCTGAATTTGGTTCTAAGTGATATTGCAAAGATGGAACATGTAGCTGATATTGCTAAACGTGCCTCCAAGGTAACAAAGTTTGTTTATAATCATGCATATCTTTTATCTTGGTTAAGAAAGAGACCGGATTGGACAGAGATTCTGCGCCCTGGAATGACTCGATTTGCTACGACTTTCATTGCTTTGCATAGTATTCATCAACACATGCATGACTTGCAAGCCTTGGTGACCAGCAAGGATTATGTGGACTCTAGATATTCTAGAGATAAGAAACTGAAAGATGCTGTTTCTATTATTTTGGATAAAAACTTTTGGACAGATTGCTCAATCATTGTAAAGATTATAGAACCACTTATGCGTTTGCTAAGAATTGTAGATTCGGTCGAGAAACCTGCAATGAGATATCTTTATGAAGGCATGCTTAGAGCACGATTGAGAATCAAAAAAATCTTCATGAATAAGAAGAGATTATACAAGCCATATTCAAATATTATAAAAGATCGCTGGGACAGACAATTGCGTCAAAGTATTCATGCTGCAGTCTATTGGTTGAACCCAACGTTTTAATATAATCAAGTATCATTTGCTACTTTTAAACCAGAGATCATGGCGGGTCTTCTTGATGTTATTGAGTCTAAAGCTACATGCAGCAAGACAAAGTTATTATCGGAGACAAGATTATTTCGGAATCGCTTGGAGAGTTTTAGCCGTGAGCTTGCGCTTACTACTTGCAAGACCACACGTCCTGGTAAGAATTTATTAGATGTTTAAATATTTAGTATGATAAATACTTGAATTGTTACCATTAATATCATATTAACTTAGTTTCTTTTTTTTTAATATTTATGAACATTGAAGATGAATGGTGGAGATTGTTTGGACACAGTACTCCAAATTTACAAAAGTTAGTTATTCGGCTTCTTAGTCAAATATGTAGTTCCTCTGGATGTGAGCGTAACTGGAGCTTCTTTGAGCGCATTCACACAAAAAAAAGGAATAGATTAGAACATCAAAGACTCAATGACCTTGTATATGTGCATTACAACTTGCGTTTGAAGAATAGGTACTATGGTGTTATATCATGCATTTCTTATCATTTGCTTGATTGCTACTAACTTTAAATACTTTAAATATTTGATTAATTTTAGAAATAGTTACAAAAAAAGAACCTATGATCCAATTACCCGCTTTCTTTTGGAAAACCAAAGCTAAATCACATCCGTTCTTTTGTACGTCGGTTAAGTACGATTCAGCTATCATGGTTTCGTGTAACGGACGGTTGAGATTTAGTTTTGGCTCTGACCTATCTGCAAGTGCAAGTCGTGATCTCTAAGGATCTTGGTGATTCTGGTACCCTATCTAGAATAATGTAATCGAGCACCAAATGCGGCGTACGTGGAATAGTTGTTGCGATTCCCAAATCCAGAGCCAACTGGCTTGGATTTGCCGAGAATGGCCTAGACATCATCGGACGGACTGTAGCCATTTTCAAGGTCTCAGCCATATGGATTCCCTCTATGGCTGTATCCTGTTTGATCAAAGAAGAGCAAAAAAAACACACACACAAACCTTATCAATGGGCTCTAGTCCTGATGGTACTTCCTCCCTCTCTCTCTCTCTCCCATGTTGGAGAGGTTCCCTATTCGACTCCTGGCATGGACATGCGGAGCAAACATTTCCTTAAGTCTTTGTGCCTTGTTAGCATGTGCAAATCCAGACCGTTGATTGGTTGATGTGATGTTCATGGGATTATGGAAATGATAAATAGCAGTTGCTGATTGCCTCCTCCCACTTCGATCTCCAGACTTTATTGAGTCATTGCTCTAGCGCCCTGTCCTCTGATCGACTGGTCTAAACTATACACCGCATTTTATATTGGTCCCTCAACTTTTTTTGGGAACAATTTGATCCCTGAACTATGGTTCGTCTGCATTTAGGCCCCTCTGCAACTGTTATTTCAAAAATACCCTTGTCCCAGTATGTTGGAAATAAATCTATGGTAGAGGCCCGCAGCGGAAGCAAAGTGAAGGTCCGAGGACCGTGAGCGGTGTGCGTTATATATCAAAATTTTTCATCGAAACGATCTACATATGCGTGTATGAAACTAGCATGGCAACTACGCGAACCCCTAACGACGATCTAACGCAAACGAACAATCTAGCATGAATGCATGTTCTAATTATGTTAGATCTACTTGTTAGAGATCATACCTGCGTGCGGAATCTTTCACCGCGACAAATTTCTTCTTTGTCGATAGAGACGGGCTACGGATCTGCTCGACATAGCTTCGGTGCGACGGCCATAACTTTCTGCTCCGAACTCCGATTGGGCTGAAATTTGGACTGCAAGTAGCCAACTTTGAGACGCAACTTTTCCAACAAGTTTCACGTCGTTTGGACTTCTGTAGCTCCCGGAATCGCAGAAACAATGTTGATTTTCTGTGCAGATTCTGGATAGCAAAAGGTTGCGGGAGACGCCTTCTAGTTCACCCGATCTCACACGATGCACGGCACCTCGTCGATGGATCTCTGAGTGCCTCCATACGACGAGCCTTCTCCTTCTACAAAACACCACATGAGGAAGACGAGTCGCCATCCAATGGCGCAAGCGAGGGAGAGAGAGACGAGAGAGGAGATGCGAAGAGAGGAGAGGGGGCGGCTAGGGTTTCCCCATGCCATGGCCGGCCCTAGGGCTTGCATGGCTCTATTAATTTCGTGCCCCCTCTCTCTCCTTCTCATATATATAGCCGGCCTATCCATATGGATAAGGACAGTATGGATAAGGATGATTGATTCAAACCTTATCCCTATATATCTCTTTCTTTATCTCTATCCTTTCCTTGTTTTCGAAAACGGTCAAAACCAGCCCGTTTTCTGCGCCTCATAACCGGCCCCTTCATCGGAGGCAACAACCTCCCGAAACTAATGGGGCCGGCCTTGACCAGTCTCTCAACACTTAGGGCCGACCCCCTTAGTGCATAGTGGCGCATGGTATGACCAAAACGCCCTTATGCCACTAGTTGGCCGTTCCTCGTGTACGAGACTTTGCAAGGCACACATAAGTGAAGTGCACCAGTGATTTCACTATTCTCTGAGGTTCCCGTAGGGTGCCCCTAGTGAAGTCAACTAGTCAACTCGCAACATGTCCCGGTGCATCGCACCCATGTGGCAAAGTCCACTTATGGCAAGGAATTGCTAAATGCGTCTCTGCACTAACCTAGGGTTTCCCCTTAGTGCACACACGTAGCTACACATCTACCGAGCACTAGTGCGAAGCACTCACGGAGCGTATGCTTGGACTTCTCGCTTCCTCTAACTACGTTCTGTGTTTCGATGAGATGGTATAAGAACCATACATAATGTCGATAAGGTGGAACCTTCAGGGACCAGGGTTCATGGCTTCCAACTCAGACTCGATCGACACACTACCCGAGTGTACCATCGATCCTCTGAGTCCGAGTTAACCTGCGTAGCCACCCAGAGTGCGACGCAGGCTGCACTCCAATCCCCCCGGACTTACTATGTTCTCCCACATACCCCTGCTCTCCGCTTAGTATGGTAAACTCGTTGTCCCTCCACTTGGTGCCATGACGCAACTCGAGCGGTGGAGAATACCGTCAGACTTGAGTGCTCATATGACTCGGTTCCTTCCAGGTTGACCACATACATCGTACCTCCGATTACTCTGACGAGCAACCGGATCCGTCATCAGTTCAACTGATGACCACCTGGCCAGGGTTTAATACGACGTAGGTCAGACCAAGGAACGCACCTCCCGTTAGGGGTGTGGATAGCCTGCAGGAGTGACACGCTGATGCAACGCCAGCCGGGTAACCCAGTACACCGTGGTTTTGGATCACTGTATCCGGATCCTCACACATTGGTGCGCCAAAGCACCACACAACTGGTTAGTCCACCAGACATGGTTCCTCAGGGTTTAGGACTGTTTTACCCTAAGCAGAAACACGGTTTAGTGCACCGATGTCTGCTCATCGATCTGTGCATCGTGTTGGTTCCGTTCAGCCACAGACACTGTGCCTGGTAATGACCGTGGTGGAGACACCCACGCTCTGTCATCCCAACAGCTTATCCTGATAGGGCGACCAACCCTTATCAGAGCTGCGAACGTATTTAGGTTACATGGGACCAGTCCCTTGAGTCTCCCACTCAAGTGGATTACCATGTAGCCATGGCTCTCTGTTCTGTAATCAGAACACGTACTAAGGTACGTACCAATATGCAATCCTATACTATCAACCATACATAGCTAAACTATAGGTTTTTACGAGCTATAGACCTCACCAATTCTAACACAGTACGCAAAAGTTAAATGCTCTAAAACAATTTTGAGTCTTTTTGGAAATTGGTAAGAATATTATTGGGATAAAAAGTTGACAGAGGGGGCTAAATGTCGATGGAGGATAGTTCAAGGATCAAATTGTTCCCAAAAAAAGTTGAGGGACCAATATAAATGTGGTGTACAGTAAAGGGAGGTTTTGGTAATTTGTCCCCCCCCCCCAAAAAAAAAGGCACACCCAAACGTTAACCCTCTCTCTTTTGCTCAAACTGTATTGTTAAGTAGTTCCAATCTTTTTTTTGGTAGCTAGATTAAAGGGGGAAGGTCACAATCGGACCTTTGGAAGGCGCCACATGCCGGTGCTACGTACAGGATAAGGCAACACTATAGCTGCAACCACAGACCATGTTTTGGTGGCTGAAACCCAACCACCAACAGTTTGGAACCATACAGCCGACCCACAGGCCGATAGAGACCGGCGCCTCTCAGGCAAGCACCCAGACCACCGGCACCAATGGGAATCCACACCTACCGGCGGTCTTTCAACGAGGAAACGAAACAAAACCAACCTAAAAAGAGTAAACAGGTGCTCAAACAATAAACCAAACAAACAAACAAACCCAAAAGTAGGATCCGCCGCTCGATCCACCACCACCACAAGCTTCGACGGAGAGGATGCATGGGTTGCTCGAGTACCCTAATCATCAACGAACCAGCATTGCCGCATCCAAACCACCAGATTCTGTCCCCGATCAGCGGAGGGGACTAGAAACCAGCCAAGGCATATATTAAGACCGGGTCTAGGATTCACCAAACCCAGCTGTAGTCGGCTGGAATCCGCTGCTGAGAGAGAGAAAGAGAGAGAGAGAGAGGGAGAGGCTGCAGCTGGAATCCGTTGATGAGAGAGAGAGAGGCTGCAGCTGGAATCCGATGAAGACACTACAACAAAGAACACCTTTTACAACGTTCAATACATGCCGTAAATGACCTTTTACAGCGTTCGTCTGAACGTCGTCTGGAGTAAAGTCGTAAAAAATCTTCTATTACTAACAACGTTGGTCGCTGGTCGTTAAAGTTTGAAAAGAGTGTCGTGAAATTTTAGATTTTATGGCACTCGCGTGAACGCCATAAAACGTAACTATTCACGACATTCGAGTAATGTCGTAAAATGGTTGACTGTAAGTATTGTTTGGCATTCACGGTAGTCAGCCGCACGCCATCAATAGCTGGATTTGACGACGGTCATTGGACACCGTTACTGTTTATATATATATATATATATATATATATATATATATATATATATATGTATATATATATATATATATATATATATATATATATATATATATATATATATATATATATATATATATATATATATATATATATAATGGAAGCTATTTTCTTACATTTTAATTTTTTCCTCTATTTCCAAACAAAGGTACAAACCATAAATGTAATACATACACGCATGAAATACAAGTCACAGTACTCTAAAGAAATTTTCATTAAACAAATATGTTTCATACAAATCAGACCAATCATTTGGACATTTTTAACAAGACATTTGGTCACAATACAACACGTGGATTATTCTCAAAAAAGGAAACTCAAACAATAATATTGTACTACAATAAGGATTGTTCGTGTGGTGACATTTTTGGTCATCTCACAGGTCCAAAACTCAGCCCTCTTCATATTTGAGATGCTCTCTAGAACTCCAATTAGCAAAACTGAAATGATGTTGGGGAATAACAAGCATGTCACGTCGAGGAAACAAAAATGATGCTAAAGCTTTCTTCACCATTGAGATTTTCTCCATAACTCCAATTGAAAAAATTGAAATGGTACGATCATCTCCAGGAGATCGAACAAGGACTTCTATTTGGAGTTCTCCAGCTCGACATTAGCACTCCTGACACATCCCATGGGCACAAGGTGTGAGAATAGGATCATCAAATGCTAATTTGAGGCAGATCAGGCACTCGGTCACCGCACCATGTTGGATCCTCTTTACCACCTCCTCAACATATGCTCGGGTGGGACCTACAGCGGAAAATATACACAGTTATAAAGAAATTTTGCATGCTCATTAAATTCCAATCATATGTTTGAAAACTTGTAGCATTTTGTGACAAAGTGAATGTCAGAGATATTTATACAAGGCATGTATACAACACAACCATGTAACATCAAGTGGCTTCCAGAATTTACCTGCTCATGTAGATTATCATAACTCACAAACACAAAAATTATTGTTCTCAACTTCGGCACCTTTGATTTCTTTAATATTCTCGACAAAGGTTTCAAAAACCAGGTGATTATCATAAAACAATGACTCAAGTTTAATACTTGCGAGATAGAACATTGAATGAGTAGAGGTGGTTATCAAAATCTAAGAGTATAACATATATAGGTGTAAAAAATGCCCATAAACCTTATTATTGTCTGTTGTGTGACTTGGAGCAGCTTCACCAATGGACTTTATAAGTATCAAACCTGATTAAATTAAAGCATAGTTAAGAGTAGATGGGGAGTTCGAATAAAGATGGAGACAATTTTCAAAATCAAACACAAAAATCTCTGCTAATATACTTAACAGGTTATTTAATTACCCACCTCTTATGAACTCTCAAATAAAAATATAAAAAATGAATACAAAAGTTTGCAAACATACCTTAACTTTATGTTAATGAAATTTAAATGGTTACCAACAGACCCAATCTTTCTTGCTAGACGCCTCGGCCGCAAATGATCAAGTCGGAAAAAGTTCATAAATAGATCACACAAACGAAGCAGCCTTGATAACAAGAAATGGCCAAGCATTTTACACGTATAGAATTGAAAATTGTTTAGTACGAGCTGAGGAAACTTAGTTTGATTTAGACTTGCAGCATTTCAAATCCTTCACAGCTTGGTGGATTGCATAAAGAGCCTTCTAAAGTTGCATCATAAATCGGCATCACAGTGATACTTAAAAGACCACCATCTCTCAATAAAGTAAAACATCAATTAAGTCCATCATTAAGAACATAATGGGTGCAATGAAGTCCTCTCCAAGGGATTCTTAAACACTCAACTATTTGATAAGGAAAAAAAATAACAGCATAACATATCTAGCTAATCTTTTTTTATCAGAATAAAAACCCAAAGCAACATACATATGTTGATTATATAAATAAGGATTGCTAGCATATGTTTGGGCCTCTGCCTTAAAAACTCAAAACATGGTTTGGGCCTCTGCTTTAAAAGGCTTCTTCAAAATAGATCATCATTCATCTCCTCACGTCCTTGTTTGCACACGAACTGAAATTCCTGTTATATTTTGAGAGGAAAATAAGTAAAATGGAATCTAAAAATTGAGTTCTTATTTTCTAAACTTATATTCACTTAAGATAAAATATTACCTATATTTGATGTCAAGCATCCAAGCTAATAAATTTACTTGGCCAAGCAATTGTACTTCCGATTGCCTCTTCGAGAAGGAAAAACTCACGTGTAGGCCGAAACAAGTTCACATTTTCTACTCTTACATGGTTCACCCAAACTTTCCAGCAATCGGGTCCTAGTGGCACGTGATGCACCAAGGAAGTATAATCTGTTGATGCTATTTGTCCTTCTGCAACTACCTCTCCTGTCCCGGCCCAATGCAATAGTTTACATGGACGATCATTTAGGTTATCACCACCTTGTATACCAACACTGGTATGCCGCGACTACCACGAAGAATGAAAATTTTCAAAACAAAGAACTAATCACTGAATATTTTTCTATGAAACTATATATAGTCAATAAAGATTTACCTGAGAAGTATTTTCAGGAGTATGAATAAAGTCCTCACCAACTCCACTATGACCCTATAAATAACAAAACTAAAAAGTTAAAGAAATAGACCCGAAGAATGCCTATATTTCTAGGTATAGGCTTACCTTGATCACTTACCTCGTTTTGCTTCCTTTCCTCAAAAAATATAGTTGTCAAGTCATTGAGCCTTTCTTCTAGGCCATGCACATGAGCTTCAAGTTTCTTTATTTCCTTGCCTTGTTGTATTTGAGCATTTAATTTAGACAGTGTAACCCCAAATTCAAGTCCACGGACTCTACCTCGACGTTCAGGCCCAAGTACATGGTTAACAGCATCATCTTTTATGGAGCATGTACTCGGAACATTAGAGGTTTTGGAAAATTCTTGCATTTTCCTCTGAAACGAATAATTAGCAGGTTCCCCATTCTTCTTTGTATGCCTACGAATCCAAACATCTGCTCTTGACACTTCTGTAGGTGTTGGGTTCTCCTTTTTCTACAACGTAAAATTTTATATACTATTATGTAATTCCTTTGTAACATAATTCAAATAAAATTGGTAATATTTTGTTTACCATTTCTTCCTCCAAGCGTGCATACCCTTTCCGACTCATTGTGTGTACGAGTGTTTGCTTCGACTGCATGTCTTTAAATTTCTTACTTGTTTCCTATAAACAAAATAAATAATTAGAATATACAAATATATATAATATGAATTTACACTTGGATTATTGTGGAATAAATTACTTACTTTGAATTGAGTGGAACATCGTTTTTTTATAAATGCATCCCATTGTAGAGATATTAAGTTATCAGGCTTAATAAGAGCAAGATGGCGCACCATATCACCACTTTCAGTAAATTCTTTTATTTTACGTGATAAAACACACTTGTAATCTCGTCACAATTTACCCATTCTTATTATCGTATCATCCTTATACCAATCTTCAACAACATATTTTTGCTACAGCATAATATCAACAAAGTTAAGTTGTTAAAGATGAAAATACAAATATTTTGTATTTATATGTTATATAGATATACAATACCGTAACACATGTCCATAAATTATCCTTCATCTTGTCAGTGATATCTTTCCAACTTTCTAGTGACACTGGAACTATCTCTCGTACCAAGGAGCCGATGTGACTAGAGAATTGAGGTGAATCCGCCCCAATTGGTTGACCCCTAGAATTATGCTCAACTTCAATACGTTTTCCTTTCACAGCAGCTTTCAACCTTGCTGCCCCTCTAGTCTTTCTTTTTTTCGCTTGAGTGCATTCAGCCACTCCTTGTGTATTTGTCGAATCGTTAAGTGAAGAATTTGAATCACCGCCTGATGTTCTGACTCCATTCCGATCCTCCAGAGTGGCAGCAATTATAGCTTCCTGCTGCCTCTTAGCTCTCTTCTCGGCATTTTTTGAGCTCTTAATAATATAACATGAAATAAAAAATAGCCAATAATTATTTATATGAAACTGATTATTTTATAAGATTTCATGTAATTAAAAAAATAATTCGATCATACTTCACCAGTCCCCTGCATATTTTTTTCTATTAGACATCTTCATCTACCATGAAGCAAGCACCATTTTTCCCTTTTGATTCCTATACCTGAAAGTAAAAGGTAAGATTTCAATAAACATAAAGAGCAAGAAACTATTGTGTTAACAAAGATCAACATATATATATTTAATTAGAAGCATCCACGAAACACTCTTACCAAGTCACAACGAGTCAAGATTAAATAAGGAACAAAAAACATAACCAATTTTAGAGTTAAAAATATTTTTACTATTACCTTAGTAGGATCTTCATATATATATCGCATACACTAAGTTTCTTGGGAGAACTGAAGCTTAAAAAAGTAGCATGTGGATTTAACTTGCAATAAAAATGTAGCATGAGAATTAAAATCTTATTACACAGAAAACACTTCCATGCCCTCACAATCCCTCCTTACATAATGTTCATCTTTATCACTAGTGTTCATGTCAAGTCTAGATACATCTAATACGTGGTGTTGATGGCGTATAAGCATTTTCCTCATATAACTCCCATTCATGAAAACCTCTTGGTGGTGCTTTAAGTACAATATACCAACTCGATGTATCACTATCTTTTGAATAAAATACTTGCTTCGCCTGTGATGCTAAAATAAATGGATCCCTTTCAAATTGGTTATGCCCATGGTGGAGGTTAACCAATGTAAATCCCTCTTCCACTTTGACACCATTTATGATGTTTGCCCTATCACAATTAAATATGGGGACTTTTAATGTATAGTAATCTAGCAAAATAATATCTGTTATAACCCCATAATAAGATATTTTGCCAACAACTTGTGTAGTGTCTCTTGCACTGGATCGACAAATAGTTTCTGCTTCAATTGAAACACCACTATTTTGTGTGGATTTCTCAACAACCCTTGTGTGAAATCTATGCCTATTGATTATGTAGCCAGAATATGACATTGCATGCTTTCTAGGTCCACGTGCAAGCCATTTCAATGTACTTGACACACTATTATCCGCTTGCATCTTCACTGCTAACCAATCACTGAAAGTTTCTGTATGTCTTTTTTGTAGCAAAGTTTCATTCCATGATAGATGTTTATCTGCAAGCTTAAGCTCCTCCATATAAATTCTGATAGGAAAGTGAAATGATAAGACAATTGCATGATATGATTAATCATTAACGAATTAAGTATCATTCTCATGATTCTTGCTCTAAAAATGGTTCGACTTCTGCAGTATTAAACAATACGTAACGATGAGCAATCTGCAATATATCATCAGTAATGGTTATCGATTTTCCCCCAGAAATTGGACGTCCTTCAAGTATTAATTCATTTTCAAAATCTTCATTGCGGGTATATTGAACACCAATTTCAGCTGCCTTCTTCATGTACCCGCTACAAAACCGCATACACTCTTCAGCTAGATAGCATTCTGCTATGCATTCTTCAGGTCGTGCACGATTCCTAACATACCCCTTGAGTACCTTCATAAATCTAAATCATAGTGTCAAATAAAAAGAAAGCTCATGTTAATTCTTTATACCATAACAAATGCCTTATAAACAAACAATTATAAAGAAAAAGATAGTGTGGATTACCTCTCGAATGGATACATCCAACGATATTGCACTGGTCCACATAGACGAGCTTCACGTCCTAAATGAATTGTTAGGTGAACCATAATGTCGAAAAAAGATGGAGGGAAGAACCTTTCAAACATGCACAAAGTCTCAGCAATATCGTCTTAAAGGGATTCCAATTTATTTCTATTAATAACTCTTTGACATATTTCATTAAAAAATATGCATAGTCGGAATATTGCATTTCTAGGCCCCTTAGCCAAAAGTCCTCTTAATGCTACTGACAATAATTGCTGCAATAGAACGTGACAATCATGAGACTTGAGGCCCAGTATTTTATATTCTTCTATTGAAACACAATTCCCAATATTAGAACTATATCCATCAGGTAATTTTAAATCACGTAGTCTAGAACAAAAAACTTTCTTCTCTCTTTGATAGTGTGTGAGGCGCTGGTGGTAAGTAAAATTTATTTCCTTTGTCTTCTGGATGCAATTCATGTCTAATGGCCATATCTTGCAAATCTTTACGAGAATTAAGCCCATCCTTTGATTTGCCCTTCACATCTAATAGTGTGCCAATAATGCTCTCACAAATATTCTTTTCAATATGCATTACGTCTAAGTTATGACGCAAAAGTAATGCCTGAATCAACAATAAAAAATAAATTATTAAATAAAAAATTAATGGTAAAAAAAAATTAAAAATAACAAATAAGACATTTGGTTTGTTATAAATGACTTACATTCCAGTATGGTAAGTCAAAAAATATTGACTTCTTCTTCCATGGCTGAATAGAATCAGTTTTTGTGTTCTTTCTTTTCTTTTTTTTACCCTAATCATTTTCAATTTCTTTAACTGCAAGTAAAACTTCCAAACCAGTCAAAGGTCTAGGCTTTCCCCGATTTTCCTGGTTTCCATCAAACCAACTTTTTTTTATCCGAAATGGATGATTGTGTGCTAAAAAACGTCTGTGGCCCATATATGCAAGTTTTCTACTGCATTTCAACCATTGTGAACAAGTCTGAATGTCATATACTGGGCATGCTGCTTTTCCCTTAGTGGTATATCCAGCTAAGTTTCCATAAGCTGGAAAATCATTGATTGTCCACATCAAAATAGCTTTCAAATTGAAGATATATTTACTAAATGCATCATAGACTTCCACACCATTGTCCCATAACTCTTTTAAATCTTCTACAAGTGGCTCCATATATATATCTATATCATTTCTTGGTTGCTTTGGCCCTGGGATTAGTAATGTCAACATAAGATTTTCCTTTGCCATACATAGCCAGGAGGGTAGGTTGTATGTTACCAATATCACTGGCCAGCAGCTGTATCTAGAGCTAAGATCTGCAAAAGGATTAAATCCATCGGCTGTAAGACCAAGTCTTAGATTTCGTGGATCTGATGCAAACAATGGCCACTTTTGATCGATTGTATCCCATGCTAGTGAATCAACAGGATGTCTCATCTTGTCATCTTGACTTTTGTGAGTGGAATGCCATATTAATTGTTCTGACCTTTCTGGTGACTTAAAAAACCTCTTGAGTCTTGGAATTATTGAAAAATAACGCAATACCTTCGCAGGAACTCCTTTCTTAATCTTATTGGTGCGTGGGTTGACTTTTCATCTTGAAGAACCACATTTTGGACATGTATCCAAAAACTCCTTATCTTTTCTAAATAAACAACAATCATTCAGGTAGGCATGTATCTTCTCATACCCTAGATCAAATGTCTTAAGTAATTTTTTTGTTGTATAGATAGAATCAGGAAGTGTGTTGTTAGGTGGTAGCATATCAGAAGTTATCTCAAGAAGTTCATTAAAGCTCTTATCAGATAAACCATTTGTAGCTTTATGCTTGTATAAAACTACTGTTGCTGATAATCTTGTATACTTTGTACAACCAAGATATAAAGAAGTTTCAGCTTCTTCCACCAAATGTGTAAACTCTTGCTCTTCTCGTTCATGCATAGGTTTTTCAATATCATCACATTCGACAAACACATCTCTGTACATCCTATATGCCTCTGACATTGCAGCATCTTCATGTTGTATATATGTACTTCGACGTTCCCCATGAAGAACCCATGTAGTGTATGTAGAATCCATTCCATTTATAACCAAGTGCTCATACACTGTATCAAAATGGTGGTGACACAGATTTTGACAGAGTTTGCAAGGGCATAAGATCTTTTCTGGATTTCCCATATTTGTTTGAGCCGTATTAGCAAATTTTCGTGCTCCAACTATATATTCCTTTGTAACTCTGGATATTAAAAATCATATTTTCATTAATCCAACCACATGGATATATAATATCATATATTTAAATATGAATAAGTTAAAAAAAAAACCTTGAAAAATGTAACCATCCTTTATCCATCGTGAACAGCCAACTTGCTAACGCTTCAATGGGAAGGCTGACAACAAGGGCAATTTTGGAAAACTTCTTCGAATATGAAACCGTCTCAGGGCCTTAATTATTAACATGAATAAGTTGTATTTGTTGGTAACATTTATATAAAACATGCATAAAAAGCTCTTCTAAAATATACATCATCTAAAATATATCAAAACACGTATAATAAGAATATTTTAAGATTAAATCAATGCATTCCCAACTAGAGTCTATCATATTATAGTTGATTTTGACTTATGATTTTTCACTCACTATATGAGATACCTGCATGATGACCATTAAAGAACACAGTGGGGTTATAATCAATTTAGTAAAATATATCAAAAAGGAAAGACAATAAAAAAAAACAATGTGACAAGAAAACATGGACTATGCAAGTTTACAGAGGGTGCAGATTTTTGGTACAACTTTAGCCTTCATAATACTTAGATCATTAGCATAATCAGATTTTTGAATAATCAAAAAAATAAATGACCTCATTATAGAGATAGAGCTCTGTTTCTTTCACGATAACATCAAAGGTCAAAACAACAATAAACCTAGAGTTACCCAATAAGTCATGAAGCCAAGAAGCTGATTGTGTGCTAAACCATAACCATAAATTATAACTAGAATATCCATCAAAAAATTATAACAAAAAAAATACCATAAAAGCATCAGCCAATGTAGTAAGATTAATTACCTATATAAATCAATAAAAAAGAGCAAATATGCACAAAAAAATCCTAGAGATTATGTCTATCTCTAACCAAATCTATCACTTAAGCACAAAAACAAGGATCACATAATGGATACAAAGCAATTCAATAAATTTTTTTAAAAAAAGCACAGATTTGTCCAAAAGCAAGATCTAAAGAAACAAGTGCAGATCTTTATTCCTTCACCATTTTTTTCACCAAAAAAAAATCATCATTGGAGGTGGAAAAAATTATTCCCTCAAATTTTGACTTGATGAGCAAACAGAGAACATATCAAATCACACCCAACATGATAGTAAACTTCAAAAGATAATTTAAGGGGGAGAAGGAAAGAAGAGCAGGCAAGAAGAGCTCATACCTTCGAGCAGGCGACTACGGAGGAGGTTCCTTGCAAGATTAAATCCAATTAAGAGGAAAACTCGTCCAGATGCTCTTCATTATATTCAAAGGCGGGTTGGGGCGAAGACAAGGTAGGGTTTCTTTGATAGGGCAGGAGGGGTTGGAGATTGTGTGGGGAATAATGGAGTTGATTTTGGGGCCAAGAGGAGGAGGCATGGGATAAAACCCTAAACTCGAGGTCTGCAATACCCTTATTAATTTGGGACGGGGGAAAAATAAAATTTTTCGCGGGAGGAGGCCGTGAGGATTTCGCGGCATAAAACCCAAACCTCGCTAGATATTTGATGGCACGCTATGAGCACCATAATCCGAGTAATTACGGCATTCTATGCATGCCGTGATAGAATATAATAAACACGTCGTTCAGTTGCACGTCGTGAAAAGCTCTGGGTAATATAGAACGTTGTAAATTAGTATTCGAGAGAGATATTAACGGCATTCATGTTTTTCAAGCCGTAAATATTTGCCATTAACGACATTTAAGCATTGAATGTCGTTAATGGTATGCCGTAAAAAATCATTTTTGTTGTAGTGAGAGAGAGAGAGAGAGAGAGAGAGAGAGAGAGAGAGAGAGAGAGAGAGAGAGAGAGAGAAGGGGGAGGGAGGGAGGGGGGAAGCACGCAATCCGAGCTGGTGTGCCCTCTCGCAGCAAGATCTATGGTCATAGAAAGCCGGACTGGAAGGTGGAGACCCCTATGTAGAGGGGAGGAAGAAGGGCCAGCTCCGACCCACTGGGAAACTCTGAACCGGATCGCCTGGTCTAGCCTCCACTGCACCACCGCCGGCATCCACCGTCTGCAGGAGAGGCCAAAGGGGGGGAACCCTAACCCTACCGGCGCAAAAGAAAGGGGTAAAGGGATGAGGCGCTCCGAGCCCCAGGTAGTCCCAATCTTCACCTAGATAAGCGAACCTATTCAACAATCAATAGATATCCTTTTGTTCAGTTCATTGATCTTTCCATATATAGCCCTGTTCTCTTTGGCCTTGGTTGCCAAATTTGTTTCTTCTGCATATATTGTTAGAGCTTACATAGCCCAAATAAACATATAATTAGGTCCCTAGCCGACCCAAATCGTAATTAATTGATAATAGCCGTCAAAATTCTTAATGTTTTAACAAATTAACAAGCCCATAAATCTGTAATTAGCCCCCATTTCCAACAAACTTGAACACACCCCATTTTTTTTTTTCATACCCCATTTCTATCCAAAAAATACCCTTCCCCCTTACACCCCACCTTCAATACACCCCAGTTAAATGGCCCGCCCCAACTTGATTATACCCCAATCAAACACATACCCCCTTAAATATACCCCAATTATATGCACTCTTGAGTACACCCCACTCTTAAATAAACCCCATGCAGTTGGCTGATACTTGAAGGCACAAGTAGAGCTGCAACTTGGGCGGGCCAACCTGAACCCAACCCGAGTCCAACCCGAACCCAACCCGCGGGCTAATCCGAGCCCAACCCGAATTATTTCTCCTCGAACGAACAGGACCCGACACGAAGTTAGCGGGTCTGGGACAAGGCTAAACGGGTTCAGGTCATAAACGGGTCGACACGATAGACCCGTTTAATAAACGGGTCGGGTCCGGGTTTAGGGTCTGGACACGGTAGACCCGGGAAGACCCGTTTAGTATTCAACGGGTCGTGTCGGATCGGGTCGGGTCTATCAGCAATCCAATACTATAATATATAATACCAGTGGGTCTTTCGGGTCAGGTCGGGTCAAGTCGGATTGGGTCGGATCGGGCCAACTGAATAGATCCGGGTGGTAAACGGGTCTTACCGGGTCTTATCCTATCTACCTATTTATTAGCGAGTCAGGTACGGTTTAGGATCTAGACACGATTAGTTAAATGGGTCGGGTCCGGGTCTAGGGGTTTTGGACACGACAAGAAACTAGACACGAGACGACTCATTGCCACCCCTAGCTGCAACTTGGGCGGGCCAGCCCGAACCCAACCCGACTTTGGCGGGTTAACCCGAACCCACCCCGCACAACCCGGCTAACCCGACGGGTTGGGCTTGGGCTAAGTTTAAACAAACATTGGGTTGGGTTGGGGGTCAAAGGACGCTGAGCAGGGGCTTTGGGGTTTGGGGTACAAAAAAAAAGGGCATTGTTGGTATTAAAGGATTGTTGAGTAAGTTATTGAGAAACGCTAGGGATACGGGGGCTAATTACAGATTTTTGGGGTATGAATAAAATTTCCCTAGAAATATCCATTGAATGGTTTGTATAATCTCCAATAAGCCCAAAACTAGTTGATAAATACATCCATCAGAGCACTGAACGTACTCCGGTTGGAATCGATCATGGGTCATACGTACATTCTCATTGAATCCGTTACTCACGTGCTGATATCCCCAGTGCCATCTTCCCGCACGTGCTTAAATCCTTTTGGGTTGAACAGATTGAAGAAAGCTCGGCAGCTGGTTGCTTCATCCCGAGAGAACCCACGGTGGCCCTGGTCGGAATCGGCCCGGCCATCCAAGGAGTGGGATCGCAGCCATCCGTCCCACCCCGCGTCGCCGTAGTAGACGTGATCCCCTCGCAGCTGCCGGTGGTCTCTGGCCGAGAAAGACTGGGAGGTTTGGTAACAGATGAGCAGCACGTTGCCGCCAAAGCTCCCCGCCCCAACCCATCTCGACCCGCTCGGGTCGAGCTCAAGCGCCTTGTGCGGATGGATCGGGCTGCACCAGCTATCACCGCACCCAAGCGCCAGCAGCTTCTCGCCTGAGACCACCAGGTAGGGGGCGCACATGGCGGTCGGGAGAGCCAACGTCGCCGGCGCTGAGCCGAGGCCGGAATCGAAGGCTTTTACCTCCAGACTCCCTTCCAGAGCGTACAGCTGCTCCTTGTAGAACACCAGGTCAAATATGGGGACACCCTCCTTGCCTTCCGGGGGGTAGAACCTGGTGAAGGACTCGTCTCCCGGCCTGCAGAACCACAGGATCCGGACGTCCTGTCTAAGAACAACGGTGCAGCCGCCTGCTGATGAGGGTGTCGAGGACAAGACCGCCTTATAGTCGAAAGGCATCGGATCGGGCGGCGGAGGGAGCGGGACCCGCTCCCCCGAGCCGGGGTTCAAGAGGAGCATCTCCCTCCCGCCGTCGATCAGCGCCACGAGCCACCCCTCGAAGCTGCCGATGAACCTGACCTCTTCCCACGAGGGCAGGAGGGAGCTGAGGAGCCGAAGGGTGAGGCGGTCCGTGCCGTCGGAGGGCACGACGGCGAAGGACTTGTTGGTGGGAGGGTTCTCGACGGCTGCCACCGACCTCCAGTCGGAGCAGACCGACCCGAAGCGGATGTGGTCCGCAAGATCGAGCCTCGCTAGGATCACCTCCAGTACGTCTTGGGGAAGCATGGTCCAGTCTCTTGTGTTATTGGGACGACGCCCACGATTCTTCGCCATCCATGTTTTCTTCATCACCTTCAAAGGGAGAGAGAGGAGGCTCTGGAGGATCCCCATCCGTTAGGGTTAGGGTTAGGGTTCCAAGGACAGCGTGCAGCACTTAGGGTTTCTGATAGACAAACCACACATAGAGAGCAGCCGGTCGCCTATTTATTGATCAGAGAAGAAGACATACTCCAAACCCGAGCCGGCCGGTTACGGACGGCTCCAATAGTCCAATGAGTCCAATCACGGATCACAGCCGTTATTTTGCACGCAGGTAGGGGCGAGTGCGAATCAGCGGACGGGACTAGGTGTAACAGACGATTGTCATTCAGGTTTATTTTTAAGGATCCCCGAATCCGTAACCCACCAGGATTGGCCGATAGACCTCATCGCGACGGTCGGTAGCCCGTTTTCAGGGTCTCGGCCACACCGAATCCCTGTATCCTGTTTGATCAAAGAAGACCACTGGTTCAGTGAGAAAATAGTAATAAAAAACGCCTTAAATCATAATTTGGATTTTTTTTTAGATAAAGCCCCTCCCTATGGACACGTTTGTACTGCAAATCCTTAACCAAAATGTTAGACTTTTTTTTATCCTTTAAATTACAAAACTATCACTCTCCATGGCATTCGTTTCCAATAAGAATATCCATTTATCTTTGCCATGAGTATCCATTCGCCGATTAACACTCTACATGTAGCGTTTGCAACAGTGATATCACTATAGCTACTACAGCGAAAACACTGTAGCAAGAGTATACATTCGTCTCCGAAAGGAGCTAGTATCCATTCGTCATCAGCAAGAGTATCTATTCACCGGGTGACCCGTGCATGTCGCGATTGCTACAATGATTTCACAGTAGCAAGTGTATTCATTCGTCTTCAAAAAGAGTATCAATGTGGAGGGGCATTTGGTCGTTTCTCTTTTGGCTACCTAGAATAGATAGTCTGTTGGAGTTGGGTTCCAAGTATGGTTATTGATTCTAGAATAATGGTCATTTCTCTCTACTTTTGGGTAGCTAGAATAGATAGGTTGCTGAAGATGCTCTAATGAAATAGGCTATACCTACAGCTGCGATTAGGGGTGGGACTTGGGCGGGTTGAAGGTCTGCCCATGCCCAATCCGATCTACACACACCTTAACCTGTTTTGCCCGTGGAACCCATGGAAGCCCAACCCATGTTTACCCTTTCGGGTTGCTCGAGTTGCCCAATTTATAAAAATATGGGCGGATTGCCTATATAGAAATGCGTATGAAACATGTAAATGAAAAAAAATAATTAAGAGGTCAAAACCATTTGATTGAAAATAAAGCATACTAAGTTAAGAGGTCAACGGGAAGCAGTCAGTGCATCGGGTAGGGATGTGCATGGTTTGTGCCGGTCGGAGGGGCTGTGATCAATAGAAAATAATGCACGCCGAATTGGGGTAAAGAGGAAAGGCCTCGATGTGAGGTGCTTGACGTCTGCAATCAACGGAAAATATATAGTCGACAATGCTTATTGCGCACTGGAAGGAGGAAAATGGCCGAGTCGAGAGGGAAAAGGGGAGAGATGGCCGAAGATCTGATGTCGTAAGACGGAGGCTTCACGGACGGAATTACCGTGCGCCGGCTACCACGGATGGACGTTCCATTGCTCTGCACCGGCGCCTGAGAGAGACGAGCGAGGGGGTAAGATAAGAACAGAGGGTGTCGACTGTGTGGGGTTATGGCTTCTCTTTTCTCGATCTATTGTGAATTTATGATTTGTATACGGATTATAAGATTAGTCGAGCACTCGAGCGAGTGTGAGTGTGAGTCGTGTGACTGTATGTGCGCCACTAATCGTTGCACCACTGTAGTGCAATTAGATCAGATTAGTGGATCTACTGTAGTGAGATGCAAGTATGCCACTGTACTTGGGTTTCTCAGGGCGGGTAGGACCTGTGACCAAAATCATTCAAATTGAAATTGGGTTGATCTTTTTTTGTCCAAATCCATATCCAAGTTTTTAACTAGCTTGTGCATTGTTTGGGTTGGGCGGTTCGGACCCACCCAAGTCCCAGCCCTAACTGTGATGCAACTCTTGCCATGTGGCGAGCATCGGGTGACAAACATGGAAGACCCGGGGAAAGTTTCAACTAGAGAGGAGTTGAAACCGAGGGGCAAGGTTAAATATCATTGTGTAGCGACCCGTGTGTGTGTGGTTAATTAGGGGTGGGACTTGGGCGGGTTCGACCCGAGCCCGACCCTCCCAACCCGAACAATGATGGGCAAATTAAGCTAGTTAAAAACTTGGATGGATTTGGACAAAAAGATATCAACCTGATTTTTAATTGAATAGGTTTGGGCACGGTCTTCCTTACCCAAGAAACCCAAGTATAGTGGCATACTTGCATCCCGCGTGGAACTCCTTGTCATATTTTTATGCTTTGATAGTTTTCTTTATGCAAATCAAAGACTGTTTGTTTGATGTTGAATACTAAAAATTCGTTTGAAATATGTGAAGATGTAGATTTGAGTTTATGTTTTATTTATGCAAATTAAAGATATGTTGTTTTTTTTCCCCCATCTGTTTATGTTTCACAAGTATTTCTTATTGAGCAACCCGTCCAAATTATTCATTCTTTTACAAATTGAGCAATCCAAGGAATCCGACGAACTCAAATGGGCAAGCACGGGTTGGGGCCATTGTGTTAGGGAAATACCTATGAACCAAGGAGAGTTACATGTCATGCCATTACAGATTAACATGATTCACTCGTTGACAACGGGTTACCACGGAAACCACTTTTTCGGTGACCGTACACCATGCCCAGACGCTCCGATCGGTAGATCTTCGCCCGCCTCCGCACTCCGGTCCAGCGCCCGTCGACGCCCATTCGCTGCAACACAACAGCCAATGTCAAGTAGTCTCCCGTCGGCCAATGCTTGCGCACTCATCTCCATCGAGATGCTCCCCCTCGATCTGACACCCGCACAAGACAGTGCGTCATCGCATCCGCGAACCAGCCCTCAGGGAACTAACATAATCCCCCAACACGGACATCTTTCACTGCGATCGGTCAGATTCTGATCTAGTCCTCAAGGAGACCAAGCACAGGTCCCCCAAATCGGACACCTTCCGAGATCCGATCCATCCGTCGACATTGTTGAACCGGCCTTTGGGGACTAACACAAGCCACCGCCGCAAGGCCTAATCATCGACCTGAACACCAGCCAAACCACCAGGGCGGAGAGGTGCAAGGCAACTTCCTCTCCCCTGGCCTCCAGGCTGGATTTCGCCCTGGGCGCCCACAATGGCGCTCAGGGCGCCGTCACTGCTACCGTCTCCCTATCGCCTGCTCTTCATTTTGGGCCTCCGATTTGGCGCCCAGGGTGATGATACGTCAGGTCTGATGCCTGAGACGGATCCCGAGGCGTTCGCGCCTCCCGATCGTCTCCACCAGCCTCTAGGTTCCCTCCAGGGTGGTGTAAGGCCAGCACCGCCCCCTGGGCTTTTGCTCGATCTCCAGTAGCCGCTCCATGATGCCTGGGGGGGAGACACGCTTGTGCCTCCCCCCAGATCTCGCACCTTCGGTGGCTCCCCCTCTTGCACCACCCTTCTAGGGTTCCAAGCCGTCGTCATGATTCGCCGTTCGGATTCCCCACATCCTTCATGGCCCCCTCCTTTTATAAAGCCAGGTTACTTTGCCTCCAAGAAAATCCCTTGCTTGCGCTCCAAGTAACCCTAATGAGCCGCCCAGGATGTGGGCCGAACTCATGGGTTGCCAAACCCAACAATCTCCCCCACAGACCATGAGAGAGGCCGTCCAATCTGTACCATGGCTCCGACTTCTCCCCTTGAACCTCCACCCGTTCCAAGAATCGAAACCTGTGGCTCTGATACCAATTATTGGAAAAATACCCACGAACCAAAGAGAGTTGCAAGTCATGCCATTACAGATTAATGTGATTCACCCGTTGGCAGCGGGTTACATCACGGATACCACTTTTTCGGTGACCGTACATGCACCACGCCCAGACGCTCCGATCGGTAGATCTTCGCCCGCCCCGCGCTCCGGTCCAGCGCCCGTCGACGCTAGTCCGCCGCAACACAACAGCCAGTGCCCAAGTAGTCTCCCGTCGGCCAACGCTTCCGCACACGTCTCCATCAAGATGCTCCCCCTCAATCTGACACCCGCACAAGACAGTGCGTGCCATTGCATCCGCGAACCAGCCCTCAGGGAACTAACACAATCCCCCAACATGGACATCTTCTGCTGCGATCGGTCAGATCTCGATCCAGTCCTCAGGGAGACCAAGCACAGGTCCCCCAAATCGGACACCTTCCAAGATCCGATCCATCCATCGATGTCGCCGAACTGGCCTTCGAGGACTAACACAAGCCCCCGCCGTAAGGCCTAATCATCGCCAACATCGACCTGAACACCAGCCAAACCGCCGGGGTGGAGAGGTGCAAGGCAGTCTCCTCTCCCCCTGCCTCCGGTTGGATTTCGCCCTGGGCGCCCAGGGCGCCGACACTGTTGCCATCTCTTGACCGCCTGCTTTTCGTCCTGGGCGCCCTATCTAGCGCCCAAGGCGTCGACCCGTCAGGTCCGACGCTTGAGACGGATCCCGAGGCGTTCGCGCCTCCCGATCATCTCCACCGGCCTCCAGGTTCCCTCTAGGGTGGTACTGTAACATCCGCCCCAAACACACAAGATTTTGTCCGCTTTGCCCGTGCCCGCACGAGAACTTCCCAGGGGGGTCACCCATCCTGGTACTACTCTCGCCCGAGCACGCTTAACTACGGAGTTCTTACGAATTCCATAGCGGCGCACGGTTTTAAAACGCGTCTTCTATGTTTGGGAGGGGAAATTATATAAGTAGCTCAGGATTTCCTTCTCTCCAGGCGATGTGGGGCTAACTCATGGCCTTGTACACCTCACCTCACCTCACCTCACCTCATCCATCTTGGCATTCCCGCCTCAGGAGTCTTGGCTCTTGGCTATTGGCCTATTGGATCTTGGTCGTCACAATCCACCCCCCTTAGGGCTACACGTCCTCGTGTAGGGTTAGACCCCCCCATCCCGAGGAGAACCGGCTCTGATACCATTTTGTAACATCCGCCCCAAACACACAAGATTTTGTCCGCTTTGCCCGTGCCCGCACGAGAACTTCCCAGGGGGGTCACCCATCCTGGTACTACTCTCGCCCGAGCACGCTTAACTACGGAGTTCTTACGAATTCCGTAGCGGCGCACGGTTTTAAAACGCGTCTTCTATGTTTGGGAGGGGAAATTATATAAGTAGCTCAGGATTTCCTTCTCTCCAGGCGATGTGGGGCTAACTCATAGCCTTGTACACCTCACCTCACCTCACCTCACCTCATCCATCTTGGCATTCCCGCCTCAGGAGTCTTGGCTCTTGGCTATTGGCCTATTGGATCTTGGTCGTCACAAGTCACGCCCCAGAAATCTGAAGACCGATTCCTGGGGTGTGAGGTGAGAAAGGAAGAGGGTTCTGGGTATGGTTACCTAACTATGCCAATTTAGGATTCTCACTGGGCTCTTTCTACGCTCACACACAAGCAAATGAAAGAAGGGGGAGGAACAAAAGATCAGGCTCGACCTTTAAAAGGATATCCTTTCAGTACATGCGACCCAACGGTGTCACAACATACTGACAGAATATTCTCTAAAGGAGCACGAGGCTCAAGCCTCCGACGGCGAGCCGAGTATCTCACCCGCTCCCGAGCACTCAGTGCATCTGTCTGAAGGTCCTATCTACTGGGCTTGTCGAATTAGGTCAATTATTCGTCTTATATTTTTTTGTGGTGATCTAAACTAGGCTTGGGGCCTTGAGGAGAGGCTTACCCAAAAATTCAGCTGGCACATTACTACTATCAAACTCAGAGCACTTAACTAAAGAACTTATAAACTCTTATTCCAATTCATGTCGATTACATCGAATGAAAAGTACTACTACAAAAATTGACATACTAAAAAGGAAGACAAGCTAGGACTCCAACTCTGTCTCTGAACTACCACCGCTACTCCGGTCCTGAGCCTCTAACCTGCATAAGAGTCTACTCGTGGGAAAGAGTAGCCCCCAATGGAAAATTGGGAAATTATTCAATTTAATGGCTAGCGACATCCTAATAGTCTTTAATAATATGAGACAACATATTGAATTAAATTACATTAACAGTTTAAGTGTTTATTAAGTTTACAGAAGATTAACCTAAGCCTACCAGTAGTCTATGTTCACATGCAATTCCTACTGTCACTAGGTTATCTACCATACAGTCCGTTAGATATTCTACAGTGCTTAATTATAAATTACAATATAAATCATATATCATAAAGCGAACCCCGGGTATTCTGTTCATCCATTATAATAGTAAAATAGCTTTGATGTTTTATCCCGGGATTCGCACCGCACTCACAACCCATACATCACAGTTACTCTTTGCCCGTATTCCCGTGTGCCCGGGTCTCCACACTCCCTTTAGGAGGGTGGGACTCGATAATTATTAGTTATTCAATTTATTGTTGAATTTAAGGGAATCCTAATTACGGTGTCCATACAATCAAAAGCAATCATTATTATTATTTTATTAATATTTTAAGCATGCGTCGCCGGACTCGCGACTCCGCATGCAAGGCGGGGTCCACTTGACCACATGCGACGATGCCCGGCGGGGCCCGCATGCAGAGTCATGGACACCTACCCTTAGTCATTCTCATTTCCCACTATTAAAGACCACGCAATGGTAGTAGATGTCACCTGGTCGACGTGCACGGACTCCTGTCTCTGGCCTCTGCTCCGTCCTCGGCTGGATCGTCCCGGTACAACTAGTAATTTCAATCACACGAGCATATATTAAAATCTAAGTCGGTGGGTCCCTACAAGGGTGAGAAAGCCAAGTCGGGGCTCGGTTCGTCTTTCGCCCGAAACGTCCTCGGGCTAGGGTTTTGGGTTCAGAAAGATAATTTACAGACGGACTCATGGCCCTACCGAGTCTAAACTCGGAGCGGAGGTACTAACTAGTCTCGATAGGTCGAATCTGGGGACGACCGGGTGGGTACGAGGGTTGTTCGGGTGTGACCTGGTTTAGCTTGGCAAATCCGCCATCGGGCCGATCAACAACAATACCACAAAAAAAATAAAACAATTCTACCCTAGGCTTTTGGCTTCGGGTACTCGACCAAAACCGACGAGTCATGGGTTATACTAAGCCAAAGGTCGGCTGGGTAAGTTCGATCAGCGGGCACAAGTCATCCAATTGCCATAGCAAAGGAAGGGACGGTGTCGGTGACTGTTGGTAGGGTCGATGGCCACTCAAG
Source organism: Chamaelirium japonicum (assembly GCA_947650365.1). NCBI lineage: Eukaryota > Viridiplantae > Streptophyta > Magnoliopsida > Liliales > Melanthiaceae > Chamaelirium > Chamaelirium japonicum. The sequence continues at coordinate 11,546,378 of OX393557.1, forward strand.
ATGGTCGAATGCCATCGCCCAATTGCCGGCCACATGTATGGCGGCCATGGCTGCAGCAGGAGAAGAAGAAAACCATGGGTAGGGATCTCGGCGGGTCGGCAGATTCAACAGTACAAAAGAAAAAAAAAAGAAAAATAGGGGAATCAGGGGAGGCGGCTGACCTGAATCAATAGGGAGTCGTTGGCTCCGGCTGCGCCTCCTCCGGCCGGTTATTCTCCGGCGCCAATCACGCAAAACCCCACCGAAAGAGAGGAAGGAGAGAGATCGGGGCGATCGGATGGAGAGATCAGAGGGGGATCGGATCGGGCTGGGTCTAGGGCTTAGTTTTTATAGGGGAGAGGGCTGCGGGTATCTCGGAGGAGATCGGGTCGAGGGTAACGGGGAGATAGAGATGAGAGGGAAGGGATCAGGATTTGGGGGAATCGGGATTGAGAGGGATCGCACAGGGGGATCGGATCGGGTTGAGGGAAAATCGGAAGGGGATCGGGTCTGATGGGTTTCGGCTGAGAGATAGGGGGGGAAATAGAGATGAGATCGATCGGTTTTGAGAGATAGAGGAGGGAGGGAGAGATCGGGTTAGAGAGGGAGAGATAGAGAGAGGGACGCTCTGTTATTGGGTTGGGTTGGGTTGGCTGAATATTTGAAAGGTTGGTTGAATGGTTTGGTTAAAAAGGGGTTTGGGTTTTAGATAAAGAGAGGGAGTGCTGGGTTCGGTTGGGTTTTTAATTTTTTTTTTTAACATTATTTTATTTTATTTTATTTCTTACCAACAAGCATTGCTCGCAAATTAAGCAAGGCTCGCACCTGGGCTCGCATCGCACCGAGACGGGCCGGTGCGCAAACTTCAAGAGTCCGATAGACTCGCCTAAAAACCTTTTATTCTAGTTAATTTAAATTATCAAGACAATCATGCCATGCCTCCAGCGTCGCCTAGCGACCCGGACCCGGGGCCCACTGCCCGGTCCAACTCGTGTTCAAACACACACCATCGACAGCCATAAATGCGAAACAAAACAATCAATTTAGCAACAAATAAAAAATAATAATATAACTGGGCTGCCCTGAAATTAAACGTACCGGTTATTACAGGTACAAAGCCAGCACCGCCCCCTAGGCTTTCGCTCGATCTCCAGTAGCCACTCCATGATGCCCGGGAGGGAGACACGCCCGTGCCTCCCCCCGGATCTCGTACCTCCGGTAGCTCCCCCTCTCGCACCACCCTTCTAGAGTTTCAAAGCCGTCGTCACGTCTCGCCGTTCGGATTCCCCACATCTCCGTGGCTCCCTCTTTGTATAAAGCTAGATTACTTCGTCTTCAAAAAAATCCCTTGCTTGCACTCTAAGTAACCCTAATAGGCCGCCCAGAATGTGGGCCGAACCATGGGCTGCCAAAACCCAACACGTTCCACGACCACTGTCTCTGGTTCCACGACCACTGTCTCTGGTTCCACGATCAAAACGGATTAAGGTTTTTGTAAATCGGATTGGGCATGGGCAGACCCTTCAACCCGCCCAAGTCCCACCCCTATGTGTTGTGACTCTGGTCCCATGGCTTCAGTTCATTGCAGGTGAAGACACCGCTCCATCTTCATCTCTCTCTCTCTTTCTCTCTTCATGAACAAATGGTGGAGTTAGTGGCACCCGACACTGTCCTCGAGTAATTGGGCAACTGGGTTTTGTCACTTTTGTGCCTCCTACTCGAAAATAGGTCTATCGATGCAAATTTATGTCTGGAATGGCTAATTTCGTTGGTTTCTGAGCGATTGGAAGGTATTCATCACTGTATCTTGTTAATCTAAGAATTGGGTTTTGATCTCCCTCTTCCTTCAATTGCTTTCAATGCCCTCTGTTGTATCAATCTCCATTCCAAAATCCAAAAGGGCAAAAACATTAAAGAGTCATGGGGTTCTAACCTAAGGTGTCTCTCAGTTATTATCTGCCATTTCCTTTTGTTTTATATAGCTCTGAAAATCTGACAATTTCTGAAAATGTGCTGACCCATGTTGGTCAATCCCTTTTTTTTTGGGTTTTCCCTGCTAAATTCCCTCTTTTTTGGGGGATTAATATAGTGGGTTGTATGATTTGGGAATGTACCATATTGGATACCTTGATTATCGTTAATACTAACTGTTCTTGTATTGATGAGCTTCATCAACCCTTTTGGTTGAGCTTCATCAACCCTTTTGGTTGATGGTGTTCTTGTATATATGAGCTTCCTTCATCAACCAAAAGGGTTGATGGAGCTCATCAACCAAAAGGGTTGATGGTGGTCTTGTATTGATGAGCTTCATCAACCCTTTTGGTTGAGTTGCTTGATTTTCTTGCTTATAGGAATGAATTGGCTTTTCCTCTCATGGTAGCCCTTATGCATCATACAGGATCAGAGTTTGCTCCATTTGGCCGTTTGAGTTCAGAATGGGTAGTGTCTGTAACAATGATTGGGATGAAGAATACTCGGTGATCGGAGACAAGTCGGATGTAGGGTTCTTGGATTTTGAGGATGAGAGATCCCTGCACAGTTTCAACCCACATGAAGAGGGACCTGTAGTGATCTCACCTGCTTTCCCGCTTGTTCGGGGGAAGCCTCGGTCTGCTCTCATTGGAGAGACGGCAGCGGATTCAATCAGTGTCAAGAATACCTCTACGGATCCTATAGATTTGTGGAGTGTGAGGATCTTTTCTTCAAACCCAGAGGACACCTACATCCTGTCGTTGATGAAGCCTCCATCTTCTGATGACGATGAGGGAGCAATCCGTGGCTTTGTGGGGTCGACTACTTTGGAAGAAAGGGTGCTTCAGCCGGGACAGACTCTCGCGATTTGGCTGTCATGTAAACCGAAAGAAATCGGTTTGCACACCGCGGTCGTGCATTTTGATCTGGGAGACGAGAGAATTGAGCGAGTGGCCTTCCTATTAGCAGAGGATAAGGTTTCACAGGCGTTGTTTTCTAGCAAACCTTATTCAAGAGCTCCCACTCGTGGTAAAAGATTTAGCTATGACCAGTATGTGGCAGGGTCTCGCCCCACTCGGGCACCTACGCAAGGATTTAGATACAGGCTTCCTCAATTTGCAATACCTGCTGATATCCGTGAAATTGTGGAGAATAAACAGGTCCCTGATGTCATCATGGAAGGATTAAATAGTAACAACTACACCAGATATTTCAGCGCGCTAATAGTTATGGAAGAAATACATCTGGAGGTAATTCAGATAGTCCACACAGATTGAAACAGATGTATGGTGTTCTCTTTCTTTTTCTTGCTGATAGTTGTTTTGTTTCTGCAGGAGGAGATGAGAGCACATGACATGGAGTGTGTGACCATGAGGAGGAGGGGCAACTATTTTTTGTCACTTGAGGTTCCCGGATTGGCCGAGAGAAGGCCATCGCTTGTTTTGGGGGACCATATTTTTGCCCAGCTTGTCACCGATGATCCAGTATATAATAATCGCGCTTATCAGGTTTGTTCTTTAATTTTAAACATCTGTAGTGACATAGGCTTATTATTTTGGCATATTTAGGTCTGGACATCGATCCTTTCTTGTAAGTTACATGTTTGTCGTGTTTCCTTCAGGGCTACATTCACAGAGTTGAGGCCGATGAAATATTTTTAAAATTTGACAGGAGCTTGCACCAATGCCATCGGGATGGCGACCTTTACAATGTCCGCTTCACATACAATAGAGTGAACATGAGGAGGTTGTACCAGGCCGTTTCAGCTGCAGAAAACTTAGGGCTCGATCTTCTCTCTCCGTCTCAATCAGCACGTAGAAGAGTGATTAAACCATCTTCATTCGTGCCATTAAATCCGTATATTAATAGGGAGCAGGCACGTTCTGTTGAAATGATCCTCGGCTGCAGGGGAGCTCCTCCTTATCTCATCCATGGACCTCCAGGCACGGGTAAGACAATGACACTCGTGGAGGCTATTCTACAAATCTACAAAAGCAGGGAAAACTCACGGGTACTTGTGTGTGCCTCTTCAAATAGTGCAGCAGACCATGTGTTGGAAAAACTGCTTGATAAGGAAGGGGTTGATGTTAAAGAGAATGAAATATTTCGGCTTAATGCAACCTGCCGTCCATATGAGGATATTAAATCTGAGCTTATTCGGTTTTGCTTCTTTGATGATATGGTCTTTAAATGCCCTCCACTGAAGGCCTTGTTACATTATAGGATCATTGTATCGACTTACATGAGTGCATCTTTATTATTTACTGAAGGCATCCGTAATGGCCATTTCTCTCATATTTTCTTGGATGAGGCCGGCCAAGCATCCGAGCCAGAGACTATGGTTCCAATATCGAAGCTGTGTATGAAAGATACAGTCGTTGTGCTGGCCGGAGACCCTAAGCAATTGGGTCCTGTTATTTATTCGAGAGATGCAGAAAATTATGGACTAGGACAATCATACTTGGAGAGGCTTTTTGGGTGTGAATATTATGAGAATGGGGATGAAAACTATGTCACAAAGCTGTTAAGGAACTATCGTTGTCACCCAGCAATCTTGGAGCTCCCTTCAAAGCTTTTTTACAAGGATGAATTAATTCCTTGTAAAGAAGATAATGAGTCGTGCATTTATGAATCTTTGGATCTTCCTAATAAGACATTTCCTGTCACTTTTTTTGGAATTCAAGGATGTGATGAGAGGGAGGGTAGTAATCCATCATGGTTTAATAGGATTGAGGCCAGTAAAGTAGTAGAGATAATCAGGAAATTGATGCTGTGTACTGATCTATGTGAGGGTGATGTTGGAGTTATTACTCCATACCGTCAGCAAGTGATGAAATTAAAGAAAGCACTCGAGTCGCTTGAGATGTCGGATGTGAAGGTAGGGAGTGTGGAGCAATTCCAGGGCCAAGAAAGAAAGGTGATAATAATATCTACTGTCAGGTCAACAATCAAGCATAATGAATTTGATCGTGTGCACAACTTGGGATTCCTCAGCAACCCTCGTAGGTTTAACGTCGCTATAACTCGTGCTAGGACCTTGCTTATTATAATTGGAAATCCACACATCATCACTAAGGTACTTCTCATCCTTTAGTAGTTAACAACAAAATCATTTGTTTCCTTTATAATTTTAGCCTTCTCCTTTTCTGTTCTTTTCTTTCTCATTGATATTTGCTATTTAAATGGTTTTCCATGAACTCCTTTACTATGAGTTTAACATTATGCTATTCCTCTACATTAACGGTAATATTTGTCATTAGTCATATATGTTGATTCAAAACATCTGAGCACACATGCCAGTTGAATAACTTGAATGGTTGTCGTTGTGCAACAAACAACAAAGTCCATTTGTCATTAGGAATTTCTAACTGTCGAGAGTATATATATAGAGGCTAATGTCTTTATTTGAGATAGAACATCCATAAAAACTCAGCACATGCTAAAACTTCTAGGACATCAAATACTAAAAGCTTTATCGACCATCCATTTTAATCGTTAATTTGAAAAACATATTTGATGCACATAGAAGTTTTAGATTGTGCTGATTTTTTGTGGATGTTAAATCAAGGCAAGGTGATTATCCTCATAAAAAATTAGCACATTTTAAGTGTCGTGTCACGAAATCATTATGTCATAGGGTAGTCCCTACTACTCTATCACAGGAACCCATTATATATATATATATATATATATATATATATATATATATATATATATATATATATATATATATATATATATATATATATATATATATATATATATATATATATATAGGGGAGGGATACTCTTACTTATGGAATCTTACTTATACAATTGCACGCCACGATTTACCTACCCTAGATGTTTTAGAATTTGATGAAACTTGGTGGGGATGCTATATATGACAAGTTGATCATCCTTACCAAAAATTATCAAATTTTATAACCTCTAAGGGCATCAAATATGCTATTCAAATTAACGGTTAAAATGAACGGTTGATAAAGCTTCTAATATTTGATGCCCCTAGAGGTTATAGAATTTGATGAGTTTTGGTGAAGATGATCAACTTGCCATAGATAGTATCTCCACCAAGTTTCATCAAATTTTGAAACCTTTATGGTAGGTAAAAGGTGGTGTGTAATTCCATAAGTAACCATTCCATAAGTAAGAGTATCCCCGTCCATATATATATATATATATATATATATATATATATATATATATATATATATATATATATATATATATATATATATATATATATATATATATATATATATACCCCTGGCTGATGAGAAAACCCATCGCTCGCATACCTCTCTAGATGCCACGTAGCAACCTCCGAACGCTCGCTTGCTCTTCTCTCTGGAACATCTCACACTCTCTACGAAACTGTCCCTCTCTCTCTCTCTCTCTCTCTCTCTCTCTCTTTTTCACCGTTGCCCTTCTTTTATTTAAATTTTTTTTTTGTTGGGGTCCAGGGTGGCTCCCGGGCCTTGCCGGGGGTTCGCACTAGTACACACACACACTAGTACTAAGCACTCGATGCAATGAATCCTACTTCTCATTATGGCTTCTAAATATATTCAAGTATTGCTTTCTGCCCTTTAAAATATCTGCCTTTTTTTTATTACACATTAACTAAGAAGCACTGACACTGGTACGGGGACACGGTTACAACACGACACGAGTACACTGACATAGCAAATCCTAAAAAAAAGAGGACACCGGTACGACGGGGACAAGGCAAAATAAAAATTAATATTTTTATTTATATTTTATGTGTTCGTAATTCATATATATTTCAATAATTAAAAAAATCTCATAAAAAACAACTAAAATAAAATTTTAATGCCACCTGAATTGCAACCGTTAGTTACACCCAGCCGGATTGGTGAATCACATACAACCTTAAATGGCATGGAAAAGAACGACTGTGTTTCAGTTTTGGCTTCAACCTATCTGAAACCTCAAAGTATCAGATAGGTTAAAGCCAAAACTGAATCGTAATCGTCCGTTACAACCAGCCTGACGAGTGAATTATACTCAGGCCCAAATGACGTGCAAAAGAATGATTGCGATTAAGTTTTGGCTTTAACCTGTCTGATCCGACCCTATATCGAACAGCCCGTCAACCCGTCGTGTCTGGTGCGTGTCTGGTGAGTGTCCGACCGTGTCCGGCTCCCGGAACCACGTGGGACATGGCACATGCGTGTCCGACGAGTGTCCGGCGAGTGTCGGTGTCTGAGAATTGTCTGACACGGGTACGGGGGGTCTGGGGAAGTGTTCGTGCTTCCTAGCACATTAGATATGTGCCTTTTAATTAATTAAAAAAAACAAAAAAAACATGATACATGTGCGATGGTGTCAGGGTGCTTATGTGCTCTTCATGTGTTCATCTCCGTTAGGCAGTCGGCTAGGTTTAAGCTGTTTAAGCAAAGGATTGGTGGACCAAGCAATGGAATATAAAGTGTGTCTCTCTCTCTCTCTATATATATATATATATATATACATATATATATAATATGTAAAACAATACTTGAACACACATCAAGACACAAACCGGACAAACAACCGATGTGGCGTGTATCGTTTGCTATTTAGGGGATTTGTTGATGTATTGAACATCGACCGATGCACGCCCCATCGGCTGTGTGCCCTATTTTGTGTCTCAGCTCATATTATATACACTAGTGTGAAACCCTGTGTTGCTCAAGAAACGTGGAAATGGAGGCCCCGAGAAACAAGAAATATTAAAAAATGATTACATCTTCTTTTATAAATTAATAAATATTAAAATATAAGATTCTACACATTAAAAAATGATTACATCTTCTTTTAATGTGTTGGATATTATTAAATATATTTTTTAAATATAAGGGGAGGGGGAGGTAATAAGTCAACAGGTAATGAGGTGATAAAAAGGGAATTGTATCTAGAACCAATTTGTCTGTGCAGAATCGCAGATGGGTGGCCCAAAAGCACTTTTAGGAGGCTTAAGTGCATTCATGCATGTTTGGTAACCACTGAAAATCACTTTAAGGAGGCCCGAAAGATCTACTCGTTGAAGCACTAGATGCAAGCTTTGCACATAAGCGCTTTTAATAAAGCATTTTGTAAAAGCTACCGGCATACCACACAATAAGGACAAAAAGGCTATATCTGAGAAGGGACGCAAGTTATTTTCCGCTTTAGGTCACCATGAATAGTCCAAGCCTAGCTCTGATATCAAATTGATACATAAACTTGGGAATGGGTAGTCTTGGGTTTTTTGGAGAAGTTGCTATGTTTTGAAAATAGACTTTTTGCGCTGAAGCTATATATTGAACATTGTTGGATTCACCGGACACTTGGTGGGTAGTTAAGGTTTAGGTAGGTAGACATGAGGTTAAAATGGCATGGTGATATACAAGGATTTATGGGTCAAATATAGAAATCAGATGCTTGCTTTTCGGTTTCCTTCTTACAATATTTCACTGATGAAGGCTAGTAGAGGACAATAGAATGGATAGCAAGAAAAAATTAAAGGTAAAAATAACTAAACTTAAGATAAATTGTGAAGGCATCGTAGGTGTTGGACTGAGAGAGACCATGATGTTGCGTCATGGGAAGAGCGAGGCATACAAAAGCTTAATTGCAGCATCAATTTAACAAGCTTCTGACAAATTTCATTCAACATATATGGATATCTTAGTCTCTATTATTAGACTCACAAACCCTCCACTCATATTGTAATTCCAATCCTAATGGATTGGAATACTAAATCCTCATACTTACAAAAGTTTAAACCATTAACAATAAGCCAAGTGCCTTTCTAGAAACATGAGTACTAATTAGTTGTGGTTTGTTGAGGTGTTTGGGGGGTGGGCATGGATAAAGGAGACATGCCATCTTTCCCTTGGTTTCTAGGTCACGGGAGTCCCACCAGGTTGGGAACGAGTGCCCATAGGGCAGGTGGGTTTGATTGATTATCACTTACACCCCCTTATATTTAAAACCCTACAAATCCCCCAAATACGTATCCCCGAAGTAACGACCCGTATCCTCAACGTATTGGGGTCGTATCCCCGGTGTATCGGAATTGTTTTTTTTTGTTTTTTTTAAATTCCGATACTTCGTAGTCGTATCGGATACGTATCCCGCCGTATCGGGCTGTATCGGAGTATCGGGAAGTATCCGATACGGGTACGGCACCTGTTTTGAAGTATCGGTGTATCCCAACTTGTACATGTAGACCTTCAGGGATGCATCACAACACGATTCTTTTCTTCAAGCTTCATTCACATCAGTGCCCTGCTTGTGGTACAAATCTTCTCGATTGACCATTATTGACTCGGTATATTGCTACTGAACTCATTCTAGGATGCTATCCTCAATAGAATTCCTAGGGAAATCATGTCACGACTAAGCCTTAGCGCATAAGGAATGGTACTGGTTTGTGCTTTTTACCGAAATTCAACATGCTCATAATGCCTCCATTAATAATTCATGCAATGTTCATAATGTCTCCATTAATAATTTATGCCACCCCTCCATTAATTAGTAGTGGTACAAGTCTTTCAGTTGATCTCCTTTAAGACTTGATTCAAAATTCAGCATTTGGTGGACAAAAAAATTGAGATATTTTGCACCGAGATTTTGTTCCTTGACAACAACCAAGGCATGTGCTGCTTATATCTTCTCTCTTTTGAAAAGAGATAAAGTATCTCTCTTTGAGGGACAATTAAAATCCCTTACAAAAAAGGGGGGTAACTATCTTAATCTTGTGATGCCCTGATGTAATGAGACCTTATATTTCTAAGGTCTTATTTTTCGAGTATTAGTTATTTGACTCCACTTCATAAGGTCGACGTCATTGGCCTCGTATTTGTTACTTGAAATGTCTACTTCTGGGCATTATCCCATATGTTCTAAATATATGATGTAATATAATCCAGCTGATGGTAATTGGTAAACCTCTTTCCTGTGGTTCATGCACTTATAAGTGCCCTTTGTTTTTTTTTTGGAAAGGTACTTAGAAGTGCCCTTCGAGGACATCAAAAGCTTCAATTGGACTCTCTCAATCAGTGTTCAAAAACCAGGAACTCGGACTCGACCTGAAAGTCCACCGAGTTGAGTAACTCGAAGACTCGACTTGGGCGACTCGGTAATATATATATATATATATATATATATATATATATATATATATATATATATATATATATATATATATATATAGGGGCATGCTATAATGCGACATGCGGTACGTGCGGCATCGCATCGCAGCCGTCTGATGCACGCAGCGGTGCATCAGACGGCTGCGGTGCGCTGCCGCACTTACCGCATGCCGCATTATAGCATTTCTCTCTCTCTCCCTCTCTCTCTCTCTCTCTCTCTATATATATATATATATATATATATATATATATATATATATATATATATATATGGGTCGGGATCCACAACCAACTATTCTGGTGCCAACACATTCATAGAGGTTCGTAGAGGTTTTAAAATTTGGTGAGGATGATTACCTTCCTATAGATAGCATGCCCACAAAAAAATTAAAACATTCTAAAACTTCTAGGTGCGTCAAATGATTATCTTCAAATTAACGGTTAACATGGATAAAGCTCTTCACATTTGACGCACCTAGAAATTTTAGAATATTCTAATTTTTTGTGAACTTGCTATATATTGGAAGGTGATCATTCTCACCAAATTTCATCAAATTTTAAAACCTCAAAAAAACTCTTTTGATGTGTTGGCACCAATGTTGGCTGTTGATCCTGATCATATACATATACATATATATATATATATATATATATATATATATATATATATATATATATATATATATATATATATATATATATATATATATATATATATATATATATATATATATATATATATATATATACAATGTTTAAAAAGGCGAAAGGCGTATCGAGGCGTTTTTCCTCTGGAGAGGCGAGGCGTAAGCCTCGAATTTTTTCGAGGCGCTTTGGTAAAAAAAAGATAAACAAAATACTATTATTGAATGTGTAACAATAATTGAACTAGATATGTATAATAAATCACAATGTGTTAAGAAAATATCTTATATGACACGATTGAGGACTCTATCGAGCAATCTAATAACGAAATAGAAAGTTAAATTGCTCAAACACGCTTAATTCTTTAATATTCAAGATAGTAATTAAAGTAATAACAAAAAATAAAATGCGAATATAGGACTAACATTGTCTAGATTCAAAAACAAACAAACAATGAAAAACCTAGTAGAAGATACAGTATCATGATCCATACCTCTAAACTTGAAACAAATCTTTATCTCTCACTTGTAGTTGGTAGAAAATCCACAAAGAAGAAGAATACAACTTTGAAATCAAAATCGGAAATGAAATGAGCACTAGATCTTGATTTTGGGTTTTTGGAGATAAGGGAGTTTCAAACCCTAAAATGATCTAAAAGGTTTAGGAGGTTTCAATGGGTGAAAAAAGTGTCCATGGGGATGATTTACATACAAACCCTTAGTGCCCCCCACACCAAACATTGGTTTTAACCCCTCCCCTTCCTATGTTTCACGCCTGGAATAAGAGGCGTACGCCTCTTGATGCAAAGGTGTAGGCTTTTTATATGTGGCTACTGAGGCATGCGCCTCGAGGCAACACAGGACCGCCTCGCCTCGAGGCGGGCCTCGAGGCGTAATATATATATATATATATATATATATATATATATATATATATATATATATATATATATATATATATATATATATATATATATATATATATAGGATACGGGATATAGGCTGGCGGCCTATTTTGATGAAATGGGCAGCCACTCATTTGATGCCCCTAGGAGTCTTAGAATGTGCTGATTTTTTGTGAGCATAAGCATCTTATCTTAGATAGAACACCCACAAAAAATCAGCAAATTCTAATACTTTTAGGGGCATCAAATATATTATTTCAGATTAACGGTGACAACGAACGCTCGATAAAACTTCTAACATTTGATGCCCCTAGGAGTTTTAGAATGTGCTGATTTTTTGTGGGTGTTTTATCTAATATAAGATACTTATGCTCACAAAAAATCAGCACATTCTAAGACTCCTAAGGGCATCAAATGGGTGGCTGCCCATTTTTTCGAAATAGGCTGGCAGCTCATTTCCCGTTTCCTCTCTCTCTCTCTCTCTCTATATATATATATATATATATATATATATATATATATATATATATATATATATATATATATATATGAACTTGAGTTCACGATTAGGTTGGCGAACTTGAGTTTTCTAGGCGACACATGTATGTGTTTTCTTTTACTTTTTGCTTTATATCTTTTCAGTATTCATCCCTCTATAAATGCTTATTCCCTCATACTTTCTTTATGTCTTTTCAATGGACATATGGTGCAATATAAACCCATATTTCACCATTCATTTGTGAACTCAAGTTCATCAACCCCTTTCCCTCTCTCTCTCTATGTATATAGAGGGCTGGGAAGGTGAACTCGAGTTCACCATTGAATGGTGAAATAATGTTTTAGTCATGCCAGATGTTCACCTTTTTGCTCCTTACAAATCCACATGGTAGCATCAATGATGATGGTTTAAAAACCTTGTTTTATATGAAAAAGGTGGACACATGTCTTCTTTAAAAGTTAATTTCATCATTCAATGGTGAACTCAATTTCACCAATCCCTTTCCCATATATATATATAGGGAAAAAGGAGCCTAGACCTGAGATGCAGCTTCGTTGCTACACCTCAGGTGTAGTTTACCATCCTAGAAGTTTTAGAATTTGATGATTTTTGGTTGATGTGTTATTTAGGGAAGGTGATCATCCTCACAAAAAATCAGTAAATTCTAAAACTTCTAGAGTCATCAAATGTTCGAACCTTTATCAATCGTTCACTGTAACCGTTAATTTTTCCTAGCACATTTGATGACCCTAGAAGTTTTGGAATTTGCTGATTTTTGGTGAGGATGATCACCTTACCCTAGACAACATATCCACCAAAAATCATCAAATTCTAAAACTTTTAGGGTGGTAAACAAGCGAGAGGTGCAGTAACGATGCTACACCTCAGGTGCAGGGTCCCTGCCCCTATATATATATATATATATATATATATATATATATATATATATATATATATATATATATATATATATATATATATATATATATATATGCGTGTGTGTGTGTGTGTGTGTTTCAAATATCAAAATAGTAAATAGCCCGAGTAGTTCCCGATTCGGACCGAGTTAGCCCGAATCACAGCCCGAGTAGTGACTAGTCAGAGTTTCCAGTCTAGTCGACTCAATTTTCGACCGAGTCGAGTCGGACCGAGTTTTGGTACACTGCTCTCAATTTGGCGACCATTTTCTAATAACCTAGTCCATATCCCTTTATTTACGAAATTGTTGTCCAAATCATTGATCTAAAGGCCTTACGTTTCACGTTTCGATCCTATACTAGACCATTTATTCTATTGAGCCTTAATTACGTCAATGTGCTAAGTGTTTCTGGTCTAACTCTTCTAGTTAGATCACTATTGACTCAGTAAACTGTCATGTAGTAAGCCTATTCTGGTATGCTACATCAGGGAAGAGTAATGATAGGGGAGCCCCATTATATAGGCCCTATCAGTAAGGCACATGATGTGGCAACCATCCAACGGGTTAACTCTCACGTGGAAAAGATAACAAAATCCAAATGGGTAAATTGTCATCAACAGCAGACTCTATACGTGGCAAGCATCAGGTGGGTATATCTATCCGATTTTTTAAATACGTTTTTTTGGGTGTTGGGTTTTCCACTTTAAAAAATCCATAAATTTTTGTATACATATCGAAATATTGTAAAGTTTGTATTTTTTGGAATCTACTCATGGAACTCTACAAAACTAGATCCATGTTGCCTATAAAATTCTAAGAAAAAAATTCAGATGCAAGACTACCCTATAATTAAGTAACATTTATCGAATTAAGTGATATTTACTGATAGTTATAAATAACTCAAATATGTTACTTTCAAAATCTTGATTTCACGTAAACTGACTAAATGTCGCTTTGAAAAGCAAATGTGACGTAAAACTGACATTTAAAAAATCAAGACATTTTATCGGACGCAAACTGCTGATAAAAGTCTCTTAATTTTACAACTGTCAATTTACGTGACATTTGGTTTTGAAAAATGATATTTAGTCAGTTTACGTGGCAATTTGGTTTTAAAAGTGACATTTTATAGTTATTTGTAACTATCAGTAAATGCCACTTAATTCAGTAAAATGTTAATTATGGGTCACTCTTGTATCCGATTTTTTTTTTCTTCGGAATTTCAGTCACAATAGGTCTTGTTTTGTAGAGCTCGTTTAGTAGATTCCAAAAATAATAATTTTTAAAATTTTGATAAGTATACAAAAAATTATGGATTTTTTTAAATGTTAAGCACAACACCCAAAAAAAATTGCCAACTCATTCTTTAATTCTTTTAAAAATTCTGACATCACACATGGGTTTATAAATGAGTTCAATAGAGGGGTAATAAAGCATTTTTTGGCATCTAACAAATGTTCTGCTGGATGAAGACCACGTGTAGGGGCTTGCCAGAGGCCTATATATTAGTGAGACAAATCATTTTCCATCAAGAAAATTTTCATAGGCAACATTGCGTCATGACCAAACATGAGCGCATAAGAAGTTGCACTGATCTGTGCTTTAAATGAAATTCAGAAAGCCCTTAATTCATACTCAAATAATTTTTACCATGTCATAGGTTATCACCCACCATCTTCCAAATAATCCCTTTTAAGACTTTGTTTAGACTCAGTCTGGACATTTTGTAGAGCCGATTGCATACTATCTTTTTGCCAAATTATTCTCAGATGCTTAGTGTGCTGTTTCTAAATTTTCCAAATGTGATGGTTGTTATTACCTCTGGTACACCAAATCAGTTAATGATTTTCTCCTTATAGCCAATAACATCTTGCTGGTCATTTTCTAAAAATAATTGATAGTCAGTATCACAAACATGGTGGTCAGTAAGCCATCCTAGCTCCCCTACAACTTCCGGTTTTGTGACAGTTTTTGCCCACTTGTCTGTTTGTTAGCCGTGAAGCTTTTTGGATCTTCTGGATATCACACTACGGGCGACCTCCAATCAATATTTTAAGTATTTTACATTCTTTTACTATTGCTAAAGAATCACTTGTGCCGCCAAATTTCTTAATGCATCATTTACTAATCTTCCCATGCTGCTAATTAAGCCTTTCCTCCTCCATTTTCCTTCCTCGGCACGTGGTTGATGTTAGTTTCATCAAACTTATCCATATGACAATGGATTATACGAGAAAAATCTTCAATTCTGACATAAATATGGAGAGCAGTTGGCAATGCACCAACTGTGGATCTCCTGATTGTGTTTGAATTTTCAGGTCATTTATTGCTTCATATCGACCTGATCAGTAGTGCATTCGTCATACTCCACATTGGCAACTGGACATTGTAGTTGTTAGGCCTGCTCCCGCACCGGCTTGAGTTCTTGACCCTTGAAAGTCAAGATCAAACTCAATATCTCATCAGCATCATCATTAAAGTCGTATCTAACAAGGATGAGGTCGATTATAGGTAAGATTGACAAAAATTTTCCGACTGAAATGACATCAACCCTCTAAAATTGTCGATAACTTGACCAAGGCAACCTAGAAAGATGTGCAAGCCAAGAAACCTAAAAGGTCAATTGGCGGGTAGATGGACATATGAGTCACATATCTTATTGGTTACATAGTTTAAACCCATGCGACAAGGGAGCAACCCTCCAAGGTTCCTTTGAACTAGGAAAGAGCCTAGATAAAAATAGTAGATGGAAATATTTAATATAGGGAATTGCACTCATCTCCATGACACAATAATTCGAAGTGCTGAAATGAAACAGCAGTCCCTTATCAACGATGCAAAGTCTAGGTTCTGTAATTCTTCCACCTACTTTTCAGCCAGGACCACTAATTCCTATGAATGTCTGCCCCAAAAATCAACTCATACTTTCTCCATTTACGAAATTTTGTGGTGTGTCACACTTAGTTTTGACAAATCTGGATCCCATTTGCTGATATGTTCCTGCAATCTCAGTCACAACAACATATAGATTTTACAAGTTGATCTTACATACCAAGAAAACAATGCATGGTAATATGTAGTGCTGCGATTTGATCTCCGTGAATATAAGGCAAACAAAACTTCTAAACTAGAGAATACCTTATTCCCATCCATAAGGACCCTACTAAGGTAATAATAATTTCCTTCTCCATAAGGACCTTGCTAAGGTAATAAACTACTTGTTCCATGTTTTGATCATTCTACAGCCAACAAAGCTTCAATGAAACCCTTCTTATCCAAATGTATGATTTTGATGCGTATACCTTGGGAGAAATAAATAGAGTTGGATGCCAAATCTGCATTTGCTGCTTCACACGCCCTATAATGTTCCTATAACCATCAAACTTCCCCCTTAGGTTTTAGAATAAGTAACGGTGAAACACCTTTGTTCTGCCATCTAGGTTAGAAATAAGTCTCCGCAAAAGTTTTGCTTGGTCAGGGAAACCTTTATTAATTCTTTTTATTCTTCGAAGGCCTTGCTTCATGATTCCTGATGAACTAAAAAGCCGAAGAGATGATTGGATATCATCCAAAAGGGTACTTTAGAGGATTAATCCACAACAAATGCAGGCTAATCCTCTTGAACGATCTAAAGGATTCCTTAAAATGGGTTCCGTACAAAGCCAATTCAATTCGACGACTATATTATTGATATAAAATTTTATTAGCCTTCCTATCATATCATGAAAAATAGCATTCAAACATTCATGACTTACTAGTAAGTAGCACAAGCATTATGTAATCCAAACAAGACCACCCAGATCATATCATGAAAAAAAACATTTCTTGGCTTGCTTGTTAGTAGCACAAGCATTCCGTGTACTCCAAATAACAAGACTACCCAGCTATAAGTACCTAAAGCCCCAGGACATCTAAATTCCATTTTTGTAGCACCCTACTGTATCCGTCCTTGAATTATATGATCTTATTCCTAACCATTCCATTGTGTGTCAACCATCGCCATGGGCGATTCATTTCGACCTTTGGTGTGGGCAAGTTTTGGTTGCGGAAATCAATACATGTGAATCTCATAAACCAAATGCCTCCGTTTCTAAAAATTCATTTACCTTTTAGATTTTCAATATATTCGAATATTCCACCCTCTTGGTCAGTTGTTTGTTACCTTGAACACTAGTTTAACCTATTATCGATCTGCTTTTGATCTAGTGCTGGAATATTATTGTAATCTCAGCGCGCACTAAGAATTTGGTAAGTAACATGGTTAGTTTCTTTTGATAATGCTCTAGCGATAATTTGCTACTATTTATAGGCTTTGGTGGCTTGTACATTCTCAAATTTTGTTCTATCACATGATTTACACCTCGGGAGGGATCATCTTCCAAGTTTATTGGGGTGTGATGCATGTCGTCCCATGCACCCAATTATCCCATTAATTTTGCTTCCGTCAACATATCTTTTATTCATATAGGCTTCATTTTTCTTTATAATATCCATGACTACCAACTGTTTAATTTTTTTATAATTCTACTTTTTCATAATGATAATGCTGACTTATTCTATTTGTTTCATAATTTCATCATTGTTTCTCGGTTCGTATTAGCGCAACCATCTTACTTCGATTAGTAATAAAGTCAACCTTATCTTTGTTCACCATAGTAGAGGCCACAATGCCGCTGGTTTGGCCTGTCGTGGATCAACTCCATTTCCCACACCATTTCAACACTATTACTATTCCAAAATAGTGTAAATCGATGTAAAAATGAGGGAATACATAGACTGATGCAATCACGTCCTATTAGTTCAAATGACTCAAGTTTATATATGATTTTTTTTTTCTTTTCGATGAGCCGGACTCATTGACGCAGTCTGATTTTTGGTTTAAGCATTTATTGTTTGGTTTTCCTTGAACAAGCGTATTCCTTAATTAAAAGATATATTTAAAAATTTTGGGGTATTACATAGGATCCAGTCGATCGAGGCCGAAGAAGTCGACCACCTTCGGTATTAGAGGGACAGAGGCGGCCGTGGCACAACCAGTGTTGGAGGCTTGATCGGGGGAGGAGGTTTCGCTGATGACGAGGTTGCAAGCAGTGACTACACAAGTGGGGGAGGAGGCTCCTTAGCAGGTGGTGCTGGATACTGAAGTGGGACCTACAGTGTAAGCACTGTAGGTGGTGACACGAGCGGTGGAGCAGACTCCTCTGATGATAGTGACTCCACGGAAGGCTGGTGCGGGTGGAGTCGGTGTGGGAGACTCCATAGGGATCTCCACTGATGACGCTGATAGAGGCTAGAACCCCAATTTGGTTGATCAAGGCTTATCTTGCATTTATCGATTGGTCCCATTATGATTTCCATGTTGCGTGTCTCTCGGCACTAGCTTGGAAAATGACATTGGTCTTTGCATAAATTCGGCCAATAGCAGAGCGGGATATTTTTTCCATGAGGATAGCGAGTACTAGAGGACCGATTGTAGGACATAGTAATCCCTTAATTGGTATCAAAACAAGTCAAGAGAGCGTGATTGGTTCAAAGCAGTGCCGAGGATGTCAGGAGCAAAGGGGATGCCCAGGTGAATAGTGGTACACAGGGAGGGTGGTGCTAGGAGTAGAAGGCATCCCAATCGGCACAGAGGAAAAGAGGGGGGGGGCTATGGGATTAAGTTCACAGGATTTAACCCCCTCTCCTTCCTCTCTGTTTCACCATAGAGAGAGAAAGAGAGGGGCACAGACAGTAACACGAGAGGGACCGATCGGGGCTGAGCGGTGGGAGGCAGTGCCGCGGCTCAGGCGGGGCCAGGTGGCAGTGACGAGGCGGGGCTCTTCTCGTGATTCTGAGAGGCCAGAGGTTGGTGGGTGGTGCGAGCGAAGCTGGAGCCGTCGCTGGAGGCACGGGTGAGGTCGGTCGGGTAGTAGTCGACGTTGAAAATGGAGGCACAGAGTTGGCTAGTTCGCCGAGGCGAGGTTGGCCGCAGGCAGGCCTGGATCGAGCTTGGGAGGGCTCGGGTGTGGCCGAGCAACAAAGGGTCGGCGTCGGGTGGCCCGATTGAGGTTGGACAGCGCAGATCAGGGCCGGTCGGGGTCGGATTGGGGCCGGGTGGCGTCGGGCCTTGGAGGGGCCGGAGGGGCTTGTCGCAAGCCAACGAGTGCACCGGTGCGCTAGGGCAGCCCCCCTGATGGGGATGAGATATGTCTCCCTTCCTCTGCTTTTTTTCCCTTTTGTTTTGCTGTGAAGATGATGTTGGTGACGATGGGCTGATGATACTGTGCTAGTTGTCGAAGCGAGGTCGGTTGGAGCTCAGGGATGTAGATCCGAGCCCGATAGTGGCCGGAGTGAAGCCTAGAAGGTCGATCGGTGTCCGACAGTGGGCCGGGAGGCCAGGCGTGGCCGGTCGGTGGCTAGGAGAGCCACGACGACTCGCTTTCCGGTTTGAACATAGGACCTATGATTAAATAACCTTTGTACATACCTTGTTAACCAAGGAATCATACTTTTCATCAATGTATTTAGTAAGTGTATATTTTTGTTGAAATACTCTCCTTTAGGTGCATAGACTTATGGTACGATTATTCAAACTTGGTTTTTAAAACATTAGATTTGAAAAGCTATCAGATCTATATGTCAAATGAATTAATGGCTTCATTCTCCTTGGTGTTCTCCAGGATCCACACTGGGATAGGCTGTTAAGGTACTGCGTCGACCACGGTTCCTACCAGGGCTGCCCCCTTCCTCCACCGGAAAACCACTTCTACACTGACGAGGCTACTACTGGATACGGCGGTGGACACGACGCCCAGAATCAATACTCCAACGCCCAGAATCAATACTCCAACGGGGACGAATGGGGTGAGGGCGTGGCGAACCAACATGCCGCCGCTGAGGTCGCATGGGGCCAGGACGCCCAGAACCAATACAGCAATGAGGTTGAATGGGGCGACGAGACCTCCAAGCCGTACTCTGCTGACGCCGATTGCGGCGACGATACCTCAAAACCTTGCACTTATGGTAGTGGAAGGGGTGGAGATGTTCCCGACCGGTACAACCATGGAGCCGGATGGTGCAAAGATTATCCGGAGATACAGGTCACCGGATGGGATGACTGAGTCTTTGAGCTCCGGCAAGGTGCACGCGACTGGAAGGGGCGACTGAGCTTTCATGTTTTAGAGCCTCAGCCCGCTAAGGAAGGAGACCCTTCATCTGTCTTATGGTGTGCTCCAATTCTAAAAGGAGTTCTGAATGTTTTTCCAACTCTGGAGAAACTCTTGAAAACTGAAAAGATTGCTAACCAGTTTCTTGGATAGTTTGTACATGAAATTTGCATTCTATGATTCTATCAGGTCTCCTTTTCAAATTGATATTGTTCACAAATCATCATCACTTGTGTACAGAATCCATGCACAGATGGCTGTAACGCAGAGCGATGCGGCTCGTCTCTCTTGCCATCCGCCCGAGCTCGCATCTCGGCCTTCGAAGCTCAACAACGGAACAATGTGCTTGCTGGCTTTTTGCACCTCTTTCGCGAGCTGAGTCTCCGAGGCATGGCTCGAATTAGGGGCGGGCGCGATGGTCACCGGGGCGGGCTTCATGTTTGGAGCTGGCGGGGAAGTCAGCTGCTGCAGTGGTGCTACAAAGAGAGAAAAAGCATAGCCATTAGGGTCTGTTTGGTTGGAGGGAGTTGGAACCGGCGTGTTCTGCTAAAGCGGCTGTTTGGTTCGTGCGGAGGCTCCCGACCAGATGAGTTTCAACTCCTCCGTGGGTTTCAATTGTATAGAAAACACGTGAGTTTGTACACCACGGTTTTTCAGTTGGAGTTCCAACTCATTCCGTTTGTACCCCACACGTGAGTTGGAACACGCCGGTTCCAACTCCCTCCAACCAAACAGACCCTTGGCGGGGTCCAATTCAGAATCAGAGTCGGCGACCGGACCTGACCCAGAGGCGATATATACAGCCAGTCAGTGCTTCTATGGGAACTTGAAAGAGGGAGAGAAAGTGTAGATATCCTCACGCCCCAAAACCCGATGTGGGACTAAACCCAACAATCCCTCCCACACGTGGCTATGGTTGAACAACCGTCAGCCCTCCTCTCGTGTAGGGCGTTCAAGGGATGAGGCACTCCTCGGGCATAATCTGGCCACATTCCGTCCTGACTAGGTCCAACTTGACGGAACCTGACTCTAATACAATTTGTAGATACCCTCACACCCCAAAACCTGAGTCGTAAGGAGAGACCCACTAGAGGGTATATAAAGCCACCATCGTCTAGCCCCTAGCTGATGTGGGACTAAACCCAACAAGGAGAGATCGGTGTTTACCTCGGCACGCTGCGAGAGATGGGGAAGAAAGAAAGCAACCGGGGAACGCGAATACAAGCGGTGGCGTGAGTAGAGGATTACTGGAGGCCAATTGGAGATTAGTGGAATCTAATACGGCGCAGAGGCAGCGGTGGCCGGCGCTGAGTGCCTGATTGAGGGCTATGCAGCAGGCCTCAGTTGTGTTTGGACTAGGCTGGGTCAGGCAAGGCACCAGGTTCACTTCCTGGAAGTAGCAACCTGGTATTTGGGTTCTCACCAAGGTTGGGGAGAGACATGCAAGTGCTAGTACTAGGAGGAGAATCCAATTCAGCTTGGAAAGGAGAATCTCACTTGATGAAGACATCACCTTTGGGCTTTGGATGCTGTCAGCCTCATCACATAGCTGCCCTCAGTGATAAAGATCACCATTTATAGAGATATGGTCTCTTTCTCTCTCATCTTTCCCAAAATAACCCTGGTTGTAGGAGTGGGGAAACAGTTATGAAACCCTAATTAGGGTTTGGTAGAATTGGCAAAATATGTGAGGCATAGTTAGGTAGCTTGCATCATTCATGTGTTGTGAGGGCACATGCCACACATGGATAACAAAGTTAGGGTGTGCTCAATGACATGTCTTGTACATGGGAAAGCTAGAACTATGTAAGAATAAGAACAATCCTATTTGAACATACTATGGGACATACTCGCGGACATGGTGGACATTGGTCAGCGCTCGGTGCGGATGCCGATGCGTTGAGCTATCCACACCGAGCGCTGGCTGATGCCCCCTACGTCCCCGATGCCCCCTAGTATGTTCAAATATATAGCCGAGTACAAACACCATATGGGTGGCATGTGGGTCCCACATCTTGGTCTATGCAGTTCACATAAATGATACAAAGAATCATGATCCTTTCTAAAAAATGATCCAATAATGAGTCCCTTAAGTAAGGTGACACATCACAATCGTCCGATAGTAGGTAACCCGACAAGTGAATGACACTCTCAGGCCGAACTGATGGCTGTGATGCCTAACACTCAGCCCGAATTGATGGCTATGATGTCACCTTACATACAGGACACCTTATGAAAACTTCTTTTAAGAAGATACTTTTAAGCCTAAGGACTTTGAAATGCTATGGACGAAATTGCCTTCCACAGCATTTTAAATTTTCTTTGGGTATGTCGCTAAACCAGTGAACCACCACCGCCACTGATCCACCGAATGCCGCCACCGAACCACCGAACATCGCCGCCGCTCGCTCGTTAGAGCTGCTCGTCACCACCGAACGCCGCTGCCGCTGCCGCTCACTGCTGCCACAGCCGAACCAAACCGAACATAACCCTAACCCTACCCCTGAGTTCTATAGGCCTTGGGATGAACCCTAGATCTGAGATCTGCTCGTCAAACCGCGACCGCTGCCAGAGCTACTGACTGCTGCCCTCGCCACCCCTGCTGCAGCCGCCGGAGTTACTGGTCGATCCCTCGCCGCCTCTGCTGCAGCCGTCGCCGCCGCCGGAACTGCTCGGGGGAGAGTGGAGAAGAAACGGGGGTAGTTTCACGTTTAACAGCAAAGACAAGCACCTTAGGCTAAATGAAACTATGAGGTGTCCTATTAATACGATGGATCTGTTGCCAAGGACCTATCCACACATTAACCCCCCCCCCCAAAAAAAATTTTTGATACCTTGAAGAGCACCAATCATTACCTTCGATCAATCATCACAACTTGAGATTGATACCTTCAAGAACACAAAATGGTGGGTTGAATTGGGTAGTAGTCATTTCTCAAGAAAAAATCAAGTAGTAGTCTCATGTTATGTGTGAGCATGAGCATGTGAGGTGCATGTGGGTGGGATGCATGAACTATAGCCTATCTCCACCAAAACCTACCAATTTCTATAAAATGAACCCCCCCATGTGAGAAATAATTGAGCTATGGACATTGGATGTGGAGCCAAAATCCATCCATGGTGATGACAAAGGAAAAACTCCATCAAGCAATAGTGAAGGAATTGGAAGACGACATTAACAAAAAAAATGTGGGGCCTTAAAATATTAGATAAGATTTAATCTCTCGGCCACCGTACTGCCGCTTGTCACACAAGCGGACCCTTTTTATTATGTGATACGTGTTTGGGAGAGCAGAATGGGAAGCCACCTCCATTAAGCCATTGAGTGACGTTTGTTATTTTACAATGTCTACAGAGAGAGAAAACACCGCACACCCCCACATCTTCCACTTTCCTCCAAGTCCCCGCCATTTGCTTTCTCAGCTCGTGATTTTATGGTAACGTAATGCTCATAGAGCTTAAAGCAGACTCCCACACTCACCGGGATAGAAGAGGGCCTCCTTTCGAAAAAGTTTGGCACATTTATCCTTCCATAACTGCCACATTGCCACTGCCACCATTTCACTAGGCACAGGATGGTCATACCTCAGTTCATTCTTCGATTCAGGTCGCAACAGCTCTATCTGAGAAGGATTCAGTCCAGTGCTCCTTCTGAATTCCTCCCAAAACCCTTTCGCCCTTGAACACAACCAGAATATATGAGCTATATTCTTCACAGGCTCCCGACACCATGGACGCTCCCCATACCCCATCCGGATACGGGACCTCAGCAAGTCAGTCGTTGGTAATGTGTTATGCAACATTTTTCACAAAAACAATTGAATCTTCGGTGGTATACGTAACTTCCAAATATTCACACACCCCACCATCGGTTTCTATCCTGCCCACTCCCCATGGGATTCCCTCGAATCTCCTGCAACAATCTTCGATACTTCGGTCTCAGGGGAAACACCGAAACATCCAATGACCTCACTCTCTGTAAAGTCCTCAACAGCCAAGGTGAAACTCTTCGACCCCTCCAAACCTCCCAATTCCCCACGCTGATCTAGTACTTATCCCGTACCCAATTAGCCGCAAAGTTGGAATCAAGTAACAAAAAAGACAAAGAGGTAATGTCTTGCTGAATCTGTCGTGTAATAAAGCTTTGGATCTGTAGCCCGCCTAGGCTTCGTTCTTTGGTAATTTCCTCCCAAGAAACCAAATGCAAATGTTTTCCGGTCTTGGAATGAACCCATAAGAAACTCCGACAAATCCTATCCATGTTGTGTAGAATGCCCATCGAGAGCCCCCCGGTTACCATGAGATGAACCGGTAACGCCACCAAGACCGATCACAACAAAACTAGCTGACCTGCCTGGTATAGGAGCTTGCTTTTCCACCTGGCCAGACGAGCTTCCATCTTGCCCACCATGTATTGGAAGTGCTCCAATTGTACTCTCGTCCCATTAATAGGCACCCAATACACAGTTGTGTTACTAGCAAAGATTATGCATAACTTGAGTTATTAAGGTTTGAACACAGAGTTCAATGAAAATTCAACATAAATCTAACTTGGTATGCTTTATTTTCATTCAAATGGTTTTGGCCTTTTAATTTTTGCTATTTTTTCTCATCAACATATGTTTCACAAGCATTTCTAATTGGGCAACCCGCCCAACCCAACTAACCAACTCATTTTTTTTGCAAATTGGTCAATCCGAGCAACCCGAACGAGCAAGGACTTCCACGGCAAAACGGGTTGAGATGTATATAGGTTGGGTTAGGTATGGGCAAACCCTTCAACCAGGCCAAGTCGATCCCACCACTAGTCATGGGGGCTTACGGAGCGGTGAGCCACGGGGAGCATGGAGGGCAATAGTTTACCCTCAAATCATTAAGGGAGGCATATATAGCTAGGGGTGGCAATGGACTCCGAATGCCCAACCCGAAACATCAGGTATGGGTACAGATTTTGTACCCGAAACATTATTTGGATAGCGTAGGGGCATAGGAACTCTATCCGATTAACTTTCGGATATGACTATGGGTACCTCAATACTCATACCCGAAACCCAATTGGCTCTCTAACTTGTATATACTCGCTGATACAGTTCGACACCAAACTCATTGTCATATAGCCAAATTCTAAGTGAACTCGTATCTGTAACTAAATTGGTTCTTAACATTGCATTGTGATACCTTGATTTTTTTTTTCCTCATATAATTACATAGATTATGAATAAAATTAGACAAAATTATACCCAATTCATACCCAAAACCCAAATCAAAACCCGAAACACAATTGGGTATGGACCCTGCCATACCCGAATGGTTACGGGTAGGGTTAGGGTCCGACCCTAACCCGACCGATTGCCACCCACCCCTATATATATAGCTTCTTGGAAGCATGGCTCACTCTCATGCCAACCCAAGTTGGTGGAGCCAAACAAGAAAAAACTAGGGTTTCATGTATTTATGCCAAGTGATGGCATGATTGCATCTCAGGGTATGAGGTAGTGAGAAGAGCCCTAGATCCCAATGGGTCCATGGACCATGCCACCACGGTGTCGGGTCGGATCACCCGCCATCCCTCCAGACAATGATTCACATGCTACACCTTGCACTGCAACAACGACAAATGTTGTTCAGGGGACAAACATGTGCAGATGAATTCATTCAGGTTGGCTGACCCACATTCGACCTGAACTAATCTAAGTATAAGATTTGGATTGAATGCTATAGATAATAATGGGTTAATGTGTGAGAGGTTCCTGACAATAGTTCGGTGAACAAGACTCGTATAAGATGTGTTTAGCCAAAGGTCTCTGGTTCTGCAGATCGGTTCGGTGAACATGATCGAAATTTTTATGGTAATTTTTTTGTGATTTGTTTTTTTTTCTAGTAAATGTCTTTGCCCGTCGACACTCGGACAGCCACCTTTGATGGCCACAACTGCCTTCAAGGTGTGATTCATTTGTCAGAGAAAAATAGAGAGTACTAATTAACCTTCCAAAAACAATACTAATTATAATCAAATGGCCATTAAATGCTATTGAATATGTATTTATCATCTTTATAGTAGGTTTTTTATTCACACACGGGAGAGGATCTTTGAGAGGTCATTTGTAAAGACTCTTATTTATTACTAACTTTATGGAAGAATATACTTGAAAGAAAAGGGTTTCGGTATTGACTAAGGATATTTCAGTGCACTTTCTCACAAACCAACACTCATCTCAGTTGGCAAGATATATGCAACCCATGGCCTTGGTCAATGGTTCAAATAAGTGCTACGGTATATTTCCTCAAGCTCTCTAATAGCACGAGTGAGCCTATCTCTTGACTTAGTGATGAGTTTTCCTACATATGGGGTTATTAAAAATCAACCCATTTCTCTCGCTCTTGTGGCGAGTTTCGGTCACCGATCTAACTTGTGTCGGCACACCAACATGTGATAAACCTACTATTGTGGTGATCCCTTTCAAAAAATAAAAACCAACGCTCCTCTAGCTGGCAATGCACATCGTGTTCCACCCACGAATCCACGCTTTCCAAATTTTAAATCCGTGCTTCATACGCGAATCCAATTAGAATCGGCAGAGCGAGATTTGGAAGTGGGAGCAGGGTTTGGAGTAGAATTGTTTTGTAAGTTAGGAGGTTTGGGTTACTACCACGTCAACCTATTGAACGATCCCACATATTATTTTCTTGACGCCGACCACCACCATCTTCGCCGGATCCAACAATCGAATCAACTCGAGTTCTAGAGGGGTCACCTTAAAGCAATAGAACAACCTCCTCTTATTAGGAGAACAAAAAGTAGGTGAACCTTATACCAAAAGATAAAGTAATATAGGGTGGTTATTGGTTGGTACTGTTATATGCATGATCAAGGAGATAGTATATTAATTAGATATCATTCCATTATTGTGGCTTTGTTTATGTCTCAAAAAGAAATTATTATGGCTTTGTTTATTTCCTAATCATTTGGCTGTATATTAATTAGATCCATTAACCATAGAAAGACAATAAGACAAGATGCTTAAGACCAGAAGCATGCCCATTGAGGAATCACCAGTCAACAAGTGCATGGGGCATGGGCTGGGATCCAACCAAATGGAGCTTGCCATGTCCCCAATCAATAGGTATGTCAATAGACCAGATCACGATCCGAATTTGACCCGAATCAGATCCGAATATCCTAGGTTTGGCATCAGTTTTTTGGTCTGAGATCTGATTAAAAAGTATCCGACTTGATTCGAAATATAATTGGATCAAATTTGGATCTATCATGATATGATCCAAATATGATCCAATCCGATACATTTATTTTGCTTTTATTTTATATATATATATCTTAGTTCGTCTAAAGCACAACCTATTCATCTTATTCAATCGCTTGATGCCCAGCCGAGCTAGCCTAGGCATCTTATTTTAACCGTCGGATCTATGGATTGTTAAATCCATTGACCCGAGCTAATCAACATTTTAAATTTAGAAGTTGATTGTTTATGTTTAATTGTTTATGCTGTTATGACCTTCCGAATCTATCAACTGGATCATGATGCGAGTCCGATCTAAAAACACTAGGTTTGGTATTATTATTCTGGTCCGAATCCGATTAAAAATGATCCAATCATATTCGAAATATAAACGGATCATATACGGATCTATCCTGATTCGATCCGAATCTGACCCGAGCAACTGGAAACTAAGAAAGAAACAACAAAATGCATCAAAGGTTCAGTAGCTCTACGGCTGTATGATAGTCCGATAATATACAAGGTTGCACAAAAAAAAGATGGGTGTATAGACTTAATACATAATGTTTTAATGAAACATTTACATTAAAAATATTTAGATGAATGGGAGGACACTTGTCACAACTAGGACGAGAGTGTGAGCGTGTGCATGCTGCACTCCTCACATGTTAATGACTTCTTAGTTCTTGTATCCAAAGCCGCTTGGTTGGGTTCAACAACTATATATATAAAAAATTAAATAAGCAAGCATCTAGATGGTTGACCATTTATAAATTTTGACATAAGAATAGACTTTTGATGAATATAAATGTGAAATCATTGTATAGTTATAAGTGTAAATATGATAATTTTGTGATCTTTTATTTAAGATTATCAAAAAATATGTGAGACTTAGTGATCAGTCTCTATTACAAGTTTCGACTTACAATAAGGATGCGAACAAGTCTTATTTCACATTAGGTAGGTACCTAGACAAGAGATAAGCAGTCGGATTGAATGTAAAAACGGTATGTGTGAGATGCACTTGTCCTGGTTGTGTGTAGAAAGTATTCTTCCGTTCACAATAGGGAATGGTCCAGAGGGACTTAATGCTAACGGCAAATATTAGCCATCCTTAATCTTAAACGAAACTTTTCATTGGAATTGATTGCTAATTTCCCAAAAACAAAAAAAAATACCGATATTTCCATCCATTATTTTTTGAACATAATATTAATCAAAATCTTGAAGTTGAGTCAGTAGTGGAGATATCAAACAAAATATTATCAATATGAAAGAAAATTTATGTAAGATTTACTTATCTTTCTGTTGCGATCTACTAGGGGCTATGACAGGAACGGAACATGAGGATTTTCTCGGGCAGACCACTACCCGTCGAGCGCACGACCGGCGAGATCATGTCGATGATCCACCTTTGGGCTTCCAACCTGATTCCATGGTTGAAAAGTGTTCTTCTGGTCCTGGCTAATTCTTGACTCTTCCTTCTACCCTCTCTCTCTCTCTCTCTCTCTCTCTCTCTCTCTCTCTCTCTCTCTCTCTCTCTCTCTCTCTGCCTCCTTATGCTCTTCTTGTACATACTATTTTATTTTAATTTATTTGTAGGGGTCTAGGCCGACCCCCCCCCCCTCATTCTCAAAAAGGGATTTCTCAAAAAAAAAAAAAAAATACTTGTATTTTAGAAGTAACTTTTGTTAGCAGTAGATCCAACTTGTGAGATATAATTCCTTTAGTTTCTTCATCAAAAAAGATTATAAGAAAAATCAAACTATCTTCTAGAATGTGTCGACCTAAATGATGTGGCGTCGATCTCATCTTGTATTGCACGGACCCTATTATTGTCATTTGATGCAGGGGGAGGGTTCAATGTGGCTTCATTAAGAGAAATACCCTAAGACGGGGCGATTATGTTTTTATTATCCGACTTTTCACATATTCAGATAAAAACTAAATAATTTATTTAAATAGTCTTTTTTGAACTTGAGTCTTATATGACCACTAGGAATATTTATTTTAAAGGTGAAGCATTTTGTAATGTTTTGGCTTATTATAGCAAATTCTAGAAGGAATACTCATCAAACCATCATACATCCTCAATGATATATAGTTACTAGTATCATTTATTTATATTATATCTCTTATTACTTAGTTATTTTATAATAATTTAAATATAATCTCTCTCTCTCTCTCTCTCTCTCTCTTATTACTTATATTGTGAATGGTTCTAGTAAGATTATTATCAGACTTTTGTTTATAATTACGAATGGTTGACAACACTTTAATTATTATTCATGTTGTAAACGATATGTTGATAGCAAATATGAGTCTGCACGAAGTACAAAATTAAAGTCATCATTGGGCAAGGACTTTGATCTAAAATACCTAGTAAATACTAGAAAAATCATAGATATAAAGATCAACCAGGAGAGACCAAGTATGCTTTAGCATGGATGTAAAATTTATAAAATCATAATTAGTCTAATACTTCCAAATATCCATGGGGTTGTATCAAATGACCAAGGAGAAGGAATATTCATGCGAAAATCTCTATATAGTAGAGGGTTGCTTAATGTATTATATGGGTTTTATGAGGCCATATATCCACAAACAATCAATATGGTTGGTAGGTACATGGAAAATCCTCGAAAGAACCAATGAGTACATTACTTGATCGATGTTCGACATGGGGATCTTGTAACCAAGGATTATGAGGGCAGCGGAAATGAAATGATATTTGGATTTTAACTATAAATTGTTCTAGATAGGAGCCAAGTCCAATGTAGGATATGCTCATCTTAGTGATAGACCAATAAATTGAAAGCCAATCTATTGTAGCCTCAATTATCAACCATAGCTGCAGAATAAATGATCATAATCATAGTGATTAAGGGGACAATTTGGCTTGAACTCTAAGTTTCATACATATCAGATCAAAAAAAAATTGTGATATTCAGAGTTCTATCAATTTTTTTTTTTTTGAGAAATCCCTCTTAGAGATGAGGGAGGGTTCGGCCCTAGACCCCAATCAGTAATTAAATTAAAAAAGGTAGAAACAAAGCAACCCGCCTCCGTTGGAGGTACAAAAGACAAATGACCTGTCTCACAATAAAGACAAACTCTCTCTTAGAAGGGACAATGACTCCCCCCCTGAATCCATAGCTCGGTTGTAATAGGGGAGCACAAGACACGGCCTAGGAAGGGCCTTTTAGAGTCTTAAGCACCAGCACCCTATTTCTCCAAGTCACAAATGCGCTTACGAACATTCTCGGCGCTCCCTGAACCGACAAAGATGAATCTGGTACCCTCTGTGAGCTGGATGAGGGTGGCATCCTCCAAGTGGTTGAGGGGTAGAGATCCCATACCGGGGGAATCATCATCTATCCACACTTACCCTCTGATAGGGGGTAGCCTTCGCATCAGGTCAGCCTTCTCCCTGGAACCCAACATCTTGCAGACACTCTTCCGCACCCGCATGGCGTGAGCTGGTATCGAAGTCGTAAGCTTCTCTAACACTAAAGTTGTGGCCCCACCTTCTACCTCGACTCTAGAAGTTAAGCCGAGTAAGCATGATCTACCTCCTTTTGCTCCATAGCAGATTTGAGCTCATCAACTCTACGAGCATTAATCAAGTCTTTGTTAATTGCATACATACTATTAAGTGTTCTAACATGCTTTGCATCACTGAGGGCCTCAAGCACAACCTCCACTACCTCAGGAGCCTCAGTCATAGCACTAGTTGGGTTTTGCAGCTCATTGCTCACTATACTCGACTCTTGGGTCGCCACGCCACCAACCTCTTGGACTGCACCAGCACCACCACAACATCATGAGCTGCTATAGCATTGGCACCACCATCAACACCTTGTGATGTGCCAACATCGACATCAACAACAACATCAAAGGCCACTATAGCAATGACATCACCCGCTTCCTCTACTAAAACCCCATAGCGGTTACCCAACACAATTCTCTTCGTTGTTGCTATAGAACCAATCCCAACCAACTCAGCCGCAGAAACAACCCCACAGTCCTCAATCATAGCTATGATATCAATCAGATTAACCATAATTGGCCGGCCCACATGAGCCTCAACACCTCTGTTAACAACAGTAAGGAGAGCACCCTCAGCATCTTTAGCAGCCGAGCACACCACTGAAGTTAGAGCACTAGCCGATGCAATCTTGATTGCTGCAGTCCCCCTAATTTGGTTACCCCGACATTTGACTTGCCACATCCTCTTAGAGATTTTGATATTAGCCCACGATAGATTTTTCCAACTAGAGTTAATTTTCAGTAGAATACAATTGTCCAGATGGCAACCGAACACATTATATGCCTTGCACTTGGTCGGTTTCCACCCGTAAATGGCTCGCTGCATAGAGATCAACTCGCCTTTATCAGTTCTTGCTTCCACTTCCTCCGGGATATCCGTGTCAACACTCACTTTCACAAAACAATGTGCGAAGGCCAACTTTTGCTTCATGTTCGTGGGCTCGTCAACATATAGAGGATGGTCAAACACACTACACATTCTACTAAGCAACTCCTCCGACCATAATTCCACCTTAAGGAATGGGAATTGCACCCAAATTGAAATTTTAGTAAGCACAATTTTGGGTCTTGCTTAACCTCTTCAGCACAAGTGGTCTCCCATCGATGTGCCAAGGCCCACCCTCCAACGCATGCACCATCTCACCCACCTCACCAAAACGAATGATAAAGGCGACGCCTCATTCTCCCCCGAGAATAACTCCAAGCTACCTTTGGATCTCCAAAGCCGCATCAAGGCACTTCTCAAATGGTAGAAATACATGAAGTCTTTTACCCACCACATAGCCCACTAAGGAGTTATTCTATTCTTTCAGATTTTTAGCAATATCCTCCGACGGACAAACTGCCACCTTCTTGCCATTCATCACCGAAGGTTCCACATACTGCAGAAGCCCCAAATTTTTTGGCTTAGAAGACCTTGAACACACATGGCTCTATGAAAGACCTTCCATCGCCTGAAGAGGACTAGCAGTCCTTCGAAAACCAACCTCACCATTTGCTGGCAGTTGATGGGGCTTTCCCACAAACACCTATTGCGCACATGAAGCTTCAACAAACCCCTTTCCATTCCTATCCCCACCCACAGAGCCACTCCCCACCATCATTGCAGTAGTCCCCAAACCAGCACCCCTACAAACAACCCATCTCTCCTCCCTCACCCTTCGCCCCAGGCTCTTCAAAACCAAGTGGAGTAGTCATACCAGGTTCAGACAAATGACCAAACAGCTGATGAGCATTCGAAGTCCCGACAGACTTCAAATCAATACCAGAGCAATCCCTCAACCCCCTTCAACCCCATGGAGAAGAGGCCCCTCCCTTCCTTGGAAATCCAAAGAGGAGTAAAGCCATCATCCTCCACTCCTTGGAAATCCAAAGGAGCACAACTTGTTGATGGCTTCACTAGTTACTTAAAGACAATCATGTTCTTTCTATGAGACAATGAAAGATCTAAAAAAACCAATGTGATTGATGAGTTTCAAAAATCATTAGAAAATGACAAAAAAGCAAACCAATCACATGTAATGCTGAGTGACATGTTGGACTTGGACATGAGAATAATTGTTGTTGTAGATAAAGTTTTGTATTTTTTAAAATAAAGGTTGCTAGTTATTTTGTGTGAGAGGGAAGATTGACACCTAAAGCACATTAAAGATGATAGAAAAATTTATAAATTAAATTTCTTACTCACTTTTTCCATGCAAGAGAAGCAACGTTCTTTTTACTCATGTTTCCACATCAAAGGATACTAAACAATAATTCTTTAAAGGTATTAGTGGTTAACCCCACTACTTCCCTTTCAGACGGTTGCATGCAGGATTGAATCCCGTGTTTGTCTTACGTCATGTGGTGTATAAATAAAGTGGTGCACCTGTGGGCAAAACCAAGGCTCGGTCTTTGGTAAGAAACACAATACTTTGTGCTCACTGAATTTGGAAGGCTTCTAACCGTGGTCTCCCTTGTGCCATGGCATTTACAGGAGTCGCTCTAACCAGGACATGAATGTCCTCTTAAAAAAAAAGATATCAACAAATTTGTGGTTATCCTCCATTCAACTTCTCACTTATGTGCCGTAAAGGAATTTGTTTGATGAAATCTTCCATTCTTGTGTCTGAAAATGAGAAAAATAAAAATATAGGATATTTTCACATATACCCCTAACAAAGTTTGATACTATAGAAAAACATCTATATTTTACCAAATCGTCTGTACACCATTCACCTATCTTGACATTTGCAAAATAAATCATTTTAGTTAGTTTTTAAACCATTTTATCCATGGATTATCGTTGTTTGCATCTGAGCACCAAGACGACCAAGGGGAAAAGGGTCATAAAGTTGACCGCATGGATTTTTTTTTTTGCAAAAATTGAGATATGTGAAGGGTGCACAGAGAATTTTATAAAAAAAGAGATTTTTCTACAATAACAAACTTTGTTACGGGTGCATATGCAAAAATCTCTAAAAATGGAGTAAACTTGTCATGAAGCTATTGCTATTCAAATTAATTGACTAGAATAACTACAATGGTTAGATTTAAAGTTCTACAAGGCTGTGCTATTTTTCTTGGAATTGGAATTTCTAAGAGAGAAATAGAGGTGGGGGAGGGGGGCACATGCACTCGGAAATGCTCCCATTCTCATGCTATTTTCAAAAACTCACCTAAGAAAACATTGCTTTCACGACTGTCGTACATCTGATTGTTGTGTATGTCTCAATTGACTAAGCACCATTCCCCAGAAGAAACCCTAGCTAGAAGAAGCATCATTCAAAGAGGAGCTTACCTAAGCCTTACTGGGTGTATGCTCAGTAGGGTACCACTTGCTATTAGGTGCGCAATTAATCTGTTTGGGTGGTGTTGGGTACTGGTGCGCACTAACATCTTAGCTCGGATTATCCTATATATTTTCTGGGTTATTTTAAACCTTTGGATGTGAGTTTTAATGGGAGTTAAGTATGAGACTTATCGTAATATATAAAAGGGGTGTTTAGGGTTTTCTTTGGAGATAGTTCATTGAGATTCAATGTGAGTTCATGAGTGAGAGACTTGTTGAGGTTTCTAGAGAGGAGAATATGCCATAGTGAAGAAGGTCTAGCTCCTCGTTGAATTTGAACATTGCTTGTAACTTCTTGGTTTTTTCATTATAGTGGATCGTCTTCGTCCATGGTTTTCTCTCACAAGGGTTTTCATGTAAATCTACGTATTTTCTCTGTATGATTTTATTTTTTGTTTGGATTTTTCTTGTTTATAGTTTGCTACTTTTAGTGTTGGAGATTATGTATGTGTTCCGCAATTGATTCGTTAGAGAACAATTTGATCTTTGTGATCCGTCGAGGACGTAACATCGGTTGCATATTTTCACACTGAGGTTTGGGAGGTACAGAGGTATTTATATAACTTAAGTTTTGATCGAGAATTAAAATTCTATAAAAAATGGCCTTTTATTTTGGAGTGAACAAGCCAATGTACAATAACACGTAAATTTACCTGCTACACATTATTGTGTAAATCATATGTATTCCGAGAATGACAAACTTTATATCTTTATGAAATATCAAATTTGTCACAAACACAATCTCCACTGTTCATCCAAAAGCATTAGACTTTTGGAAATGTCAATTTACTCATTAATAGAGGTGATTGACCCTCACCTAATTACTTGTCTAGTTGCCTTAAGAAAATAAATCATTTAAGCATTGGTGACAAATCCACCTCAACTCACAACGAAATACTCCTATAAAAAAAAATAGGGTAAAGTATAGGGCAAATTACATAAACCTTTCCTGAACTATGGAGGTAGTTTCATATTGGTCTCTCAACTATTTTTTTGAACAAATAGATCAGGAAACTATATAATGTTAGTAAGTTGACCCCTCCATTAAATTTTCGCAGTTAAATTTGACAAAATAAAATGGTTGAATTTCAATATTTTTTTCTTTTGATATTACCCTTCTCTCTCTCTCTCTCTCTCTCTCTCTCTCTCTCTCTCTCTCTCTCTCTCTCTCTCTCTCTTAGGTGGCCCGACCACCACCACCTTCTCCTCTCCTCCCCGACCTCCCAAAGCCACCTCAGGCCCCCCGATCGCCGACAACGTTCCGACAAATCCCCCGGCCCAATCCGATGGCAGCCGGAGTTGCAGAGCAAACTCCCTCCCCCTTTCAGGTGACCCGACCACCACCATCTCCTCCCCGACCTCCCAAGCCCACCTGAGGTCCCCCCGTTCGTCGACAGCGTTCCGATGAAGCCCCCAGTTCAACCCCATGGCAGCCCTCCCCTCCCGTTCCCTCGCACCACCTTAGCTCCCCCCCCCAATCTTCGGTTCTATTTTGATAAAAGAAGAGTGGGTAATTTAGTCATTTGACACATTCCGTCTGTGAATGATGATGATTTCAATTTGGTCCATAGTTTGGGGGTCTATTTGTTCACAAAAATAGTTGAGGGACCAATGGGAAACTACCCCCATAGTTTATGAAAAGTTTATGTAATTTGTCCTAAATTATACATAGACCATAATCACTTACACCCCCTCATGTTTATAAAATCCTACAAATGCCCGCCTATAGTTTGAAAAGCCATACACATAGACCCCTTCTGGAGGGTGAAGGGGTGCAAGTGAAGTGATTTTCAAACTATAGGGGGCCATTTGTAGGGTTTTAAACATGAGGGGGTGTAAGTGATAATCAGTCAAACTAAAGGGGGTCTATGTGCAATTTTAATCTACCCCAAAATATATCTCTAGTGTTGTGAAGGGTTTGTAAAACTGGAGATCATCATCATCATCCAGACTTATTCCATTAAGATAGGATTAACTATAAATCTCAGTTCTAGTTTAAAAAAGCTCCAAGAAAATAGGACACTCAAGGTAAAATTTGGCTGTTGTTACTTGTACCTCACCGGTCACTAGTATCCCCAAATTGATACGGGCATCATATCCAAATCAATAATTTGAAAGAGAGAACTTATTCATGAGGGCACCCTATCCCAACCATTTCTCTATATCCTTATCTTCCTCCTCCACCGTCCGTCACCAACGATCTTCCTCCTCCCATTCTTCCACCTACCCTTCTTCCTCCTCTGTGCAACTAATCGCCGTCAAGGAGGAAGGCAGGGGAAGAGTGGAGGAAGGAGGACGAGGGACGAAGAAGAAGAGGAAGAGGAGAAGGAGGACCCATGGTGGCCATTGGTTGCACGGGACCGGCGGTGACAAGGTGTGGGACCGTGGCATGGGCGGTGGAGCCGGTGGTGCTCTTATCAATTGGCATGGGTTTGGGTTGAGGACACATTTGGTATTTTATTTTTTTATTAAGTCAAAGGCCCTTATCGATCAGTGGGGCACAAATAACAACACTAAAATTTAATATTTACATTGGAAATGATCACGGTGAAAAGCCCTCAAGTAGCTTGCATCCAAGCCAAGCTAAAAAACCATGTCAACACCAAGGAAAACAATCAATCAACACCAAACCAACCATAGTGAAACAAAGCAAACGACACTTGGGTTGGATATAACATATCCATTTATTTATATTTATATTTATATATGCAACTGATTTATCGGTGCGCGGCAATCCAATAGACTGATCACAATAGTGATGGTGTCTGTCGGTATGTGCTGAGTGCAATTCATCGATCGGTGGTGTCTGTCTGTCGGACGATTGTGATTCCATCGCCTCATCGCCGCACGAGGATTCAGAAAAGTGAGAGAGAGAGAGAGAGAGAGAGAGAGAGAGAGAGAGAGAGAGAGACCATCTCTTGATGTTTAAAATGTAGAGAAAGGGCCAAGCAATGAGGCCCCCCCCCCAACTAACACTGTCTCATATCAACCCTCTACTGTCCCTAGGAACATGGAGGAATTTGAGGCTGGTTCCCCTTAGTTAAAGTCCCCCCCCAACAATAAAACCTCGCACCCCCCTCTTAAGGCCACCTCTTCTCTTGCCATTTAAAAAAAAAAAACTCCACAACACCCATATGGCCTTCACTCCCACCCATCCTACTTCACCATAACTCCACATTGATCATGGAGATCGAATCCGCAAAGTGCGAGTGCTGCGGGCTGAGGGAGGACTGCACCCAGGACTACATAAGCGGGGTGAAGGGGGACTTCGGCGGAAAGTGGCTGTGCGGCCTCTGCGCAGAGGCGGTGAGGGACGAGGTCGGTCGAGGGCAGAAGAAGGGGTGCGGCGGTGCTGCGGTGGAGGAGGCTTTGACGGCCCACATGTCCTTCTGCAGGAAGTTCAAGTCGAACCCAGCGGTCCGTGTGGCCGATGGGATGAGGCAGATGCTACGGAGGAGGACGGGGGAGAAGTCGAAGACGACGGCATCCACTGGGTCGTCGTCGAAGCGGTCAGGGAGGCTGGCGAGCGCGTCGCAGGTGGGGGACGATTCGTCGGTCTCGCTCTTTTGATCAGGATGAGCTCTAGTTCGGAGTGGTCTTAGCCTCTCCATGGCTAATGCTTCCTTCCTTTTCTCCTCTTTTTGCATCTTGCTTCTTAGTCTGATGTACACAAGAGCTGATCTCAATTCTCAATGAAGTTTTAGCCCTGCAGTTCTCCAGCTTTTTTTAAAAAATAAATCAAACATCCTCTTATCTACTCTTTAGGAAAATGACTCCATAGAGAAATTGCCTTCAAATTAAAAGGGTTTATTTATTTATTTATTTATTTGTGTGCGCGCGCGCTTTAAGCCCTGAATTGATCAAATTCTGCTTTTCTTTTTTACTTTCTGAAAAGATTTTGATCCATTTTCTTGTTCTTTAAAAGATTTCTTCTTCTTTTTTTTTTTTGAGAATTGATTTAAATGATTTCATGACTTGCTTCAAACATAAATAGAAGGGAAAAAAAAGAGGTGAAGATCTATAAAATCTGAAATTATTTTTGTTCTACAAGTATATGCATGGCATTGGAAATGTAAGACAAAGGAATATAATTTCTGTTTGTGCATGTTATGATGTGCAGAGCTACCTCAATTGAGAATTGGACATAGTGTGCATGGAACAAGGAACAAGTGGAGATTATTTTCTTAATGCATTTGTTCTTTATTGATATATGTATCAATAGTAATATATTGAAAAAGCTCTCCCTTTAGTTGCTCTACCTCAATTTAGTATTGGAAAATACTTTTTCGGGAAACCTAGAGGGTTCTATTCATGGCGCTCCGTGTACATAGGAAAGCAACGATTATAGGGACCAAAATCTTGGTTTAAGAAGGTAGAGGAAGACTTTTTCTCAGTACAGAAACCTCTAGCATGCTTATAGATAGGCACAACAATACACGCTAGAGTTAACCAGGCAGTAAAATCCATATTTCGGATAAGGGTGTGGGCAGCAATCAGGTGTGCTACCTTATTTGTTTCTCAGAACACGTGTTAAGGCGGAACGAAGGTGAACATTTTAAGGAATCTCTTGCATCAAATACGCCATGGCGGGGAAAGCTCCTCGTCCAACCGGAGTGTAATCACTAAAATATTGTCGTCCTCTAGGATTACGTTGTTAGCTTTGACTTCAAAATCAATAACATGATACCATATATAGCTCGGACATCAGCTTCTAACGATGAGCAGAAGCCAAAACCTCGCCCCTAGTGCCTCCCATTTCATCTTTAATGATAGCTCCACAGACCGCCCTCTAGGAAAATACTATTCAACCATATAGAAAGATTTACATACTCTTTACAGATCTGATCACAACCGTCCGTTGCACCCTGGCTTGACTAGTGAATCGCACTTGGCTCTTATCAGCAAGCAACAAACGGGTGTGATCGGGTCTGTAAAGAATCTGTAAAGTATTATGTCTTGTTTAATAGTATTACATGCTGTTTACAATCACAGTCGGTCGTTGCATCCATGCCCGCTTGGGATGAATCACACTTAGCCGTATTAGAAGGCATCAGACGACTGTGATCGGGTTTGTAAAAAGTATGATAAACTTTTTATCTAGTTGAATTGCATTCTAGACTTCTGTCTTTCTCCCACCAAAAAAATTATAAATGTCTTTGTTTAGTAGCTTCAATTCACTCTTCAGGTGAAAGCATTTCCCTATATAGAATGCTCAAAGCATATCCAAATCAAAGTTCCAACATGGCAGACAAATCATTAGTAGGGCCCACAATTGACCTAACAACAAGAAATCGCATCATGATGTGTTCCTTCTTGAAATCCTAAACCTAATAGCAAATACTT
Organism: Chamaelirium japonicum; assembly: GCA_947650365.1. Taxonomy (NCBI): domain Eukaryota; kingdom Viridiplantae; phylum Streptophyta; class Magnoliopsida; order Liliales; family Melanthiaceae; genus Chamaelirium; species Chamaelirium japonicum. The sequence continues at coordinate 11,586,048 of OX393557.1, forward strand.
TACCATTAAAACCTCAGTCCTTGATAAAAAAAGAAAAGGGTCCTCCAACTCCACTAAAGAGGGCCTCAACATGCACTATCTCCTGAACTTTTATTGAATCTGACTCTGCCCACTACTCTTGAGGCAGACAACACGAAGGGATCCTCACAATTTAAAAGTTATGGGTGTCTCAGTTTTGGTTTTCTTGTAATTACCTCTCCATTTTGACTCACAAGGGTCGTTTTCACTAGTAGGTTTTGCATACGGTTCTCTTGAGGAGTCTCTCCTTGTGCCGAAATTTTATCACTGAGGATAGGAGAGGCGTGCGATTCTATGTTGGAATTTTTATATGAGAAGTACTATTCAGCCCGAAGGTTTTTCCGATTCTGTTCCATACGACTACCATGACAGCACACAACCGGTGGCTGAATTTCACCAGCCGTATTTTAACCTTTAACACCACCAGTTGTACACTGCCATGTCAATCGTACCGAACAAAATCGAAAAAATCTTTTGGCTGAATAGCATCTCTTTTTATATGTATACCTTTGACAAAGTTTGATATTGCAGAAAATTAATTATCCGCACCCTTCACATATTCGATTTTTATAAATAAACCCATATCATCAATGTTATGACTATTTTACCCTTGGCCGTCCCCGATACTTGTGTGCAAAAAAACAAAGTAATTAATCCATGGATGAAATGGTACAAAAATTAGCTATAGTGTTTTTTTTGCAAGAATCGAGATACTTGAAGGGCTCCGAGAGAATTTTATAAAAGATAGGGGTTACTGCAATATCAAACTTTCTTAGGGCTATATATATAAAAATCAATTACCTTTCATCCTATGATTCATTTTAAAACTTAGTGCACGGGTTCCTTGAGCCCTTTCCAGTTCCTAGCCTTCCCCAATAGAAGTGTATCCATACCATACCATAGTGAAGACCATCAAACCATGCCCCATAGGAGTGTCACCATGGTTAAGTATTCATTTCATATAAAAGTTTAAGCTGTTAGGGAACGGGCCAATAATAAATATCAAGCTATCACCAACCTCATTTGTGCCCCTTTTCTGCACATGGAGAAATAAATAAATGGAGTTGTTAAGTTGAGCTATGCCTCAATTATAAAGTCCAGGAAAATTTACTATTAGATCAGTCGACGGATCTAAACCGATCGATCAATTTTACTGTACAGAAAACATACGTTCTGAAGACTGATCGGTGCTTTTATAGACCGATCGCTATGATGTTTTTTCAGGTCGGGGCCAAATCGACCGATCGATCGACTTATTTGCTTCAGGAATCCGTTTCTTCTGGGTTTAGATTTTTGTGTTCTGTAAACCCTATACTATAAAGGGCATTTTGAGGCCAAACTAAAAATGATGAATTTGATAGAGATTTGATAAGATTCTCGAGAAGAAGGGGAATCCTAAGGCGATTAGCGTTTTCTCGTTGAAATTCATCGTTCATTGTAACTTTTTTGTTTCTCTATTATAGTGGATTGTCCGATCGTCTTTGCTAGTAGTTTTTCGCTTAAGGATTTTCACGTAAAATCTGTCTCTTCTTTGTGTGCTTTGTGTTTGTGCTTTGGATTTTTTCTTCTTTGTATTTTCTTACTTCTTTTAACTTAAGATTCTGATTGTGTTCCATAATTGTTTCGTCGGATGATCGATTTATAATTTGAATTATAATTAATGTGTAGGGGGATCCTCCTACAAATGCCTAGCGGAGTAAACAAATGGAGGTAATAAGATTTGAACCTAAGACGTCTCGGAAGTCAGAGCTCTGATATAGTATTAAGTAACCATTTCATCCAAAAGCTTAAGTTGTTAGGGAATGCGCCAACAATGTCTAACAGATCATAATCAACTTTTCAAATACCGAGAAGATTGGATCTGCCATTATGATAGCACTATTTATCAAGTATTACACTATCATTGGTACACCCACAGATTGCACTTCAGAGGAAGTTGCATGCATGTTTATCATAGTTGTGTTAGTCATTTGCGACTAATGGAGTTGAAGTTTGAATCCCCTTATTGTGACGACCAAGATCCAATAGGCCAATAGCCAAGAGCCAAGACTCCTGAGGCGGGAATGCTAAGATGGATGAGGTGAGGTGAGGTGAGGTGAGGTGTACAAGGCCATGAGTTAGTCCCACATCGCCTGGAGAGAAGGAGATCCTGAGCTAGTTATATAATTTCCCCTCCCAAACATAGCAAAGACGTGTTTTAAAACCGTGCGCCACTACGGATTTCGTAAGAACTCCGTAGTTAAGCGTGCTCGGGCGAGAGTAGTACTAGGATGGGTGACCTCCCTGGGAAGTTCTCGTGCGGGCACGGGCAAAGCGGATAATATCTTGTGTGTTTGGGGCGGATGTTACAAAATGGTATCAGAGCCGGTTCTCCTCGGGATGGGGGGGTCTAACCCTACACGAGGACGTGTAGCCCTAAGGGGGGTGGATTGTGACGACCAAGATCCAATAGGCCAATAGCCAAGAGCCAAGACTCCTGAGGCGGGAATGCTAAGATGGATGAGGTGAGGTGAGGTGAGGTGAGGTGTACAAGGCCATGAGTTAGTCCCACATCGTCTGGAGAGAAGGAGATCCTGAGCTAGTTATATAATTTCCCCTCCCAAACATAGAAGACGCGTTTTAAAACCGTGCGCCGCTACGGATTTCGTAAGAACTCTGTAGTTAAGCATGCTCGGGCGAGAGTAGTACCAGGATGGGTGACCTCCCTGGGAAGTTCTCATGCGGGCACGGGCAAAGCGGACAAAATCTTGTGTGTTTGGGGCGGATGTTACACTTATAGTCATGTGGGGCTTTGGAAGTGACACTGATAATCCTTCTTTGGCCATATGGAGGGAAGAGAGAGGATGCGAATGATTGAAAATAGTCGCCCTGAACCATGGAATCAAAGTGGTTCGGGGCCCAGCCAATGTCACTTGCCCCCACCCGTTCAATCACTCGGCCCTTATGATGGGAGCCTGCTAGGGTTCTCTCGATGGCTTATAGATCTCAACAATCCAGAACCATCGAATCAGACGGAAATAACATGTGTCATGAACGAATTCAATCTTGGCAACCTACTAAAGCTTCTAAAGTTTCTGGTTTTAAACAACTCCTAAACTGATCAAGTAGTCTTCCTCTAGTGCTAAATGCGGACTCGGAAGAAACCGTACTAACAGAAATTGCTAAAATGTCTTGAGCCATCATAGACAAAATTGGATACTTTCTTGGATTGACTTTCCACCAAGCCAATATATCTAAAGAAATAGATTTATCCCTTGGTTCTTCAAGGTATCCAAGAGAGTTTTATAAAAGATAGGGGTTATTGCAATATCAAACTTTTTTAGGGTTATATATGTAAAAATCAATTATCTTTTATCTATGATTTTTAAAACTTAGTCCACGGATTCCTTGAGCCCTTTCCAGTTCCTAGCCTTACCCCATAGAAGTGTATCCATACCATACTATAACCAAGACCATCAAGCCATGCCCCATAGGAGTGTCTCGATGGTTAAGTATTCATTTCATATAAAAGCTTAAGCTGTTAGGGAACGGGCCAACAATGAATATCAAGCTATCACCAACCTCATCTATGCCCCAATAAATAAATGGAGTTGTTAAGTTGGGTTGTGCCTCAATTATAAGTCCAGACAAATTTACTATTAGATCGGTTGACGGGTCTAAACCGATCGATCAATTTTACTGTACAGAAAACATACGTTCTGAAGATTGATCGGTTCTTTTATAGACCGATCGCTACGATGTAAAGGGTATTTTGAGGCCAAACTAAAAATGATGAATTTGATAGAGATTTGATAAGATTCTCGAGAAGAAGGAGAGCCCTAAGGCAATTAGCGTCTTCTCGTTGAAATTGATTGTTCCTTGTAACTTTTTGGTTTCTCCATTATAGTGGATTATTCGATCGTCTTCGCTAGTAGTTTTTCACGTAAACGTAAAATATCTCTCTTCTTTGTGTGCTTTGTACTTGTGCTTTGGATTTGTTCTTCTTTATGTTTTCGCACTTCTTTTGGGTTAAGATTCTAATTGTGTTCCATAATTGATCTGTTGAATGATCGATTTGAACAATCATTAATGTGTAATGAGATCCTCCTACAAATGCCTAGTCAACATGGGATAAACTGGAGTAAACAAATGGAGGTAATAAGATTTGAACCTAGGACGTTTCGAAAATCAGAACTCTGATACCATATTAAGTAACCATTTCACCCAAAAGCTTAAGTTGTTAGGGAATACACCAACAACGTCTAATGGATTATAATCAACTTTTCAGAGATGGAGAAGTTTGGATCCACGATTATGGTAGCAGACCGTTTATCAAGTATTACACTTCATTGCCACACCCACAGACTGCACCTCAGAGGAAGTTGTGTGCATGTTTATCATAGTCGTGGGAGTCATATGGGACTAATGGAGCTGAAGTTCGAATCCCCTTATAGTCATGTGGGGCTTTGGAGGTGACACTGATAATCCCTTTTTGGCCATATGGAGAGAGAGAGAGAGAGAGAGAGAGAGAGAGAGAGAGAGAGAGAGAGAGAGAGAGAGAGAGAGAGAGAGAGAGAGAGAGAGAGAGAGAGAGAGAGAGAGAGAGAGAGAGAGAGAGAGAGAGAGTTAAAATCGTCGCCCCGCACCATGGAATCATTGTGGTTCGGGGTCCAGCCAACGACAACTGTCCCCACCCGTTCAATCACCCGACCCTTATGATGGGAGCCCCCAAAGGTTCTCTTGGTTGCTTGTAGATCTCACCAACCTGGAACCATCGAATCGGACAAGAATGACATGCGTTGATGGCCAGACCCCAAACCACGATGACACATTAAGATTTTCAGTAGAATCGTTACATAACACCTCTTCGAAAAGATGTGAGATACAACTAGGGGATATACAAAAAAAAAAAAAGATTATAATGAAGCGCATGAGAGACAAACACATGGGCCAGCTGGTTGCATTCCATAGATATCTCCTCCTTTCTATACGGACGCATTGGTTTTGGGCAGTCCGTTGAGATTGGTACCCAATGTTGGGATAGAAAGTGGATGATACCTCCGGAGATTTCTTTTTGCCCAAAAAAAAACCACGGTGAGGTATCGTGGTTCCGTCGGCTAAGTTAGGGACATCAGATGGAGTGAGATATAGCGGTTCCATCAGGGGCAAAATTTTCAGAACATCCTGCGTACCATACAACCATGGGGTCCATTGCCCTTGGAGCCTATCAGAACATTATGGGGATAACGATTTTGTTCCAACATTCTTAAAGGTTGGAGGCTTGGAGCATCCCGCTTTCTCTCATTGGTCCATTTCGAGGGCTTTTACTCGTTTCGCCATGATAAATAGTTTGAAATGACAAATATATCCTTAGAATGGACCAATGAGAGAGAGCGGATGCTCCAACCTCTTTAAGGAGGTTGGAACAAAATCCCATCTCTTCAACTGCGGTGGCAGTGGGCCCTACAGTTGTATGGTACGCACTGAAAATTACCCCCGATCATGACCACTGTATGTTGCCGCGTGTGAGTGTTAGATTAGTGTATGGGGAAAATAAGAGCAAATTACACTTTGCCCCCTTAAAGTTTTGCACAAAAACACTCAACCCCCTGACATATGTTTTGTTCACCCTAAAGCTTGAAATGTTAGCACAATACCCTTATTTTGTCAACTGCTTAATTTTCTCATTTGGTAATTTTTATTTGATCTGAAATAAATTGAAGGGGGCAAAATGTAGTTTTTTTAACTACAGAAGGGTTTAGTGTTTTTGATCTAAACTTGAGGGAGGCAAAGTGTAATTTACTCAAAAAATAATCGACTACTCTCATAGGGAGGTGGCAATCAGATGTTGGTGATTATGCCTACTTGTATCAAAGTCCCAATGGCGAAGGGGGGGTGGGGGACGAAGGAGGTAGAGGAGGAGGATGAGGCGTCGGAAGGAGGAGTAGGATGATGAAGGACAGAAGCGGACGACAAGCAGCCCTAAACGGTGAATCGCACCTCAGCCCCGATGACAAGCTCCCCTGAGTTGTGAATCGCCTTGATTGCAGGCACCTTCGATTAGTTAAGCACAGTCAGTCCCTCTGACCTCGATCGTTGAATTACATTCAACCCCCTCCTTTTCTTCCTTCACTTTGTATTACGTTGAGGTTAATATGGAAGTTGACGTGGCAATATGAGGTGGCAGAGAGTCGGTCATATGGACCGACATGTCAATTCGACAAATATTTTGGATTCATATTTAAAAGTTTGCCTGTCTACCGACAATCATGACTAGGATTTTGACACAATCCAAGTCAATTAAAACATCACCTGTTTCATCAACTTATGCTAACCCGACCCAACTCATCAGAGCTGAAGGCCAAAGAAGAATCACTACAAAAATAAGAGTATGTTTTTTGAAAAAACTGTATCGACAAAATCTTTGACAAACTAGACCCATGCGTTGGAGGTGGGGGCTGCCATATGCCATGGAGGCGGGGCCCAAGACTCAATGCATTGACATTCGTCCCAAGCAGGCTCCGCCACCAAGTCATGGGTTGGTTTGTCAAAGTTTTTGTCGATGTAGTTTGTTCAAATAGCATTACTTTAACAGACCACAAAATAGACCTAATTTAGACCCAATAAAAAATGGAAGCTGATGCGGCTCGTTCGAGACCTGCTCCTGATCGGAAGGTGGTGGTGGATGGTGATGATCCGGGAGGTACAGTTCGCCTTCATCGATCGTATGCGACGGTGGCGAAGGGAGCTGTTTCGTCAGGGTGGGGAGGTAGGATTGACGCGAATCATTGCTCCAGGATGTCCAATATCGTTGATGGTATGGTGTTGTTAAACAAATAGAAGTTGTTGGCTTCTCAAAGTCGATGGAGACAGGCGTTGGTTGGGCGGTTTTTGGGTCCGAAACTGTCGTTGGAGCTGCTGCGGAAGAAGGTGGAGCAGCGGTGGCCTTGTGCTGGTAAAATACAGGTCATGGACCTGCCTAATGGTTTCTTTTGTTTCCGTTTTGAGCTGGAAGAGGATCTTATTGATGTGTGGGAGGGTAACCCGTGGATTTTTGAGGGGAGAGTCGTGACTCTTAAGCATTGGACGCCGTTCTTCCAACCTCTCAAAGATACTATAGATCGGACACCAGTTTGGTTGCGGCTGCCGGGTCTGCTGGTGGATTGCTTTGATGAAGATTTAGTTTTGGAGATCGCTTCAGCTGCTGGGAAGCCTATACGAGTTGATATGAATTCCATAGAGAATTCGAGAGGATTGTTTGTTCGAGTGTGTGTGGAGGTGGATTTGGGATCGAGCCTTGTTCCTGGTACGAATGTGGGAACTGCTGATGAGGGATTTCAATTTTATCAGCCTTTTGTGTATGAAAATCTCCCGAACATCTGTTTTGCGTGCGGTAAGGTGGGTCATTTGGCGCATCAGTGTCGGATAGGTTCGGGTTCAGGAGTTCCTTTGGAGAAGGAGGTGGGTGGTAGTCGGGTTGGTGCGGGGGTGACCGCGGAGGGTGATGGAGGGACAAGAGTTTTTTCGGCGCAGGGTTCCGAGTCGGGAGTGGCCGGTGGTAAGAGTTTGAGCTCGGAGAAGGTAGGAGTCGCCGAATTTGGGTCGTGGATGATGGTGCCCCGTAGGCTCGGTGGGAGAGCTTCTTTCGGCAAGACGGCAGCGGAGCAGCGAGCGGGGAGGTTGGGGAATGATGGTGGTCGAGCAGCAGGTAAGGCTAGGGCGACCGGGGCTCAGGGGGGTGGTGGTTTGCCGGGCGGTGGCGGTGTTCATCGGGGGCCGGGGAGTGACAGTGTGGGGGTGGAGAAACCGAGTGCTCCTGCAGTTGGTCCGGGCTCAGTGGGGTGTCAGAATTATCAGCTTGTTTTTTCGAGGAAGGTGGGAGAGCGTGTGCAGCATCGATTGAGTGGAGCAGGATCTGGTTCACGGTTTCACGTTTTGCATTCAATGCAGGAGGATGAAGTGTTACTTCCTTCCATGCAGAATGATGATGAGGGGGGGGGGGGGGGGGGGGGGGGTGTCCACTCAGACCTTTTCAGTGTTGAGGGGTGAGGTGGAAGCTGATAGGGTAGGTGAGAGGAATATGGTATCCAAAGGGGTGGGGAGTCGTATGTGGCGGTCTAAAGGGGTAGTTGAGCCGATGGCCGTTGATGTGCGATCTAGACCGAGTAGTAGTGAGGTGTCGGTTGGTCAGTCTGGAGGGAGGGAGGGGTTGCAGGTGGGCGGTGCAGGGGTGGAGCAGAGTTTCTCGTGTCCGGAAGTTGGGGGAGGTGAGCGAGGAGTGGAGTATCCGATGACTCCGGAGGTCCCTCCGGGATTCGACTTGCAACAGGAGGCAAATATTAATGCACCGGATCCGGTGGTAGAGGCTGTTGTAATTGATAGGCCTGACTTTAGTTTGAAATCGGATATGGACGTAGCGGAGATGCATGAGTAGGTGGTCCGGTCAACTATATCGCTGATGGAGGATACCGGGAGGGTGGTTGAAAATCTGAGTAGTTTGTCAGGTTCTTCAGAAGATGGGGAGTGTGGCAGTGGCGAGGAAGGTTTGGAGGGCTCGCAACAGGCTAGAGAGGGGGGCGGTTCTAGATTGCGAGGTAGTTTGAGGACCAAACATAAAGAGAAACTGGCGCTTTGGGGAGCCATTCTAAAGTGGTCATATAAGGGAGGTAGACTTCCTTCTTCATTGATCTCTGCAATTCCTTAATGCAATGTCTGTTTTGGAATTGCCGCGGGTTGTTACGACCGGCAGCGGCTAGTCATGTAAAGTTGTTAGTGCGGAAGGTTAAATCACAGTTTGTGATGCTAGTGGAAAGCCATGTTCGTGTAGATCAGATTCACAGAGTGTCTGCGATTTGTAAGGGGAGTTACAAGGTGATGTGTATTCCGTCGGACGGTCAATCAGGTGGGATTGTCTGTTTATGGCGGGAGGAGGTCGGTTTAGTTATGACCTTATACAGAATAGACCAAGTAATGCATGTTGTTGTTTCGGTTCCATGGGCTTCACCAGTTCTTATCTCAGTGGTGTATGCGAGTACCTCTGAGCGAGATAGAAGAGTGTTGTGGAGAGAATTGGTGAGGTTGGGGCAGCAGGAGTTGCCGTGGTGTGTGGTTGGAGATTTCAACTGTATTCTTGATCCAGCTGATAAAGAGGGGGGTAGACCATTTAAATGGACTAGCAGTTCATTGGAGTTTTTGCAGATGCTTCAAGGGAGTGGTCTTAAAGATGTGTGCTTTCGCGGTGAGTACTTCACATGGTGTAATAACCGCCAAGGCCAAGCTAGGATATGGGAGCGACTGGATAGGTGTTTTATGAATGATAGATGGGCAAGAAAGTTTGATGGCACTTCAGTTAGACATCTACCCAGATGTGTGTCCGATCACGCCCCGTTGTTGATTTCCACGGTGCCAAATACCCGACCGGCAAGGGTTTCATGGCGGTTTATGAATTTCTGGTTGCAGAGACCAGATTGTCGTGAGGTTATTAATCATAGTTGGATAAGGGGTGCGAGATGCTCGGCGAACACTCCGTTTATCCGTAAAGCACTTGCCTTTTGGAATAAGAATGAGATTGGTGATATCCACTCCCTAGTGGAACAGTTATGGCACGAGGTGGACAATGTGAAGGAGGATGATCAGAGTGCGAAGAAGAGGCTAACTGATCAGCTAGAGTGGGCTTTAGCTCAAGAGGAAGCTATTTGGGCTCAAAAATCTCGAGTTCAATGGCTAAGAATGGGTGATCGGAACACAAATTATTTTCACACTAGCACTAAATTTCAGCGTGCAAGGAATCGGATTCGGGGATTATACATTGGTGATCAGGTAGTGGAGGAATCTACTGCTATCAAGGAGGTTTTAGTTAATTTTTTCCAATGTCGGTGGACGAGAACGGAAGGAGTTGATGTCCAGCGTTTGAAAGCTATGCCTCAGTGCATAACGGAGGAAATGAATGAATTCCTCACCAGGATTCCGGGTGTGGAGGAGATCAGAAGAATAGTGTTTTCCATGCCGGATAATAAAGCTCCCGGACCGGATGGTCTGAATAGTGAATTTTACAAGAATTTCTGGGATATTATTGGTATGGATGTGGTTCGGGATATTCAATCTTTTTTTACGTCCGGTGATTTGTCAGTAGATTGGAATGAAGCGGTGGTGGTGCTGATACCAAAGGTGGAGGTTCCATCGAAGCCGGCGGATTTTAGACCGATCAGTTTGTGCAATGTCAAATACAAATTCATTTTCAAAATTCTAACCAGCAGGTCAAGGCTGATTATGCCGTTGATTATCCCAGAGACACAGCACGCCTTTATACCTGGGCGTAAGATTAGGGATAATATTTTGGTAGCGCAGGAGATTTTGCATGCTATTCACTTGGCTCCAGTTACTCGTTTAGCTATGGCAGTGAAGATTGATTTGGAAAACGCTTATAATCGGGTGCATTGGGAGGCGCTAGAGACTATACTTCGACAAATGGGGTTTCACGAGCAATGGTGTAGGTGGATTATGCAATGTGTTACTACTTCCACGATGCGATTGCCGGTGATTGGTGAGGAGACAATGGAGATTGTTCCGAGTTGTGGTATACGTCAAGGAGACCCCCTATCCCCTTATCTGTTCTTATTTGTCACCTTGGTCATTCAATGGGAGATCAATAACAGCCTGACTGTAGGAGATATCGAAGGTTTCACCACGAGGAGAAATCCTACTCCGGTTAGTACCCTTGCTTATGCTGATGATTTTCTGTTCTTTACCAGAGCCACTTTGCTGGATGCGAGAGGATTGCAGGAGGTGTTTGCCAGGGTAGAGAACAGCACGGGTCTGCGGATTAACCCAAACAAATCCAGCATTAAGTTTCGCGTAGCGTGGCGGGTGCGAATAGACGACACATTCTGAAGGTGATGCACATGAAAGAAGAGTTAAAGCCTTGGATTCATTTAGGGGTTCCCATTAATGGAACGCGGGTGCGGTCTACAGATTTTCAGTTTATTATTAGTCGTATGGAGGCTCGATTGTCTGGATGGAAATCAAAGCTTTTATCCCAAGCTGGGCGGATGGTGCTGGTTTAATCGGTGTTGGCGGCTATTCCGGTGCACCTAATGATGGCTGGCGGGCTTCCTATGAGCGTTTTAAGTAAAATGGATAGAATTGTTCGGGCATTTTTCTGGGGTCATAACTTGGACGGTCATCACCTTCATCTGATTTCTTGGGCGGTAGTCAATCAAAGTAGACGTCTTGGGGGTCTGCAGATTCCGAGCTTCATTGATAGGCAGTTACAACAAGAGGTGTCGGCCTTGGCGTTTATTCTCTTAGCGCCACAAGATGGGGCTAAGTGGATTCGGTTAGAGAATCAGATTAATACCGATAACTGGGAACAGTGGAATGGACGGAAGAGTTCTGCTTGGATGAGGAGATTCGTGAGGAGGGTTCGCGAGTTGGCGGTTTCGGAGGTTAGGTTGGGGAAGAAGTATAGTCAATTGCTACGTGGGTTGAGAGGGCCGACTAGAGAATCAGTAAGTATGCTACATCCTTGGAGGGGGGCTTTGATATGGTCTCTCAGGGTTCCTCCTAAGGTGCAGGTTTTCCTCTAGAAGCTTCTTCATGGGGGACTACCTACCGGGGCAGTGCTTCGTTCGAGACTTGGCTGGGGTTTTAGTTGCTGCCCGTGGTGTGTGGATATTGAAGAAGATATAGAGCATTTGTTCTGGAGCTGTTCGAGAGCGGTTAGTTTTTGGCAAATGCTCAATATTTGTACGGGTATTCAAGGTAACTGGGTTGAACTTTTATATCCAATATCGAAGGAGGAGCGTAGCCGTGCTGATCCGCTACCTTGTGAGTTAGTGGCGATGGCATTATGGAAGATCTGGAAGGATAGATGTGCAAAACTATTTCAAAATGTTCATGGTGATGTTCAGAATAGTGTTCGACAATGTATTGAGATGTGCTCCCAGTATATTCGGGGTACAGTGCTTGAAAATGTGCTGGGGGGATGGAGTAGTGATGTGGTCGAGGTGCTGTGGACGGATGGTTCTTTCCTTTCAAAGGAGGACATAGCTAGTGGAGCGTGGGTTCTCGCATCCATGGATGGACAGATTCGAGAAGCGGCAGCTAAGAGGTGCCGGGTTTCTTCAGCTTTGGGCGCGAAATTGTGGGCGTTAAGGGAGGCTTTCGGGGCTCTGGTGCGGCGACAAAGTAGAAATGTGGTGATCCTTACGGATGCAGCGTGCCCTCGAGATGCGTTGGTTTTGGGGAAATGAATTACTAGAGAACGTTGCCCTATAATTATTGAATGCATGCAATACTGGCAGGGTCTACCAGGGGTGCAAGTGCAGTGGGTCTCTCGTACCGCAAATAGCGCTGCACACTGGTTGGCGAGGGAGGCTAGGGTGGCGGCTATAGAAGGTGAGTGGACCTCTTCCTTTCCAAATGTTTTGTCAGTCCTTGTGCGTGAGGACCTACAGGTCATAATGTAATGGCCAATCTAGTTTACCAAAAAAAAAAAAAGCATTACTTTAACAAAAAGAGTCTATTTGAACAAACTGTATCCACAAAACTGACCCATGCCCTGATGGGGAGGCCCCAGGCTCGGTGCATTGGCATTCGCACGAAGCGGGTCTCACCACGAGGGCATGGCTTGGTTGAGATCAACAAAAATTGACCCATGCCCTGGTGGTGGGGCCCAAGACGCAATGCATTGGCATTCACACCAATCGGGTCCACCACCAAGGCTTGGGTCGTGTTTGTCAAAGTTTTTGTCGATATAGTTTGTTCAAATAGCATTACTCTAACAAAAAGAGTAACGTTATTTGAACAAATTATATCGACAAAAGCTGACCCATGCCTTGGTGGTAGGGGTGGAACTTGGGTGGGTTAAAGGGTCTGACCATGCCCAACCAAACGTACACACATCTGAACCTGTTTTGTCCGTGAAACCCGAGAAACCCGTAAAAGCCCAATCCGTGCTTGCCTATATCAGATTGCCCAATTCGCCAAAAAATGATCGGACCCATCCAAGTCCCACCGTTACCTATGGGGTCTGGTTTGTTAAAGTTTTTGTCGATGTAGTCTGTTCAAATAGTTTGGTCAAATACGTGTAGTTTTTTCAAATAGAATGTGAAAAACTTGGTCAAACAACCCATGGGCAATTCCGACATTAAAAAGTTACCCCGTGCGATTACTGAATAGTACATCGCACCACGTGGCACCCTCTCCGCTCGTCACTTTGTACCGTTGGAGATTTGAATTTCAAATACTCTCCAAGACTCCATCTGGCAACAGCCCTCTCCAAAACCCAATAAGAAGAGCCAAAGAGGAGCCCAGACAACGAGAGCAAAAAATCAAGAAGATAGAACAAAGGGGGGGGCAAAGAGGAGGCAGGCATGAAGACGGTGGTCCTCACATCGGCCTCATCGTCGAGAACTCCATTGACGGCCATCCGTGAGCGGCCGGAGGGCCGTGGCGACAGCTGGTACTTCCCGGGCTGCCGGAAGGACACCAACTGCCACTGCGAGATCTGCCTCGCCAGCATCCACGCCACCCTCGACCTCGTCCCCTCCGGCAGCACCATCCAGCAGGGATCCCTCACCAAACTCTCCGCCGCAAGACCCAAGAGGGCCTCGGCACCGACCAACCCGGACCAGACTCCACCGGCGACCCCCGAGACGGGCTCCACCGGTGTGGTTTCCGTGTCGCCCAACACCAAATCCACCGCGAAATCCAGGCGGACAAAGAAGCCGATCAGGAAGGAGAGATCATGGGTGGTTCTTGGGTACAAGCTGCTGGGACTCGTTGCGGGTTTCTGCTTGATTTGGGCGGTGGATTCGGGTGCTCTTGCGGTGATCTTGAGGGATTTTGGTCCTGGGTTGACGCCGAAGGTGGTGAAGCAGTTCGCGGAGGAATCGCGGGCCGTTTCTGGAGATTTGAGAGTGAGATTGGGGTATCTGCAGAAGAAGATTGAGGGAGTTTGTGGGGGAGCCTCTAACTGCAGCTCTATGGATTCTAATTGGGAGTTCATCCAGGTAAAGCATTTTATTTTTATTTTTATTTTTTATTGAAATATAGCATTTTCCCTTCCCAATCATCTGATACCCAGATCACCAAATGCCCTGCTTCAAGACTGATTCTTGAATCCATTACCCTTATTAGTTGAGAGATAGCATTCGATCCGACGATCTATCTATATGTTCCAATGGAAAGAATTCTATCAAATGACACCACGAATCGACAAAATTCAGATCGCCGTCGATTATCTCGACAAGGCGATGATGGGTTGTAAATGATAATTAATCAGGAAAATCCAAATTGCAGGATGGCCACATCTTCTTCCACTGGAGGTGTGTGATATTCCAATCTCTAGCAGAGGAGGTGAGCGTGTGGGGAAGTCCCCTTCGGACCTCCGGGCTGCTCCCCGCGAGTTCCTCTCCTCGATCGCTGTCAGTTCTATCGGGCAGAATCACAGAGGTACAAAATCTCTAAGTTCCACCCCATCTGGAAACATTTTTTGTGGAATTTTTCTAATCTGGGTGTTTCGAATCAATCACGATCAGTGGTCGGAAGGGAGGATGGCGGCGACCCCAAGGACGAGCAACAGCAGCAGCTCTTGGATCAGCCGGCAATGGAGCTCGGCGGCCGTGCAACTGGAGGCCCATACGTGGGTTTTGGAGTACCAGAGGAGTGCTCTGTTTCAGGGCCCGGGATTGGTCTCGGCTGCATGGGAGATGTTGAGGGTGAGAGGGTTGAGGATGGTGAGGGAGCTGAAGCAGGATCCATGGAGGCTGCTGGTGCTGCCTGTGTTTGCTGACCTCGACTGCCATAGCTCAGAAGAGAACCACATCGTACACCCAACTTAGGGTGATGAGGATCCTGCTACAGTGTTTTGGCTGAGCATTCTGTAGGAGTATGGAGTCGTCTCATGCCTCATGAGGGGTTTTTTCTGTGGGGTTCCTTTCATTTTGTTTACTGTAGCATTGCACAATACATCTAAAGGTTGACAGTTTTTTAGTTCAGCTACATTAACCTAAATACCCTGCTTTCATACAATACTGTGATTTTTTTTTTTTTTGAGAAATCTCTCTAAATGTAGGAAGGAAAAGATTATTGGTGGCTCATTTCCCATGGAATTTTTCGATGTTTTGTGGGGAATGAACAAGCACAGAATCGAATTCCAAAAAAAAAAAAAGAATTTAGAAATTAATTCCAACAACAAAGAATTAATTGTTGTTCCATGTTCCATATACACGCACTGACGAGTTCTTAAATCCTATTGGACAAAGAATTCCAAGCCTTGTTCTTCTTCTTTTCCAAGGTTTAGTTTCCGAATCTTTTGTTCGCCCGTCTCTTTGCGGTCTCTGCACCACTGACTATTGTGCAAGACCGCAAGTATATGACATCCTTCAACCTCCGTATCCGCCACTCGGATCAAAGAGATCATCCTGGGTCACGAACTCGGCTCCGCCTCCCCCTCCTACGTCGATCGTATCATTTGTTGGAGTCGGAGTTGTCTCGCCAACTCCTATAGGCAAAATCCCTGCCCATAAAAAGAATGAAATTTCAAAATGTGAGAAGCATGCTGGAATTTGGAAGTTCTACTATAGCTTATGGGAAAAAGCAAAACATCAAACATAAACAAAACCTTAAACATCAAACATAAACAAAACCTCGGAGACAATTTCTAAGCATTTGATGAAAGTGAGGTAGAAATGAGAAGGCCTCTTTGAGTTTCAGCTACACGGGGAGGATAGAATCAAGAAGAACTATTCACGGTTTTAAAAAAAGACAATTTATATCTATAACACCTACATAAGATATAAAATGGCTTATTAACAACAAATAAGACAAAATTGGATACTTTCTTGAATTGACTTTCCACCAAGCCAATATATCTAAAGAAATAGATTTATCCCTTGGTTCTTCAAGGTATCCAAGAGAGTTTTATAAAAGATAGGGGTTACTGCAATATCAAACTTTTTTAGGGCTATATATGTAAAAATCAATTATCTTTTATCTATGATTTTTAAAACTTAGTCCACGGATTCCTTGAGCCCTTTCCAGTTCCTAGCCTTACCCCATAGAAGTGTATCCATACCATACTATAACCAAGACCATCAAGCCATGCCCCATAGGAGTGTCTCCATGGTTAAGTATTCATTTCATATAAAAGCTTAAGCTGTTAGGGAACGGGCCAACAATGAATATCAAGCTATCACCAACCTCATCTGTGCCCCAATAAATAAATGGAGTTGTTAAGTTGGGTGTGCCTCAATTATAAAGTCCAGGCAAATTTACTATTAGATCGGTCGAGGGGTCTAAACCGATCAATCAATTTTACTGTACAGAAAACATACGTTCTGAAGACTGATCGGTTCTTTTATAGACCGATCGCTACGATGTTTTTCCAGATCAGGACCAAACCGACCGATCGATCGGCTTATTTGCTTCAAGAATTTGTTTCTTCTGGGTTTGAATATTTTGTGTGCTGTAAACCCTATACTATATAAAGGGCATTTTGAGGCCAAACTAAAAATGATGAATTTGATAGAGATTTGATAAGATTCTCGAGAAGAAGGAGAGCCCTAAGGCAATTAGCGTCTTCTCGTTGAAATTGATCGTTCCTTGTAATTTTTTGGTTTCTCCATTATAGTGGATTATCCGATCATCTTCGCTAGTAGTTTTTCACTTAAACATAAAATATCTCTCTTCTTTGTGTGTTTTGTATTTGTGCTTTGGATTTATTCTTCTTTATGTTTTCGCACTTCTTTTGGTTAAGGTTATAATTGTGTTCCATAATTGATATGTTGAATGATCGATTTGAACAATCATTAATGTGTAATGGGATCCTCCTAAAAATGCCTAGTCAACATGAGATAAACTGGAGTAAACAAATAGAGGTAATAAGATTTGAACCTAGGACGTTTTGAAAATCAGAACTTTGATACCATATTGAGTAACCATTTCACCCAAAAGCTTAAGTTGTTAGGGAATACGCCAACAACGTCTAATGGATTATAATCAGCTTTTCAGAGATGGAGAAGTTTGGATCCACCATTATGGTAGCAGACCGTTTATCAAGTATTACACTTCATTGCCACACCCACAGACTGCACCTCAGAGGAAGTTGTGTGCATGTTTATCATAGTCGTGGGAGTCATATGGGACTAATGGAGCTGAAGTTCGAATCCCCTTATAGTCATGTGGGGCTTTGGAGGTGACACTGATAATCCCTTTTTGGCCATATGGGGGGGGGGGGGAGAGAGAGAGAGAGAGAGAGAGAGAGACTTAAAATAGTCGCCCCGCACCATGGAATCATTGTGGTTCGGGGTCCAGCCAACGACAACTATCCCCACCTTCAATCACCCCGACCCTTATGATGGGAGCCCCCAAAGGTTCTCTTGGTTGCTTGTAGATCTCACCAATCCGGAACCATCGAATCGGACAAGAATGACATGCGTTGATGGCCAGACCCCAAACCACGATGACACATTAAGATTTTCAGTAGAGTCGTTACATAACACCTCTTCGAAAAGATGTGAGATACAACTAGGGGATATACAAAAAAAAAAAAAAGATTATAATGAAGCACATGAGAGACAAACACATGGGCCAGCTGGTTGCATTCCATAGATATCTCCTCCTTTCTATACGGACGCATTGGTTTTGGGCAGTCCGTTGAGATTGGTACCCAATGTTGGGATAGAAAGTGGATGATACCTCCGGAGATTTCTTTTTGCCCAAAAAAAAACCACGGTGAGGTATCGTGGTTCCGTCGGCTAAGTTAGGGACATCAGATGGAGTGAGATATAGCGGTTCCCATCAGAGGCAAAATTTTCAACACATCCTGCGTACCATACAACCATGGGGTCCATTGCCCTTGGAGCCTATCAGAACATTATGGGGATAACGATTTTGTTCCAACATTCTTAAAGGTTGGAGGCTTGGAGCATCCCGCTTTCTCTCATTGGTCCATTTCTAGGGCTTTTACTCATTTCGCCATGATAAATAGTTTGAAATGACAAATATATCCTTAGAATGGACCAATGAGAGAGAGCGGATGCTCCAACCTCTTTAAGGAGGTTGGAACAAAATCCCATCTCTTCAACTGCGGTGGCAGTGGGCCCTACAGTTGTATGGTACGCACTGAAAATTACCCCCGATCATGACCACTGTATGTTGCCGCGTGTGAGTGTTAGATTAGTGTATGGGGAAAATAAGAGCAAATTACACTTTGCCCCCTTAAAGTTTTGCACAAAAACACTCAACCCCCTGACATATGTTTTGTTCACCCTAAAGCTTGAAATGTTAGCACAATACCCTTATTTTGTCAACTGCTTAATTTTCTCATTTGGTAATTTTTATTTGATCTGAAATAAATTGAAGGGGGCAAAATGTAGTTTTTTAACTACAGAAGGATTTAGTGTTTTTGATCTAAACTTGAGGGAGGCAAAGTGTAATTTACTCAAAAAATAATCGACTACTCTCATAGGGAGGTGGCAATCAGATGTTGGTGATTATGCCTACTTGTATCAAAGTCCCAATGGCGAAGGGGGGGTGGGGGACAAAGGAGGTAGAGGAGGAGGATGAGGCGTCGGAAGGAGGAGTAGGATGATGAAGGACAGAAGCGGACGACAAGCAGCCCTAAACGGTGAATCGCACCTCAGCCCCGATGACAAGCTCCCCTGAGTTGTGAATCGCCTTGATTGCAGGCACCTTCGATTAGTTAAGCACAGTCAGTCCCTCTGACCTCGATCGTTGAATTACATTCAACCCCCTCCTTTTCTTCCTTCACTTTGTATTACGTTGAGGTTAATATGGAAGTTGACGTGGCAATATGAGGTGGCAGAGAGTCGGTCATATGGACCGACATGTCAATTCGACAAATATTTTGGATTCATATTTAAAAGTTTGCCTGTCTACCGACAATCATGACTAGGATTTTGACACAATCCAAGGCAATTAAAACATCACCTGTTTCATCAACTTATGCTAACCCGACCCAACTCATCAGAGCTGAAGGCCAAAGAAGAATCACTACAAAAATAAGAGTATGTTTTTTGAAAAAACTGTATCGACAAAATCTTTGACAAACTAGACCCATGCCTTGGAGGTGGGGGCTGCCATATGCCATGGAGGTGGGGCCCAAGACTCAATGCATTGACATTCGTCCCAAGCAGGCTCCGCCACCAAGTCATGGGTTGGTTTGTCAAAGTTTTTGTCGATGTAGTTTGTTCAAATAGAAATAGACCTAATTTAGACCCAATAAAAAATGGAAGCTGATGCGGCTCGTCCGAGACCTGCTCCTGATCGGAAGGTGGTGGCGGATGGTGATGATCCGGGAGGTACAGTTCGCCTTCATCGATCGTATGCGACGGTGGCGAAGGGAGCTGTTTCGTCAGGGTGGGGAGGTAGGATTGACGCGAATCATTGCTCCAGGATGTCCAATATCGTTGATGGTATGGTGTTGTTAAACAAATAGAAGTTGTTGGCTTCTCAAAGTCGATGGAGGCAGGCGTTGGTTGGGCGGTTTTTGGGTCCGAAACTGTCGTTGGAGTTGCTGCGGAAGAAGGTGGAGCAGCGGTGGCCTTGTGCTGGTAAAATACAGGTCATGGACCTGCCTAATGGTTTCTTTTGTTTCCGTTTTGAGCTGGAAGAGGATCTTATTGATGTGTGGGAGGGTAGCCCGTGGATTTTTGAGGGGAGAGTCGTGACTCTTAAGCGTTGGACGCCGTTCTTCCAACCTCTCAAGGATACTATAGATCGGACACCAGTTTGGTTGCAGCTGCCGGGTCTGCTGGTGGATTGCTTTGATGAAGATTTAGTTTTGGAGATCGCTTCAGCTGCTGGGAAGCCTATACGAGTTGATATGAATTCCATAGAGAATTCGAGAGGATTGTTTGTTCGAGTGTGTGTGGAGGTGGATTTGGGATCGAGCCTTGTTCCTGGTACGAATGTGGGAACTGCTGATGAGGGATTTCAATTTTATCAGCCTTTTGTGTATGAAAATCTCCCGAACATCTGTTTTGGGTGCGGTAAGGTGGGTCATTTGGCGCATCAGTGTCGGATAGGTTCGGGTTCAGGAGTTCCTTTGGAGAAGGAGGTGGGTGGTAGTCGGGTTGGTGCGGGGGTGACCGCGGAGGGTGATGGAGGGACAGGAGTTTTTTCGGCGCAGGGTTCCGAGTCGGGAGTGGCCGGTGGTAAGAGTTTGAGCTCGGAGAAGGTAGGAGTCGCCGAATTTGGGCCGTGGATGATGGTGCCCCGTAGGCTCGGTGGGAGTGCTTCTTTTGGCAAGACGGCAGCGGAGCAGCGAGCGGGGAGGTTGGGGAATGATGGTGGTCGAGCAGCAGGTAAGGCTAGGGCGACTGGGGCTCAGGGGGGTGGTGGTTTGCCGGGCGGTGGCGGTGTTCATCGGGGGCCGGGGAGTGACAGTGTGGGGGTGGAGAAACCGAGTGCTCCTGCAGCTGGTCCGGGCTCAGTGGGGTGTCAGAATTATCAGCTTGTTTTTTCGAGGAAGGTGGGAGAGCGTGTGCAGCATCGATTGAGTGGAGCAGGATCTGGTTCACGGTTTCACGTTTTGCATTCAATGCAGGGAGGATGAAGTGTTACTTCCTTCCATGCAGAATGATGATGAGGGGGGGGGGGGGGGGGGGTGTCCACTCAGACCTTTTCAGTGTTGAGGGGTGAGGTGGCAGCTGATAGGGTAGGTGAGAGGAATATGGTATCCAAAGGGGTGGGGAGTCGTATGTGGCGGTCTAAAGGGGTAGTTGAGCCGATGGCCGTTGATGTGCGATCTAGACCGAGTAGTAGTGAGGTGTCGGTTGGTCAGTCTGGAGGGAGGGAGGGGTTGCAGGTGGGCGGTGCAGGGGTGGAGCAGAGTTTCTCGTGTCCGGAAGTTGGGGGAGGTGAGCGAGGAGTGGAGTATCCGATGACTCCGGAGGTCCCTCCGGGATTCGACTTGCAGCAGGAGGCAAATATTAATGCATCGGATCCGGTGGTAGAGGCTGTTGTAATTGATAGGCCTGACTTTAGTTTGAAATCGGATATGGACGTAGCGGAGATGCATGAGCAGGTGGTCCGGTCAACTATATCGCTGATGGAGGATACCGGGAGGGTGGTTGAAAATCTGAGTAGTTTGTCAGGTTCTTCAGAAGATGGGGAGTGTGGCAGTGGCGAGGAAGGTTTGGAGGGCTCGCAACAGGCTAGAGAGGGGGGCGGTTCTAGATTGCGAGGTAGTTTGAGGACCAAACATAAAGAGAAACTGGCGCTTCGGGGAGCCATTCTAAAGCGGTCATATAAGGGAGGTAGACTTCCTTCTTCATTGATCTCCGCAATTCCTTAATGCAATGTCTGTTTTGGAATTGTCGTGGGTTGTTACGACCGGCAGCGGCTAGTCATGTGAAGTTGTTAGTGCGGAAGTTTAAACCACAGTTTGTGATGCTAGTGGAAAGCCATGTTCGTGTAAATTAGATTCATAAAATGTCTGCGATTTGTAAGGGGAGTTACAAGGTGATGTGTATTCCGTCGGACGGTCAATTAGGTGGGATTGTCTGTTTATGGCGGGAGGAGGTCGGTTTAGTTACGACCTTATACAGAATATACCAAGTAATGCATGTTGTTGTTTCGGTTCCATGGGCTTCACCAGTTCTTATCTCAGTGGTGTACGCGAGTACCTTTGAGCGAGATAGAAGAGTGTTGTGGAGAGAATTGGTGAGGTTGGGGCAGCAGGAGTTGCCGTGGTGTGTGGTTGGAGATTTCAACTGTATTCTTGATCCAGCTGATAAAGAGGGGGGTAGACCATTTAAATGCATGGACTAGCAGTTCGTTGGAGTTTTTGCAGATGCTTCAAGGGAGTGGTCTTAAAGATGTGTGCTTTCGCGGTGAGTACTTCACATGGTGTAATAACCGCCAAGGCCAAGCTAGGATATGGGAGCGACTGGATAGGTGTTTTATGAATGATAGATGGGCAAGAAAGTTTGATGACACTTCAGTTAGACATCTACCCAGATGTGTGTCCGATCACGCCCCGTTGTTGATTTCCACGGTGCCAAATACCCGACCGGCAAGGGTTCCATGGCGGTTTATGAATTTCTGGTTGCAGAGACCGGATTGTTGTGAGGTTATTAATCATAGTTGGATAAGGGGTGCGAGATGCTCGGCGAACACTCCGTTTATCCGTAAAGCACTTGCCTTTTGGAATAAGAATGAGATTGGTGATATCCACTCCCTAGTGGAACAGTTATGGCACGGGGTGGACAATGTGAAGGAGGATGATCAGAGTGCGAAGAAGAGGCTAACTGATCAGCTAGAGTGGGCTTTAGCTCAAGAGGAAGCATTTGGGCTCAAAAATATCGAGTTCAATGGTTAAGAATGGGTGATCGGAACACAAATTATTTTCACACTAGCACTAAATTTCGGCGTGCAAGGAATCGGATTCGGGGATTATACATTGGTGATCAGGTAGTGGAGGAATCTACTGCTATCAAGGAGGTTTTAGTTAATTTTTTCCAATGTTGGTGGACGAGAACGGAAGGAGTTGATGTCCAGCGTTTGAAAGCTATGCCTCAGTGCATAACAGAGGAAATGAATGAATTCCTCACCAGGATTCCGGGTGTGGAGGAGATCAGAAGAATAGTGTTTTCCATGCCGGATAATAAAGCTCCTGGACCGGATGGTCTGAATAGTGAATTTTATAAGAATCTCTGGGATATTATTGGTATGGATGTGGTTCGGGATATTCAATCTTTTTTTACGTCCGATGATTTGTCAGTAGATTGGAATGAAGTGGTGGTGGTGCTGATACCAAAGGTGGAGGTTCCATCGAAGCCGGCGGATTTTAGACCGATCAGTTTGTGCAATGTCAAATACAAATTTATTTCCAAAATTCTAACCAGCAGGTTAAGGCTGATTATGCCGTTGATTATCCCAGAGACACAGCACGCCTTTATACCTGGGCGTAAGATTAGGGATAATATTTTGGTAGCGCAGGAGATTTTGCATGCTATTCACTTGGCTCCAGTTACTCGTTTAGCTATGGCAGTGAAGATTGATTTGGAAAAAGCTTATGATCGGATGCATTGGGAGGCGCTAGAGACTATACTTCGACAAATGGGGTTTCACGAGCAATGGTGTAGGTGGATTATGCAATGTGTTACTACTTCCACGATGCGATTGCTGGTGAATGGTGAGGAGACAATGGAGATTGTTCCGAGTTGTGGTATACGTTAAGGAGACCCCCTATCCCCTTATCTGTTTTTATTTGTCGCCTTGGTCATTCAATGGGAGATCAATAACAGTCTGACTGTAGGAGATATCGAAGGTTTCACCACGAGGAAAAATCCTACTCCGGTTAGTACCCTTGCTTATGCTGATGATTTTCTGTTCTTTACCAGAGCCACTTTGCTGGATGCGAGAGGATTGCAGGAGGTGTTTGCCAGGGTAGAGAACAGCACGGGTCTGCGGATTAACCCAAACAAATCCAGCATTAAGTTTTCGCGTAGCGTGGCGGGTGCGAATAGAGGACACATGCTGAAGGTGATGCACATGAAAGAAGAGTTAAAGCCTTGGATTCATTTAGGGGTTCCCATTTATGGAACGCGGGTGCGGTCTATAGATTTTCAGTTTATTATTAGTCGTATGGAGTCTCGATTGTCTGGATGGAAATCAAAGCTTTTATCCCAAGCTGGGCGAATGGTGCTGGTTCAATCGGTGTTGGCGGCTATTCCGGTGCACCTAATGATGGCTGGCGGGCTTCCTATGAGCGTTTTAAGTAAAATGGATAGAATTGTTCGGGCATTTTTCTGGGGTCATAACTTGGACGGTCATCACCTTCATCTGATTTCTTGGGCGGTAGTCAATCAAAGTAGACGTCTTGGGGGTCTGCAGATTCCGAGCTTCATTGATAGGCAGTTACAACAAGAGGTGTCGGCCTTGGCGTTTATTCTCTTAGCGCCACAAGATGGGGCTAGGTGGATTCGGTTAGAGAATCAGATTAATACCGATAACTGGGAACAGTGGAATGGATGGAAGAGTTCTGCTTGGATGAGGAGATCCGTGAGGAGGGTTCGCGAGTTGGCGGTTTCGGAGGTTAGGTTGGGGAAGAAGTATAGTCAATTGCTACGTGGGTTGAGAGGGCCGACTGGAGAATCAGTAAGTATGCTACATCCTTGGAGGGGGGCTTTGATATGGTCTCTCAGGGTTCCTCCTAAGGTGCAGGTTTTCCTCTGGAAGCTTCTTCATGGGGGACTACCTACCGGGGCAGTACTTCGTTCGAGACTTGGCTGGGGTTTTAGTTGCTGCCCGTGGTGTGGGGATATTGAAGAAGATATAGAGCATTTGTTCTGGAGCTGTTCGAGAGCGGTTAGTTTTTGGCAAATGCTCAATATTTGTACGGGTATTCAAGGTAACTGGGTTGAACTTTTATATCTAATATCGAAGGAGGAGCGTAGCCGTGCTGATCCGCTACCTTGTGAGTTAGTGGCGATGGCATTATGGAAGATCTGGAAGGATAGATGTGCAAATATTTCAAAATGTTCATGGTGATGTTCAGAATAGTGTTCGACAATGTATTGAGATGTGCTCCCAGTATATTCGGGGTACAATGCTTGAAAATGTGCTGGGGGGATGGAGTAGTGATATGGTCGAGGTGCTGTGGACGGATGGTTCTTTCCTTTCAAAGGAGGACATAGCTAGTGGAGTGTGGGTTCTCGCATCCATGGATGGGCAGATTCGAGAAGCGGCAGCTAAGAGGTGCCGGGTTTCTTCAGCTTTGGGCGCGGAATTGTGGGCGTTAAGGGAGGCTTTCGGGGCTCTGGTGCGGCGACAAAGTAGAAATGTGGTGATCCTTACGGATGCAGCGTGCGCTCGAGATGCGTTGGTTTTGGGGAAAGGAATTACTAGAGAACTTTGCCCTATAATTATTGAATGCATGCAATACTGGCAGGGTCTACCAGGGGTGCAAGTGCAGTGGGTCTCTCGTACCGCAAATAGCGCTGCACACTGGTTGGCGAGGGAGGCTAGGGTGGCGGCTGTAGAAGGTGAGTGGACCTCTTCCTTTCCAAATGTTTTGTCAGTCCTTGTGCGTGAGGACCTACAGGTCATAATGTAATGACCAATCTAGTTTACCAAAAAAAAAAAAAAGCATTACTTTAACAAAAAGAGTCTATTTGAACAAACTGTATCCACAAAACTGACCCATGCCCTGATGGGGAGGCCCCAGGCTCGGTGCATTGGCATTCGCACCAAGCGGGTCTCACCACGAGGGTATGGCTTGGTTTGTCAAATAGCATTACTCTTTTGCTATTTGAACAAACTGTATCAACAAAAATTGACCCATGCCCTGGTGGTGGGGCCCAAGACACAATGCATTGGCATTCACACCAATCGGGTCCACCACCAAGGCTTGGGTCGTGTTTGTCAAAGTTTTTGTCGATATAGTTTGTTCAAATAGCATTACTCTAACAAAAAGAGTAACATTATTTGAACAAATTATATCGACAAAAACTGACCCATGCCTTGGTGGTAGGGGTGGGACTTGGGTGGGTTAAAGGGTCTGACCATGCCCAACGAAACGTGCACACATCTGAACCTGTTTTGTCCGTGAAACCTAAGGAACCCGTAAAAGCCCAATCTGTGCTTGCCCATATAAGATTGCCCAATTCGCCAAAAAATGATCGGATTTGACAGATTTAATTTGATCACAAGAAATAGAAATACTTGATCTCTTAAAATCAAACAAGAAAAAAAAAATTATTAACCACCAATAACCTCCACTACAAAAATAAAATCAACCAATATCTCTCTCTCTCTCTCTCTAAAAACTCCATCATATTTTGGAATGGTTGTAGTGATGGATCAACAACAACATCCCAACAAGCATATATGCCACTATACTCGTCTATTCGGGCTTCTCGAGTTAGGAAAAACGGTGCCCAAACCCGTCCAAATTTTTTATCCAAATCTGTCCAAGTTTTTAACCAGATTTATCCATACTTGTCCTTTGTTCGGGTTGGAGGGTTGGGTTCGAGTCAAACCCACCCAAGTCCCACCCTTACCTAGTGGCGGGCTCAAGGCTCAGTGCATCAGCATTCGCACCAAACGGGCCCCGCCACCCGGGTATGGGTCTAGTTTATTAAAGTTTTTGTCCATGTAGTTTGTTCAAATAGCAAGGTCAAATACGTGTAGTTTTTTCAAATAGATTGTCAAAAACTTGGTCAAATAATCCATGGGCATTACCGGCAATAAAACGCTACCCCGTGCGATTACTGATTAGTACATCACACCCACGTGGCACCCTCTCCGCTCGTCACTTTATACCGTTGGAGATTTGAATTTCAAATACTCTCCAAGACTCCATCTGGCAACAGTCCTCTCCCTAAACCCAATAAGAAAAGCCAAAGAGGAGCCCAGACAAAGAGAAAATCAAGAAGATAGAACAAAGGGGGGGCAAAGAGGAGGCAGGCATGAAGACGGTGGTCCTCACATCGGCCTCATCGTCGAGAACTCCATTGACGGCCATCCGTGAGCGGCCGGAGGGCCGTGGCGACAGCTGGTACTTCCCGGGCTGCCGGAAGGACACCAACTGCCACTGCGAGATCTGCCTCGCCAGCATCCACGCCACCCTCGACCTCGTCCCCTCCGGCAGCACCATCCAGCAGGGATCCCTCACCAAGCTCTCCGCCGCAAGACCCAAGAGGGCCTCGGCACCGACCAACCCGGACCAGACTCCACCGGCGACCCCCGAGACGGGCTCCACCGGTGTGGTTTCCGTGTCGCCCAACACCAAATCCACCATGAAATCCAGGCGGACAAAGAAGCCGATCAGGAAGGAGAGATCATGGGTGGTTCTTGGGTACAAGCTGCTGGGACTCGTTGCGGGTTTCTGCTTGATTTGGGCGGTGGATTCGGGTGCTCTTGCGGTGATCTTGAGGGATTTTGGTCCTGGGTTGACGCCGGAGGTGGTGAAGCAGTTCGCGGAGGAATCGCGGGCCGTTTCTGGAGATTTGAGAGTGAGATTGGGGTATCTGCAGAAGAAGATTGAGGGAGTTTGTGGGGGAGCCTCTAACTGCAGCTCTATGGATTCTAATTGGGAGTTCATCCAGGTAAAGCATTTTATTTTTATTTTTATTTTTTATTGAAATATAGCATTTTCCCTTCCCAATCATCTGATACCCAGATCACCAAATGCCCTGCTTCAAGACTGATTCTTGAATCCATTACCCTTATTAGTTGAGAGATTGCATTCGATCCGACGATCTATCTATATGTTCCAATGGAAAGAATTCTATCAAATGACACCACGAATCGACAAAATTCAGATCGCCGGCGATTATCTCGACAAGGCGATGATGGGTTGTAAATGATAATTAATCAGGAAAATCCAAATTGCAGGATGGCCACATCTTCTTCCACTGGAGGTGTGTGATATTCCAATCTCTAGCAGAGGAGGTGAGCGTGTGGGGAAGTCCCCTTCGGACCTCCGGGCTGCTCCCCGCGAGTTCCTCTCCTCGATCGCTGTCAGTTCTATCGGGCAGAATCACAGAGGTACAAAATCTCTAAGTTCCACCCCATCTGGAAACATTTTTTGTGGAATTTTTCTAATCTGGGTGTTTCGAATCAATCACGATCAGTGGTCGGAAGGGAGGATGGCGGCGACCCCAAGGACGAGCAACAGCAGCAGCTCTTGGATCAGCCGGCAATGGAGCTCGGCGGCCGTGCAACTGGAGGCCCATACGTGGGTTTTGGAGTACCAGAGAAGTGCTCTGTTTCAGGGCCCGGGATTGGTCTCGGCTGCATGGGAGATGTTGAGGGTGAGAGGGTTGAGGATGGTGAGGGAGCTGAAGCAGGATCCATGGAGGCTGCTGGTGCTGCCTGTGTTTGCTGACCTCGACTGCCATAGCTCAGAAGAGAACCACATCGTACACCCAACCTAGGGTGATGAGGATCCTGCTACAGTGTTTTGGCTGAGCATTCTGTAGGAGTTATGGAGTCGTCTCATGCCTCATGAGGGGTTTTTTCTGTGGGGTTCCTTTCATTTTGTTTACTGTAGCATTGCACAATACATCTAAAGGTTGACAGTTTTTTAGTTCAGCTACATTAACCTAAATACCCTGCTTTCATACAATACTGTGATTTTTTGTTTTTTTGAGAAATCTCTCTAAATGTAGGAAGGAAAAGATTATTGGTGGCTCATTTCCCATGGAATTTTTCGATGTTTTGTGGGGAATGAACAAGCACAGAATCACATTCCAAAAAAAAAAAAGAATTTAGAAATTAATTCCAACAACAAAGAATTAATTGTTGTTCGATATACACGCACTGACGAGTTCTTAAATCCTATTCGACAAAGACTTCCAAGCCTTCTTCTTCTTCTTCTTTTCCAAGGTTTAGTTTCCGAATCTTTTGTTCGCTCGTCTCTTTGCGGTCTCCGCACCACTGACTATTGTCCAAGACCGCAAGTATATGACATCCTTCAACCTCCATATCCGCCACTCGGATCAAAGAGATCATCCTGGGTCATGGACTCGCTCCGCCTCCCCCTCCTACGTCGATCGTATCATTTGTTGGAGTCGGAGTTGTCTCGCCAACTCCTATAGGCAAAATCCCTGCCCATAAAAAGAATGAAATTTCAAAATATGAGAAGCATGTTGGAATTTGGAAGTTCTACTATAGCTTATGGGAAAAAGCAAAACATCAAACATAAACAAAACCTTAAACATCAAACATAAACAAAACCTCGGAGACAATTTCTAAGCATTTGATGAAAGTGACGTAGAAATGAGAAGGCCTCTTTGAGTTTCAGCTACACGGGGGAGGATAGAATCAAGAAGAACTATTCACGGTTTTAAAAAAAGACAATTTATATCTATAACACCTATGTAAGATATACAATGGCTTATTAACAACAAATATTATTAGGGGTCCGAGAAGTTGAACTCGAATGGAGAAGCTGCCACATGTCTTGAAAAAGTCAACAATTGCGATTGAAGATATTTATATATACACATATATGAGGGTCTATATAAATATATATACCCAACTGCAATTGTTGACTTTTTTAGGACACGTGACAGCTTCTCCAATCGAGTTCGCTATTTGAATGGTGAACTCGATTTCACCAAACCCTTTCCCATATTATTATGACCATCTTATACTTTTACTACTGCATCTACATACTTTTTTAAATTATGATGTTAATTTCTTAACGATACTAATAAAATACATAAATTGATAGAAAAGATATGGAAAAACTTTGTTATCACGGACATGGAAAAACTTTATTTGACAACAGATTTAGCCCTAAATAGAAATAAAAGGCGAAGGAGGATTCATAAAGCCGACCCAAAGTAGATGGGACATGGCTTGATGGTTATGGTACTTATAAAATATATCTAAAATGTTATTATATCCAAAATTGTTTAAAAACTTGTATGTGAGTGTATGCGCAAAAAAAGATCTAGGTCGTCTTTATTACAAGCACACAAAGATTACAGATGCCGGGACTCGGGGGCTCGGGGGTGGTGAGCCGGGTGCGGCGAATATTTGATCAGGAGATTGTGGGAGAGATCCTCTGGAGGGTCCCTTTGATCCGCGTCTCCACGTGGTATTCGTGTGAGAGCTTTGAAGGGGTTGCACAGGACAAAGGTCTTTACAGGGTGAGGGTTTCTTGAGAGGCTAAGGAGTATCGGCCGTTGCTTTTGTCCCGTCCGTGCTTCGCACTTTCTCGGTTAGGGAGGTTTTATGCTTTGTTACTCGGTCTTCGTGTCTTCCTTGATCCTTGCTAGACCTCGGCGTCCTTGATCGTCGGTTCGTGACGTTGATCATACTTTTGGCGGCGGCTTTGACTTTGGCTTTGGGCTTTGGCGTTGCTTTGGCGTGACTCTGGCTTTTGCTTTGTTTTGGCGCTTGCGTTTGAACGTAGGCGGGTAGAGGCTTGTGATGCTTTAGTTCTTCCGGACTTCGCGTTGTATCGGCTAGAACGTGCGGTGCTTTGCTCGTGATCGTCGTAGTTGCTTGGGTTTGGCACGTGCGTTGCTTTGGCGCGGGCTTTACCAGTGCTTTGCTTTGGCTTCTTGCGTTGGCTTTGGCTTTAGCTTTGACTCGATCTTTTTCTCGAACGGCGATGGGTACTTCTTTAAGGCTTCTTTATTCTTCTGGCTTCCTCGACGGTTGTGGCGTCGGCTTGGCTTCTCTTCTTCTCCGAGCTTCTTTGGCGTGATCGGAGTTGAAGGTTTCTTTTGAAGACGGCGAGGGTAGCACTGATCTTCGTGCGACGGTTGTAGCGTCGGCTTTTGTTGATGAAGACGGCGAGGGTAGCACCGATCTCCGTGCGATGGTTGTAGCGTTGACTTTTGTTGATAAAGACGGCAGTGGTAGCACCGGCTTCAGGTTCTTCTCCAAACTTTCTTCTTCGTGCGAGGAGTCGACGCCTTTGTTGAAGACGACGGGTGTTGTCGGCTTCGATCTTCTTCTCCGGCCTTTGCTTATGGCGTCTTCAGAGTCGATGAAGATCGTTGGAGAAGTCGGGGTGACGATGACTCCGGATCTTCTTCTCTGGGCTTTCTTCTTCGTGCGAGGAGTCGAAGGTTGATCTTCGAGTGCAAGGTCTTCACGTTGATGAGGACTTGATGGGCTAAGTGTTCCCGTAGGACGCACTTGCCGTGACTCGTGAAGCCTTTGATCTTCAAGCGTTGGAGCTCCTTTTTGCAGAGTCGTTCATCTTCGGCTTTTTCGACCTGGCGACGGTTGTGGCGTCGGCTTCTTCTCCGGGCGTATTTGGCTTGATCGAAGTTGAAGGATTTTTTTTGGAGATGGCGGGTGTAGCACCAATATCTATGCGACGGTTGTAGCGTTGGCTTTTGTTGATGAAGATGGCGGGGGTAGCACCGGCTTCCGGCCTTCTTCTCCAAGCTTTCTTCTTCGTGCGAGGAGTAGACGCCTTATTGAAGACGACGGGGTATTGTCGGCTTCCATCTTCTTCTCCGGCCTTTGCTTACGGTGTCTTCGGAGTTGATGAAGACGTTGGAGACATCGGGATGATGACGACTCTGAGCCTTCTTCTCCAGGCTTTCTTCTTCGTGCGAGGAGTCGAAGCTTTGATCTTCGAGTGCAAGGCTTCTGCTTTGATGAGGACTTGATGGGCTAAGCGTTCCCGTAGGACGCGCTTGCCATGCCTCGTGAAACCTGCGGTCTTCAAACGTTGGAGCTCCTTTTTGCAGAGCCCTTTCGTCTTCAGCTTTTGACCTTTGATGCCTTCCCCCACCCGTTCTATTTATAGGCAAAGGGGGGAGGTTGGAGGAGATATGGCTGCAATCTTTTAGTTGTATCCAATATCTCCCCCCATAACCATCAAGATATTGTTCCCTTATTTGGGGGGAACAACCTTGATCCATTCCTTTTTGGTGGGGATGGTTATGGGCAAGATGTGACTTGATCTTTGAAGATACGTCGTCATCTTTGCACCTTCTGATTGTATGGCGACACGACGTCATCTTGTCTGTCGGATCGAGGGATCGTCGCGGATCTACGGTTGTGTAGACATCCACGCCACCTCCCTTGCATCGAGGCGGTTATGTTTTTTTTTTCTTTTATTTTCTTTTTCTTTTTTTTCCTTTATGGCCGGCCACACCTCCCCATGGGGAGGAGGCACGGTTTCCCATGAAGGGGGGCCAGTGGGCCCCCTTTTTGTGTTCGAGTTACGGGTCCGGTGGGGCCCGTTTGAGTTGAGTTAGGTCCGCTTCATATGTTGGCCGTTGTGTGCGGGCCGAGTTTGCATGCAGGCCGGGTTCGACTCGTGGGCCGTTGTGTGCGGGCCGTGTTCACATGTGGGCTGTTGTGTGCGGGCAGTGTTCGCATGTGGGCTGTTGCGTGCGGGCCAATTTCGCGTGTGCGGGTCGGGTTCGACCCGTGGGCTAATTTCGGTGCCCACGGTGAGATTGTGAGGAAGTAGAGTACGCCTTTTTTAAGTGCATCCTAAAATAACACGTAATGGGCTTATACTTTCCATTGGTTGTTAATTGGCCGACTCTACGCTACTTATACCTCTGCTGTGGCTTATGGGCACATAGAAAGCTACGAACATGGCTTCCTTTCATTACCCCCTCGAACCGAACCGAACCGAAAATTGCTCATTGCGAGTATACTTACAATGTGCACGATTGCAGCTCAATGGTTGTTCACCAAAAATCTCCACAAGAGCACGACCCATTTCTGTAATGGTGGAAGCGAGTCCTATCTCTCAAAACAATCTCAATGTCAAACACCCTTGAAACCAACTTCATGAAAGAATGGCAATCTTCACAAACCCTAAGATTCTTGGTGATCCGAATGCAGGAGCCCCTCTCCGAATTGATCAGTCCGAACGAAATAGCCAACTTCTCACTGTGCAGTAGAACAGTCCCTCTCTTCTCTTCCTCCTCCATATCGACCAACACGCTCCCGGCATCTGGGGCATAACCAGCAAGTTCCAATTTCCTCGCAACTTCCTCCAACTTACCATGTATCTCACTGGATTTTGGATGGGACTCATCACCCGTCAAAAACCCATGCACATTACCATTCAATTCAATCCAGCTACACCCCCTTTCCTTCAACACACCTCGGCATTTCATCAACCTCCTTACCTCCCCAACATCCTCCCACCTACCAGCCTTTGCATATATATTCGATAGAAGCACATAGGCACCATCATGATCTGGGTCTATCTCCAAAAGCCGCTTGGCTGCAAGCTCACCGAGCTCAACATCTTTGTGGATCCTGCATGCTCCCAATAGTGATCCCCACACGACCACATTGGGCCGGAAAGGCATCGACTCGATGAGTTCGAAAGCTTCACGGAGACGTTTTCCACGGCCAAGGAGGTCCACCATGCAACCGTAATGCTCGAGCTTGGGCTCAATTTTGTGCTCTCGAATCATGGATTCGAATATTTGCCGACCCTCTTCGACCAAACCCGCATGACTACAAGCATAAAGCAAGCCCACGAAAGTCACCCTGTTTGGCTCGACCCCCTCTTCCTTCATCCGATCAAAGAGCTGAAGCGCGGACCTCCCATCCCCGTGCATGGCAAGCCCGGTAATCATGCTCGTCCACGTGATCACATTCCTTTGACGCATTTCATCAAATATTTCCCGTGCAGTAGCCAAGCTCCCACACTTCGAGTACATGTCAATGAGAGCATTACTTATAGACAATACATCATCAAACCGATTCTTATTGACGAAGATATGGATCCATTTGGCTTGATCAAGAGCACCCAGATGTGCGCATGCTGGGATGACGCTCAACATTGTCACCTGATCGGGCTTCACTCCAGAGGCTTGCATCTCAGAGAAAAGCTTGAGGGCTTCATTGGGCTGGCTACTCTCAGCATACCCCGAGATCATGGCACTCCACAAAACCAGGTCCTTGTCAGGCATCCGGTCGAAGATGGAGCGTGCAATCTCAATCTTGCCGAGCTTGGCGTACCCAAAGACCATGGTGGTCGAAGCCACTAGGTTCTTCAGGGTCAATTCATCGTACAGTCTTTGGGCTATGTCCATCGACCCGCAATTGGAGTACATGTTGAGGAGGGCACTATGAAGGTGGGGATCGACGGCGACATTAGACTCCATGATGTAGGAGTGGACCGCCCTGCCGGACACCAGGTTTCCGGTGCGCCCACAAGCCGAAAGGATGGTGGTAAGGATCACCGGGTCGGGGACTACACCGGAGCTCTTCATTACGTCGAACAACAGCAGGGCTTCGTTATAACGTCCAGCCTGACAATAACTGCCAGAGGAAGTTAGAATGCAAGAAAGTGAACCCCATTACGCGCGTGTCAGCGACAGGTGATAATCGGGGAGCTCCCAGTACGAGGTGTCTTAAAGCATGATTCTTTACCCGTCGAGCATGACTCCCCAGGCGACGAGGTCTCGTTGGGGCATGCTGTCGAACAGCCTGCGGGCGTCGGCGTCCCGCCCGCGGGCGGAGTATGCGCTGACCAGCGCCGTCTGCACGAAAGGATCCGAGTCGAGCCCTGTCTTGGCCGCCAGCCCATGGGCCTCCCTCCCCACCGCCTCCCACTCCCCGCAGCCGCCCTTCGCTGCCGCCCGAAGTAGTGTCGGGAGGGTGAACCGGTCTGGCGAGATACCGGCCCGCCGCATATGGCCGTAGACGAGGAGGGACCGTCGGGGGTCGCCAGCGCCGCGGGTGAGGACGCGCAGTGCGCGGTTGCAGAGGCGGGGTTCGGGGTGGGGGGTCTGGAGGAAGACGGCGAGTGCGTAGTCGAGGGAGGGAGGGGAGGCGAGGGGGAGGGACAGGAGCTTGGAGAGGAGGGGAGCGGAGAGGTCGAGACCGGAGCGTAGGAGCTGGCCGTGGATCTGCTTGAGGTGGGGGACGGTGGTGGCGGTGAGGAGGAGGTGAGTGGGTTTGGGGGGTGACGGGAGCGAGGTCGGAGGGGGTTTAGGGGTCGGGATCTCCATTTTCTTCGCTGGGAGGGAGAGGGACCGGAGGGTGGAGGTACCGAATTCCTTTATCCTGTATAGAAGCTGAAAGGGTGGAGGCACCTTGGAAATTACTAGCCACCCCAACTTAACAAATAGAAAAATACTGAATTTATCCTCAAGTATCCCAATCATATTGATATGTATATCGTCGTAAGTCGGTCCTATCCACCCGATCGTCGCCTCTTTCCGGCTCTAGCCATCATTATCGATGTGTCCATTGTTCTCTCCCTCTCCTCCCCTCCTACTCTGGAATTCTCTGATTACACCATCGGAGCTGTTGGTCCCATGCATCTCGTCGCCGCATCCTCCTCCCTCTCTCTTATCCTCTTCCTCTACACATCTACAGATGTGTCGGTCGAGAGTGACTGACATGGTGTCTTCCATCCATATTGATCCCAACCGTCAAATACCACACTATATCGGTTAGGGCAACAGACATTCATGTTGGCCACTCTCGATCAGTACGTCTGCAAGAATTAGAATAGGTGGAGAAGGAGGCAGTGAGGTTCATGGGATCGTGGCTCCGGCGAGTTGATCGAACTAGGGAGGAGGAGGAAGCAACGTTGATGGCGGACGGAGTGGGAAGGAGAAGTGGAGGCAAACTCTTATATGTGATGGATTATCAAAATGGGGCTAATAGTAAAAACCAAAATCGGGCCAGCAAATTATATCGGGGGTTTTAGTAATTTGTGGGTGCAAATAGCAACACCCATGAATCGAGCTATGCCTGAATTGAATATTTTGGGCTTGGTCTAGAACTACATTGTGATGCTCAAGTTCAAATCTTGCTCGAGTCAAGTTTGAACATATTTGTTTTGTCGAGATTTAAATTTTTATTTTTTCCCCTTAATCTAATCTCTCTATATGATATAAGCCAAACACTCCGCTACTATGGCACTACAGTAGCCTATAGGGCAGTCAACTTGCATTGTCCAATGCCCTAGTTATTGTAGTGCTACAGTAATCCAAGTCTCTCTCTCTCTCTCTCTCTCTCTCTCTCTCTCTCTCTCTCTCTCTCTCTCTCTCTCTCTCCCCCCCCCCCCCCCCCCATAGGGTTTTAGAATAGGAGAAAATAATATAAAAACATGTTCCTAAGTGCAAGTAAAGGTGGAGAGAGTGTGTCCTATGTGACAACCCCTCCGCTCAGATAACTTTATGCATATCTCCAACTGAGAGCTTCAGGTGGTAAAAGACATGCAATATGTGCATCTATTTAAGTGTTCAAATAAATTCTACGGCCTTTCCGATATATGGGATCATTAAAAATAGGGGTGTTTCTCTTGCTCTTTCAACGACTCTCGATCCTTGGTCTATCATGTCCCGGTGTACTAATAGGTGAATGTATTAATCGTTTGGTTCTATCCTAAAAAATATCATATATGTGCCTTCCCCTCCATTTTTTAAGGGAAAGTTTCATTAAGTCCATTTAATAATAGGTCTCGACAAAATTAATATATCACACAAGATCCACGACAAAAGATGAAATTGCAATAGATCCACTAGTAACTAAAAAGACATATATGCCTAAAAAAGTTATCAAATTTATAAATTTATCATTTTTTGTTAACCAAAGATGCTGCACACCCACAAAATGATTAGTTTCGAAATCAATAGTTAAATTATTGTAGCTGCTACAATGATTTAAATGGTACCCAGATATATAAAATGATACACAATTTTCTATAGAGGTTTCGTTGTAGCTGCTATAGTGATTTCATTGTAGCTGCTACAATGAATATATTATAGCTACTACAATGATTTAAAATAATACTCATATATATATAATTATACTCAATTCCCTATAGTGATTAAAAAATAGTACTCAGATATACAAAATGGTGCTTAATTTCCTACAATTAAAATGATACTTAGATGTACAAAATGGTACTTTATTCCCTTCATTGATTTAAAATGGTACATAATTCCCTAAAGTGATTTCATTGTGATACTCAGAATATCAAATGATACTCAATTTCCTACAGTGATTTAAAATGGTTCTTAGATATATAAAATGATACTCAATTTTCTATATTGAAATCATTGTAGTAGCTACAATGATTTCACTACAGCAACCACGATGAAATCTTTGCAGCAGCCACGACAAAATCACTGTAGCAACTACGGTTAAATCACTATAGCAACTACAGTGAAATTACTATAACAACTCGTGGCACTATAGTAGTTACTGTGAAATAATATGGGAGGATCTCATAGGTACTTTTGAGATTTAAAAGAAAAAGTGTCGTCCAAAATAGTTAGAAAAGTTCTCTTATGTGCAAAAAAAAAAGAAAATAGAGTATCATGTCTTAAACTAACGATAGTTGGTGGACCTATTGCAAACAAACATATGAAGATATCCTTTTAATCCAATGAAATATTACTATAGACCTACAACTGATTATCCCTCTGTTTGATATAGTGCCAAATCGTTCGGATTCGGTGCTCGATGGTATCAGAACCATCCATAGAGGATATAGTTAGGCCCAATATGATTACCAATATATGTGTTGATTATCGTCAGATGAATGTGGTGTCGTCGGGTCTCGAGCGACACACAAATTGTTGGGTGTGTTGTCGACTCTTGAGCATCACCTGGGATCAGACAAATTAAGTAGATGCACGTCACATTGCCATTATGTTAGATTTTGTGTCCCCATGTCTGTTTAAATAGCTTTTTTTTATGTGTAATGTGCCTAAGATTGTGGGTGCAAAAATTGTACCGGACCGGATCAGAGCGGCATGAGCCCGCGCAACGGCCCAAGTGGGTAAGCCCGTCCGGGTTCATGGGCCCACTCTACGGGGCTCGCAGATCAAGCCCTCCCCCTTATTGGGCCCGAACAACGGCCCAATAAGGGCCCAGCAAGGAGTAAAATTTCGATAATAAAGAGTAACATTTGCTATAGTTCATACTAGTAAGAAATCCGGACAATGTCCGGATAACATGATGCATGCCACTTAGCACAGATGACAACACAGTCATCCAAAATAGTGTAATCTGAAGTGAGTGTGATTTTCTTTTTTTTATTTCCCATAAAATTGATATGTAAAACTTGGGTTTGGGCCTTGGGGACGGTCTTGGGCCCAATAGTACGTTGTACAAGAAAATCCTCCCTCTTCCTCTCTCCTGCATTCCCTCACTCTGAGCAGGAGAGTCATGGGAGACGTACTGGCCCAGCTGCAGCAGGTTCTCAGGTCCCAGTCCAACAAGGTGAAACCTCACTCTCTCCCCCCATTTCTAGGGTTTCTTTCCTTCCTCCCTCTCGCATCAATTCTCGGACCTTCCCATTCGATCTCACATTAGGGTTTTATGCCTACGCCTTCATACGATCCACTTGCGTAAGTGTCCGATTGGGTCATAATCCACAGATGGATACCTTTGTGCTCTGATTTGGTTGGTGGATGGAGTACTGATTGCTAGGATTGCATCCGCAGGATGAGGTAACGGCGGCACTGGAGGAGAGGATCTTTCAGCGAGCCAAGAAGGGGGCGGTCAAGACTTTCGCCGTCGTAGCCTGCGGCTCATCGGCTCTTACATGGATTGGTATTTGCCCTTTTATTTATTTTCCTTGTTTCGGACCGCACGATGGCCTATCGGGCTTCTTTGAATGTGTTCTCTTTGATTTTCATGCTACCCGTAAGAATTTGTAGTAATTATTAAAGTTTGGCTTTGGCATTATGCGTCGGAGCAACCAAAGGAAAGAGGGTTGCCAGCCTTGAAACGACATCAGTGATGTGCGCTTAAAATGGGAGGAATGGAGGCGTCTAGTAAATCGCTGATATGGGTGGGTTAGCTTAGTCGGGCTTGAGAGCCGGTTGTAGGAGAGGCCATAGGTTCACATAGAACGAATCAATGGTGGTGAAACGGAGATAAGTGGGTTTCCGTTCCTATTATCCATCTTGGAATTGAGCGCTCTGTTGTGTTAATGGTGATCAAGGTTGTCTGGTGACAGAGGAGTATTTTCTATGGACTCGTTACAAATGATCTTCCAACATTTTAAAGGATGACAAGTTGTATTTATCTCATACATTAGAGATTAGCAATTATATATGGAACAATTTCTTTTTGTTAACTTCACTTTATCTTGCTCTCGTTCTTTACTATGGTGACAATACCTTTTGAGGTTTGCTATGATAACATCCATCGAGTTCATCTTGGGACTTTAGGCAGAAAAAAGAGAGCATTCTTTGGTGTCTATTGCCTTTTGATTAATTTAATACTATAGGAAGAAATCTCTACTTTAGGCCTTTTTAGTTAGCACTAGCTGGCGGGCACGTGCATTGCACGTGTTTGTTAAACGAAGTTTCGTAGAGCATCTGTTAATTGTTATATAAAAGGCAATGTACCATACAACATAAGATTATGTAATTATTAAGAACTGATCATTGAAAATGAATATGTTGTAGTTGATACAAATCCTATCACCATCAGTGATGTGATAATTAACTAGGGGTGTAACAGATATTCGAAAATCCAAATCCGATCCGTATTTGAATATGAATTTTGCGGATTTGGATAGCATTTTTTAATATCCGACAAAAACGGATACAGATACGGATATGGATATAATTTTTTACTATCTGATAAAAATGGATACGGATCCGGATATTAAGGTATTCGACACATATACTCCGTATCCGAGACAGGCTATCCATATAAACGGATATATAATATGATATTTGTGCGTGTATGATAATCATGGTTCAAAAATTTTTGAATTTTTTTGAAATTTCTCAAAATATTTCTATTTTTGCTACCCTCGAAACGAAATATGGGGGACATAAATAGTCCCAAAATTTATCAAAATTTTTAATTTTTTTTGAAATTTTGAACTTTAACTCCTAAACCCTAAATCTTCAAACATCTGAGCAGATCGTTCGACTTCTTTTGTGTGATTTTTTTCGAAAATTTATTTTTGAGTGTGCGATTTATCATACAGCACCAACCTGGGGAGACCAATTTAACGAAAAACATATTTAAACATTTGTTCGATCAGATTGAAATGTACTTTTCTGAAAGTTTCATATAATATGATATTTGTGCGTGTATGATGATCATGGTTCAAAAATTTTTGAATTTTTTTGAAATTTCTCAAAATATTTCTATTTTTGCTACCCTTGAAACGAAATATGGGGGACATAAATAGTCCCAAAATTTATCAAAATTTTTAAATTTTTTTGAAATTTTGAACGTTAACTCCTAAACCCTTAAAACCTAAACCCTAAATCTTCAAACCTCTGAGCAGATCGTTCGACTTCTTTGGTGTGATTTTTTTCGAAAATTTATTTTTGAGTGTGCGATTTATCATACAGCACCAACCTGGGGAGACCAATTTAACGAAAAATGTATTTAAACGTTTGTTCGATCAGATTGAAGTGTACTTTTCTGAAAGTTTCGAATATGGTAAATCTTAAACTCCTTACAATTAATTTATTTCTAATTGTTTAATTAATAATTTAATATGATGATATAAGAACATCAAATTTATCAATGATTCAATATTCAAAATTTGATTTTCTTACAATGGATTTTGGGATAAATAACTAAATTCATCAAATTTATCTTTTAAAATTTTGGAGGTTCTTGAAAAATAAGTAAAAAGTCAAGTCTTAATATTAATGAAATCACTCGAACTTTGGATATGGTGTAGATCTTATACTGTTATGTATCTGTACATTATGCATATAATTATAGAATACATACTGCATGGACCTCCTAACCCCTTGATAGTGTAGAAATATGATTTAAGTATTCCACAATATGTATCTATACTTGATTTATGAACGTCAAGAGTTTCGTTAAAAAATTCAATCATCTTAATGATATTTCTATCATTTCTATAAAACGACAATATTTTCGCACTGTAGAAATATTTTCACACAATATTTTCATATTCCGTAGTATGAAAATATTGGTCGAAATCGAAATTTCGAACCTTGATTATGATGCAAGAACAGATCTCAATGTTTGGTTGTGTTGCATATTGTACTAAATAGTAAATACCAAATTGGATACATTGGTAGCAACTTATGTAGTGGAGCCAGTCACTCGATATGACCCATAACATCGTGCACAACTCACTCTGATACATGATGTAAGCCACACCACGGCAAACGTTGTATCCTACCAAGCCAAATTGGAATATAGTATCCCTAGGATTTCTTGAAATAGCTACTGGACCCCTCCTGAAACCGATTGAGGCTGGTGAAAAAAAATCTCGATGTTGTAAGCCCCGATACTGGTAAGTTGTAATAAAATATGTTCATATATTATATAATGAATATAGGCGCAATGTTCATATATTATATAATGAATACAGATATGGATATTATCCAAATCCGGATACTCCGGGAGGATATGGATTCGGATAGTGCATTTCTAAACGGATATGGATAACAGATAATATGATATCCACTCCGTATCCAATCCGTTTACACCCTTACAATTAGCAAATATCATAATCATAAAATTTAAGGACATACCAAGTTACCGACACAAAAGAATAGTTAAGCGGCACAATGTGCATTGTTCGGAACGAATTGAATGTCCTATTACAATGGCATTCTAGATGAAAGGATGAAGAAGCCTTAGACTAAAAGCAACCGAAGTAGCTGTAACGAAACAATTATAATTCTGGATGTTGAGGATCTCAGTAGTCAGTACTAAGATCAATGCATGAATTGATATTACTTTTAGCAATCTGTGAAGTCATACCACTCTTGAGAACATCACAATGCTCCTGAAGACATTATATTTCAACATTTACATCTAGCTGCATAGCACTTAAGGTTATAGGGCAGCCTAAGGATTTATTCAGCTTATAAACTATACACTATGAAATCAGGCAAGTACTCTTCATCGTGGAAGGTTCCGATACTCCATACAAAAGACGAAGCAAGGTATTTTTATAGAATTCCGCAGAAAGCATTAAACAATTCTTATATTTATTTTCACCAAAGTAAATGAAAGAGAACAGTTCTCTCAACTCCACAATATATCATCAGAGGAATATTCTTCATTATTGAAGTAAACTACTTGAAGAAAAATATTAATATAAAGCGATTATCTTCGATGGTCATCATGTAATTGGACCATATAAGCTCAATGGAATCAAAGTTGTGTTAATCATTATAACTTCAAATGACAATGCCACCATAATAATATGCATTGGAGTCCATCGATTTGTCCTTTGTGTAGGGCAAATCAACTGCACAACAAATTGGAACTCCGTAAAACACATTGGATCTAAAAAAAATCCATGTCAATACTTGTACCAAAATTAATAAAAAGAATACTTGCATGTGAGAGTACCTCCAAAGGATGAAAGAAACACATTACAATCCGAGCAGGTCCTACTATGGTTGCGTTGGCGACTTGGCGTTGATATCATTAAGATTAGCTTTGATTGCGTGACCATTTTTCTTTTATGTTTACATATTCTAAGTAATAATTATCTTGATGTTTATAAGGAGCTTCATCTAGATCTCTATCAAAGGATCCCACCAAAACTCTAGGGACTACAACTCTTTCCAATTGAGGCTTTAGGAACCCATTCTTCCAACTGACACTACAACCATGGTCCATCCACAGAGATTATCAAAGGGATTACATGCACCTGTCAATATTTTTTTCCTAGCTAGAGTTGCATAACAACTTGGATATTGCTTTATTTCACTGTTGGATGCATCATCTGATGCCTCCTGTCGTCATATTAGCACGATCATACTGAATCACTTAAAATGTAAGCGAGCTAACCAATTGGTATAGTCGGGTTCGACAACCATGCACCATAGGCTAGCATACTAATAAAATTTAAACATCTAATTATCCAAGAATCATATCTTTACTCGGAGACAGGCGATGAAATCGTAAAAGCAAGCTCAACAAAACTTAATTTAAACACAACTAGGATGTGAGTGGCAACATCCCCTTCTAAGACATTTCATTTTACACATCACATGATTGTTAACTAGACTTAATTTAAACACAACTCTAAATCCAATGGCCATGGGAGATAAGTTGGTTTAGATTGGATGTAATAGACTATCAAATCTATGAACCTAGGAAATCTCTTTAGAGGCAAAATTTATTGAAATAGTTCAATTTTCAAAATCTTTGATAGACTCATTTTATGGGTCCTCTATAAATTGATAAGTTCTTTAAAGTCAGTCTTCATGAAATCTTATCAGAAGATCTTGTGGACCCCTACAAGATTCTATAATCCCTCTGTAATTTGTTCTAGTGACTCGAGTCTAGGGTTAAATCTTGTCAATTTTTTTTTTCTTTTAATTGAGTTCAATCGATCTACTTTGTTTCATTTGTGATAATTTGGTTTGAGTAATTTCAAGCTTTGATTCACTTCATATAAGTGGTTGAATGTAGATAGAATAAATACCCTGTTTTTAGATCTCGTGACAGCCACTACCTTTGGAGGCCACAACTTGGGTGTTTGTTTCGTGCCAATAGTATAATGCTTCGGCACATCATTTGTACGTGTTTAAAGACACAAAACAGGTCTGTTTAGGCCAATTTATCATTGCCAAAATGTGTTGATGCGGGATTGTGACATAGATGTCCTTTTTGGTTTCTTGAAGTCATGCCTTTGGCTTAAAGGTTGGGATTAGTTTCTTAGATCATCGTTGATCAAATTTAGGTTTCTTAGGATTGATGTATGATGCAGGCACCAATAAGGCACACTACAATCCTGAACCCTTTTAGGGTTTTCTTTGGTCAATGACTAGGTTTTATTTATCAATATAGCGACGTATAGATCAAAAGGACAGCAACCAGAAGTTATCTTATGCAGTTCTAAAGTTTATGCAATCAACATAAAGCAGGATTAAGACTTAAAACAATTAAAGAGCGCAATACTATCACAAAAAAACTGATTTCAGCACATAATAGGGTCAATCGCAGCAATAGATATGTAAATTGGACAATAGGCATGCAACAGATTTTCACTAAAATAGGTTACGAATGCTTGCTAGGGTTACCGACAGACGATATATGGCGAATCTAATAAATAGGCAAAGTTATGGCTTCAACTAGCGATGAAAAGGATGATGACGGCTGCGATGCGGAGCGGAGGCAATGGAAACTAATGAAAACGAAGCGGATGCGATGGGAAAATAAAGGAAAAA
This sequence comes from Chamaelirium japonicum, assembly GCA_947650365.1. NCBI lineage: Eukaryota > Viridiplantae > Streptophyta > Magnoliopsida > Liliales > Melanthiaceae > Chamaelirium > Chamaelirium japonicum. The sequence continues at coordinate 11,629,646 of OX393557.1, forward strand.
GGATAGATACTGCCTGGGGTTTCCCGCCGTGGGTCGATTGCAAGGATGCGCCGACGATCCTGCACACGGAGCAAGGCCGGACGTCGGGAGAAGCCGGAACCTTCGGAAAACGAAGCCCAAAGCCTTCACGAGGCGAAGTCGTGGAATCGGCGAGGATCGGGGACTCGAGTCTCACCCGGAAGCGCTCACGAAGAGGCACGAAATTCAGCAACTATCAAAAATCTGAAATCTCCTTCAATCTTCCCCTTTTTGTAGAACTAGGGTTTCTTTTTGGATGGCCAAGATCAAAGGGAAATCAAGGGGGAATGGTGGGGATGCAATGGGCCAAAAAAGGAAAGGAAAAGAGAGAGAAATAAGGGGAAAAGAGAGAGAGAAGTTAGGGGACGGAAGAGGGGGCGGATTGGCTCGGTTTCCGCACGGGCAAGGGACGGAAAAGCCCTAATTGAAGCCCACATAGCCCTAATTGAAGCCCAATTGATGCCACATCATCAAATTTAAGTTATTTCGCCATCTAACCGTCGGTTTCGAGATCTAATCTCGTCCGTCGGCACCCCGCAAACACACGCACCCATAATTTTATTAATATAATGCTGCAACTCACCCGAGAAGACCCGGATTCAATCCGAAAGGCCCTCGGATGAGATCATGGACATCCCCCATGAATTGGGCAAAAACATAAATAAAACTGCATGCTGAAATAAGGCCAAAAACAGGGAAAAACGGCCAAAAACTGAAATAACGTCTAACAAGTCCCAAACGGATATGAACTGAAGGTGCTGATCAGGTCTTCATCAATCGCTTCCGCTGCGAAAAACTCGTCCTCGAGTTTACGCCGAAAGACATCGCTGGTAGCAGGAGGGAGACCACCACCGTGGGAACGTCGCTGTGTCTGGATCTGATGATGAATTCCCAACAAGTGATGTCTCGGGCAGTCAACAACCTCTGGGCCTCTCGCGAAGGGAGTGCTGGCGTCGAGCGAGGGCCAGAAGGTACTGAAGTATAAAAACAGAAGCACATGAGCGGTAGGTGGTCGGTCAGTCCCGACAAAGTCAAAGCGCGTAAGTGGCTCAACTGGCTGAAACTCCCCAACTGACTCTGACTGCAGCTGTGATGGAAGTTTCGCAGAGGACGAAGGCTCAACGGGTGTCTCTGCTGTAGGAAGAACTGCAGGAGGAGGTGCCTCATCTGTAAGCTCTGGGAAAGGTAGGAGAAGCCTCTCCGTAGTCACTACCGGAGGAAGGGGCTCCGCTGTAGGCACTGCTGAAGGTGGAAGGAACTCCTCTGAAGCCACTGAAGGAGGAGGTGGCACCGCTGTAGGCACTGGAGAAGGTGGAAGGAACTCCTCTGTAGTCGCTGACGGAAGAGGTGGCTCCTCCGTAGGCATTGGCCGAGGAAGCTCCACAGGAGGTGGATGCTTCTCAAGTAGTGCCACTGGTGGAACCGGGTGCTCCACAGGAGGTGGAGGCTCTGCTGGAGGTGGTGGCCTGCTGTATCGGGCAAGCCTCTGGTTCTGCTTCTCCCTCCATGCCAACTCATCCTCAATATCATCAAGTAAGAGCTGGGTTTCGATATATCTGATTTTCAAGGTTGGCACTGAAGGACTCCGTAAAACCCATTGAACAAAAGGTTTAGAAGATAGATCCAGGTCATGGGCTTGATCTCGAATCGAAGAGGAGTATCTACGTTCCATCGAAGATCTCGGGAAAAGGGTAGGACATGGCTCAAGAGATTTATATAGCCTGACAAATTGTTTATAGGTGTGGGTATCTAGTGGGTCAAGCGAATAAGGATGGGATCGGACGCGACGATTGGACATGGCGTCAGATACACGATGCAATCCTAACGCTAGACGTAAACCTAACACTAAATGCAAATCAAGCACGCAAGACGATGACCTATGCAAAATTTCAGCAAAGAAGAAGATGGGTGTTTGCTGAAATTCAGCACTCAAAAGAAACCCGAACAGGTTCTTTCGAGCTCTGATACCAACTTGATGCAGGCACCAATAAGGCACACTACAATCCTGAACCCTTTTAGGGTTTTCTTTGGTCAATGACTAGGTTTTATTTATCAATATAGCGACGTATAGATCAAAAGGACAGCAACCAGAAGTTATCTTATGCAGTTCTAAAGTTTATGCAATCAACATAAAGCAGGATTAAGACTTAAAACAATTAAAGAGCGCAATACTATCACAAAAAAACTGATTTCAGCACATAATAGGGTCAATCGCAGCAATAGATATGTAAATTGGACAATAGGCATGCAACAGATTTTCACTAAAATAGGTTACGAATGCTTGCTAGGGTTACCGACAGACGATATATGGCGAATCTAATAAATAGGCAAAGTTATGGCTTCAACTAGCGATGAAAAGGATGATGACGGCTGCGATGCGGAGCGGAGGCAATGGAAACTAATGAAAACGAAGCGGATGCGATGGGAAAATAAAGGAAAAAGGATAGATACTGCCTGGGGTTTCCCGCCGTGGGTCGATTGCAAGGATGCGCCGACGATCCTGCACACGGAGCAAGGCCGGACGTCGGGAGAAGCCGGAACCTTCGGAAAACGAAGCCCAAAGCCTTCACGAGGCGAAGTCGTGGAATCGGCGAGGATCGGGGACTCGAGTCTCACCCGGAAGCGCTCACGAAGAGGCACGAAATTCAGCAACTATCAAAAATCTGAAATCTCCTTCAATCTTCCCCTTTTTGTAGAACTAGGGTTTCTTTTTGGATGGCCAAGATCAAAGGGAAATCAAGGGGGAATGGTGGGGATGCAATGGGCCAAAAAAGGAAAGGAAAAGAGAGAGAAATAAGGGGAAAAGAGAGAGAGAAGTTAGGGGACGGAAGAGGGGGCGGATTGGCTCGGTTTCCGCACGGGCAAGGGACGGAAAAGCCCTAATTGAAGCCCACATAGCCCTAATTGAAGCCCAATTGATGCCACATCATCAAATTTAAGTTATTTCGCCATCTAACCGTCGGTTTCGAGATCTAATCTCGTCCGTCGGCACCCCGCAAACACACGCACCCATAATTTTATTAATATAATGCTGCAACTCACCCGAGAAGACCCGGATTCAATCCGAAAGGCCCTCGGATGAGATCATGGACATCCCCCATGAATTGGGCAAAAACATAAATAAAACTGCATGCTGAAATAAGGCCAAAAACAGGGAAAAACGGCCAAAAACTGAAATAACGTCTAACAAGTCCCAAACGGATATGAACTGAAGGTGCTGATCAGGTCTTCATCAATGTATTGTGGCATGCATATTAGGGGTTACGTTAACTCCAGAAGGCATTAACATGAATGAATGATGTCTATGATTTGATTTAGTGTTGGATTCCACAACAAGTTTCTCTTCTTCTCTCTTCCTCTTCTTTTTATCACTTTTCCCTCTTTTTATTCTCTTTACCATCTTTATTATTTGCATCGATTTCTCTTTTTATGCATTTTATACTATTTTTGTGGGTGAGAAATGAGGAATCATAGTTGCTGCTGAAAGCTTCTTTATTTGTGCTATAAATGTGTTAATATGCGATGCAATCAAGTGTTTTCTTGCATGGAAACTTGGTATGAAGTCTCTAATCACCATTAAAACCATAAAGTTAATTGTAGGGAACCTCCCCCCCCCCCCCCCCCCCCCCCCCCCCTTTTTTTTTTTTTTGCTTTAGGACTGATCCCTACCTTGAAATCTGCGCGGCAGCCTATCAGAAACCCTCTGATTTGAAAGTTTCTATGTGCATTAATTCTGAAACATACAATTTTGCTTGTGGTCTTTTCCTGATATCCAATATTTTTGAGATCTTTTCACTTGTAACCACACCTAAGGATTGCATTAGTTGCTATCAAAGCCTCATTTTGGAGTGTTCTAAAATCTCTCTGTCCCTTCTTTTTTCTCTTATTCACGTATGTCTCTCTTTGTTATTCCATCATGATGTGTATGGTCATCATGATGAATATAATCAACTGTTTATGGCTTGAGTTGGAGTTCTACATCCCTTTAACACGGAGAGCCAAAACCTTCGTATTATGGTACTGAAGGTCCTTAGCAATGGCGAAGTTTGACTGAAGGCTTCTTGACCTTAAGATTACAGAGCACCATGCTCCACAACCTTTTAAAAGGTCACAAATAAGGGTCTTCCCTCTTTTCTGACAAATAGGAATGCAAACCCTAGACTTGTAGACCATGAAGGTCGCGTTGGTTGACAGGGGCATTAAGGCCTCCTCAATTCAAAACTAAAAGAGTAAGGGGAGGAACTTGGACAGATCCCCATGAAATCTGAGGAAGCATATGAAGTATGAACTAGGTGAGAGATAAGACAATGCTTTGTAGTATAGAGTTTCTCCTATTAAAAAGGGGAGAAGCAGCATTGCTCTTCTCGGAACAACAGCCTGCATTGCAGGACATGATTGCAGCGGACCAACACATGTATGTGCCCCGTGCGTTGGGATATTGGGGGCATTTGTTGATGACCTAGTTGCAACCTTACGATCCAGGCACATATTGCAGTTGCAAGCATATATGCCTTCAAAGCCAGGCTAGATCTAGATCTTTGGTCAGTTGCATGTCAACTCTGAGTCCACATGCAGTTAAATCAAACATTACCTGGTCCAAGCCACCGAAGGGGGCATGCCATTGTCTCGAATGTGTCTCATTAAATTAAGCAAATGCTCAACCATCGAATTAAGATTTGATGATATGATAGTCATTCAATTGTATCTTAGTCAACACAAGGAGTCTTGGCTCCATTTAGACATGTGATGGCCTTAAAAGTATGTTCCCCACAAGTTGAGCAAATGCTCAATCATTGCATTAATATTCGACGATCTGTATAGTCACAACAAGGAGCGGGTGCTTAACTATCATATTAAAGATCTAACAGTCCGTATGGTCAAAACAAGGAGGCCTTAGCTCTAGAGGCATGTGTCATGATGGCCTCAATGGTACCATGGTTTGAGGATTCAGCTGAACCCGAACCGAAACACTTGAAACAATTTGTATTTTTGCCTATCTGAACCGAATGAACAGATTCTTGATTGGGATAGTATAGTTATTAATGATCCTTGTTTTGATTAGTCTCAAATATCAACAACATCAACACAAACATTGTGCTCCACATATGAGCTTTTGTCCATCACTGACGGTATATGCAACATTTATGTAGTAGCTACTGGCTTTGGTCAATAATTGCGGCTAATGCTTTGATTTACCTTGTAGTAGCATTACGTCATGATCTTATAGTCTCTATTGATGGTTGTTAATTACACTACTCAGTTATATTGTTTTGACTTGTTAGCCGGTTGTTATGCTTCACCATTTCTATTAAAATAGCATTCAAGAAGAGGGAAGAAGTGTTTTAAACCTTCTACGCAGAACAAACTTACGTAATTAATTACTAAGTTATGGTATTTTTGGGCATTGTTTTTTTTTTCTAAACATTTATATTTGAATCTTTAAACAATTGTTGTTATTTTTTCATAGTTTTGACTGAATGGCCAAGCTTGAATATGAAATGACTGAAATGTTCAAAATTTTCATTTTGGGACCAAGTCGACCCACCCCGATCACTCAATCTGTAGAAGACATGCTCCCATGAATTAATTGACTGCTCAACCGTGGGATTAGAATCTGCCGGTTAATATAGTAAGAACGTAGAAACCTCTGTCTGAAGGCACGTGTCGTGGCTTGAACTGCCGTGCTCTTAATCCAAGAAGATGCTCATACATAGATTAAGAAATGATGGGTTGCCATAATAAGCTAAAGAACTTCAATTCCATAGGCACGTGCCCCATATTTTGGAGGTTTGTTCAATTAGGAATTTAGGATTGACCAAATCTTAACCTTCAGATCAAATTCCAAAGGTGCAAGGACCAAAAGGAGCTTCCGCTCTTGAGACATGCTCCATGGTTTTGAGGTACATCAAGTTCAAAATAAGAGCTGACGATCTATCGAGCCAAACTCAGGAGCTTCCCATTGGTATATGTGCACACGCTCGCAAGTGAAGCAAGCGCTCTAATTGGACAGTCATGGAAGATAAATTCAGAAGTTATAACTCGAAAACATGTCGCCTTAAAGCCTAGCAAGTGCTCCACCGTTGGATCGAAACCATAGTCCAAGCGATCAATACTAGAACTCTGATTCTAAGAGAACATATAGCTGGGCACATGCCCTCCAAAACTGAGCAAATGACATGGTTTGAGGTTTCGTCAGAACCCAATCCAATTCGCTTGAACCGGTTGAGATTTTGATCGATCCAAACCCAGAACCCACATAATGCTCCTGAACTATTTATGTGATAAGCTCAATGTAGACAATCTAATTCACTCTATAACTTCAAATCTAAGCTCCATGTCAAAAGCTCCTTAAAAATAGCAATAAGGTCCCCATTATAGGAAAAATCGAGGAAATTCTCTTGAAAACTATAAACCAAGAATTTGAGTTAACTAAACTGCATAGGCCTTCCGATTGAAGCTCAATGCTCATTGTGCTTTGGTGAAATAAGATGCATCAACAAGTCGTGTCTATTCTTTCAAAATCATGGATTTCTGATGGTTTCTGTGCTTTCTCGTTTACCACAGATGCACCTCAACATCTGCCCCCCCAGACATTTATCTTACCTTTAAGACTCCCCTTGTATGCATCTATCAACAAGACCTAGGGCCCTTTTACTCTCATGATCCTCTTTGAAATGTTGTCGATCAATTCTTCTCTCTACTCAAGCCTTGGATCTTAATTATATATATATATATATATATATATATATATATATATATAGGGTCAGGTTCAATGGACACTGTTTTTGCACTCAATTTTTTACACCGATTTTCAAACCATTAGATAGAGGTTTCAGAATTTCTTGATTTTTTGTGAGCACAATCATCTTGTCTTAGATAACACATATACAAAAAATCAGCACATTCTAAAGCCTCTAGACTTATTAAATGTGCCCTTCAAATTAACGATTAAAATGGACGGTTGATAAAGCCTTTTAGTTTTGATGTACTTGGAGGCTTTACAATGTGCTGATTTTTTGTGGACGTGCTATCTAAGGCAAGGTGATTATGCTCACAAAAAATCAAGAAATTCTGAAACCTCTATCTTGTTGATTTGAAAATCGGTGTAAAAATTTAAGTGCAAAAACAGTGTCCATTGAACCTGACCCATATATATATATATATATATATATATATATATATATATATATATATATATATATATATATATATATCTTTTCATGTGCATGTGCTGTTTGCAGTGTCATTTCTTCTTTTTTATAATCATGCTGATTACTTCAATATTGTGAATAATATTTTCCTGCCGCGAGCTTCTAGTAGCTTATTAACTAAGATTTTGTTACTTCTGTGCAGCAACGTGGAAACTTACACGAGGACAAAGATTCCACTTTTCAGTAGGTAGGTCCGTGAGTACATTCTCTATCTAAACCATGGATTGGAGACAAATGTCGGCTATGCATTACTCTTAGTCGTTCTACTGTAGGAATTAATAATGTTCTAAGCTAATATTATTTCAATTAATGATACTTTTGTATAGTATTATAGATTGAAATACAATGTTGCACTTCAATGTTCAGGTGAAGTGGGTGGGGTTATATGGTCCTACCTTTTTTTTTTTTTTCGTTTTGGTACGCTTTTCGTAATATCATGTTGACATATCGATTCAACATAAAAACTGTCCTTAAGAGCATGAATGATCCTTCCAACTGATAGTTCAGTTGGTAAAACATATGCAACCTGTGGCCTTGGTCAAGGGTTCGAATAAGTGCTACAACATATTTCCTCCCGATCTGTAGCGGCAGGCCTCCCTCTCGTCTTAGTGGCGAGCTTTTCCTACCTGTGGGGTTATTAAAAATCAGGCCATTTCTCTCCCTCCTCAGAATAAGAGCGGGAATGATCCTTTTTGAATTGTTTTGAACTGCTGCAATATGTGGATATGATTTCTTCAGGCCCAGAAATACCCGTAGGATAATCTTGGCAACTCATGATGAATTTTTCTCTGCCGCTGTACTTTCGCCGATTCCTTCGGCACAGGACTTCAACCATCTGATTAATTTGATTGATTTTGAAGGCTCTGCTATGCTTGGGGGGATGTGGGGGTTTAATAGGTCCCTAAATAGATGTGTTGAACACATTATGGAGTGTGAAGGAACTTCCATTCAGTGGGAGGTGGCAAACATGTACGTGCATACTCTTATCTATAAGATTTAAAGTAATTTTCTCATGGACCAATGAATATATGATCTGCAAGTACAACTTCACGGCAGAATACTGATGAGGCACCAGAACAATGCGTCGATGGTGCAGCTGGTCCGCAAGTATTTCTACCCGGAGCTAGTTTTCGACGACGTGAATCCCGATAAACCCTTTTTTAGGTGGAGGCCCCGGACTTTAATTTCGGATAGCCCTGTTGCTCAGAGGACCGAAGAAGCTGGAGACGGCGGCCATCACGGAGAGCCCAGTGATGTGCAGCCCAAGAAACTCAGTGCTGTAAGTTTTAAATCATTTTGAAGCATTGGACAGTGCATGAGACTTATTTGGGGTTAGTAAGCTTAGTTTACTGAGTTGATTCTCTCTCTTGACTATCAGAGAAGCCGGGTTCGGGAGATGACTGCGAAGAGAAACCCGGGTGGGGAGATGGTGGCGGATCCTCTAGACTGCGTCTTTGGTGATCAAGGCACAGGCGAGGAGATCACGCATTCGGATAAAGCAGGCGCGTTGCCTCGGAGACGGCTGCGTGCCCACAAGAGAGCTCATCGGCGGCATCGAGCCCACCATGCGGAAACTTCCAGAGAGCTGAAAGCTGAAGTCGAATGAGGATCCTTGTATCTTTAAGGGAGCAAGAGGGGTCGAGTCTGAGGCGAGGTGATTCAATGGATGATAAATAACCGGTTTCTCGTTGTTTATTTGATATCATTTGCTTTTAATGAGTTGAATTTCTTTGATAATGGGGTTGTTAACTCTATGAACATGATATTTAGTCGAGCCAACGAACATGTTGGGACTTGGGACCAATGTTTTAAGGACGGTTCCAAGAAAAAGATAAAACTGTTGCTCAGTTCGATCCAAACCGATTCAATGATCGATAGGTTGAACAATTCAGGTTTTGGAGTCACAATTCGGATTGGTACAATGATTTCAATGTAGCAAATATAGTGAAACTAATGTGGCAATCCACTGTTTATCGATAAGTTAATGTAGCTGCTATAATGATTTTGGAGTAACAATTCAGGGAACAATATCCATTTGGTTGCTACAGTAAAATAATTATAGTTGCTACAGTTATTTTACTGTATCTATTACAATTATTTTACTGTAGCAATCGAATTGCAATCATTGTAGCATATAGTGAAATCCCGTAGCAGCGGCACTCTATAACACTTGCTGAAATCTTGTACCGGGAAAAATATTTAGTCACGTGGGGCTTAAGGCTAAACGATCTTGAGCCCAGGGTTTATCGTACTACACGGGTAGTTAGAAGAGTCTTAGGCTAAGGGGGTGTTTGGCATGAGGAACAGTTGTTTCGCTTAATCCTCATCCAGGAGAAGATATTCCTGTCAATTATAATTCCTAATGTAGATTTGGGGTTCAACGTCCAATTGGCAGAGAAATGCATGGAGTGATAAATTCTTGTTTCCAACTCTTTCATTCCACATGAACAAATACTATCTGTTACTTTTAAAATCTTGAACGAGGAATAGAAACGGAGGGTTCCGGAATGATGCCAAACACCCCCTAATCAATCCAACTTTATTTGCACTACTTTATGTGAAAAAGCTATACAAGCTTCACCTAGTGTGCATCTGTTTGCACATATGTTTTCAAAAACAATAGCAACCAAATAGGCCCGTTGGCCCCGATTGGAAGCTGGAATGTTTACCTAAGGGAAGGGGATCCTATTCCTTTATCGGGGGAGTAAGATTACTAAGGGGGAGAGACGGAAAAGCGACCGTTGGATAGTTTCCTACCAATTGCATAGGGTTTCCGATTTGTGGAATAGGATTCCCGAGTGAAAAATCCGCCTATCAAACCCCTCAACATCTTTTCACGTGCGGTAATCGTTTTACTTTTCCAATCTCGAAGTTAAAGTTTTCGCCTACCAAACATGCCCTTCGTGTTGAACCGTCCAATTCGAATGTGCTTTGACGATACCCAATCCGAACCAGTAATGGGGACAGTTAACGAATTTTAATCGGTTGCGACAAGGTACATAACCGCATATCTCCCTTTGGCAAAAGGGAAAAATGCTATTCTGCCAACCTGCTTTGCATCTTTTATTTGCTGGCTTGACGTGGCATGATGACAATCGTCAATTTCATCGAGCTTTGACCGGTGAATCGCGCTCAACTGAGATTGGCGGGCAAAGAGCCCGCGGTGAATCTGTGATCAGGCGCCGCCGGCCACTACAGGTTGGCAAAGGAGAGTTGGCAAAGTGGTTGGAAGAATAACATTGCTCTTTACCAAATTGGATGCTATGGAGAGAGAGAGAGAGAGAGAGAGAGAGAGAGAGAGAGAGAGAGAGAGAGAGAGAGAGAGAGAGAGAGAGAGAGAGTTGAACCTAAGTAGAAAGAAAGGGGGGGGGGGGGGGGGGGGGGGGGGGGAGAAAGTGAAGAAGATAGAAAAGGCCGGGACCTGCTTTGATTTAAAGCAGATTCTTTTTGGTGACAGTCATGGCCGTTCTTTGTGATAAGTCGCAATTGCTGAGTGTGATCAACCCCTTTGCTTCTTCCTTTAGTAGGTCAGATCTTCTCCGGTCGGTCGGCCGGTTGGTGGGCCCAGCATGCATGACAGCCGCACAATGACTGGTAACCCAAAAGTGAATCGCACTCCAGCGACCGCTTGCGGCTGTGATTTGCATCACGCCCACCGACTGAGACTGACCGACTGGAGGAGATTCTGAGCTCTCCTTTTGTTGGTCCTTGGAATGTCCTCTGCTATCTATGGGCCCTCCAACAGGGCATGTGTCCACCTCACAGACTTTAAAATGTTTTCTCTCAGACCTGATCGACCAAAGCGAGGAGCTAGACTCTGGACTACACGACCCATTTGGTAAACGGGTCAAGTCGGATCAATCAGGTTATAAGTACAAACCCGAACCCGACCCATTAAATAAACGGGTCAATCGGGTCGATCTATTTATGACCTGAACCCGTTTAGCCTAATCCAAACCCGCTAATTTCGGGTCGGGTTAGCGGGTCGGGTCAAGGATTGCCACCCCTACGTTTAGGTGTGCGGTTTTATAGGAAAAACATAGGAATTGACCTATTTTAGGGAAATTCCAATTCCCATGAAAAGAACACATGCTTATAGGATACAGATCCATATCTATGATTTCATAGGAGTTATAAATTCATTACTATCTATTCTAAATTTTTAATATATTAATTATGAGTAATGCTATCTGTACAATCTCCATCGACAAACACATTGACAAACAAGACCTACAGTGAGCCCTAGGCCCCGCCACCACTTCATGGTCCGGTTTGTCAATGTGTTTGTCGATGAAGATTGTTCATAACTAGCATATTCATTAATTATATAAAAGAGAAAAACCAAATGTCTTATTAAAAAATGAAGAAAAAGTATTAACATGAAAAGGGCTTTTCTAGCGCTGTGTTTTCTCCACTCTCATACATGAAATTTTTTTTAGCACATCCTGCGTACCATTTGTGGGGTCCATTGCGATTCAAGAGATATGGGGTAGCGGGGCCCAGCACATGGAGGTAGTGGCCTCCAGCACTCAAAGCGTGCTGATAGGATTTGGGGGCAGTGGGGTCCCGTGATTGTATGATACGCAAGATGTGCTGAAAATTGTCCCCATGTACACGTGTCAACACTAGCCTTTTTTTGGGGGGAAGGGACTATGTGGAAAGCCCTTTATAGAAGATCCTTTTAAGCACCAGTCTCGATAAATGTTTCGATTTGAGCTAAGATCCAACTTGAAAAAACTTTTTCACATTAAACTCATGTTGACCTATTCAACCCCCTATCTATCAAATGACTAAATTACTCTTAAATTTATACTCCGATAGACTAAGGGTGTGCATCGGTTCGAAACCAACCTATTTTGGCAAAACCCAAACCGATCCAACCTTTGTCGGGTTTGGGGATTTTCAATCCAATCCAAACCGAACTAAAACTGGAATCCAATCCAATTAAAATATGTTTGGATTGGATTAGACGTTGGTTTAGATTGGATTGGATTTTATTAGGACCTAGTTTTTACTTAAAAAATAATAATTATTGTCAAATAATTAGACCTAAATAATATTTTAACTGATTGTGAGTCATCCTATAATATTGCAAAGGTTGTTGGTAGCAAGGGTATATGAAGACATATGGTATATTTAATAAAATATTATATGCATATACATATGTCGGTTCAGTTCGGTTAGATCGGTTTTAAATTTACAAATCCATCAACCGATCCAATTATGTCGGTTTTTAAAAAACTCAATCCAATTCGATCCATTGAGTGTGTCGAAACCGATCAAAATCGGTCGGTTTGGTTTTATCGGTTTGGTTTGGATCCTGCACACCCCTGCGATAGACCCAGTTTATACTTCAAATTGTAACCACAATGATTTTGGAATAATGGAGTATAAATTAGATATATATGGAGTATAAATTCAGTTACTACTGTGGAATTACTGTAGCAGCTACAATGATTTCACTGTAGCAATCGAATTCATACTCTGAAATATTATAACTACAATGAAATCAATGTAGCAGCTATGGAGTATAAATTTGGATGTATATAGAGTATAAATTCGGTTGCTATAGTGAAATCACTGTAGCAATCAAATTTACACTACAAAAATATTAGTGCTATAGTGAAATCACTGTAGCAGCTATAAAGTATAAATTTGGGTGCATAAAAGAGTATAAATTCGGTTGCTACAGTGAAATCATCGGAACAACTACACTGATTTCACTGTAGTGACCAAATTTACACTCCGAAACATTACTGCTACAGTGAAATTATTGTAGCAACTACAGTGTTTTGAATCTACTACTGAGGTTTTCACTATACAAAGCATTAAAAAAACCTTATAGGTCGGGTTCTTAAGGGATAGTTAAGTGACAAAATGGCCATTAAGAAAAAAAATGAGTGATGGAGGAACCTAACACACTACGAAATAGTTAGAGTCTACAAGTTACAAACTAGAGTTAGTTAGACGGGCCTTATAGGGATGGCAATGGTGCGGTTTAAAGCCGAAAACCGCGGTAAACCGCACCGCATGATGGTTTTGGTTTGCCAAAATATAAAATCATCGTGGTGCGGTGCGGTACGGTTTCGGTTTTGATCAAAACTGTATAAAATCGCACCGTTTAGACCATTTCAAGTGATAAACCGTAGTGAACTGTACCGCATGGTGCAATTTCGGTTTAACATAACGGTACACCGTCACAGTGCAATACGATTTTGGTGTGGCAGTTCGGTGTTGTGGTCAATTTTGATTTTGCCCAAAACCACATAGTTGCCATCCGGCCCATCCCTAGGGCCTAAGGTTAATAACCCCTCTCTTTACCCAAATAGTAAACAGAGTCCGCTCAGGATCGAACCTCTGACTTCTAAAGTTAGGACCTGTTTGAGTGCTTGGGTAAGCGGAAATTTCCAGATCTACATCGGTCTACGGCACTGCATGGTGTGATGAGCGTACGGTCTTGCAAGTTGCAACAATGCAGTGGCATTTTCGATATTATTTCATACTGCAAGGCGGTAACTACGTCGACTTTTTTATAGACACGTCAGTCTGACATAGACAGTTCTGTAACGGCACTCTGCAGCCTTTTTACTTTTCCGAAAATAGCCATCCGATCCAGCACAATTTACTCCCCCAAGTCAAGTGATTGCCCTTATGCTCGCCGGTTCCCCCTCCTTCCCCCTCCGAAGATCAGGATCAGGGCAAGGGTTAGGGTTTGGATTTCGGAGGCGATCCTGTTGGAGCAGGGCTAGGGTTCCATAGTTGGGGATTCTCTCGCTGGATCGAGTCTCCAGGTTCGGATTAGGGTTAGGGTTTCTTCCTTCCCTCGCTCCTTGGACGAAACCCTTGCAATCTGTTTGTTTTACCAGTCGAGGAGGGTCAGGAGCCATGAGGGTCCACCCGGCCCCCAAGAAGCGGAGCATCACGCTCCGCTACGACGTCAGCCGGAGCCTCTCGGCCGCCGAGGCCGCCGTCGGCCGGCAGAAGAAGCTGCGCCGCCTCCCCCACATCTTCAGCAAGGTCCTGGAGCTCCCCTTCGGCGCGGACGCCGACGTCTCCGTCCACGAGGACGCCGACGGCTTCCAGTTCGCCGTGGCCGCCGACGGGGTCGGGGTCGACGTCCGGGCACACGCGATAGAGATCTACCCGGGCGTGATGAAGGTCGTGATCAGGGATGGGGGCCAGGGTGACCCTGGGCAGGCCCTGGATGAGCTCGAGCTCGACCGGTGGAGGTTCCGGCTCCCGCCGTCCACCAGGCCCGCGCTTGCCACTGCTGCTTATGTTGATGGGGAGCTCGTCGTGACCGTCCCGAAGGGTGCAGGCTCCGATGATTCTGGTGACGAAGATGGAGGCGAAGGAAATGGGAATCTCAGCGGAGGTGGCATTGGTCGGCTTGTAGCTGTACAGTAATGCTTCATTTTCTTTGGTCCTTTTTAAGTTAATGGATGAAACTCTTTGTTCTGTGCTTCCTTCGATTAAACAATGTCTCATGTAAGTAAATAAAATTGGTTCTTGGCTTTAATTGCTATTAGTCACTTAAAGTCTTTTTTCCCCGGTCGTTTGCTTCTTGTTCAAACGATGTTTGATCTAGAGTAATAGGATTTTTTTTTATCATTACTAGATTAGATCGCAATATGGAATCTGGTATTGGTTGTTGAATGGAAGCATATACCTGAATTTTATGGTCGACATTTCTTTCTGTTTGGTTGGATTTTGTTGTATAACATATGATATGTTCAAATTTTTATTCTTATGGTAATGTTTGAATCCCAGTCATAGTTCAAAATCACGGCTGTGTTTTGAGCCCGACTATTGCTGGTACGGTCCTCAATACCATTATTTTGACTTGTTTCTCTCTTACACCATAGATTTGAGCCAATAAATCAGTTTTAAATTTTTAAGGAAGATGGATTAACTTAAGGCCATAAGAGCATCTGTTTTAAGTGAGAATTTGATGGTCGCACATGTCAACGACTATGCTTTTAAAGGAGATAGTGGATTAGCTTTAAGTTAATTGGATTATCTTAATCGAGTTATTAACCTCTCTTTTGGAAAACCCAACTAAACACAAATGATTTATGGGTACCATTGTAGAAGCGAAGGAATCCTTTTAAAGTTTAGGTTGTTTTGTGGTTTCAAACTCGGAGTTCAATGTCTAATTTGACCCCAAGTTTTTAGTGCTTGTCTAGGTAACCATTAGGTTTATGCCTTTTTGGTTTGCCCTTACTCTAGGTCAAGGTGTACTCATATGTAAAAAAAGATGAGCTATCAACCGCTATCGGCCGTTATGTACTGATACCGGCCGGTATGTACTAGTCTAGGGTTGATTGATATCCCGATTGATACCATGATTTTGAACCTTGCTTCCATTAACCTGTGTTCTTGTTATGGGATTTAGAATTCCCCAGAAAATTGATCCATTCCCATAGCCTCCCCATAAAACCACTTATGCATCATCTATGCACACTACTCTTACCATCTTCCCACATCTGGTTTCATATACAAAGGTACATACTTTTACCATGAGGATGAGAGAGGTAGAGAGATTAACATATCTTTGGTATTTGGTTCAGAAATGGAATCCCACAAAAAGTGGGCCTTCATTCCCCAGGGAATTGGAATTCTCATGTTTAAGTTATGAAAAAAGAATGGGAATGGACCCATTTCCTAGGGAATTCCAATTCCCTGGGAAAGAACAGGGCCTTAGAGATCTACATGTTTGACTTCCATTCGAGAATACTCTGAAGATTGGTGCTTAGCAGTGTTGTGGTGGCTTTGCTTTTGTGAAAGGCTTGATTTTGTTATTTCATGCCTTAACAAATTTTATGCCCTGCTAATTGTTTCTTGTCTTTAAGATATTCTTTGGTGATCACATATAATTGATATTCATCTTTATTTTATTCGATTAAATGGACTTACTGGTTCTAATAGTCCTATTTGGTTTTCTAAGAAATCACATGAGAGTAATGTGTTATGTCTCGAAGAATTTGTGATTGTCATTAAAGGCCTTGAAGCTCTGGAAATATATGTTTGTTTGTTAATGGATGTATGAGTAATTCCAAGCTAGGGTTTCATTTTTTGCCTGTGAGATGCCGATGATCCATAAATTAATGTTCAATGCATGGTCGTTGTTGCATAAATGTTTGCTTTTTTATTGACTGCAAGCTGGGTTAAAGATGGACTGAAACACTAAAGACACGTGTAATTAGTGTGACTATTAAACATTTCCTCCATGGGTATGACAATGATCCACAGTATAATTTCCAATTGAGTGTTGTAACTATTTCTCACATGCATAAGTAAAATATTCAAATGTGAGGGTTTTGTTCCTGCATGGGTAATGTCAATATTTGATCAAGCTAATGTTAGAAATCTCTTTGAGGTTTGTCTTTGTGTAATTTTTTCATTAATAAGATTTAAAGTTGTTTGAAATATTCAATTCATTACTACCATCTTGCAACCACTAATTTATGGCATTGAACCTCCTCTAAACGGGATGCACATAGCAACCAGAACATCAAGTAACATATTCCTTTATATAATATGCTTTTGTGGTATTGACGTTATGTGTGTTATGCCTGTGAACCTTAGGGAAAGGAGGGACTTATTGCTAAGTCGCTAAAAGCAAACATTAGCCGTCCTTAACCTTAAACGGAACTTTTTTTAGGGGTGGATCACCAATCTCCCCTTTTATTTCTTCCATAGTGTTTTTTAGTGTTTGGTTGCTCTCTTTCTTAGTTCATCATTTGCATGTGTTTTAACACACAAGCACACTATCCCAATTCCCTTGCATCTGTCTTCTCCTTTGCTAAGCTATTTTCTATAAACACACTATTCATTGTCACGGCTGCTCTCTTCTTTTCAAGGTTTGATGTATTAATATGAAATACCGTTGGTATCTTGTGTTTATCTCATCAATGTTTAGTTAGTAGCAAATATTTGTGTTTTCCTTGTATGGATGTAGTGTCTCCTCTTCATAATTTTTGTAGATTAAGAGTCATGTCTTTTCTCATACTGTCTTTTATGCATGGCATTAGCTATGTGTTATTCTTATGAGTGTTTGTTACTGCATAATAGCAGGTCTTCCGCCACCCTTTAATTGGAGGTAATCGATGCTCTTGATTGCCTGTCACATTTCTCGTCTAATTTTATTCTCTCTTGTTTGATATTATGCAGTTCCACACTTCCACTGTGCATATACTTTCATAATGTAGTGTGTTAGAATTCAAATCCATTTTAGTTGTTAAATTTATTGCTTTGGTTGGGCCGCTTGTTGTACCAATTGAAAACGTAAAATGAGTGATTTTGATGCTGTGGAAAGGACTAGGTATGATCTAGGGTTAATTGAAATTTGTGGGTAAAGGTCTAGGAAATTCAATGTGATTTCAGATTTGAGTATGATCTGGAATTGCACTATGAAAGAGTTTAAAGATCCTGCAAAGACTTATTTGCCTACTACTATGAGGATTAAAAGGACTAAGACGGTTTTAAGAGAAAAAGGGTTTGGTGGTGGTGGAAGTGAAAATGTGCTTGCTGGAAATAAACTTCTATACCTAACTTTTGGAAAATTCAAGAGATTGGATGAGATTTTTATAGATTCTTGGTTTCTAGAATGATCTACAATCTACTAGTATTTTATGCATAAAGAAGATGGATTCTTACTAATTAAGAAGGAAAATATAGCAGAAGTATGAGGAAAATCAAAACTTACAAGATCAAGAACATGAATGATGAATATTAAAAGTGCAACACTTTTAGCGTAGGAACTAAGGAAACATTACCTGTTATTTCTGTGACATTGCACCAAGAAATTGCAGCAAGTCACAATTTAAGTCTCTTTCAACAATTGGATGATTACAAGATGGTGGCCTTGTGGTCCCTTTATATAATCTTTACTACTTTGTGCCGGCCCTCACATCCTTCCCTTTCAATTTCACTTGGATTAGTATAACATTTAGTAGGGTCCATAGTCACACACAAAATCCGAGTTATTGAAAAAATCGTGTTTTAAATGCGAACTTAACATAAGCCTAATGATTACCGATTTTTACCGTGATTTATTCAAGTTACCAAAATCACCGATTTTTACCCTGTTTTTCTCAATAAGTTGTGATTTAATCGACGACTTTATTGACATGGAACCCTTCAGAAAATGATAACAGCAAAGGATGATTCAATTTTGGAATTTTATGCTCTTGAGAAGTTGATGAATTCTAACTAGGATTCATAGAAGTTTAATATTTTGATCAATCGTTTTTGAACATATTGAATTTTCTAAAATTTATTTTGATCATTAATAGGATTTGATATTTATGTAGTTTTGTTGATGAATTGTAATTGGGATGCGATTGCTATTTTGTTGATGGCTTGTTGTATAATATTATTATATTTATATTTATAATTATGAATGGCATAAACATATGGCAAAAAGTTAAAGGAAATGTTAAATATATCCATAAACATGTATTTCTTATTTTAACTCTTGAAGATTTTAGAATTTTATTGATTTTTACCAAATTTCACCCTAGGCAAATAAATCTCGAACCCGATTTTTTATCGTTTTTATTCTGAATTTTCTGATTTTTGCTAATTTTCCAGAGCTTTCATGAGCCAAATTATTGCCGAACCCGAACTTTGTGACTATGATAGGGTCAGTGCGGCAGACCCTCCTGTTTACCTCATGAAAATGATGTCGTATATCCCACTTGACTCCAATTGAAACTCTGATCCGATTTAACTTTAAATTTGGCTCTTATATAACTTGATTTTTTCTATTAGATCAGATTTACAGTTATATTTGAGCCATATATATAAAGGACTTCCAATAGAAAAGGCTCCAAATCCCATAAGAGCTGCATCCATGGTCGGAGGCCCTCCATGATGGTCATGGTAAGCCACTTTTCTTCGTCATGTGCAACCCCTTTGCTTTTTTCTTCATCTTTTTTTTTCTTCTTGTATGCCGGGTGTACCTTCTTGTATGCATCAGAACTTGTGGTAATTGCTCAGCTCCTATACTAGTTCATTCATGTTTAATTGATAATATTCAACTTAGTGAGCTCTTTATGAGATTCCTCATTCTAATACCCCCCAAGGAATCACATACCATACATAAATGTGTCACATTGCATTCCAATTAGTCTTTTTTTTCCTTTGGGGCTTCAGATGCTTATTAGAGAGTAGAGTTATAGAAATACTTAAAAGACATAGGCAAAAATATTTATATGAACATTCTATTGTAGATGCATGAAAATAGTACCCCATGTGGCATCATCTTGTAAATTCTAAAATAGTCAAAGATCAATCAACAAAATATATCGACAGGCTCAGCCGGTAATAGAACGAGTGGATTCTGACGGTAGAAGGTAAAGATAGCATCGGAGCTAAGGGTAGCCTCAGCCAAATATAGAGGACTGAAGGAAACAACAAATTATCTTAAAGAGAATGTCGAGGCAGATAGTAACCTCAGTCACTTAAGCATTCTGAGGGTTTTGATCTCATGAGTCTGGCTGAGGGTAGCCTTAGGCCCTCAGCCGGTGGTGCCACTTTATCATATGCATCTGAAGGGAGAATCTATATGACATGAGTGTGAGGAAGGAGTGAAGGACCCTCAAACTGAGGGTATAGCTTCTTCATAAAGTATAGGGTAGTTCTCTGACCTTCAGTGCATGATAAATGCACTGTCTATATATCCGAAGTGGACCCTGTGAATCTCTGGATATCCATTAATTGTGTGTATAAAGAACGAAATAATTATTCTATTACGAGGTTGTTATGAGTTAACACCACATCATCAGAGCGAAGAGAATAACAATTATGATGCCAAACCGAGAAATGACAGCTCAATTATAGATGTCCTGCCACGCCAGCAATAACAATTATGGAAACTTAACAACCATGGAATCTTTATAAGTAGGGATCAACATCTGCTAGCCAGGTAACACACTATAGTTTCTTGAAATTTCTACCATTGTTGAGGGCATTCAGAGAGATTTCTTCAGCTGACTTAAGATCCGGGATCCATAATCCCAGTTTCTCTTTCTTGCTTGTGTCAGGAAGATCATCCAACGGTCGAGTGAGATCTCACCCGCACAACTATATCTCAAGTTTGCTAGGCTCTTCAACTACTCAGATTGTGTCCTCAAAAGTACTTATTATTTAAGGAAAACCCACAACCCGCCAAGTAGTTCACATAGCAATCGTTTGCCCTGTTTTTTTTTTTTGTTTGTTTGTAATCTTATGTAAGCTACTCAATTAGGATGTGGTACATTGAGAGCATCTCCAACCGGCCTTCAAACAATCATTTTGAAGGTGGGGTAGGGCTCCAAACGGCCTTCAAATCCCACCTTTAAAATGAAGGTGGGAGTTTCGGTCCTTCATATTTGAAGGCTAGAATAACCTCCTTCAAATTACTGTTCGCCTCCTTTACAGTAGGGGACAAGAATGAAGGGAGCACCGATTGGAGATGGTGTGCTCCTTTCAAAATAGAATAATCCTCTTTGATCCAATCGGTCGGTCTTCAAAATTAAGCCTCCAGTTGGAGATGCTCTGATAGAATGCACTGCTGCTAATGGTTCATTGGCTCAAAATTGTTCCGAATTTGTACTTGAAGTCATGTATAAGTAACCTGTTTATCTATAAGACTCTTTGGAGCTTATCATGCTTGTATTGTTTTTTTGTCTATTGCTTCCACTATATAGGGCTTTTTGTTCCACCTATTTTACTTTGATCTCAACTGTGGATTAGGTTGTTCTTGTCATTATCAACTGTGTTTGCACAATAAATCCTGTCATTTTAAATCGACTTCCATTAAATATGATAATTTTTTGGGGAATGGTTTTTTTATTTCAGCTCTTTGTTTAGGGTGTGTTCTTTTGGTCAGCCTTAAATGTCCTGCACAATTAAACGTCCTCGGACATTTGTTTTTAGAAAATTAAATGCTTCAAGATCAAATGTCTCATGTTCTTTCTCCCTGGGCAAATGCCTTAAAATTTCCTAGGACATCTAAATCTTTTGTTCTTTTCCACCTTGAACTTTAATGGGTTTGACATCTATTTTGCTTGGGAC
Source organism: Chamaelirium japonicum (assembly GCA_947650365.1). NCBI lineage: Eukaryota > Viridiplantae > Streptophyta > Magnoliopsida > Liliales > Melanthiaceae > Chamaelirium > Chamaelirium japonicum. The sequence goes on from OX393557.1 coordinate 11,650,936, forward strand.
CAAGTGTGTACACTCAATTCACTTGAGCTGAATATATTGTTCTTCCAACAATTACGTTGGACCAGAACCAATGAAAAGCTGAATACATTACTTACCGAATACTTTAAGCTGAAACTACCAACTGAATACACAAGAATATCGAAGATAACATCACATAGTACAACCAAAAGAACTACTTACCATACAAATTAAACAAATTAAGAAAGTACTCATACAAGTTAAAACATCAGTAGCTTTTAAACAACCACAAAAAAATCTCACAAAAAAATGATCTACCCATCAAGAACTCCATATGTTACTGATTTTAGGAAAACCGCGTGTGATTATCTTACCAATCTCAACAATAATCTGAAGAACAATATAAGCCTCCTCGATCTCAATAACAATTAAAAAAAAACCGCTGAAAGACATGATTTTTTTTTTTACCTTGATCAATGGACGGCCAACTTCATGGTCACAAGGAGTAGGTTGCCAATTGCTGGATAGGCAGATGGTCGATCGGATGGTCGCGCGAGCTCCCCCCAGGTTGGGATGAAGAAACCCATATGCAAAACTTCTCTTCCGTATGTCCCGTGAGCGGTTAGGAGGTTTTCCCGTGTGACTTCTTATTTTCCCACTGGTGGGTCGACTTCAATGTTTGACCGCTTTAGCTCGTACACCAAAGTCTTAGTTTGGTAGGAAAATTAGGAGGGTGGGCATTTAAATGTCCTAGAAAAATTGGAAAAAGAACAAGGCTGGACATTTAAATGCCTAGGAAATTTGATTTCCTGAGTGAATGTCCAACCAAGAGAACACACCTTATAACTTGTACCACATAGATAAATGCAATATATATATTTTGTTCTTTCCTAGTTTAGAACCTTGAACGGTTGCTCTCTGATTGCATGAGCTGAAAGTACATAATCAACTAGGTCTCCTACCCATTAACTGGCCCCTTAGGTTCTTGACATTCCCCTTTCTTGCCAGTTGCCTTGGTCAGGTTTTGGCACCAACCTATTTGTGTCGACGTTAAGCTGATAGGTTGTTGGAAAATTCTTATCCATTTTATTTTAGTCTGACCACATCTTGATCAAATACAACCTCGATGATGATGTCTACTTTCTTCATATGTATTCCTTGTCGAGGAAACATATATCTTATGATCTTTCACAAACTAAGTTATATCTCATGAGAAAAGGGTTCAGCTTATAGGATTAATGGAGAAGGATAGTGTCCTTGTATTTAAGTGCTATCCTAGGAAGCACCGATACGGATACGGGGATACAGATACGAGGATACGGATACGGCGATACGTGGAATTTTGAAAAACTAGGATACGCGGTACGGCAGGGATACGTTTGTAATTTTATATATATATATATATATATATATATATATATATATATATATAATATTAATAATTAAATATAATATTTTGTGCTAGAATATAAATAGTGAATAGTTTAAAATTTAATTATGACCATGCTCATCATTCATTACATGATTTACATCCAATACAACTAAAAAATCAAAGCAAGTGTCGCATTCATCCTTTACAAAAAATAACGCTAACAACATTATGCAAATGTCATATTCATCGTCCATTACAAAATGCTAACATTCATCATCCATTACAAAATACAAAGTTAGTATCATATGCATCATCCAAAAAACAAAACATTTAAATGATATATCATTAAACAAATGTTCACGTATAGAATTTAGACTCATATCCGAAGTTCCGGTCGAGTTTCGGTTGGGTTCGGGTCAGATTTTTGGATTTTGGACTATATTACCATCCATATGTATCCCAGCGTATCGGTCCCGTATCCCCGACGTATCGGTCCCGTATCCCCGCGTATCGGTCTCGTATCCCTGACGTATCGGCCCCATATCCCGAACATATCAGATCTTTTTTCTTTTTGCTTTTTTAAACTCCGATATTTCCTAGCCGTATCAGATACGTATCCTGCCGTATCGAACCGTATCGGAGTATCGAGAAGTATCCGATACGGGTACGGCACCTGTTTCGAAATATCGGTGTATCCCTGGTGCTATCCTTGTTCGGTTTTGTATCGAAAGGAATTCGCATCGATTTCCTTCTTGAGTTTACCTTTTATCTTTTGAGCACCATTTTAATTGAATCCCTCCAACATGAAGTTTGAGAATACTCCATATCTGGTATATGAGATAGAGTATTTATAGCAAACTTGAATATGTTTTTAGTACATCTATCACCATTATTAGAGGGTACAGGCTTAGGATGCAATCACATTGTAACGGTAGACTTGTGGCTCACTAACTAGATTTTTTCCTTCTTTATCATGTATTTTATGACTTTAACGTAGGAATTTGGTACATCATTGTTCTTCATAATACTTGTTTCATGTCGTAATCATTGGTTTATTACCCTCGGACAATTTTCATGCATTGGGTCGTGAGCACGATCACTTAATATCATTGCAATTTACATCACCATGTGGGGTCATATTATATCAAGACGCTAACTCAGTTGGTGTAGTCTTAATTAGTAGTGATATATTTACATCATCATGTTCAAAATCGAGGCCCCGCAAATTTCAGCCCTCGTCTGTAGTCCCCTTCATTGTAGTTGATTGGTAGGTAGCTTGTGACACCAAACGATTAGGTGTGACTTTGTTAATAAATGAGGGAATCCTGCAACCATACTAAGAATTCTTTTATTTTTGAAATATTTATATTTACGAGATTTTGCATAAATGGTTAAATTATAAATGTAGCTTTCTGCTTTGGAGTTTGACACCTAATAACACAAATGTGTTTATTTTTGGGCTTCGGTCGCTGATCCTTTGTCTAATTTACTTTTTATGCAATAGATCTTCCTGTTGAAGTCTTTCGTAACCGCTATTCCATTGTTATTCTCCTAATGATAATTTTATTTTGATCGTCTCTACAATGTAAAATATAATCTTTGATCATCAAGATCAGACGACTTAACTCAAAGCAACAACTAATTCCTCCGATTTGTTTGAAAAAAACCTGCTAATCGGATCCCAATCTTGGATGAGAAGGGTTGATGACGAATATATCGGTTGACCGGATTAATATATAGGTTGACAATCAATCGTGGAAAAAGTACTTCAAACCACCAAATCAGGTATAACTGGCGGAAAAGGATTCGTAAAGCTGACCGCTGAATAGATGGGACGATGGTTTGGAGTTTCTCGTGATGCTCGGTTCTAGCTCCCGCTGCTTCGAGCCTGGTTGCAGCGCGTCTGTAAAGAATTCAATACTCTTTGGTCTGTTATCTGCTGGAAATGTTCTTTTTGGTGAGAAATGGAGTTAAAACTTGTGGGGTCATTTGTATTTCGTCTCCTTCCAATTCTTGGTCTGTTCTCCATTTGATAAGAGTTTGGAGTTACTGCAATGCCCTCTTTAATTGATTCTATTTCCTTTGCAGATAGCTGAATTTCAGTACATCCTGCTTACGCTACATACTACCCCCATGTCTCTTGAATCATAGTAGGCCCTGCGGTTGTAGCGTACGTAGGATGGGCTGAAAATTTATCCCATTGTCCCCGTCCGATGGCCCTATGGGTGGATCTCATGGATGGTGGAGATGGGATCGGTATGGTACCAAATTTTGAACCATTGTGGAACCCCTTCATTAATGACTGTTCCACACCTCCTATTAGGGGTGGCAATCCTTGACCCGACCCGAAGTTAGCTGGTTTGGGTTGGCCTAAATGGGTTCGGGTCATAAACGGGTCGACCCGATTGTTTATTTAATGGGTCGGGTTTGGGTTTGTACTTATAACCCGATTGACCCGACTTGACCCGTTTACCAAATGGGTCGTGTCAACCCGGCCCGAACCAACTCAAGCCAACCCGACCCAACCTGATCAAACCCGGTCCGATCCAACTTGTCTTGACTCAATCCGGCAGGTTTACATGGGTTCTGTTTGATGCAGCCCGACCCGACCCGTTTAGTAAACGGGTCGGGTCGGGTCGGGTCGGATCAACCCTTTTATTAGGCGGGTCAAGTTTGGGTTTAAGTTTTTGACCCGTTTATTAAACGGGTCGGGTTCGGGTTGATGTTTTGCCCTTATGCCTATGTCTCAACCCGACCCCGAACCCGGCCCATTGCCACCCTTACCTCTTATGGATAACAATCACCCAAACAGCATGTGAGCCATGGATCACACTTGATGCACGGATATCCATGACTATGATATCTTGTTGATTGCTATACATAGGGTATCATGGATCTCACTTGATACAGAGATATTAAACCGACGTCTCAGAGGGGGTTTCATGGTGAATGCACGTTTGATCCCAATGTATTGTGTTCCAATATGGTACCCAATTACAAAATTTGGTTACCATACCGATCCCATCTCCACCATCCATCTCATTTTCCATGCATCCCAGCGGTGGAAGCATTATTCTCTCTCTTTCTCGGTTAGTATTATGGTGTAGGTATGATCGTTAGATATGATCGTTGATGTTTTGCCCTTTCACCTTCAAGGATTGGGAAACTATCCCATAGAAAGTAGAGAAGATGAGAGGTTGGAAATAGGTTTGCAAAGTGTATACAAGGGCGGGCATCCAATCCTTATAGTGTTGTGTTGTGCTCATGAGAGAGGGGGATTGAGGGGGTTGCCATGTGGCATCAAAGTTGTCCATTTGATAATAGTACTAGTAAGAAATCCGAGCAATGCCCCGGATGAACTTGATGCACGTCACTTAGCACATACTATCACATGCTGTCAGAAGGAGTGTGCAATCTAGAGTCATTGTGATTCACTCGTCCAATTGATTCACTTGTTAGAGAGAGAAAAATAGTACTAATAATTTTTCTAATTAGAGTAATGCTACTTGTACTATCTCCATCGACAACCACTTCTTGGGTCTGGTTTGTCCTTGTGGTTGTCGATGGAGATTGTACAAATAGCACGATATCGAATGGGAGGTGCGTTGCTATTCAATGCCAAAAATCGGGTTCTGTTCCATCTCCTATTGGATGGGGATCTTTGACCATCATAGCGGATACATAACATAGTATAGCTTATCTACGAGAGTATCTATGGCTGATCTAGTAGGGTCACTTGTTACTTAGACATTCACCGGATTTGATTCTGAGCATCCTACGACTAGATCGGCAATGATGCTGCCAGTCTCCTGGAAATCGGTGGCCGAATGGAAAGGGGGCGATTTTTGCAGGAATGGATTGCATGGGCTCTCTGCGAGTATGATTGCTCAAGCGATGGAATGCCATTTGTCAATTGAATAGAATAGTCACACATCGGCTGATTAGGAGGGCGGTGAGGTCCTTATAAAGAAGTGTTGGGACCTCAACCCTAGACCCGGGTGTTTTGGGGCGAGAGGGTATCCACAAGTGATATCAGAGTCAGGCTCCAGCAAGCCAGGTTCTAGTCGGTCCAAGATAAGGGGGAACATACTGCGGGATAACCCACAGTGGTGTGGGGGCATCGAATGGCATGTTTGGATACGCTCCGGATTCGGGACTCTGGGAGCCCAGAATCCCTAAAAAAGACAAAGAGCCTGTTTGGATACAACTGGATCCCAAAATACATTTCTTCGGAGAGTCCAAAACGTGCTCTTGTGAGCCATTTTCTCGGAGCCCTATCAGCCTATTTGGTTCAAGTGAGTTGGAACCGGCGGATCTAACTAACATCCATTTACGGAGCCAACCCAGATCCAGATCAGACGCCAATAACTTCCATCAATGTTATTTTAGGTCTTGCAAGCAAAGTAGTAGGGGGCACTTGGATCCATCTAATTGTGGCCAATTTCCTTGCCATTTATTTGAAGGCAAGGACAAAACCCAAAATACTGAATTGAACTAAAAAGTCAGCCAATGATAGCTTTAGAATATGCATATTCTCTCATCTTAATTAATACAAACTTCCTCATTTTAAAATTTTCAAATAAGTTAAATGACCATACAACAGAGATTTCACTGTCTACCACCTCAAACAAAAAATGAGGTGGAAGTCATTCATCATGGGGCAGCCCAAAATGCTCAGTGAGGACACCTTTGGTGGTTTGCCCAAATCCTTTGCCAATTTTCATCATCTGACTTAGTTTCGTCTCCTCGCGCTTTATCTCGTCCACTCTGCTCAGCACATTCGTCAGAAGAGCATCATAGTCGCCACCGGTAGCTACTGACGCAGCCGGATTCGCGAGCTCGGATCTCTCGGAATCAAGCTGCTGGTATAGACTCAGAAGGAAATCTTTCTGAGCATAAAGCTTTTGCTCCGCGGTTCTGTACTCCGATTCCTGAGATTTTTTCAGTTCTTGGAGGGCTTGATCGATCTCATCTTCGAGCTTCCCGGAAACATTGCGGTGGTCTGAAGTAATGTATACCGGCCTTTGGCTTCTCCCATCGGTCGTATTGTTCCCTTGTGAGGATTCAACCTCGTTTGTGGAGCCGCTGGTGCTTTTATTCCTTGCGATGTCCATTGCCCCTAGCATTGTTATCTCATTTCCAAGATGGGTCCTGTCTCCTAGGTTGAAGAAGAAAGCTTTATAAGTATAGTAGGATTAGGTTAATGAACCATATAAAATTCTGAATAATCACAATTGCGTTATGTACCCATGTTAACATGATCATTTCAAAGTATAAAAGAAAAAAGAAAATGTATGAACATGCTCAACGATAACAAATTTTATCGATGTCTGTCACACTGCAGAACCAATGGTATCAACAGTAACCGAGTCGAGCTCATCTATGTGTCCGTCTTAATCAGTAGCAGTAGCACTATGCTAAACAACATAATTAGTAACAGGGAAGGTTGTAAATTTTATTCACTTGGCATATCGCCCTCAATACATCTATGAATTCGGCCATTGGTTCTAACTCCCATAGTTTTTCAAAAGATGTTGGAATCTCTACATAGCAATCAATTTCTGTTAATTGATCTTCTTATGGAGGCTCTACTAGTGGCAAGGGTTCCATTGGAGACTTGGTAGGCTTGACAAGAGATTCAAAGTTCTTTCAAAATGTATCATCTTGATGTTGGTCTTCTGGGATAACTTTCACTGGCACTCAGTTGGCCAAGAAGAAACAAGACCTTACCTAAAATCTCAATTTCCTTTAATTTTTCAATCTCATCAATAAGATTCTTCTTTGATCATAGATTTTTCACTTTTAGCTCACTTTAAAATTTCAATATTATCCATAACATAGTGAATATAATTTAAATTTCCCTCTGAAAGAACAATGAACGTTTATCACAGGGAAACCATTATAGGAAAGACCTTATCAACAAGTGCAAATCATAGGTGTTTTTATAGGTGCGAGATTTATAATAGGAATCTTACCTGGTTTTGTGCTGAGGAGTGGGGTGGCAGGAGTAGTTCATGTATTTCACGGACTTGCGAACAAACACTTTGCATCTATCTAGAGCAGAGAGAGTGACAGTGAAGAGAGGGGATGCTCGTTGGCATGTGAGATGAGTTACAATCACTACCTTGTCGTCAAGCACGAGAATAGTCTTGTGAATAACACTTTAGATATCACTCATAATAGTATGGTGAATAGGTCCATAATCAGATTTTATGGACTCCATTATTAATAGGATCAGTCACTATAGTAAGATATACTGACTAGCCCGAAGCTCTGATACCAAAATTGATGCAGGAGGGGCATGAGGGTATACCGTATACCTATCACCAAGATTTTAAATTTTTGTTTTGTGTCGGGCTTCAGTTCAAGCCTAAACCGAAATTTCGATCGAAATTTACTGAAAATGACCGAAATGGACCGAAACTTATAGTTCCATTTCGGAAAGTCGAAACCCAAATTGGCCAAAATAGCTAGTTCCCTTGATTTCAATCCTCATTTTGTTTTGGTCCTGGCCAAAACCGACATAATTTAGCAAAATTTTGGTATTTCAACCGAAATTTCAAATCATACCTATCACGCTATCAATTTGTGCACCACTAGTCCAAAAGATGATAGGATATGTCATACTTGCAAGAATTTAGCAAATAAATGCTCAATTAAATACTGCTTAAAAAACTACTTGATCAAATAAACCTTGAAATGACTTTGCAAGGTTCTAAAAAGCGCTAGGTTCTAAAAACTACTTGATCAAATAAACCTTGAAATGACGTTGCAAGGTTCTAAAAAGCGCTAGGTGCTAGTCGGGCGGTGGGGGGCCGCATAGCGCCTAGGCGGCGCCTAGGCGTGTTGCCTTTTTTAAAATTTTTTTAATTATTATTTTGATATTATATAATATATATATGTTTAAAAATTAATATAAGTTTAAGATTATCCCAAACCATTATTTTAAAGAACAAGTATATAACCATAATTCAAGATTGAGTGATTAACAAGAACAAAAGTAAACATGGTCCACCTGGCCAGCCTCAGCTCGCCTGGTCCGCCTGGCTAGCCTCAGCCCGCCTAGACTGCCTAGGTGGCCGCCTTGCCCCGCCTAGACCGCCAAGGCGGCCGCCTAGCCCCGCCTAGCTCCGCCTAGGCGGCCGCCTTGCCCGCCTAGCTCCGCCTGAGAGCTTGGCCGCTTTTCTGAAGCGCCTCGGGCCTAGGCGAGGCGGTAGGGAGCCGCCTAGCGCCTAGGCGGCCGCCTGGGCCGCTTTTTAGAACACTGTGACTTTGCTCACTTGTTTATATTGTAGGGAATCAGGGGGTGGTGGACTTCAACAAATATATGCTCAAGTAAATATAGCTTTGAAGCTACTTAATTCAATGAAAATTGAACTGAGTCAACTGACTTTGTTTACTTGTTTCTGTTGTAGGGAATCAATGGGTGGTGAACTGAAGTCCTTGGATGAAAACCATATTTGTAAGATTGTAATTCTTCAGCTTAAATAATCTTGTGTAACATGTATTAGAATTGATATGAAATATAGTGTGAAGAAATATGAATTCCTATATAAACAATCACGTCAATAAATGCATATGATTGCTAGCTCTTTCCATGTAGGACCCGGGGCTCCAACATAATATAAATTGGCCCAAAATGGCCAGGTCTGATTTGGTTAAGGTCAGGTCGAATAGGTTGAGTCGGGTTGACGTAAACAGGTCAAACTAAAACAAAAAAGTTGCACTTCCAGTTAATGGGTTGAGGGCTTAAGGGTTTAGGTTTGATGGATTTACGAAGTCATCACGTCAGGACCCATTTAACTTAAACCCAAGCTTCGAGTCTTCGGGTAGGGTTTCAAGGGGGGGAGAGGACACCAAGTGGTGACTGCGGTGTTGCTCAGAGCTGACAGTAGCAGTGGCGACAAAGCGGCGACAACAGTTGCTGGGCAGCACCAAGACAGGTGTGAATGGTAGTGGTATGTTCGTGTTGATGGTACAATAGATATTTTCTTGGGCATGAGATGGTTAACGTTCGGACGACGGTGTTCGGTGGAGGTGACGATAGTGGCAATAATTGCATCATCGGCAATAGAAGAGCAACGGTACTCGAGGATCCAGCGATCTGATATAATTATTCCTCGCAAAAGTGGCATTGGCGAGGTTGGTTCAATAGAGAGAAAGTTGGAAGGAGAGTGGTCAGCCTTGCGGTTACAAGAGATGGAGTCAATGGCAGTGTCGATGGTCGACGATTGTGGAGGCCTTTTTACAATGAAACGTCTACCCAAAACTAATATTTCCTATCCTTACAAGATTAGGCCTCTTAGTACTAATCACAAATCACTTATGTTGAATCTTTCACAAAAACATTGTAGTCTTTTCACTAAACTATAAATAGTCCCGAGGGACTAAAAAAATAATTAAATAGAATATTAACAATAAAAATTACATCTCATGCTCTGAGATATGTGTCCTAAATCAGGACTAGTGAACGTGCATATGTGAATCAATCTCAAGTATCTCTTTTCATTCATTTTCTCAATTCAATTCGTCAAAGTTATGAAGATTATTTTAACCATGACTTTTGTTGACGAAGCCATCAAATGGAAATGTATCTCTTTATACCAAGGTCTGAGAATTTAGGTTCGGATTCGGATTTGGATTAGGAAAAACAAACCGGTTCGGGTTCGGGTTTGGTCGTTCATCTGTTTCGGACAAAACTATTAAAAAATTATTTAAAAAATAAATAATTGGGGTCCCATTCAATTCATGCCCGAATCAGTCGTTTCAAATTCATGCCTTGTGATATATGAATCGCCGAATAACTACTAGCTTCATATGTATCATTCACATTAATAAGTTGATGATGTGAACCGAATCCGAATTACACCTGATTCGGTCAAAATTAGAACAGGTTCGGGTTCGGAAGAACCCTCAAACCATGCATTTACGTATCAAAATATGCTCTCAAATGGCTCCAGGTGCAAGTGGGGTAGTTGGGTTTGTGTTTAATAATTTCCCTTGTTATTGATTAGGGAGATCACAATTTCATAAGTGTGATTCAAACTGAATGATCAGTGCACTGTCTCCAATTCATGGAATGAAATATTATTAGAAAAGGAAATGGAACTCTAGAAGCAAGAAATCATGGTAGTCCTTTGACCCAAGGCATAGCTTCTTATTGGTACATCGTTCTAGTCACTTTGGGGAAATAACAGTACCAAGGTTGCATTAGCGGTGCACATTGGATAAGCCTATATCGAGTGAGAGTAGGATGTCCAACAAGGAAATTATCCCATCAACTACCCATACTAGGAAGTAAATAATCAGACACAATATATTGATACCATGTGTGTTTTTTTCGAGTTTCATGAATACACCAATATACAATATTTGTAAAGAGTTCTCAAAATCTCTAATCAGATTCAGGTTTTGAGTGGCAATGATACATATTGATTATTGGTTTGACATAAAAACCCAAGGTCGGACCAATAGGGATAGTATCAACTCTAAAAGTTTTGGCAAATAACGTAGGTGATACTCCTGAAACTCACGGAACTTAGTGCAAAAATGGCACTAGTCGGTTTTGTCTTATTGCACATATATCAATCAATTATGTTGTGCCACATGCATATCTTGGATTCGCTTGGGAAGCAACCTCATGGGACTTATGGATTCTAAGCTAAAAGCCTAAAATAGACCACACTCCTCCCTACTTGTCTCCATATTTAGGGAATTTTCACCCCATTAGTTTTGTCACATGCTACATAGTAGACCCAAAAAGGCAAACTATATAAGACAGAGAGGACCGAGGAATCGATAGCTTTAGTAAAGGTTAGAGTTATCCGATGCACAACTCATGCTATTTGTGAACTACATCGCCTTTTGATTCCCTTGTCACCATTGTGGAACTCACACTGACGATAATCCCTGAACTTTTGATATACTATCGGATCTAGATAATGACAAGCTTAATAGTTTGCATCATTTAGATTATGTTGGAGTGATGCTATTTCATGGTGAAAATTAAAACGAACGATCCACATGCTGATCATATAGTGTGTACAGGTGATTACCACTCATTCTTCATGTTTCATTACGATAAGAAAAGTACTCTTGTAGTTTAATACAATAATATATTATCTTATGCATTGCAAGCTATATTTGTAACCCTCAGCTACTCTACTAGTACATAAAGCATGATTCCGGATATAAATTGATTTGATTCATTTGTCTCATAGTATGCTAATAAAACAATATGCTTGAAATAATCTGAAGAACAAAAAATTAGAAAAAGACGATAGTCATTACCTTGCTATTTAACCCTTGGAAAATAGAGCTCCATGGGTTCTTAACTGAAGTAACATATGTGGCATAGGCCCCAAAGTAGTGGTGGAGACACTAGAGACCATAGGAAACATTTTTCTTTATGTTATTCAGAATTGAAGAATGCTAACTCAAAACCCGCGAAGAAGGGATGCAAGATTGTGCCAAAAGAGATTAAAATAGATGATGGTTGTAGAGACACTGCGATTTAGGCAAATGGTGGTGAAGTTCTTTAGGAACTTTGCCTCTTATGTTAAATGACATTAGATATATGGGTGGCAGTTTTTTGGCTATTTACTTAGGACTTAAGAGTGGTAATGAGATGCCGATATTATAGAGGGCATTGAAGGACTACAATATTAGATATAGCTCTGCTTTAATACGAAAACCCTGGTTTAGGTCCTTGTTAGCATATTCTCTGACCACCCATTATTCGTAAAACTGCTATTTCCCATAATAAGAGTGATGTGCTCACAAACTAATTTCTAGGAACGGGAGAGAAAACTGACCTGCAGTAAGTGTCGAGATGTTATCTTCAATATCCCAGATTTCATCAAGATGAACTCCACGCTTGAGCTGGATTAAATATCAGACAGTCATGCTGCCGGTTGAGAAACCATAAATGAGCGATGATAACTAAAAGCGAAGTTCCCATTTCACTCTCGATCTGCAGCTAACTAAAATTGTTAAGCGACTTGTAGTACCTTAGACATGACGCATCCAATACGATTCCTCAAGTTCCTCGCTTTCATCTGCTTTGAGGCCCGTAAGATGCAGAGAGACAAATTTAGAATTTTGGCAATATCGTCCGGGGCATCAAGAGATTCACAGGTTCTTATAAGCTTGTTCACGTGGGGTATCAGGTCGGTTTTGTTATCGCAACGTCTACAGTAATATTCCACATCCAAACCAATGTTTCCTCCAACTGTCCCAGCCATGTACGAACGGAGAGCACACTCTATGTGTGCAACATGCCCACAAGTATTTTTCTCATCCAAAGTTGCCTCACATCTTATAAAACTATAACCTCCATATGCCCAATCAATCGTTCTGCAACAAAGGATGCAACAACAATCACGACAGAAACCAGCTTCACTGCAGCAGATATCACAAGCCTTGGCTGCCAGAACATAGCTCCTTGACTTCACTTGGAGACTGCACATTTTATTTCCAGCTTTACAATCTCCAGCCCTAATTGCTGATTCAGATCCAGAATGCTCATTGACATCTAGACTTCTTGTTCTGGTTGATAGATAAGAATAAATACATTTGTCTGCATCTGAAAGATGTAGAAGACAGAGATACATTCACATAACATGAAATGAGCATGTAACTCAAACAAACAAATCAAAGTTTGTCATTACATCTAAAAATACATAATCAAACATATCAGATAGGTGCTATTTAAATCTAAGAAATTATAGAATTCGAGCAAAGGCATAACAGCATAAGCTCATAAAAGGAAAAGAAAGAACCCTAATTTTGTGGTTTTGTTTTGTACTTTGAGATCATGAGTCTGACCTTTCACGAACATTGTTCTAAGTTCAAAGTATGAAATTAATTCCACACTAAGTAAGATATCTGATTGCATCACTAAAAATACAGATTCTCAGAGCACAACCAAAACACCCATTATATAATGATACCTTGTAGCTCAAAAAAGCAAGAATATCACAAATAACTATTATTTTTCATAGAATCTGGTCTGGCCCTCAATATTCCACCAATGGTAGACAAATCTTGAATCATCTTTCTAAAGCAGCAGTAAGACAAATGAAGTAGCTGGCACACAGTCATAAGCTAAGTGATTTTAGGAATACATACATTAACGTTCAAACAGTGGCAAATAAATTGACCAATTTAAGATATTCTTGTTCGTCATTTACTTAAATATGAATCTGAAATATATATATAAGCAACTAAAGATTGATCAATCAAACTAAGGTGGAGGATTGACAATAGATTATAGACAAGGTTTGTAAATAGGTCTAAGCATGATATGAATCTTGTTTAAATAGTTGCAACAGAAGAGATGTCCCATGCAATTATTGATTATTATACTTGCTAGGAATAGAGGCACAGAAGACTTCCAAATGTAATGACCGGTGACCCAGTGTGTTTTCGCTCAGGCAGCCTGGTTTGATTTAAATATTATTTTAATGTCATTGTTTTCATTGGCTGTAATGCTGTTGGTTATACTCGAGCGGGACCAGGCAGTGGGTCCCGGGTACGGATTGCGAGGCCACATTAGAGATGTAGTTACACGAGCATATGAGCACGTGTATCGAGGCATGGCTCAAATGCTATTTTTTTTAGTAATATAATTTTAATCATAGAATAGATATCGTGGCGGGTCTGTCGGACCCGGTGAGATTCGCGCGCCGGCACGTCTCGGCACGACCCGAGTCAAGGGCGAGTTAGGCTCGGCACGAGTCAAGAGCGAATCGAGCTCAACCGGTATTAGAAAAAAAAAAAAAGAGAAAAGGAAATGAAAAAAAAAAAACTAAAATTAAACTAAAACCTAAAACCAAAACAAAGCCCATCCCCATCCCCAACCCGAAGCCCGTACCCAAACCCAATCCCCCATCCACCTCTCTTCCTCTCTTTCTCTCTCCCTCTCCCTCTCATCCCAAACCCAACCCAAAAACCCATTCCTCGCCCTCTCATCTCACCCGAACCCAACCGTTCCCTTTTTTTTTCTCTCTCTTTCTCTCTCAAACCCAAACCCTCGCCCTCACCCTCACCCATATACCCGAACCCGACCCCAACCCAGCCACCCATTTCCTCTCTCTTCCTCTCTTCTCTCTAATCTCTCTCTCTCTCTCTCTCATCAAACCCCCTTCTCCCTCTTCCCGAGCCCGTGATTCCCGCCGACCTCTAGCCGCCCTCTCATCCCAAGGCGTGGAATCCGGCCCGGATTCCCGCCGAGCAGCCGACCGCCGCCCTGAATCCCGTCGGCCGCCGCCCCCTTTCCCCTTTTTAAAACCTGGACCCGACCCCCTTAAGCCCCTCCAATCTCCCCCTTTTCCCCATCCAGATCTGCCCCTCTCCCCCTCTTTGTGGTGTGTTGCACGTGCGGCCGGAGGAGAGCCGCGCCGGCACCGGAGAAGGCCGACCAGCCAGAGCTTGGAGGGGAGGAGCCCATGGTTAGACCCGTGGACCCCGATCAGGTCAGCGACCCCCCTCATTCCTCTTTCGTTCTGTGGATACCAGCCGACCCTCTCCTGTCAGTTTGCCTTCGACGCGGCCATGGCCACCGGCCATTGGGCTGGTGGTTGTGCAGTCGGCGAGGCCCGACCCAGCCAGGCCAAGCCCCCACCGGCCACCCTACCACCATCCGACCAGAATGGACCAGACCCCCTGTAATCCTCTTGCTCTCGCTGCGATGCTCGTCGGCGGCTTTGCTGCTGGTAGTCAGACACCGGGTCTGTATCTCGCTGGCCGTCTTCTTTTCCCTGTGATCCAACCGACCACCCCAGCCTTGACTGACCCCTTTGAGTGCGATTAATCGCAACATCACACCTTCCTTGTAGTATTGTCATCAGCCCTTTACCGTTGAGTAAATTGTAGCAGACACGACGATGGATTAGTCGGGCAACCGTTGACCCTCATTGTGCCTAATTGGACCAAAACCCCCTTAGGCTATGGTTGATCGTAACCGAGGACCCTTCGATGTTGTTTCCATTTCCAACCTTACAGTTGTCATGCCAGTTGAAACTGTTCCCCCATTCGTGTTGATCAGGGATGCAGTCGACCTAGAGCCTACAGTAGGGCAACCCTTGATCCGGCATAGCCTAGCGCACATCACCAAACCTACACGAGCCGGGCAGATCTGTTGACTCGGGACATGCAGATCTCGATAATGGTAATGCCACTAACACATGCTAGTCTCCTCCTGTGCTATTATGCCTTCGATCGTTTTCGGCAATAGAATAATGTTTGTCATTAATGCTCATAATGTAAACCTCGGACATCGTGGTGTGTACCAATGGGTCGGTGCCCGATGGCGCCTAGGACATCGATTAACCAACCCTAGATTTTGACTGGGCATGACATAATTCTTTTACCAATCCGAGCACAACTGTCGTTGTGCAAACCTGACCATATCCACACCCTAGTCCGAGGTCACTTTCTGGCAGAGGATGAATCGACCCCGACCGTGAACAATCTTACAGATCCCACCACCACCTACGTCTTAATCTACACCGTATTGCTGGGCCACGGTGTCATCTAGCCATCGAATCGATCGCATCAACCTTTGTACCTATGGCTCGATGGTAATACCCTCTATGATCCGTATGTCAACCTTGCCGATTCCGGGGTCAAACTGGATGAGGCAAATTATTTAATATCAAACCAAGTTTAGACTGGTAAGATTTTTATAATTATCGGTTTACTATTTTTCGTATCCGCTCGTTGCCCAAGGGCATCTTGGATGATTGACGAATCGAACCCGACTTGACCTTTCTCCCCCGTAGATATCGATCTATTAACTTTAGATTTTAATGCATACTCGTAGGGTTCGCCTGACAGTTCCTAACCGTGACGGTTCAATCGGAGGGGGGACCAGCGACAACTAGCAGGAGTCGACGTACATCGATCAGGTGACATCTACTTCCCTTGCATAGTCTTTAATAGTGGGAAATGAGATCAACTAAGGGTAGGTATCCATAATGCTGCATGCGGGTCCCGCCGGACATCGTCGCATGCGGTCGAGTGGACCCCGCCTTGCATGCGGAGTCGCGAGTCCGACAATGCATGCTTAAAAATATTAATAATTAAATAATAATCTTTCTGCTGATTGCTTGGACACCGTAAGTAGAAATTTTCTTAAGTTTTGAAAATTAATAATTAAATAATAATTATCGGGTCCCACCCTCTTAAGTGGAGTGTGGAGACCCAAGCACACGGGAATACGGGTGAGAGTAATTTAGGCTTATTGTAATGCATGGGTTGCGAGCGCGGTACGAATCCCGGGGTAAAATGTCGAAGCTATTTTATTATTATAATAATCTATCGTGTGGAAAGATTGGACCCCGTGCGCGCAAGGGACGTGAACCACCCTGCACGCACAGCCGAAGACCAGTAGGCTAGGGGGTCACGGGCAAAGGTTGTGGTAAAGCCAATAAGAGTAGCCCTTTAGTAGGGATTGGCCTAGCAACTCTGTCCCGGGGTGGTTGAAGCCCCCAAAGTAACACAAGAGGGGCGGTAGAGCTCCACCGTGAAAGATGAAAAATATCTTATAATTATCTGGATGATTTGTGCATGGTGGATGCACGGCGAGAGAGTTGGCCCTCTACATCGAAATAAATGGCCCTATAGTAATGCCCGACCGGGGGCAGGATGAACAAAATATCCAGGGTTCACTTTAGGATATATGATTTATATTGTAATTCATAATTAAGCACTGTAGAATATCTAATGAACTGTATGATAGATAACTTAGTGACAGTAGGAATTGCATGTGAACATAGACTACTGATAGACTTAGGTTAACCTTCTGTAAACTTTGAACTGCTTATGTAATTTAATTCACTTAAATATGTCGTCTCATATTATTAAAGACTATTAGGATGTCACTAGCCATTAATTTGGCTAATCTCCCAATTTTCCATTGGGGGCTACTCTTTCCCACGAGTAGACTCTCCTGCAGGTCCGGAGGTTCGTGAGTAGCAGTGGGAGGCCGGAGGCAGTTTTAGGGTTGCAGTAGTATTTTATTTTGGTATGTAGTTTCGTGGCAATGTAATGGGTGGATTTTGTATAAGAATCACTTAGTTTAAGATTAGTTAATTGTTAGAAGCATTGATACAGCTGAAGTTATTTTGGGTAGGTCTCTCCTTAAGGCCACAAGCCTAGGGTAGCTCACAGTGAAAATATAAGTATTTAAATGGCCTAATTGACTAGCCCTGTAGATAGGACCCCTAGACCAGTGTGTTGAGTGTCAGGGAGAGGGTGAGATTCCTAGCTAGCCGTCGGAGGCTTGAGCCTCGTGCTCCCTTAGAGGGATTCCTGTCAGCATGTGGTGGCGCCGACAGGCCACACATGCTGAGAGGATAAACCGGTTGAAGGTCGAGCGTGATCATCTCTCCGTTGAAAAAAAAAAAATTATCTCTCAGCTTTCTTTTAAAATAAAAATATTTTCATAAAAAAATTAAGTTTTAAAATATTCCTTGTTTCTCCCTTCTTCTTCAATTATGAGAAAGTCACAGTCCTGTGAGAAACCCTAATTGGTATAGATAGGCGATCAGACCCTAAACCATTTCGTTTTCCTCATTTCACACACCAGGAATCGGTTCCAGATTTCTGGGGCGTGACACCAAAGCCAACTCTAAATATTAAATAGGTAATATGAGGTTGTTTATGGTTATCAAAACATGTATAGATATGAAGTTATGGCAATATAATTACCTATGGTGATAGTAGCATATCCATTGCATACATGTACCAGGAAATTTAAGAGATATAAGGTAATAAAAAATAAAGATTACTAAAAAAGATGGGGGAACAATGCCTTGAGAGCCCAAAAAGGAAAAGGTTTTCTATGGCATGAATTATACTTCTACAAAAAATAAAATGATACGGAGAAAGAATTTCAACTATTCTTGCCATATGAAGTTACGAAAAATAAACAACAGAAGACCAGAAAGTCCATCTCCACCTATGCAGTAAACTACTAGAACAAAACCAAACAGTCCAGACAGATCAATGTTACATTATCGTACAAACTAATAGTGTCATAAAGTTCAGTTTATCTTCTTGGGAGTTATAATCCCATCAGTGCAAGAAAATGGAACAAAGCAAAATTGAGCTGAAATCGAGCAGAGTAAAACTTAGCAAACAAAAATCATTGCCACCACCCCAAACAAAATAGTACAGCTATTCATTGTTGAGGGTTAGCCTAAGAGAGTATGGCTAAAGAGTGAATGCTTGATTAATCATGGGAAGCATTCAGAATTAAACTCAATCTTTGAGACAAACAATCATACTTCTAAGTTCTAAATATACTGTTAATATATGTGCTTGCAGACTTGCAGTCTAGAGTTTATAGTACTGGTTCCATTGTACAGTAGCCAATTGCAATGCAATTGAAGAAATAATGATATCAAGGGTGCTTTTCCAAAATTAAGATTGTGCACGTTACATACATGTAGCTAATTGTACTCCCTCGTATTAGAAGAGTGTACGCATATGTTCAGATGTTCACGTCTCTGTTGGTGTAAGCGTATATTCACTATTACACCTTGATTGTCATTTAAATACGACTAATATCCTGAAAAGGATGAACTTTTTCTGAGGGGGAAGATAAATTGATCCCATTAGGCCATTATCTTGTTGCATAATGCAAATGCAATCATTCAGCAGGTCAAACATAAACACACACACCAAAAAAAAATCCTACACATTAAATGCAGTCTTCCAAGATAAAATTCTCTGCAATCCTGTCAGAAAGAATTTTTAAAGAAAACATTCACCGGAACAGAGTTAAATTACAGTTTTCGAATCCAATTAATCAAGTGTACTTATGGCACACACATTCAACAAAACAATACAACATTCCTAAAGACAAGCCCAGTCGAGCGAAAAACTAAAGCTATATTATAGAGCTTCTATTAGAAAAATAATTATGTAAAAAGACAACAAGTTTCAGAATAAACTGAACCTCTTCTTGGGGTATGATCTGCAGAAGGAATTTTCCAGATAAATGATGCAAAAAAGGCATTAATATCTGTATCAGGAAATTCCTTTCGAATATACTCTTCAACTGAAAGCTTGCTTGAGAATCTTGACCTGGTACCAGTTAATTTTTGATAACGGGTGGGGGGGTAAAGGTGCCGATCGACCCAATAGCCAGAGGCAGATTTTCTATTCCCTACCTTCCACCTCCAAACATCTCCAGGGCATGGCCAACCTTCAGGAGCATAAGGAAAACCTTCACCTGATGAACCTCCAACAACAGGTATGGGATCTAATGACTTTTTTGAAGAAGGTGCACGACTGCTGCTCTCATCCGATACATCAACATCCATTGATTTCATTCCTCTAGTCATTGACAAGAAACCAGTGACCTGTAAAGCATTCAGTTCATTCCCACCATATAAACAATGCAGTTAACAACTCAATATAATTAGGTGCACAACTTTTTGATCACTTAAGGGTCGGAAGGAGTACAATCCTATTTGAAAGGAGGACAAGTCATATACCTTGATGAAAGGGAATTAAAGTAATGCAATTGTCATTAAGCTAGATGAAGGGGAAATATAGTAATGCAATTTAATTAATGACTCTCAGATCTTTAGGAATGACGCCATATTTCATTATGTACATTTACTATTATAATACTAATGATGTTTCGCTGTTCACTACGTATTACCAATTTTTTTATAGTGTTATGCTCAATAACCGCACTCCAGTGTGTTAACTCCTCACTCCTCAAGCTTCATGGCACTACAGCCTTAATACAAGACCTCCCTGAGAAGCTTTGGAAATCATATGTTGAAGAACGTAGTGCCATCCGGCTAATCTCACCAATGAACTCAATTTTGGCATTGAACCAAAACGGTTGCCTTTGTGTGCATTTTTTGATAGACTGTAACTTTATACAATGTCATGACCGCCAGCTAACATTGGAAAAGTCATCAAACTCAAGATAGCCATACGGTTTTTCATTGCTTATCGAGAAGATTAACAAATTGTATTTTGATCCTAGAAAGCTCAGTTAAAGGAGTTACAAAGATATCTAATTACGGCCATGTGAGGTTCTTCAGCTTGATCAGTGTGCTTCCAAACACCTAGGGTCTCCAACCACAACAATTGGTATCCATTCTGCCCAATACCAACTCGATCAACGGATTCATGTTGTGATCCCTCCTCTTCAGCTCAAATAATCCCGTAACTCCCTTATGACCCTCTACCAATCTTTATTCTTAGCTAAAGGCTTTCTAGGTTTTCTGAACTATCATCATGCTTGACCATTTTTTTCGTTGTTTGAGACATGAAGCTATAATTCTTCCAGATTAATGCATAAATCGTCAAACATATTATACCTAACTAGACGGCTAGCATGTGCTTTGCATGTGCCTACAGAGCAAAGCTTCCCGTAGTGAATATTTATAAACGTTCAAAAAGCACTCCAAGCGGTCTAATTGGGAATTGTCATCTCTCTCTATCCAACTATTTGTATAATAAAACCCAGATAGAAAATTGGTCATTGTTGGAGAGTTGCTTGCTCCCTCAATTCTATCTCCTACAGTTTCAACTCCATCTGTTCTTCCATAGTAGTTCAGCGCCCTGTTGTTAAGTTGGAACCAACTTATCACAGGGAAGCACATACATAATCTATGGGGATAAGGCAAAAACGGTTAAAATTCATAACCCGAAACCCATATTTGGTTGGGGTGGGATAAGGCAAGAATGGGGTGATTTCCATAACCTAGAACCCATGTTTCGTTGGGGTGGGATTCCTTTGCCGTCGGCGAGATCACGACGAATGATCAAGGCGATAAGAGAGGGTGGGATTAAAATCCCTAAACTAAAATCCAAAGCAAGGAGAAGAGGGATTCGTCCGCCATCGGCGAGATCATGATGAACGATAGGTGCGATAGGAGAGGGATGGGATTACAATCTCTAAACCAAAATCAAAACCAGAGAAAGATATCGTCGTCATCGGCGAGATCGTAATGAAGAGCACGGGATTGGGATTTGGGAGCTATGGAGACGATGGTGTCGTTTGGAGTCTTTGGACGGGACACGATGAAGAGCACTCTGAGGTTGCAAACGAATGGCTCAGAGTCAGGGAGTCATTAGCTACAAAAGAGGTAATGGAGGGTACACGGTAATGGAGCTGGGTAATATCCAATAGGTAAATAGACATATTTGCCCAAAGGACAATGGACAGATGGGCATATATATTGTTCAAATGAACAATAATGTAAACAGTAATTTGATCAATTCTCTTGTAAGAGTAGTATAGATAGATATGCATGTATTTGATGTAATTGGTCTTGTTTTGTTGATTTGTCAGATGTGTTTTTTTGTTTTTCAAACGAATGATCCACATGTCCGGCCTACTTTCATGATAAAATGCATCTTACACCCCGTTTTCACTACACCAGCACATCATGACTCCATATGCTCTCAAATACACTGGAACTTGTCCAATTCTGGTGATTTTCTTTGTTTTTCAAACTGGAACAGGTATACCCAATACCTTGCTAATCCATAGGTCAGACCTAGACAACCTGACATTAGCTTTAATGGCACCCAATCCTTCCTATATAACATGAATACCCTAATTTTAATTGTTCTAATCTTGTGGTTCCAAATTTGCTTTGTAGGGCCATCGTCTCATGCTTGCATTGGGTTGTTCATCTCATCGTCCAGCTTGATTCCGTCCTAATCTCAAATTTAGGGGTTCTAAGCCACAGTAGTAGTGTTTCACCTTGATCTCACACCATCCTAACTATGATCCACATTTAGATTGTTCTGGTGTCATCTCTTTCTCAACTTTAAGTAAGACTTCCAACCTCATACATCTTTTTAGATCGCCCATTATACCCTTTATTAAGAAATCCTATTTGTAGCTTCATGCCTTGAGTCACTCTATAAGTTGCTTTGTTGAGTCACTCTATAATTTGCTTCTTTGAGTCACTATTTTAGTAGCTCTTCTCTCGTCAACAGTGCATGTCTACAAACCTTCGGAATTACACTGTCACTAGACTCACTCCATGTGCTACATTTTTGAACATTCATTTCACCGGTCATCCAAGTTCGCTTCGAATCAATTTTATCAGCTTATGCTCTCATTTCTTAGTTGCACACTTTGCTTTTTTAACTCATAGAATTTTCAACACAATGTCACTATTTAAACAGTCGGCCCTCGGTATTGTAGAGGTTTTATGCCATAGATACCCTGTTCATTATACCCTATTTTGCACCCTCCTACCTTCATTTGGTAAAATTTCAGTAGGCTTATAGACTTTATCATGTGAATCAATGTGTTTGTGATCTCTCGGAGTCTTGCATCCGAAAGTGTCTCCTCAGCTAATAATCCACACTTGGCACATGTACCATCGATTCTAGGCTCATATTTTGCACGTATGTGCAACTTTTTCTAAAATTGCCTTCTTTCATATCGAAGCTACACACTCCATTGCTTGTCAATACATAACTTCTTGAAAAAAAAAAACTCCAGGTTAATCCAACTTTAGTTTTTTTTTTTTAGATGTGTGTGTGGAGTGTGTGTGTGTGTGTGTGATGATGAAGATGATTGCAAACACAAGAACATATAACAGGGTTTCTGGCTCGAAGCACGAGGTCTCTTCCCTTAATGGATTTCTCTCACAAAATCCTAGAGCAAGCTCCCAATCTTTTCATTAATAATCAACATAATGAGAAAAAACGTCTACAAGAGATATAAATGTCTCATGAAACCCTAATAACTAATAGGCTAAGACACCATATAAAAGGCCCTTATTTGATGGGCTTGCAAAAAGTTGAAAATTCACCCATTAATAACTCCAAAAATTAATAAATAAAAGCGATAAATAAAAGGATCTAGTTGAGGCTAACCCAACAGCTAATAGGTGTCTCCAAGCCATAGCCCAAGTCCTCCTCCTCCAAGGGGTGGTAGCGGTACGGTTTAAAACCGAAAACCACGGTAAACCGTACCACATGGTGCGGTTTTGGTTTGCCAAAATATAACATTGTCGCAGTGCGGTGTGGTTTTGGTTTTCGATGAAGTACGGTTTTGGTTTTGACCAAAACCGCATAAAATTGTACGTTTAGGCCATTATAATGATAAACCGCTTTGCACCGCACCATAGTTGTCAAGGCACGACCTAGGCAACTAGGCGCCCAGAGGTAGCTAAGGCGCATGCCTAGGCGAACATGACTAGGCGTGCGCCTAACTCTCGGGCGTGTATGGGTTTTAGATTTTTCTAAGTATAAACCCGACCTTCATAAATAACTAACAAAAGATTATACTGGCTTTAGTTAACAAAAGATAAAAGAAAAAAAAAAGAATACAAGATTATGGTGGTTTTCTTAAGGTAGATAGTAATAGTTCTTCAAAGCTTCAACATTTGTTGCTTACTTGCGTGTAGTGCTTAACTGCTTATCCATATGCATGAGGTATAATTTAGATTCTTTAGAAACCATATGGTCCATATTTATCATTATGAACAATTCTATAATCAGTAATTACAAATTTGTAACATCTGATATGATTGAATCTCCTATTGTAAACTTGTAATCAAGTATACATGTTGCTTTTTTTGCTTCCTAGTTCCTAGATTAGATGTGAGTGACCATAGTCTTATAGACACATATAATTATTAGATATATATTATTATATTTATATATACAAAAAATGCATAAGACTACTCCTAGGCTCCCTCTGGGTGCCTAGTCTCGCTTTGCCGCCTTGACAACTATTTCGCACCACACCACACCGTATGGTGCGGTTTTGGTTTTACATAATGATACACCGTCACAGTGCGGTACGGTTTCAGTGTGTTGGTTCGGCGTTGCAGTGCGGTTTCGGTTTTGACTAAAACCGCACCGAAGCCGCATCGTTGCCATCCCTACCTCCTCCTCCATGAGTACACGCACTTCACATCTGGTATGCTCCAAGCTTACTATTGTAAAAAGGATAGCCTTCACTTCTCTGCATATACAACTTTATTGGTTCGACGACCAAATGTATTTATTAATGAAAACAATGTGTCAGATACAAACATTGGTAAGATCAGAATAAATGTGAGCAAGGAGAGAGAATGTATGAAGCAGGGCCGACTCGACTATAAAGGCCATTAAGCCAGTCGCCTAAGGTCCCACGTGAAAAGAAGGCCTCCAAGTTCCGAACCAACTTAAATTAGGGGTGTTCATGGTTCGGGTTGGTTCGGTTTTTTGATAAATTTGGAACCGAACCGAAGTTGATCGGTTCTCTAGAAAATGGAACCGAACCAAACCATTCCTTGGTAAAAAACTGAACCTAACCAAATCGAAAAAGTTCGATTTGGTTCAGTTCGGTTCTGCGGGTCTTTCAAATCGTTCGTCATCACATCGTGAGGCGTGAATGGTTGAGCCGCTGAGTTGGTTCATATTTAATTTTTAAGCCTTTAACTTTGGGTGATGCTATTTGTCCCTATAGAATTACTAGTAACACTCTTAATTTTCACTTTGAGATATTTCATAAGTTGGGATATGGGGGTGCTAGTAATTATGTGGGTAACACCCTTCACTTTTCAGTTTCATCACACCGTTGAACACTTGAAAGTTTTGAATGCACCGAATGGTGGTAATTGGGGTCACCACCATGTACTGTACAATATTAGTGAAACTGTACACTGTATAGTAGTAACTACTGAGGTTATAGTCAGGGTTTTAAATCTCGGCCGATACCGGTACGTACCGGCCGGTACGTACCGGTTTTGGCCGGTTCGAGACCGGTACTGCATCCGATCCCGATACCTGGCCCGTATCGGCCGGTACCGGTACGTACCGGTCCGTATCGGCCGGTTCAGGCCGGTACCGACCGGTACGGCCGGTACGGACCGGTACCGACAGGTTAAATTTTTTTTTTTTTGGTTTTTTGGATTTTTTTAAGGTTTTTTTTCTCAACCGGTACCGGTCCGTACCGGCCGGTACCGGTACGTACCGGCCGGTACATACCGGTTCGGGGCCGACCGATACCGCGACCGATACCGTGATTTTAAACCTTGGTTATAGTGCCAATGGTTCAGGTTGGGTTGGTTCGGGTTAAAAAACTCACAACCTAGAACCGAACCGACCATAGCGGGTTTTTTTTTTTTTGGAACCGAACCAAACCGAACAATAAAAAATACCCGATCCAAACCGAACCAAATAGAACGGTTTGGTTCGGTTTGGCGGGTCAACCCGAACCGATGAACACCCCTAACTTAAATAGCCTTAGGACCCATCGGAAATGAAGGCCCCCAACCCACTTAAATAGCGTACAAACAGTCTTATTTAGAGTTTTAGCCTTAGGCCTCAACTTGTATTGGGCCAGCCATGATACAAAGGATAGAAGCTTAGAAAATCAATGTTGAACTTGAATTGGGACCGTGTAGCCACTAGAAAATGGATGAAGGACTTCAAAAATAAAACTCGATTCGATAAATGCAGCGAGGAAGAAAGCACAGGTTTTCTACGATAATCATTGGACATCTTTTGATGATTAAGTCTCAAAATGGGTTCTGAACTTCTGATAGATCGATCATTGCAATATGTGCATGCAAAATCTAAAGAATGATGCTTTTCTTGCAGAGAATAAAAAAAGGATTAAAGGGTGCACCTACTTTTTTGGGTAATCTAAGCTTTAGTAAATGTTGGGTTTTTCTTCAATTTAGATTTCTATTGGCTCAATTTTATTCTTGCCATGAAAAAGAAATCACATTTGAGCATGTCAATTTCCCGTCTGCAATGAGCAATCACAGCGCAGATTCTTTTGAAATATTGAAGCAAAGATCAGTGAATATAGGGGGGGGGGGGGGGGGGGGGGGGGGAAGCGAGCTGAAGCGAACGGAGAGAGATAGAGAGAGAGAGGGAGAGAGTGTGTGTGTTTACCTCCGATCCGTGGTCGGCGACGAGAGGGACGAACTCAAGTGACGGTTGAAATCGGTGGCCGACTTGTTCGCCGGGAATGGATTAGGGTTCCTCAACCTATTATTTGGAAAATTTTATTCACCCCTCAAAAATGATAAGTATACCCCACTTCCCATGGAAAGACCATTTTTTTTATTTTTTATATCAAAAATACCCCCACTATCGTTCTCAGGTCCAGCACAACATATTCTTCTCCTTTCATACCCCATCCCTTCTAAATCTCAATACCCCATCAACTCCTCGCCACACGTCCGTCACGGCATACTCCCGATGCCCGATGCGTCTGCCGCCCACCTCTGACGTCAGCGCCTCCAGCATCCATTTCCGACGCTGGCGCCTCCCCCTCCTCTAAGTCTCAATTCCCCTTTCGCTCCTCCTCCTCTTTTTCTATCACCGGAGCCGTTGTTGCCTTCCCTTCCACTCCTCGTCGCTCAACATGTTCGGTATGCTTAGAAAGTTCGGAAGTTTAGTTCTAAACATGTTTGGCACTGAACTACTAAACATGTTGGGCGATAGGAAGAGCAAGTGGAGGCAACTATGGCTCAAACGATGGAAAAAGAGTAGGAGGAGAGGCGATGGTGTTGGAAGTGGACGATGGAGGCTTCAGAGGTATGCCGGTGATGGACGTGCCGGCAATGAGGTTTGGAGTTGATGGAGTATGAAAAAGGGAGGATGGGGTGTATTGGGGAATTAGGGGGTTTGGGATTGGGTGGGGGGGGGGGGGGGGGGGGTATGCTAGTCATACCCCACACAAAAATGGAAAACCAAGAAGAAGTGGAGTAAGAGGTAATAATTTTTGGGTGTGAATAAAACTTCCTTATTCTTTTGCATTTTTATTTATTTAAGGAGACAAAAATTAGAGTTGGCAATTTTTTGTCATACTCATTCGACCGTATTGGTCCGATCCGAAAAAAACCAGGTTCAGACAATGATATTTTATCCAATATTCAGGTTTGGACATTTTGAATTGTCTGTTTTTCAATTTGAATTCAGGTTTAGTTTGAATAATTAGGACACATCAACGTGATGTGCCTGAAAATATATATAATATGATATATTAAAGGGTTGCACTACGGTACCAAATTGAAAAATTTTGCTACCATACTGAACCCATCTCCACCATTCATCTCATTTTTCATGTATCGTAGTGGTGGAACAGCACTATTCTACATGCCATGGGATGAACCCTAGGTGGATGCCTGAGATCCACCATAGGGCCATCGGATGGTCCCTATGAATTTCGGTAGGGTACTGAACTGGGTACCATAGAATTTCCCTATATTTAAATATAAGTTATAAATTAATAAATATCTATATATAATTAGTATAAATAATTATAATAACTTTTAAAATTAATATAATTGATTACATATTTGGTCTAACTAGGTTAGCACTGGACAAGCAAGGCGGCCCGAAATCGAGGTCCCCATAATTTCTCAGGCAGACATATAGTTATTAAGATATGCTATTGTTTGACCCGCATCCGAATTTTTGCACCCTAATAAGAATGAAATTGTGTGATTTATTTTATTTTTTTACTGCTTATAAGTCATATGTTCTTTTGGAGGCAAGAAAACTAGATGAGAAAACATGAGAAAGTAAGCCATATGATCGCTTTGTTGCCCCTTTTTTATTTCCTTCATCGGAAGGTAAGTAGGGTAAACTTGGGCGAGCAACCCGAACCCAATCCGAATTTCGACAGGCTTGGGTTGAGAATTAACATATATGGGTTGGGCTTCGGTTGAAAAATCCCAACCGACCTTAACTCGAGTTGGTCTTGGGAGAGGCTTCATGTAGCTTGACCCCAACTTGTAACACCACTCATAACCTAATCCAATGTAAAACCCATCTAGTACACTTTTTTGCTTTCATATTGCTCCCATGATGTGCATATTGCAAGAAAATCTTATGTGTTTTTGTATAGTTCGCATTAAGTTACCATGGATGTTTGATGATTATACATAGTGTTTTTTGGTTGCAATCGTCCTACCCTCACACCCAACCAATCAAACCTTACCAACCCTACCAAGGATTGGGCTTGGAATAGTGAACTTCAAACCAACCTTGATCGGGCTGGGTTGGGCTTGGGCAATGGATTCGTTACCAATCCCTTGAAGTACAAAAAGAACAACCAAAAATAGTTTTTGTTCATTTCCGCCCCAAAAGATATTTAGATGTATTTTTTCTAAGCCCAAAGGGGATGTATGGCACTAAAAACAAATCCTAAAAAATTAAATAAAATGGAAATTTTACTCGCACCCTAGACTTCTCCCCACTCCAAAAAAAAAGTAGGGGTAATGTGTGAGCGGTCCCCGACAACATATTGTTTCGATAAACATGACACGAGTAAGATCATATTAGTCTAATGTCCTCAATTTCTTCAAAAACCCGGAAATGCCTTCACTGCTCTTTCTCCCATTTGTCTCAAGCGCAAGTAGAGGTGGCGGCGGCGGCAACGATTGCAGGCACGGCCTCGAGTTGCAGCTGCTCGCCGCCACAACTGACGAGTAAAAATAGGGGACGGAGGGGTTCAGTTAGGTTTATGATTCCTAGGTCTAGGTTCATCCTATGGCCTATAAATCTTAGGTTTACTTTTGTTTCAACAATGGCGAGCAGTAGAGGCGAGAAGCTCTGGCTGGAGAGGTTCGATTAGGTTAATGAAATTGGCGGTATTCAAGTGAAAATTTAAAATGATACAGAGGGTATTTTTATCCATAATATTTGTTTGTCCTTTAGGCTAAACCGATCTCTTGTCTAGGATGGTTCAGTAAGTCCCCCCCCCCCCCAAAAAAAATAAAAAAATAAAAAAAAATAATATCTATTTAATCTAATAGTATAACACTAAAATGGAGCTCTCTCTCCTAGGTTGTGAAACTTGGACCACTTTTAAAGAGCCAGTACCCTTCTCCCGTGTGTGAACGCAACTCTCTCTTATAAATCCCATTAAAAATATACTATAAAAATAATAAATACTCATTTAATGACATTTAATGATAATTGGATGTTAATTAGTAAAATCATTAGTACTCTCTCCCCTCTAGAGAATCACACCCGAACGAATGAATCACACTCACTCTAGATTGCACACTTCTTCGGACGACTGTGATGTCGTCTATGCCAAGTGGCATACATCAAGTTCATCCGGGCATTGCTCCGGGTTTTTTACAAGTTCTTTCTAAAATACTTTCATATTCTTCCACCTCCTCCTCCCTCTTCTCCGTCACCAGCTCTCAACCGCCTGCCGCTGTTGACCTCCTCCTCCTCTCTCTTCTTCATCACTAGTTCTCAGTCGTTCACTGGCGCCGACCTCCTCTTCGGCCATTCTCCTCCCCGCTTCCTCCTCCTCCCTCCCTCGTCACTACCCGTTGTCATCCTCCCTTCCCCTTCATACCAGCAATCCTCCAGAGAGTGCCCCCCCTCCACCTAGTGACTAACCTATCCCTTGGTGATCTACCGCGAGATAAGAGCTATCAATCACCGAATCTCTCACCATCGGTGCAGCCATTGAGGCTGAAGAGGAGGAGAATCAGGCGATTGGAAACAGATGGCCAAGAAGAGGAAGGAGGAGGTAGACTTGTAATTTATAATTTTTTTTTTAATTTTTTCGGGGTGGAGAGAGAAAAGTGTGGGGTGCGACTAAAATTTCCCTAAGCAAAAGCAAAAAATTCATTCCCCCCCCCCCCCCCCCCCCCCCGCAAGCCCCAAGTGCATAGACCAGGCAAATCATCCCCTTGGGCCCGGGGAAAATGAAAACTAGTGGAGCTCGCGGGTCTTGCTAATGGCGTCTCCATTAATCTCCCATTCAACATCGTCCTCAATCAGGTAACCACGACCCCTCTCTCTCTCTCTCTCTCTCTCTCTCTCTCTCTCCATACAAACAACCCCTGTAGAGGCCTACTCCACCACCACAGATCTGCACCCAATTCCCAAAGATCTGTGATTCCTTTCCCCCAATCCCCACTGACCCCCTTGCGTCCCCCATTCAATCCCGCAGAATAGCCCATCATCGCTAACCCACAAAATCCCAGATACCCAAAACCCCACCAGACCTGAAACCCAGATCCCGAACAGCTAACATGGGCGGCGCCCAACTCCAGAATTCCGGCCTTAATCCCATCTACGAAGACCCCCCCGAGACCCCGGCGGCGGTCCCCGCCCTTGCCTGCATGATCAACGCGGAAGCAGCCGCCGTCCTCGCCGTAATGCGCCGCAACGTCCGGTGGGGCGGCCGCTACGACGCCGACGAGGACCACCCAGACCACCTCCTCCTCCACTCCCTCAAGTCCCTCCGCCGGCAGGTCTTCTCGTGGGACCCCCTCCGGCGGTGGCAGGCCGCCATCGACCCCGCCTCGTACCTCCGCCCCTTCCTCGACCTGATCCGGTCCGACGAGATAGGCGCCCCCATCACCGGCGCCGCCCTGTCCGCCGTCTACAAGATCCTGACCCACGGCGCCGGTCTCGACCCGGGTGGGTATTCAAGCATGGAAGGCGCAATGCCCGCGGTCGTCGATGCCGTCACGAGTTGCCGGTTTGAGGTCACGGACCCAGCGTCGGAGGAGGCCGTGCTGATGAAGATCCTCCAGGTGCTGCTTGCTTGCGTTAAAAACCCTGCGTCGGCGGCTCTCAGCGATCGGAACGTGTGGACAATCGTGAACACCTGCTTCCGGGTGGTCCATCAGGCCGGCACCAAGGGGGAGCTCCTCCAGCGCTTCTCCCGCCACACGATGCACGAGCTTATCCGGTGCATCTTCTCGCGCTTGCCTGCTATGGAGTCCAGCATCGAACCCCCGCTGCCGAGTAATGGAGGTGGGCCTCGTTTAAAACAGGAGGTACCCATTTCTCCTCAGAAACAAAGGAATCATATCACTTCCCATTTCTATTGAATGATGAGTACATTTCATACTGAAGTTTCCCGCGCAGATGGACAAGCTTGGCAGGGATCAAGCTCTGGGGATTAACCCAGTAGAGAACGGGCATGAAAGTGTTGGGCTTGTGATAAGCTCAGGAGACGAGAATGAAGTCATGCTGCATCCCTATGGGGTTCCTTGCATGGTGGAGATATTCCACTTCTTGTGCTCCCTTTTGAATATTGCCGACCATATCGGAATGGGTCCGAGGTCAAACCATGTAGCTTTCGAAGAAGATGTTCCCCTCTTCGCACTTGGGCTGATCCATTCCGCTCTTGAATTGGGAGGGCCTTCGATACGTCGGCATCCAAAGCTGCTGGCTCTGGTGCAGGACGAGCTATTCCATAACCTAATGCAACTTGGATTGTCAAAGAGCCCGCTCATTCTATCGATGGTGTGTAGCGTCGTTCTGAATCTCTACCACCACTTGCGATCGGAGCTGAAGCTGCAGCTCGAGGCTTTCTTCTCATGTGTGATCTTGAGGCTTGTGCAGAGCAGGTACAGGGCTGGGGCAGGCTACCAGCAGCAGGAGGTCGCCATGGAGTCTCTTGTCGACTTCTGCAGGCAGAAAAATTTTATGGCTGAGATGTATGCCAACCTTGATTGTGATATTATGGCTAGCAATGTCTTTGAAGACCTTGCGAACCTTCTGTCCAAGAGTGCGTTTCCGGTGAACTGCCCCTTGTCATCAGTACATGTTCTTGCCTTGGATGGTTTGATCGCGGTGATTCAGGGGATGGCTGGTGGAATAAGCAATGCACGTCCTCATGCAGAACAAACTCCCATGGAGCTCGAGCAGTATACTCCGTTCTGGATGGTTAAGTGCGAGAACTGTTCTGATACTGAAAATTGGGTCAGCTTTGTTCGCCACAGGAAGCACATAAAGAAAAGGTTAACGGTCGGTGCCGATCATTTCAATAGGGATCCGAAGAAGGGCTTAGAGTTTCTGCAGGGAATCCGTCTCCTGCCTGAAAAGCTTGACCCCCAGAGTGTCGCCTATTGTCTCCGATACATGTTGGGTTTGGACAAGAATCTCATCGGGGACTACTTGGGGAACCATGAAGAATTCTGCATACAAGTGCTTCATGAATTTGCTCGAACATTTGATTTTCGAGGCATGAGCTTGGATAACTCTCTTAGGATCTTTCTGGAAACCTTTCGTCTGCCGGGTGAGTCACAAAAGATACACAGGATTCTGGAGGCTTTCTCTGAGAGATACTATGAGCAATTACCACAGATACTTATAAACAAGGATGCTGCCCTCGTGTTGTCGTACTCGCTTATAATGCTTAACACGGATCAACATAATGTGCAGGTGAAGAAGAAGATGACTGAAGAGGGCTTTATCCGGAACAATCGCTGCATCAATGGAGGGAACGACCTCCCAAGGGAATTCTTGTCGGAGCTCTACTACTCGATATGTAAGAATGAGATAAGAACCATCCCTGAACAGGGTGTAGGGATCCCCGAGATGTCTCCCAGCCATTGGATTGACTTAATGCAGAAGTCAAAGAAGGCATCTCCATACATCGTCTGTGATTCCCATCCTTTACTTGACCACGATATGTTTTCTATCATGGCGGGTCCGACAGTCGCCGCTATTTCGGTGGTGCTTGATTATGCAGAACATGAAGAAGTTGTTCTAACATGTTTCAATGGCTTCTTGGCTGTGGCGAAGCTATCAGCATGTTATCATCTCACAGATGTATTGGATGATCTTGTTGTATCCCTCTGCAAATTCACGGCACTTCTAGACATCTCTTCAGTCGATGAACTAGTCACGGCCTTTGAGGACGACATAAAAGTGAGGATGGCAACTGAGGCGGTTTTCAACATAGCACATAAGTATGGTGATTGTATCCGCACTAGTTGGAGGAATATATTGGATTGCATCGTAGGGCTGCACAAGCTAGGCTTCCTTCCTGCTCGGGTTGCGAGTGATGCGGTTGGCGATTCAGAACCGTCTCCGGTTCTGATTCTTGATGAGCCGACTCCTACCTCTCTGCCTGCATCTCATATTCTATCAATGGGTGCTCCTCGAAGACCCTCTGGACTGATGGGTAGGTTCAGTCAGCTATTGTATCTTGACATAGAGGAACCAAGGTCACAACCAACCGAAAAGGAACTTGCTTCTCATCAAAGGACTCTTCAGACAATCCAGAAGTGCCACATAAATAATATATTCACGGAGAGCAAATTCTTACAGGCTGATTCCCTACTGCAGCTTGCTGAGGCCCTCGTTTCCGTAGCTGGTCAGCCTCAGAAAGTCACCAGTTCACCTGGTGATGAAGACACAGCAGTTTTCTGCTTGGAGTTGCTTATTGATATCACACTAAACAATCGAGACAGGATTGGGCTTCTTTGGCAGAGTGTTTATGAGCACATAGCTCACATAGTTCAGTCCATTATAATGCCGTGTACTCTCGTGGAGAAGGCTGTATTTGGGCTCCTGCGTATTTGTCAGCGGTTACTTCCTTATAAAGAGAACCTGGTTGATGAGCTATTAAGGTCGCTACAGTTGGTTTTGAAGCTTGATGCTCGTATAGCCGATGCTTATTGTGAGAACATCACTCAAGAGGTTGCAAGCCTGGTCAAGGCAAATGCTACCCATATAAAATCCCAGATGGGTTGGCGAAACATCACCTCTCTACTCTCGATAACAGCTCGTCACCCTGACGCTTCCGAAGTGGGTTTTGAGGCCCTGGTGTTTATCATGTCTGAAGGGGCTCACCTTTCACCCGGGAACTTCATTCTCTGCATAGAAGCCTCACGGCAGTTTACGGAATCTCGAGTGGGGCAAGCAGAGAGATCCGTCCATGCGTTGGATCTGATGTCGGGCTCTGCCACTTGTCTTGCTCGCTGGTCGCATGAGGCTAGGGAAGTTGGTGGGGAAGCTGAGAAAATGTTAGACGGAATAAGGGAGATGTGGTTGAGGCTGGTGCAAGCACTGAGAAAGGGGTGCTTGGATCAGAGGGAGGAAGTGAGAAATCATGCACTGTCTTCATTACAGAGATGCATGGTAGGAGTTGGTGGGATTTGTCTTTCATCCTCAACATGGCTACAATCTTTTGATCTTGTTTTATTTCCAATGCTTGATGACCTGTTGGAGATTGATCAGAGATATTCGTCTAAAGATTACCGGAACATGGAGGGCACCCTCATGCATGCGGTGGAGTTAGTGTTGAAGGTGTTTTTGCAGCTGTTGGAAGAGCTGTCTGTGTTGAGCAGCTTCTGCAAGTTGTGGCTGGGGGTTCTCACTCGCTTGGAGAGTTACATGACAGCAAGAATGAGAGGTAGGAGGCGGGAGAAACTCCAAGAGTTTATTCTGGAACTCCTCAAGAACACATTGCTCGTGATGAGAGCAAGTGGGCTTCTTGTGAAGAGGGGTACACTGGGCGGGGATAGCTTGTGGGAGCAGACGTGGTTTCATGTAAACAACATCGCCCCGTCTTTACAGTCGGAACTGTTTTCAGGTCTGGTATCAGAACTGGAGGTACATCCTAAGCAAAAGGATTTGGGTGGCACACCGCAACCTGATGGCACAAGTTTCGGGCCATTGTCCACAATGTTGACAGCACCTAATGAAGTTAATTAGGATGAAGCTTGATCTCTTACTTGATTGGTTGATGGCTTTGTACAAGGCTTAAGGAAATCCTTAAAAATACAACAGGCACACCAGAAGATAGAAATTTGATCAGTGAGTTTCCAGCAGGTATGAATATTCCTTCTCATGGTTTCTTTAATTTTTGGATGATCAGCTTCCTTTATCTAGTGTTGCTACTAGTTTAATTTCTTGCTTTATACGTATAAATTGCTTGATTAGATCCCAGTTTGATCAATTTGTTCCCAACAGCTTTGTCAAGTCAATCTATAGTCACCTGCTTCTTTCTGAACAATTCTGCATTTCTGTTTGTATGCAGTGGATAGTATGGATTTCCTTGGAGGCTCTTGATATGAATTAACGAAGCGTTTGGTCCCCATAATAACTTGCTCTGCTTTGCTTTCTAGCAAATTGAGCTGTACCTTGAATTATTTAATTTCTTAATTCTAGGACTAAATCACAGGTTGTCCAGCTCAAGGCAACCCCCCCCCCCCCCCCCCCCCGCGCGCTACCACACACACATGGACAATATATCTCTAGCTTTGTGCTACATTTAAAAAACTGGTCCCGCATTCGATGTAATCCTATGTGTCTATGACTTGAACATGCCATTTTTACATATGTATGGTGCTTCTATGTTTGCATATTATGTTAGGGTTTGGAGTGAATGAAGTATTCATTGGATAGAGGGGCAATGGGCCAAGTATATGTGTACAACTGGTGTGAGTCTACCACCCACAAAGAATGTGCAGGTCTACACACATATACACATGGACAATATATCTCTAGCAACCCCCCCCCCCCTCTCCTCAGACTTACTGCGGATCAACCGTTGAGGGTTTACCAAGAAGATACTAAAAGAGTGCGTCGTATGAGTCTTGGTGAAGAAGACGTCAAGTTGCTATATAGACGATATGAAGGGGAGCGATAGAGTATTTGGGTTAAAGCCGCAGACATAGTTGCAATCAATCTTTTTTATCTTGTTTAGTTGCTGTGTTTTTAGCATGTGTTTTTGAAAACACATGTGCAAGTGGATTAGAGTTTGGTTAATGGTGTGTGACATGTGCAAACAAATACACACTGAGCCAAATTTGTACAACTTTTGTACATAAAACCGTGCAAGTAAATTTTCACTTAAACACGTGAAATTTTAATTGCACGAGTCATATGGCCAAACACAAGCACACACAACATTTGCACAACATCCAAATAAGCGGTTTATGCTTTATCCGCTCATGAAAGACCGGAAATCTGAATACCATTCTGGTGGTTGCAATATAATGGAGTAGGATTAGTGAATGCAACACCTAGGTCGAAGAGAAGTTAGTGAAGCCAAATGACCTCCGTAATAGTCTGGGACATCAGACGATCCTCAGTCTCGCTACTTGAGCGAGAAACAATGCACTGCTTCATTATCTTCTAAGAAACAAGAGTCGCACAGATGGATATAAAAGCCGATGGTAAATTGTCGGTCGGTGAGATCACCGACTCAGTCGGAACGGATTGCTTGCAATCTGAATACCATTATAATTGTTGCAATATAAGTAGAAGCAGTGAATGCAACACCCAGGTCGAAGAGAAGTCAGCGAAGCCAAATGACCTTCGAAACAATCTGGGACATCAGACGATCCAGTCTCGCTACTCGAGCGAGAAACAATGACATGCTTCTTTATCTTCTATGAAACAAGAGTCGCACAGAAGGATATAAAAGTCGATGGTCAGTGAAATCGCCGACCCAGTCGGCATCCCCGTAAGCATGAAGGTTTAATGTCCATAATAGA
This sequence comes from Chamaelirium japonicum, assembly GCA_947650365.1. Taxonomy (NCBI): domain Eukaryota; kingdom Viridiplantae; phylum Streptophyta; class Magnoliopsida; order Liliales; family Melanthiaceae; genus Chamaelirium; species Chamaelirium japonicum. The sequence goes on from OX393557.1 coordinate 11,687,485, forward strand.
AGAGGGTGAAAAGAAGAGGGAGATAGTGATGGGTCCCATGGAGATAACAAAATATACGCAAGATGACCTTATAATGAACAAAACAATGGACACCAACGAATTGGCTCACCACCTGAACTGCATAAGCTAAGCCTGGAAATGGTTAGATAGACGAGATCACCTACGATCTCCTATGAAGTGAGACCAAAGAGTGACTCACCATTAGTAGGACGAAGCGTCAGATGAAGGTCCATTAGCGTATTAGTGGTGCGAGTATCACTAGGCCATGATAGGTTGATCAGATCGGAGGTGTATTTATGCGGTGATAACCAATACCCTCGAGGAGAGAAGGCAATCTCGAGACCCAAGAAGTACCATAGAGGGTCAAGATCCTTTATCTCAAACTGACGCTAGAGATGCTGCTTCAGATGATTATTAAAAGAGGTATCATCATTAGTGATAATCATATCATCGACGTAGAGCAGGAGAATAATCAGTATGTAAGGAGAACTATGTGTGAAAAGGGTATAGTCTTGAACTCTTGATAACTATCGGTGAATTCAACCTCAAGACTACATGCTGAAAGCGCTCAAGTTACACTCGAAGAGCCTGTTTGAACTCATAGATTATTTGAAGAAGATGATAGACTACGTTTGGGGAATAAAAAAGGTCACGAGCAGACTGCATATAGACATCATCACTCTATCACCGTGAAGGAAGTCATTCTTCCCGTTCATTACAACAACAAAACAACTAAGGCACAAATATATGTCATCTTTGCCGCATAGGCGAAGGTCTCATCGTAATCGATGCCACTTTGGATGGCGACAAGACGGGCTTTGCGGCTCTCTGCTCAACCATAAAAGCAAGTCTTGGTCTTATATATCCTCTTGCAACTGATGTTTACCTTCCCAAGAGGCAGAGGATGGAAATCCCATATATAGGTTTGTTGAAGGGCACAAAGATCATTACAAACCTATATAATGCATGAACGATCTTGCGAATAACTAGGGCTTTCGATGAGTATGAATGGCCATAACAATCATGAGCATGATTATTCGAATGCTCAGAGTAATGATGCAAGAGGAGCTCAGGATACACATGCAGGTAATCATAACCAAGGGGCTGGGGCGTTGACAATATACACATCAAGGAAGACCGGAGAAAACACGAGATCCGAACTGAGGGCTTGGAGTAGTGGAGATCAAAACTACCTAAGAGCCGATACAAGAACTGACCAGAGTGCATAGGTGAGTATCCTTAGCCATAATTTTAGAGAGTGCAGACTCCAAGTGAGGAAGTGGATTACAGTGAAGTAGTTGCCTGATCCCGAAGAGGTTCGAACTTAGGACGGAGGCACATCAAGAACTGATGGAAGTGATGATGATCCTAGAAGTGCTGATACTCTGCCTGAACCTAGGCATGTAAATGGATTGGATCATGACCCGAATGCAATTCAAAAATCATGGGTTTGGTATTAGTTTTTTGGTCCGAGATCTGATTAAAAACGATCAAACCCGATTCGAATATAATCGGATCAAATTTGGATCTGCCCTGATCCGATATGATATATTTACTCTGATTTTATAATATACATCATATATAGTCCATCCGATGCCCAACCCAGCTATCTTATTTTCTCCGCTAGATCTATGAAAATCGCCAATTCCATTGGCCCAAGCTAATCAACGATTTAAACTTAGAAGTCTCGAGTTTCTGTTTGACTATTTATGTTGTTTTGACCTTCCGGACATGCCAACCGGATCATGATGCGAATCCGATCCGAATCTGAAAACTTCGGGTTTGGTATTAGTATTTTGGTCCGAGATTCGATTAACAATGATCGTACCTGATTCAAAATATAAATGAATCAAATTTGGATATATCCAGATCCAATTCGATTCCGACTCGTTGATAGGCCTACCTGAATCGAGAGTGAACTAGTTATAGATTGAAGCTCATGTTAATAGCCGAAGATCGGGGTATAGAACTTTTGAATGGGACCCTCACCCTGCTGAGTGTCACGGTAGTCACGGAGCAGTTGGTACTTCACTCGACTGGACAAAAAAGACAATGGGATACATCTGGATATCGCGGATTCTTAAAAATTTGGATATGTGAGGGCGGAGCGGCGGCTCGCCACACATTATTAGGTAGAAGCAAAGCCTTTGATCTGATGCCACTCAACTATAGCTGCTACTTGAGGGCTAGTAGTGTCGATGGTGACTTCAGAGGTAGAAGAGCCAGAAGACGAGCAGTAGATCTAGAAGACGAGCAACATCATCGATATGACCCCACATATCACGATTGATTAGAAGAGCTTGAACAATTACCAACCATACGACCCGCTTGCCATAATTGTTGAGCTAAATGTCTATGGCATGAAGATAATCATGACTAATACCCGCGGAAGGCTCAAAGTGGGAAACTATAACACGTAGGTGCTGGCGCAGTCGAAGACAGCAATGAGATCGTCGCACGATCCATATGGATGGGATCTAGATCTGGGCACGGTCAAAGTTTCAATTCAATTAGCAGTCGGTGACTACAACCAATCAATAGCAGGAGCAGCGACACGATGGAACATTGACCACAATGGATTGAGGAGCACCGGCTCTGATGAAGGCAATGGCAGCTAGGCTGCGATGGATCCGGGAGGAGCATCGGCTCCAATGAAGGTAGCGACAACGATGTCGACTGCGATGGTGGCAACAGTAGTGGGAAGGCAGGGTTATAGAGATCCAACACGGATGCGCGACTGCGGAGATCCTCGCTGGTCTTCGAAACTGAAATCAAGGGCACTCAAATAGGGAATCGCGAGTCACAAGAGCGGTTGATGGGGGTGTGGGTGGGAGTGATGGCGTGGTATGAGAGATGGATTGATAGAGGAGGAAGACGATCCATGGAAGAGACTTGCTTGGTAGCTCTGGATCCGTGGGAGTGATGGCTAGAGGCGAGGAGAAAGGTCATGGACGGATGCCACGACCTTGCAGGATGATGAAATCTGGAGTTGATCGTTGTCGACAGCAAGTAGCGGCGATGCCCTAACCTTAGTTTGGTGCCATATTAGCGTTTGGAGTGAATGAAGTGTTCATTTAATAAAGAGGAAATGGCGCAAGTATACATTCAAGAGTAGTGTGGGTCTTCTACACAGAGAATGTGTAAACAATCACATATATAAACATGTACAATATATTCCTAACATATATATATCTCATATAGGTCGATTCTAATGTTATTTTTGCATTAGGCTCTACCTTAACCAGTCCAAATAAAGATCTTTCGTTCCCAATAGTCCTGTAAATTCATCATATATTGATTTTTCTAATCATAGGATAGGGCATTGTATTGTCTAGGAATGCAGAGTGTTGTTATACTAGTGCATGATCATGCATGTTAGCACTCAGACAACCGCTTTCGGTGGCAACACACCTCTGGCCACCTTCGGTACTGCAGCGACTGTCTTTGGCATCAAAACACTTTCGGGAGGGGCACCCACAGTCGACGAGGGGCAACAAAATTCATTCGGTGGCGCCCACATTTGATGGGGGCGGCAAAATTAATTCGATGGCGTCCTCATTCAGCAGGGGCTTCCTCATGGTTACACACCCGGGTGGCATGGGCAACGGCTGCCTTCAGCAGCAACACACACTCCGGATGATGCCTGGACTTCTCGTTCCCTCTGTCGATTACGATACCACCGCCACCGAAATATACACACCAAAATTTTATTTGATGAAATGAAATTAAAGGGGAAGTAGTGAAACCAATCAAATGAAACCAAAGGGGAATAGATTAGAACTGATAAAGCCTTTGAATCGAGTGAGGGAGTTAGAAGATGATGACGTAGGTAGGAAGGGGAGTCACAAGGCCCTAGATTTGAACCATGATGGCCAAGTTGCGACTGAATTCAATGATGCCTAGTAGATCCATCTCCTCCTACTCTAGCTATTACTACTAGTGATCACAACCGGCGAAGCTCCGCTCTCGTTGTGACAAAACAGCATCAAAAGCCGTCGGAAGAACTTCTTGACGATCTCGTTAAGGTTCGAGCTCAGCACCAACCTAGCTAACCCGATGTACCCTATGGAGGATGGCGGAGTTGCTATTGGCGGCAAAAGATGGGAGGTTGGCGTTGAAGACCTCCGCCTGTGGGAGGGCCAGGTGAAGGCAGGAGGCCGTCAAAGCCCTGGGCTAGCTATTCAGCGAGTTCATTGGCCATGGCGCTGCATCTCCCTCTCCCATTCTAATCCACTATCATACACATATTTAAAGGATTACATGAAGATATCAAAAATCCTAAATTCGGAGTACCCATGAAACCAAATTTTGGGGCTTTTGGAAACCCTAATCAATTTCATCAAAAATCAATAGCAATTAGCTTGTTAACAATACAAAAGGCTCAAAAAATCATACTTTTGGTTAGGAGTTTTCAAAAATCCCCAATAATCTATTAAAAACAAAATGGGAGGTTTTCAAAAAACCCTTACTCAATGATGCATTGTTAGAAAGGGTGAGGGATATTGATAGAAAATCAAACCTACGAGATCGAATAGGCCAATCTCCACAGTAGTCGAAAATACACCTTTGTAGCGGCCGGAGTTGGAGAAGAATCTCTATTAAACGGCGTCGAGATCGATTGTCGCAATCGACTTGATCGCACGAAACCGTCGTCGTGGCCGGATCGCGCAATCACAAGCTTTAGAAATCCCCGATCGGATTGCATCGTCATCGTCGGAGATACCTGCGGTTGGGCCAGAGAGAGAGAGAGAGAGAGAGAGAACCTGAAAAAGATGGGGGTGCCTTCCGGCCGGGATTGAATGCGATTCACCGGCCGAGATATAATAAGCCAACCGCCACAGTAGTCGGAGATACACCTTTGAAGCGATCGGAGTTGGAGAAGAACTCTTGTCGAATGGCGTTGAGATCGATCGTCACAAACAACTTGAATCACATAAAGTTGTCGTTGTGGTCGGATTGTGCAATCATAGGCTTTAGAAATCCCCGATCGGATCATGCTGTTGTCGCCGGAGATGCCTACGATCAGGAGAGAGAGAGAGAGAGACAGAGAGAGACTGAAAAAGGGGGGATGTTTTCCGGTCAGAACCGAGTGCGATTCACCGGTCGATGGTGCTTGCCAGTTGAGGAGAGTGCAATTTACCGGAACCCTAGCCCACCAGCAAGCACCTTCAGAGGCACTGTATAAAATTTTAAAAAAATCTGAGAGATTAAGCGCGAGTGCGCGTACACACAGACACAGACACAGACACACACACACACACACACACACACACAGAGATCCTCCTCTTCAAGTGCAAGCAGAGAGGGGCGCAATTTTTCCTCTTATGTGGCTACTGACCAGAACCCAAGGGAGGGGTAAGGGGTGGCATCAGAGAGAGAGAGAGAGAGAGAGAGAGAGAGAGAGAGAGAGAGAGAGAGAGAGAGAGAGAGAGAGAGAGAGAGAGAGAGAGAGAGAGAGAGAGAGAGAGAGAGAGAGAGAGAGAGAGAGAGAGGGTCACGTGGTGGGCTTTTCGAGAGATCTATTGACGACCGTATGACTTTCCGAGAAATGTATTGACGGTCAGATTTATCCTGCTGCTTTTGTCGATTGCAAACTTGTTATTAACGCGAACTGTAGTAACATATTATTTAGATGGTAGTCATGTACATTTGTGTTATATGTTGAAACTCGTACTGGTGTTAGACAACATATCCACTAAAATTCAGATACACTATATGGGGCCTATATATCTATATAGGTGTATATAGCATATGCTTACCTTGTGTGTCTTGAATCTTTCTTAGTTTAGGAAAACCTTGGAGGGTTGATCCCTAGTTGCATGAGTTTAAACCGTGTAACCAATAAGGTAACTCTCTCTACCCATCAGTTTGCTTTTTCGGTTTCCTGGCATGCCCCTCTATTTCGAAGTAATTGCTTTTTTTGATTTTCGGCTCCAATGTTAAAGTGTTGACGTCAGTATATATCCGATTGGAAAATTCTCTCAATCTTTAATTCTTCCGGCCGACCCGTCTTAATGGGATAAGATTTGGAGGAAATGCGCATATGTATATAGTAAAATCTATCTATTATCTGCACTATGGAATGCCGAAAAAAACTTATTCATGTTTAAACTAGTTTATACCACATTAGAAGAAAAAATAAAAGGAAGGATACTAGTGTCCTAGTCATGCAACATGGATGGGACATGATACAACATGTCATTGTCGACATTGCGGCACAGGCACATGTTTCCCCCAAGCCATTGGTACAGTGGTATCTATATCATACATATGCTACTGAAATTATTGTGGTATTTTCTAGAACGTGGCCTTGTTTTTTGTGGATTGTCTGGCCATGATAGTGCTAAACAATTTAGTTCTAGACATTTGAAAGTAGCATAAAAGTTCACAAATTCCCTATTTGCAGTATGAGGAGAATCTGAAGATACTGAAGAAGTTTATTTGTTACATTTTTTTTGTGGAAGGGAGCAAGTGTTCACTAGTACATCACCTGTTAGTGTGCTTGCACAAGATAGACCAAGGATCAAGACTCGCCACAAGAGCGAGAGAAATGCCCCTATATTTAATAAACCCATAGGCTGGAAGGCTCGCCAGAGCAGGATGAAATGTGCCGTAGCATTATTTGAACCCTTGACCATGGTCACTGATTGCTTGTCTTACCAACTGAGCTATCAGTTGGAGACAGTTCATCTATTACATGAGAAGTATAACTCGAATGCTATTTCTTCTTCCTTTCCAATGTATCATCAAAACTCCCAAGGCACAATAGGCTGGGACAGCCAAACATCAATCCGAGAAGACTCTTAGACTATCTTCATTACATCAACTTGTTCTACAGCTTCTTATCCATTTAAAGAGTTCATCCCCATGGCTTCTGTTCAAACTATTATGTGTAAAATGATTGAACAGTATATAGCTGACTATATATGATGCTCTCCTTATAAGAATTAGCAGCTCAAAAGATTGTAGAAAGAATTTCTGAGGATTTGAAGGTCTTGAACTTTATATTTGTTTTGCAGGCACTGCAAGAGCTCTTTGCAGTGAGCAGCTTCTGCAAGCTGTGGCTGGGATTCTTTACTCGGCATGAAATACATGAAGTCCAATATGAGAAGAATTGGTTATGAAACTCCTCAAGAAAATGTTCCTTGCGATGATAGTGAGTGGTTCATGTGAAGAGGAGCATGCAAGGTTGTGATAATCAGCTGCAACCTGTCGGCTCTTGTTCCGGTCCATTGGCCGACACTTCTATAGAATTTTAAGGAGATAATTTGGCTGGAGGTTGAACCTCATACCAGATAGGATTTGTACTAAGCTTAAGACAGTACTCCAAAAGGCAAGATTCAGAGGTCATAAAAGAAAATTGAATAGTGAGTTTCCTGCAGGTATATCATGATATTTTTCATTTTTTGCTTCTAAAGGTTTTTGACAACCAACTACTTTTACTTTGTTCTGTTATGTCTTTTCTTTCCCTTCCATGAAATGGTATCCACTTTCAGCAATATATGCACGACATCCTTTGTTGATACTCAATATTGTCACATGCTTCTGTAGGACACGTGTGCAGTGGACTTTTAGATTTCTTGAAGTTCTTGATAATTGAATGAAATATTTTCTGTTTTCCCCATATTTATCTTGCTCTGGTTTATCATTCTAGCAAATTAACCAGTTTAACAATTTACCGCGAATTACCGCTTTCCACAAATCTAGGAGCAAATAAAGAAGATGACAAACTCAGGGCCAAATGACTATGTTTTTACAACTCCAATAGGCAATATGCTATAGAGAGCAAGATGTTGAGATCGAATTATGAAAATAAGCGGTCGGTGATCACAATCATTAAGGTCATATCTTTATGGTGCAATGGACCTGTAGGATCTAATTGAACAATAAAGCAAAGGGAAATAGAAAGGAGGGGAGAAAGAAAGGATGCATTTGAATCCACAAACGTCTTGTCGTGAATCCTCAAGTCGAAACAAATAAACTTATAACTAAAGATGATATTAAGAGAGAAAAGACTAATAAATTTTAATCATTCTTTCATTGAGCATTGTTACACCAGTACTCCGTATGAATATGACATCATATTGTACCCATTTAGATCCTAAAAGGTAAGGATCTGCACTCCTAAAACTTAGGAGAGGTTGATCACTTTATTGTTCCCAAAATTAATCTCCCTTCTTTCCCCTCTCATGCTCGATCATGTAGTCTCGACTGATGGATTCCTAAGATTTATTGGACCCATGGATGACTTAAAATTGAGAAGACACCAATCAAACAACAACTAAATAAAATATTAAACTTAGACCACATTTGACCCAAAATTAACCTGATCTACACTTCAACTAGACATGATGAATCCCTAACCCTCAGCTACATTAGATGCTTATGTCCTAGGATCTCATCCACGAGATCAGGCAGGAAAGTCTCCATCTTTGTTATCCACCATATCGATCTGAAGCAGTTGATGGATACCAAGTTCTATTCCTCCTCGCGCGATCATCATAATTTGATGGCAACGAATTTGGATTTGTTGCTTTTGGAGAAGTCGATCAAGGACAGGATCTGGGACTTTGGAAATTTTCTTCTCAACTACTTCGGACACCTAAGAGAACTTGAACATGGTAATGACCTTCCAGAATTGTTGGAATGCATGTTCTTCAATCTATGAGACATCTTATAGTACAAATCGTTAAAAATGATAATTCCTGAACAAACTTTGATTATGTGGATTTAGACTTAGCTGAAACAATTAGTTGTCCTACAAATGATCAGGATGCTATTTAATGGACCTATTCTTAATTTTTTCATTAAAAAAAAGGAAACAAAAAGAAAAATATTGATCAGTGAATGAGAGCGACAACACTTTTTTTATTTCAGGGAACAAAATATTTTTGAGTAGCCAATGAAATGAAGCCACGTCGTGGCAGTGTGGGACCAAATTGAAAGAGAGAGTAGTCTAAATTAAGAGTAATGCTATTTCAACAATCTCCATCGACCAAAAGTTTGACAAACCAGACCCATGCCCCGGTGGTGGGGCACTTGATGGGAATGCCAGATGTGCTTTGCTTGGACCCCGCCACCAGTGCATAGGACTGGTTTGTCAAACTTTTTGTCGATAGAGATTGTTCAAATATCATTACTCCTAAATTAAGAGTCATTTTATTCCCACCTCACTGAGAACGATTTTGTTTCTCCTTGGCTCTCTCATTGGTCCATTTCAAGGGCTTTTGGTTATTTCACCATGATGAATTGCATGAAATGACATGCATGCTCTTTAAATGGACCAATGAGTGAGCCAAGAATGTTCCAACCTCAAGGAGGTCGGAACAAAATCATTCTCCACCTCACTGTCTCTCATCCCCCCCCCCCCCTAATTTTTTTATGGGGCCAAAATGCCCAAAAAAATGGGGGTAAAGTCTAATTAATGAAAATATGGGGGTAAAGTCTAATTCAAGGCAAATTATGGGGGGCAAAGTCAAAATAACCCCTTTTTTTGGGTTATTTTGACTTTGCCCCTAAAAATTTACCTTGAATTAGAATTTACCCCCCATAGTTTCATTAATTAGGGTTTACCCCCCAAAACTAATTGTTCCGTCGGCTCACTATCTAAGAGAAAGAGTGAGCTGACGGAAAAGAAATAAAGTTTTGGGGGTTGAGGTGACGGAACAGTTAGTTTTGGGGGGTAAACTCTAATTAATGAAAATATGGGGGGTAAAGTCTAATTCAAGGAAAAATTTGGGGGGCAAAGTCAAAATAACCCTTTTTTTTGGGTTATTTTGACTTTGCCCCCCAAAATTTACCTTGAATTAGAATTTACCCCCCATACTTTCATAAATTAGGGTTTACCCCCCAAAACTAATTGTTCCGTGGCTCACCATCTAAGAGAAAGAGTGAGCTGACGAAAAAGAAATAAAGTTTTGGGGGCTGAGATGACGGAACAGTTAGTTTTGGGGGGGGTAAACTCTAATTAATGAAAAATGGGGGGTAAAATCTAATTCAAGGCAAAATTTGGGGGGCAAAGTCAAAATAACCCTTTTATAAAAAAAAAACAGATTACAAAGATTGCTATAAGGGAAAAAAAAATCAAGGCATCACGATGCAATGTTAAGAAGCTCTTTTGGCTTCTTATGACATTGGTTTTAGTGGAGAATAAGTTTGAGTTCGGTTAGAATTTTGGTATATGACAATGACTTTATAGTCGAACTGTATTATCTAAGTATACACAAGTTAGAGGGACAATCGAGTTTTAGGTTTTGAGTATGGGTATTAATTTAAGGTACCATACTTGTACCTGAAAGTTAATTGGGTAGAGTTCCTATACCCATACCCTACCCAAACCTTGTTTTAAGTATAAAATCTGTACCCATACCCAATGTTGCGAATCGGGTAAGAGGATAGCGACAAGAAATCCTTGAAAACATGAAATGTAAGAGTGAGAAAAGCCATAGCAATCTGGTGGATGTCATTAACGCTCATGCTAGGGTGGCGTCGTGGAGAAGCAGGAGCAAAGGATCTATCTTCAGGACTGGACGAGACTGACTGTAACTTACTGCACCTTGGACCGCCCGAAAACCGACCACCTTCAAGCTACCCGAAGTACGAACCGTTAATGGGGTTTAGGAAAATAGGGTAATATTTTTTTCTAAGAAAGAGAGATGTAAATCTTGGCAGCGGTTTATAGCAAAACTATTTTTTTTTTTATCGAAACCATGTGGGATCTATTTATGGCGCCCCGTACCCAAACACAAAATCAGAAATACAATTTAGCGACACTTTTTTTCCATTGGAAGACTCTTCCGCTGGAGAACCAGAGCCCTCTTTACTAATAAGAGAAGCTAGACAATCTGGGATAGTAGTAGACCACAAGTCACATCCTTCATTAACAACATATCTAACCAGCTCATGGCGCAACCATTACAGTTACGGGGACTCCAAGTAGGGACAACACCAGTCACCCGGGATTGAAGACTTCGACAGTCTGCTATTATGCTCCTTAGACGCCAAGGAAGATCCAAATCTTCTTGTAATAAAAATTGTGCAATAGTCATGTTATCACCCTCAACCACCACCTCCGAAAGCTTTAGCATCTCAATGATAACAAAGGCTTCCTTAAATGCCAAAGCCTCAGCTTCCATAGCCGAACAAGGAGGGAGGATTCTCTCCCTACTAAGAATGTGCCTTTCCAAATTATCACGGAACACAATACCCACCGCTATCTTATCCACTCTAACTGCAGCATCAACATTGGCTTTAAGAGTTCCTAGTGGTGGAGATGTCCATTTCTTTAAGAGGGGGGTGGACATCACTTCTTGTATTTATCGATTAGGTTCACACGATGTCATAGTTGGTCTGTGATGAATCCTTTGCATCAGTTTCAAGAGATTGGAAGTTTTATGCTCAAATATTACAGAATTTCGTGCCTTCCAGATGTTCCATAATATAGAAGCTGCTTGAAAATAAAGTGAGAAGCCTGGACTAGGATCATTGAGGAACCACTCAATCCAGTCCCTAAAATCTCTTTGCACTGCTCTAGTGATGATTTGAATAACACTCAAAGAGAGTGGACCTTACACCGACTCCGGAAAAAAAAAAACCAAATTTATTTCATTTAAAAGGCAATAAGAACAATAAGTGTCGATGTTCGCAGTCCTACATTGTCATCGTCCAAACTAATAGAATTTTGATTCTGATTCCGGGATTCTTGGAGTTTGGAATCCCAAATCCCAAGAAAGTGCTCTGGATTCCGAATCCTCGATTTTGGGCTCCGGAAAAATGTGTTTGTGTATACATCTCATGCCTAGGTATTGTAGCGTGTCTCATTTTGTTAACATGGATGCATTAGGTTAAGTATCCAAGTACCTTAGCAATTGGATTAAACTCAGTCTTTCTCGAGTATAAATGCATGGGCGTGTCTTAATTTTTTGATACATAGTGGGCCCTAGCTAGGGCTCAAAACGCACCACATAGGTATACAGCTACATAGCCACAGGGGAAAGGCCCATCTGGCTAACAGAAGTCGCTACAACACGAGCTGTAGCACACCATACTGCATGAGGAAAGATCCCACATGGCCCTAGGAACTCGCCGCACAAACGAGTGGAGGCACCACACCGAGCACAGAAAGGGCCCACCTGGCCCCCAAGAAATCGCTGCACAACGAATTTAACACAACACAACATTCAAACATTGATGATGCTTAAGAAAGAAGTTCACAAAATTACGTTAAGTACTCCGAATCACTGACGTCGCGCACTACTATTGACTTCACAAAATTTAAAAACCGAAATAAGAGACCATCATCTCTGAAGATTTTCTAAGTTAATGACGTAAGTAATCAAAACTAACACAACCCAAGTCTCATAAATCATTTAGGATAGAGCAGAATACTAAAAAGGCTTCAAGGAAAATTTCTCCCATTGAGTTCTTTGCCAAATATCCAGTGTTGTTTTCACCAGGAAAGATAAGTTCACTCTCCGCTTTTCTTTTATCTCCATTACTGACCAATCAACTTCATAAAAATACTAAGAATTTCGAGTAAGAGGAACATCGAGATCATGAATATCCTGTCACACAATCCACTTCCTGATTCAGATAACAACAGCGCAAGGACAAGCCAACACAATACATGACGACCATCGAGATCATGAAGGGGAACGCAACATCAACTTCTATTTGTAAGCCGTAAGGCACCAGAGGCACGAGGATAAAATAGAGGATGGCAAAAACCAGCTCAATGCAAACCTGCAAAAAAAGAAAAAGAAAAAAAGTGAGATATCAATATTAATTCACATTGATCGTACAAAGCATTCCTACATGATGCAAGCGTGCAATATTTCCACAACCTAGTCCCGAGCTTGGCACCGACAGTCATTAACCACCTACATGATGCAAGAGCAACTTACATTCCTGCAGCTGCATTTGCTTTGAGTTTGGGGTTGAACATGTTCCTCTACAACAGGCGTAGGCCCAGCTTCAAGATCATCAACCTTCATCCCTGCAACAACTGGCGGGTGAGACATTGCACGTGTATCTGGGTTGCTTTCGATTCCTAGCTTGTTTGAAATTTTGAGGACAATGGAAAGCTTGGCTCAGATCCTGCGCGGCCGATCCTTGGTTAGAGGAGAAACCTAGGCTGGAGTTGATCAACGGCCTCTTGCTCCCTCGATCGAGAAGAGACGGAGAGAGAGGGGCTGCTGGTCGGGGTTTGCAGGTTGGGAAGGGCTTCTCCGCTTCTATTGCGGAGATTATAAAGACTGTGATACCTACAGTGCCCGTCTCCGTCTCCGTATCCGTCTCGGAAACGACTGCCCCACGCTTGCCAACGAACTCTGTTTCGGAGATTACAAAGTTATTTTTTTTTGGTATTATAAAACTGTGATGCCCACCGTGCCCGGCTCCGTCTCCCTCTAGGAAACGCCTGCCCCATGCTTGGCAACGATCTCTATCTCGGGGATTACAAAGTTTTTTTTTTATTGAGTTATTTTGACTTTGCCCCCCAAACTTTGCCTTGAATTAGACTTTACCTCCCATCTTTTCATTAATTAGACTTTACCCCCCAAAACTAACTGTTTCGTAAAACAAAACTTACAGAACAGTTAGTTTTGGGGGGTAAAGTCTAATTAATGAAATATGGGGGCTAAAGTCTAATTCAAGACAAAATTTGAGAGTCAAAGTCAAAATAACTCTTTTTAAATAAAAAATAAAAACATAAACCAGAGTACAAAGATTGTGATGCCACCTACCGGCTCCGCTTCGGGTAGGACCCTACCTCTGTCCATACCAATACCCATTCGGTTATGACTGTGTCCATACCCGACCCATACCCATTCGGGTAGAACAGAGTCTATATCCGACCCATAACCATTTGGGTTTTGGGTATGAGTTGGGCGGTATAATTTTGTCTCTTCTTCTCCATCATATATGCAATTGCTATAAGAAAAAAAAAATCACTGCATCACAATGCAATGTTAAGATGCTCTTTTGGTTTCTTATTACACTAGTAAGATACCCATGCAATATTTGGGTGAACTTGATGCACGCGCCACTTAACACGGACGACTTCACAACCGTCCAAAGAAGTGTGCAACCTGGAGTGATTGCAATTCATTCGTCCGAGTGTGATTCACTTGTTAGAAAGAAAGAGAGATAATATTAATAATTTTTTTAATTAATCAAATGACCATTAAAGACCTTTGCATGGGTATTTATCATCTTTATAGTAGATTTTTAATAGGATTAATGAAAGAGAGCCGTGTTCATACACAACCCGATCCGACTGTACATATAACACGACCCATCTCTATACATTAATATACAGAAAATAAAACACGAACTTAATACAAAGCGGAGCACAAATCAGAACGAATTAAAGCTTGGGCATCACATATCCATTAATCACCCAGAACCTCGACTGGATTTTTGTGGAGAGAGAGAGAGAGAGACCATTGGCGAGGAGGCAGTGTCTAGTAGCAAGCAAGATGAAGGAGGGGCTGCCGGTGTTGGGTTATTTCCCGATGCAGAAGACAGCAACTCGAAAGCGGGCTTTTGGAGAAAAAATTTGAGTACTGTCATTGATGACCGATAATTACGACCGACCAGTGGAATTGCACTACATATACCAGTTGAGGTTAAAGAAGTAATTTGATGGGTGTGCTGGGTTGGGGAATAGGTTCCCATTGAAAGCAGGGTTATTCATCATTTTTTGGGGGTGAATAAAATTTCCCTTTTTCAAAACTAACTTGGTCTGGCCAATAATATTATTGACGACTCCCCTCTTCCCTATTAGGGGGAAAATTTTCAGCACATCCTGCGTATGCTACATCCGTTGGCCTGAGCCGCACGCTCTAAGTGCTAGGGGCCACTACCCATGTGCTGGGGCCTGCAACCCCACGTCTTTTGAATCGTAGTGGGGCCCACGGTTGTAGCGTACGCAGGATGTGCTGAAAATTCCCCCCCTATTAGTGTGTCAACAAACATTAGAAGCGACATGAAACACCACTCCAAGACACAGCCTATGAACAGGGACGCAATAGATAGTGTGAGAGAGGGCATTTACTGCATCAAAATCATCTTGCATATCAGGAAACCACTAAATACATCAAAATCACAGTCCATCTTTTTTTTTTGGGTACATAGTGGGGCCCTATCTAGACCCAAGAGTCACCACAGACCGAGTGAAGGGACGGGCCCACCTGGCCTCAAGAAGTCGCCGCACGAACGAGCGGGAAGTTGACAGGTGCCACAGACACGGCACACCAACACCAAAACAAGGTTCCCCAGAACATCCAGTCAAAATGAGATCCCCGGTAGGCGGTAGTAGAAGAGAATCCAACCAGAGAAAGCAACTTGGAAGCAGTACAATGGGGCTGAGCAATCCAACATGGAGAGGGCGGAGAGCGTCACACAGGAGAGTGCATCCATCAGGAGCAGCAAATAAGACATATTTGAAGTTAATATCAGAGACGTAATTAAATGTTCTATATATCTTCGATGGGAGAGTTTTGAAAGTTAATATTTGATGGCAGACCTCTGCGAGTCCATATCATAAAAATGTAAATATAAAGACACTAGAAGGCTATAATATGAGATCAACACACTCATTTCTAAGGAGAACTATAAAAACTGAGCAGAGACAAGATTAGATTGACAACCTAGGAATTTGTCAAAGGTAAAAGAATATATATGATGGATATGCAACACACCATCATCCCCGCCGTCACCAACATCAACTATAACTTGATTATCAATATAGCTCAACACCCTCTACAAACCCTAATGATTATTCGGATGTGGGACCTGGTGAACACAGTAACCATGCACATCAGGAGGATTCTTAGGATTTGTAAAGGAGAGTTGATTTCCAAAAAAAAAAAACATGTACAACCTACTTATATATACACATATGGCTAACAAATATGATTGTCTATAGAGCACAGCTACAAGAGGGCTCCATAGAGGGATTTGGCAAAAAACTTTCCAACCGATTGTTAACTTGAATCCAATCCACTCGTCAATTTTTCATAAGGAAAAAAACAGGGAAATTATTCCTGACCTGCTAGCTAATATGGGTCAACCAACACCGTCTAGCTAGCTAGTACGTCAGGTCAAGCATGGTTCAAACCTATACATTAAATTAAGGATACCCTGATCTGACCCATTGCTACCCCCAAGTACGATACTGTTACCAAGACATATCAAGTGTCAAGGTTTGAACTAGGTAAATAAACATATATTTCAATATATTACACAAACAATTATTACTCAGTGTTGTAATAAATAGACTAGTTAATAAAGTTTTTGGTGAACAAAACTTGTGCTTCCTATCATACGGTTTCAAAGAAAGTTGTGGCACTATCATGGGGAATGGTTGCAATTGGGCATGCCATTACTTGCATCGGAGTGTATTTAGTTAGACATGACCCTCCAAAATAGGTGCTAGATATCAACAATTCGCTTAGCTTGAGAGCCAAGGAGTTTCTGTTGTGTCATGTCTGCGTCCAAGTCTCAAAGTATGTTAACACTGCACAATTCTTGAATAATGAAGTATCCTGGTAATGAAGTACGGGGATTATGTTGGGCATCTCACGAAGCTCTAATAAACTTCAAATGTTTTGAGAGTAAGATCCAATTTTAACTATTACAAATAAACCCTAGGGGGGGGGGGGTGCGCATGCGTGCGTGCATGTGTGTGTGTGTGTGTGTGTGTGTGTGTGTGAGAGAGAGAGAGAGAGAGAGAGAGAGAGAGAGAGAGATCTGGCAACGCCAGATCTGAGAGCATAAGCTGTCGGAGCAGGAAAAGGCTCCACTCCGATAGTGCTTTGAGATCTCAGGAGAGGAAGAGCTCGTGCTTGAGGATGGAGGGGAGGGCATCTGTAGATATGCCAGATCTGAGATCTCGGAATTGATCTCGTCGGAGGGAAGAGCTTTCAGGGATCCGGAGTTACAAGGGAGCTCGAGGATGGAAGGGATCTGCAGATGCCGAATCTGATATCTAGGAATCGATCTCGTTAGATGAGCAAGCTAGGTTTGAGGTTCAATGTTGATCGCAAATCGGAGGGGTAGTCCGAGCTCGATGAGGATCATGGCTCTGATACCATGTTACAGATAAACCCTAGGTGAGAGAGAGAGATTCTAGGATATTGTAGAAGGGATATATACTTCTCAGTAGGGCCAATGGGCCAAATATATAGGCAAGTATAAGTGGGTATGTCTCCCATACAGTGAAAGACCATGTATATGATGTACAATATCACTAACATTAACAGCTCCCTAATTTAGGTATGTACACTAATATGAGACATAGGCAAACTAAGGAAACCAAGAACCTCAATGAATGCCATCTCCACAATAATGCATATCTGAAGAACCAATCGACTCCAAGAGCACCCATACTTTTTTTGACCCCTCATTATCCAAAAGATTGGGTTTCCATCCGTCACAAGATTCCTCCTTTGACATGATGGTCGAAAGACAAATGAGGCTAGTAACCATATGCAAATGTGTGTTGTTGAATGCACAAATTTAAATTTACAACTGATTTATAGTTGATTCCTCTAGGCCGCTGCAATGTAGTGGTGGAATTCCACTGGCTTCTTACCTCAGATCTTATTCTCTGATATTTTTCTAAATTATTTATGTAACTACTACTTGAAGAACAATACCTTTTATGGGGTCAACGGCTCAACAAACCTAGTAAGCAACTAATGGTGGGAACATAAAGCATCAGATTGTGGACAATAGTCACCTTTGGTGATGTCCAATGTTTGAAAAATCGAAATCGACCAACAAATCGACACTGTCGGATATCAAAATATATGATGGAAATATTTCGACCATGTGAAATATTGCATTTCTATGAACGGTGGAAATATTAATTGTTGGAAAATTAGTGATCAGTCCCTATAACAAGCTCAGTTTAAGGTTAAGGATGGCTAATGTTTGCCGTTAGCATTAAGTCCCTCTGGACCGTTCCCTACTGTGCAAGGAAGAATGCTCTACACACAACTACGATAGGTGTGTTTCACCTAACCCCTTTTTACATTCAACCTGACTACTCTTTTCCTTTTCTAGTGAGTTGATGTGAAATGAGACTTGTTTGCGTCCTTATTGCAAGTCGGAACTTGTTATAGGGACAAATCACTAAGTCTCCCATTAATTTTTTGATAAATTTTTTCAACAAAACTCTGGACAATCATAAACCAAGCATAAATACCCACTTTGGAACACTTGCATCATGTTTCTACACTACCTAGTGTGTAGAGCTTCACATCACAAGCATTTCTATATATGTTGTGCTGTTGCACAACAATCTAAATATATAAATGGTAAAAATATTGATTAATCGATGGACTTTCACAACAAAGCTCTATACAATCACAAATCAAACATATACACTTTGGAAATCTTAAATAATATTTCTTTTTTTATCTACCACTAGGGAACTCTAAGTAGCATGTATTTCTATGCAAGTTGTGCAGAAACACAACATTATAAAAATTTGACAATTATTTATGATTTTTGAGATTTATTTAATTTTTATTTTTCATGATATTTGCTTTCTTCTGCAAAACTCTATTGGACGATTCAGCAGACCATTTTTCGAATCACCCATTGCCACAACTAATTAATTTCACATTTTTTCGTTTTTTCGAACCTCGGTGTTGTCATATGCTCGACTAATCACAATAATCGTTCACAATAATTTAAAATAATCATCCCACTAATTTTCTCCCCATATACAGTCCTAGGAAGAGTTGATCTGGTTTGCTATTATAAGTTTATAACTAATGAGCTAAAATCCACCCTATTTTTCATGTCCCCAACTTGAACTTAGGTGCAAAAGTAGTTGAAGTGATCAAATTGCCACACCAAGACCTTGGACACCTCACCTCATCCATCTTAGCATCACAGGTGCAGGAGTCTTGGCTAATGGCTATTGGCTATTGGCTATTGACTATTGGATCTTGGTCATCACAGTTCTAATTTTCTAACTAAACATGAAAAAGGAGTACAAAATTTGGATTTTATTTCACATTACGCTAAGAAAATAGTACAGTGGGTTGACTTACCCAATCAGGGGAATCCTCAGACCTTAAGCAATTATAGATAAAAAGAGAAGATGCGACGAGTACAGGATAAGTATAAAAGAACTTGATACCAATTCTTGAACAAAATCTGGTACTCTTTAAAACCTTTGCTTGTCCCCTCAAAGCTTTCCTATAACAATCACATTTAACAAGAAATATATGTAAGTGTTTTTACCACCCAAATATACCCTTTGTTGTCCTACATATAGAGAAAAAGGAGGAAAAATGAATGGGAAGGTACGGAGGCTGGACATGACATCAGTTGAGATTCAATTAGGATCGAGGCTGACAGCTCCCTCATTGCATATTCTAATCATGGATATCTTATCCGATTTATATGGCACCCTCCTCAACCGAGTTGTCCAAGCCTTTCCACATTGCTTACTCACAAGTCATCACATAAAACCTTTGGTTCCACAACTAGGAAGCACAGACAAGGACACAAACACGAATAAGGGCACTGAACATGGGAAATCCTAAAAAAGTAGGACACGGACACGGACACGTGGGGAAATGATAATCAAATATATATTTAGTTATAAATCTAATTTAATATGTATAATATCATCTATAAATATAAAGATAAGAGCTCCAAAAATATATAGACATGCCAAAAAAAAAATGAGAAAAGCATTCATCAGTCATAAATTCATAACAAAACAAGACAATTACAAATTTAACATCCATGCCTATCATTCAAAAAAAAATCCTAATAATATTGATTTAGAAAAATTATTCCCCCACATAAGTTTAGGTTTACATAAGAAACCCAAAACCTTCCTAAATACAAAAAAGATCCCAAGTTCCTAAAAATATTTACAGTTTCGACCCCACCATGTCCAAAAACATGTCCTTAAAGTCTCCGCGATGTGTCCAAGATGTATCAAATGAAAAAAATTAGAATAATAAATGTGGACGTGTATATCTGACACATGTTCGAGGTGAGTCCAATGTGTCGGTGTCCAACACATATCAGACAGAACCTCTTCGGATGTGTATGCGCTTCCTAGTTCCACAATAGCACCCAATATGAGTCATTAAAAGATTGTAACTACCCTCTGCATTCTGGACATAGTTATCCACTAACCCAAGGCTTTTGCAAGAAACCCCTTAGTTGCACAAAAATTAGTAGAGAACCCATCAAGAAAAAGTTACAGCAAATCAACCCCACGGCCCCCACCTCCCCATTGACTGTCATCGAACTGTATTCCGATCTGATCATATCAATATGGTACGGGATCATATGGGGGTCGTTTAAAAAATGTTCACAAGGTGAGTAAGGTAGTGTAGTAAACGAATTGGCCAGCCCGAGATTCATTGTTCACTCTTGATTTGGGCTCAATTTGGGAGTAGTTAACTAGGGATTTGATTGGGTTGGGATCGAACTTTCACGCCCGAAAATATTTCGGGCCGAGTATGTGTAACATCGAGCCGAACCCGAAAACCAAACCAAAGCTAGAATTATTTCTATTTTCTATATACAATGAATGTAAAATTTGACCCACATACTTTTTATTAATATCAATTGCAAAGATATAAGGAGCATTCTTTTACATATATCTTTTTTGATACCTATATTCACCTTGTTATTTGATCAAGACAAGAACAAAAAAAAAAAAAAAGCTTAGGTATGAACCGTGCTAGAAGTTCGAGCTTAATTTGAGTCGGGTTTGGACTAGGTCTTCAGAAGAAATTTTTGGTTTGGTTAGGCTTGGGCCAAGCACAAACACATAGTTTGGGTATGGACCAGTTTGGACATACAATCACAAGTTCATGCCAGGCTCGACGTTTTGGTAGTCCGACCCTGACCTGTCCCACTACCAGCAGTAGGTAAGTGACATACATATGATAAAACCTAGTGGTGAGATGGCTCGTCCAGAAAGCAATCAATGGAAGTTCCTATATCCATGTAATAATTAAGAAAAAATATCATAATATAGATTACTTGGAAGTACATAACATTGGATGGCAGGTGCAAAAAATTTGAAAGACTAAGCATGTAGCTTGTGATCTAT
The DNA here is from genome assembly GCA_947650365.1 of Chamaelirium japonicum. Taxonomy (NCBI): domain Eukaryota; kingdom Viridiplantae; phylum Streptophyta; class Magnoliopsida; order Liliales; family Melanthiaceae; genus Chamaelirium; species Chamaelirium japonicum. The sequence goes on from OX393557.1 coordinate 11,708,585, forward strand.
AAGATAGATATGGCCAATGATTAATGAATGACTAGAACTGCCTCCACATAAAGAGTAAAGAACCAATTAGTATAACACAGATCACTTGGAAAGATTTATCATGTGATGAGTGCAAATAAACTTGTAAGACTAAGCAAGTGGCATGTATAGTCTCTACTATAGATAATAAATCTGGAAGAAGAGTTATAAATTTTACAGGAAGTATGCTAAAATTTTATTTGAAAGAAACTGTAAGACTAAGTTCCTAGGATCATCCAAAGAATTAACTTATAACGTTTCGAAGTGCTGACACTTTTGGACATTGGATGTTATATAACAGGCTATGAAGATCATTGGCACTCCAAAATGGAGTGTGATGATCATTGGCACTCAACAAAAGTAATGGATCTTTATCTTTTAAAAAAGTAATGGATCCCAGACTCTCAATCATTCCTAATAGAACAAAGTAATATGAAGGTGTTACAACACTTCTAGTAAGTGCTTTTCTATCAGTACCCAATATAAATATATAAAATATAATATTCTTACAAAAACACCAACTGCTAATCAAATTATCAAGTAGTTAGCATAAAACTATGTAGTGTGTGGAAGTACCCAAGTGCAGAGTCTTTTTAAGGTTTATGTATTGATGTTGGTAGGAAGTAAATGTTGATGTACTGAACACTTATCCCAAGTGTCTAGGTACATTGGATGGAAGTTCCGAAGATGCGAAGTTGGATAAACATATTGATCCTTATGGGAAGAAGGTCAAGTTCAAGCTAAGAAGTGGCAACATTCATCATCTCAAAGTCAAGATCAGATTATGATTGCATTTTAGAAAGCAAACTTTAGGATTTTACGAGAGCACAGGATACCATATTTATACAAGCCAAGGCGACCCCGATAAGTGATAGGGTCTTGGATTATTGCGGAGGGGACGAGAAAAAGAGGGGGAGACCTCAAATAACATTGATGGAAGTTGTTAGAAAAAATATGAAGAAGTTTCCAATGATAAGATTGATAGTCCTTAATAGAAATAATTGGCGAAATAGGATACATAAATCTGACATTGAATAGATGGATAAAGCTTGATGAGTATGGTTATGGACCATGAACCGATTGGCCTGGCCCTGATTAGCCATCTCATGAAGTTGACCATCTACAAAGATTGAGTAGTTACGAAGGAAAAGATAAGGACATTCAAGAACCAAAACCTAATAAAGGAAAAGATAATGACACTGTACAGTCATGTGTTAGCCATTTACTTTGGGTCCTAAATAAAGAAAAGAAAAGAGGTATGATCCCTTCGCATATTAGATGTGTTATAATGTTTGTGAATCAAAGGGACTTGGGATTGATTCAATTTATGTGCATCATATGTGCACTCTGCTTCTTTTATCATATTTGACATATTTTATTTTTCTATTTGATGAAGCTTAAGGCAAACAGACAGCCCACCGGTTTAAGCTCTGGTTAATGTTTGAAAATTCCTTAGCTGTAGTTTATTTCTACTGGACTGTCTCTTGTCTTTTATCTTAGGCACAGAATTTGCCAGAATAAATGATGCTTACTAGTTAGAAGTATCTAGAAGATTGCATTGATTCTCCCTCTTTCTATTGACTTCAATAAGTTGGGCTTGAACACAAGTTGTTCCTCTGGCATTCTCTCTGACAAGGGTTTTTGAAAACCTTTGCTTCTACCAGGCTCCAAATTCAAGATAGAAGTATTTGGTACATCCACATTACAAAAAATATGAAGTCCAAAGGAGGAAGGAGAGATTTTTAAAACGGCTAGATTTCACGCGTAGATTTATTAGTCTCCACGGGTACGGATTTTGGTCCATTTCACTAGCAGTTGTTCTAATTGTTTAATTTGTGATGTGCTCTGATACCAACTTGATGCAATGCGTATGCTCAAACAAGTCCAAGTGCAGAATTTAGAACATTAAACATCAGATTTCAGCATATGTAAACAAATTTCAGCAATACTTAGAATCACTATTCAACATTCATTCAAGCCCAAGCATATTTAATTTGACAAAATGATAAAACTGACATAATAAGATTTAATTTCAGATTCTAATAAACCAGTCCAGCAATACAGATGATCACAATCTCAAATAGATAAACCAATGTCTCAATAACAATCAAAGATCTAAACGGATAAACCTAATGGATGAGACTCTCGGGAAAACAGAATTCTAGGGTTCCTACAATGAAATCAGCAATAAGGCCGGTTGCAAGAAAGCAGGTTATCACATGAAAGTTATCGTGGATCGATCTCACCGTGCTTTGGTCAATGCCGGCAGCTTTCCGATGCTCCGATGTTGCAGAGGAATGGCGCGGAAGGGGGAGGTGTGGTCCAGAAGACGTGGTGAAGAAGCCGAGACGATGATCTTGAAGAAGAAGAAACTCCACGTCGATCTTCCGTGAAGCCGAGGATGAATAGCGAGGCGACGGGGTAGAAGCGTGCGGAAGGAAGAAGTAGACAAGAAGCAGGGAAGATTTGTCGGAAGGGATAACCGAACAAGCGCACACGCTTCTTCAATCTAGGGTTTTCAATTTCAATTTCATCTCCCTTTGTGCAATTAGGGTTTTAGGATTTATAGGAAACAACTAGAGAAAACAAAAAAGGAAAGGAAGGGAGAGAGAGTCCGATCGGGTAGAGAGAGAGAGAGGGACGCGCGGGTGAGAGGGGGAAGGCCGGGTGTGTTCGCGGGAGAGAGAGAGGGGGCCGGTCGGGTAGGGCTTAGGTTAGGGATTTTGGGTTTTTAATTCCCCTTCGAATCTCATCCATTGAGATCTATTCTAACCTAACATCCTACGGCTAAAAAGTAAACACAGAAACGAGTCAGTTCGGCATCTGTGGCTCGAACCGGATGCGAACATGGCTCGCACCTACCCAAACCAGAAATAAAAACTGAAATAACTAACGATCCGCTGGTCGGATCGAAATAAAGTAAAAAACCAAAACTGTGGGGCTTCGATTAAGCTTTCCACTGATGCAGACGGATCGACGATCGGGTTCCTGGATCTCCGGCGCGGATGAAAATACGCCATCAGCTGTAGAAAAACGGCACGTAGTAGGCTCGTCTGCATCAAGTAAAGCATGATTCATAAGTACTCTGCATCGAAAAGTGATCAGACATGCCAAAATCGTCTTTAAGGTTAAATTCAACACTTGGATGATATGGATGCACATATGATTGGTCTATGATGGTAGAGATGCCAGGCAAATGATGGATGCAAGTGTCATGAATGCCTACAGACTCTAAATGCGATGTGCATGCAATGGAATGCAAAATGTTATCTAATCCCTTCTCAATCGACAACGAAGCAGATGAACACCCTACGAGATTATCTGCGAATGGTGGTATGGGTTGGTTCTGACTCAGAAGAGCTTTAGGTGCAGGGGGTGATGGGGACTGGTGAATAATCAGCCGTGTGCAGTCACATCATCTCCCTCCAAGACTAACTCATTGAGGTGTTCGCCCTCAGACCCCTGACTATCCTCGTCATTGTCCGCCAGATTTGTCTGTGGATTGACTTGTCGTTGAGGACAATCGGCTGACTTGTGATCTGGCTGATCTACCGATTTGTGCTCTTGTCGTAGGGTTTGGCGACTTCTGTTTTGGCTGGTCTGCACGTAGTACACCAGCGGATTTGTGCTCTTTTCCCTAACACGACGACTAGTGCACTCGGATACTTTCGAGGACAAATTCTGGAACACACTTTGTTTGGAATCAGAAGGGAGGAACTTCTGTTGCATCTTTCCCCTCATGTGTGTCCAAGTGGAAATTTTCTCTTTTCCTTTTCTACCCCTAGCGGTCTGCAACTGTTTCCACCAGATCAGTGCATGACCTTTCAGTTTAAGGCTGACAAACTTAACTTGTTTGTCGCGGGGGATTTCTTTCCACTCAAAGTATTGGTCGACGCGTTCGGCCCACTCTAGAAACTCTTCGGGATCCTTCCTACCCTCGAACTCAGGAATTTCTATGTTGATGCCCTGATCCCAGCCCCAATGGGATTTCATTTTCCTATGTGTCCGTCTACTTCGCCTATCAGTCCCGTCAGAGGAACTGACGCTATCACCTCCGGACTCTAGGTCTAAGTTGCTACGCCCTGGCGACGCTCTAGCCCTGTGTACTTGATGGGGTCGAGGTGGATTCTGGGATTTGGTGACGGCCAAGGTCAAGTTTTCTATTTGGGTCTGAAGCCTACCCATGCGTTCCTGTTGCCTTATGAAGGCATCGTGCCAAGTACGGGGTGGCAAAGATCCAGCCATTATAGATTCGATCGACTCACTACCGGGGAAAAAGGGATGGTTCTAATATGGATGTACTCACGCGATGCGGGTGACTAACTAATGCAAGATACAAACTAAAATGAAAATAGGAAAAAAAAAAAAAAAAATTCAGCACGCACACAAGATGCAAATGATGCAAGAGGACCGGCCGTTGCGTAAGAACGCGACGACTAGTGCGCTCTGATACCAACTTGATGTGATGCGTATGCTCAAACAAGTCCAAGTGCAGAATTTAGAACATTAAACATCAGATTTCAGCATATGTAAACAAATTTCAGCAATACTTAGAATCACTTTTCAACTTTCAGCCAACCCATCATCTTTAATTTTTCGAAATCATAACAAGTGGCATGATGAGTTCTTTAATTTCATATCTTATTCACTGCATCCAGACAATGATTGCATGACACAGCTTTCCGGTCTAGAACCCACTTGTTTTGCCACGTGCGCAGGCCACATTGAGCAACACATAATGCACCCGCAACCCTTGGCCTTTCAAATACACCAATGCCTATCGCGCAAACCGATGACCCGCAGCACATTATGCTCCCGCGGCCTTTCTTTTCACATGTCATTTGAATTTCATGTCAACCCAAATTCCTATTATCACATGAAATTATCTGAGTATTTTGATGATCTTATCGTGCCGCGGAGGATGTGGGTTTTGACTTTCAGGTCTTCGCTTGGTGCCGAGGGGCAGAGGCTACGAGACGGAGTTGCTGCGTACTTGAGGCGGATCACTTGGCCACCGGACCCGGGAGAGCAGTCAGACCAGAGTCAGCGGTTGCAGTTGCTGCCAGGAGAGCCCCCGCCGGACCCAGGACCTTGCTCGACAGGAGTCGAGTTCTTTTGAGTCCGGGGGACTTGATGCAGACGAGCCTACTACGTGCCGTTTTTCTACAGCTGATGGCGTATTTTCATCCGCGCCGGAGATCCAGGAACCCGATCGTCGATCCGTCTGCATCAGTGGAAAGCTTAATCGAAGCCCTACAGTTTTGGTTTTTTACTTTATTTCGATCCGACCAGCGGATCGTTAGTTATTTCAGTTTTTATTTCTGGTTTGGGTAGGTGCGAGCCATGTTCGCATCCGGTTCGAGCCACAGATGCCGAACTGACTCGTTTCTGTGTTTACTTTTTAGCCGTAGGATGTTAGGTTAGAATAGATCTCAATGGATGAGATTCCAAGGGAAATTAAAAAACCCAAAAACCCTAACCTAAGCCCTACCAGACCGGCCCCCTCTCTCTCTCCCGCGAACACACCCGGCCTTCCCCCTCTCACCCGCGCGTCCCTCTCTCTCTCTCTACCCGATCGGACTCTCTCTCCCTTCCTTTCCTTTTTTGTTTTCTCTAGTTGTTTCCTATAAATCCTAAAACCCTAATTGCACAAAGGGAGATGAAATTGAAATTGAAAACCCTAGATTGAAGAAGCGTGTGCGCTTGTTCGGTTATCCCTTCCGACAAATCTTCCCTGCTTCTTGTCTACTTCTTCCTTCCGCTCGCTTCTACCCCGTCGCCTCGCTATTCATCCTCGGCTTCACGGAAGATCGACGTGGAGTTTCTTCTTCTTCAAGATCATCGTCTCGGCTTCTTCACCACGTCTTCTGGACCACACCTCCCCCTTCCGCGCCATTCCTCTGCAACATCGGAGCATCGGAAAGCTGCCGGCATTGACCAAAGCACGGTGAGATCGATCCACGATAACTTTCATGTGATAACCTGCTTTCTTGCAACCGGCCTTATTGCTGATTTCATTGTAGGAACCCTAGAATTCTGTTTTCCCGAGAGTCTCATCCATTAGGTTTATCCGTTTAGATCTTTGATTGTTATTGAGACATTGGTTTATCTATTTGAGATTGTGATCATCTGTATTGCTGGACTGGTTTATTAGAATCTGAAATTAAATCTTATTATGTCAGTTTTATCATTTTGTCAAATTAAATATGCTTGGGCTTGAATGAATGTTGAATAGTGATTCTAAGTATTGCTGAAATTTGTTTACATATGCTGAAATCTGATGTTTAATGTTCTAAATTCTGCACTTGGACTTGTTTGAGCATACGCATCGCATCAATTTGGATGTTGGGATTGGGGTGGGGGGATGCATTATGAAGTTATCTATTGTAATACCTGTAGAGTTATGAAAAGTATCTAGATTTCCTAGGATGAAGTATTTAATAAATTATGTACAATTATTGAGTACGTCACTAGCTAATTGACTAAATTCTATTATATAACTTAATGGGTACAGCTAACAACATCATCTTTGCGGCCAAATTCTACAAAGAAAAAGATATAGAAGGCAAGAAAAGCCGTTGTAGAGAGTAAAAGAATGAGAAGTGGATTCTTACACAAACTCCGATCTGCAACCAAATACAAACATGCTAGGATGAGGGGTACCCTTGAACTGACCAACCCTCAGACGAAAAAATCAATCTATGGCTCAAAAAATAAGCAAAGGAAGAGTAAGAGTTTGCCTTTACCTAGTGATCATCAGGCTACCTTCAAAAGGTGAATAATGGGGACGAGTGTTGTAACGCACTTACGCCAGTGCCAGTGTCAATGTCCACCTCTTCGTGATCTCCGCCCATTGCCTACTAAGGATTAGTTTCTGGATGTTACTAGTGTGGAGATAGATGGATCGGATCCATGTCTTCGTGCGATATGACTGCAAATGATTCCCATTCACTGGTCACTTGACCGCAATCCCTTAGGTTGTTTTAGAGGATCATGTACTCACAAGGTCCGCCAGTTGGGCTACTGAGGTGGCAGTGAGGAGACTCTAGCGATATTAGGATCGATTTTGATTACAACCGATGTCTCCACCAAAATGCAATGACGTGAGGATGTTTGCGCAGGACAAGTATTGAGGTCGGTTATAATCCTTAACCAATTGTCTGTGCCATAGTCTCGGATACACATCTCAAATTACAGGTGTAAATTTGGCCAGTTCAGGTCGGGCGGGGATCAAATAGTGTCGAGTCATGGATGGAAAAACCCGATCAGAGCCATCGCACACGTCGGCCCAGGCCGAGCTAGGACCAAGGGCCTGGTAATACATTGGTTTGATCGGGTTCGGATTTGGGTTAGGTCAGTTCGACTAGCTGTATAAATTGTTTTAATAAAAATTGATATAAGGGGATTCGAAACTGGATCTCCATGTTAGGTAACCAAAAACTTAACCACTTAGCTTTTTTTTTTGTTCTTGGTTTTAGTTTCAATATATATAATCTAAAGTTACAAATTTTGGGTCGGGCTTTCGGTCCAATGATAGGGTTGCACCAGGCCAAGTTGCGGGCTTAGGCTAGCAGCCCGAGAATGGTCCATGGAGTTTTTAGGTCGGGTTGGGCTGTTGACCAGACCGGGTTGGGTTTGGGGTGTTGACTTTCTGTTCAACGAGCTTTTTTAACATCTATACCTCAAACTACTTTGAACTGAGATGTTTGTACAATGTGACAGTCTTTGATTTTGCCATATGGTTAGTAGGGATAGTCGTATAATTTCACTGCCCATAATAGCCCCCTCTTGGGCAATTGGGCCTCTGGAGGTCCTAGATGGCCAAGAAAACGAGCATTTGTTCCGGGTTGCCGGATAGATCGGAGGTTCTCGTCCTTTGAGTATTTTGACTTTGGTTGAGATAGGGGTCGCCTCTTAGGGCGACAACTGTCATGGCGAAGGACGTTTAGATGGTATGGCACGTTCCATAGGGCCTTTACTACTCCCCTTATACTTATTCTGGCCACCAATTTCACTGCCTCCCTGGTTTGGTTTCGTCCAAAGGCAAGTTGGTGTCCAAGGTTTAAAATTTGGTAATATTGATCGACTCCATACCGATGCGTACCAACAATACCACCTGATATTGGCCAAAATCAATACCTTTTTTATAAAAAAATCAAGAAAAAACCAATGGTTGTTAGTTTCTTACGATACACGATACGATACATACGATACGGGAGAAAAACGATACGATATGGTCGTGCGTATCATTTTTCACCTTATCATACGATACGATACAATAAAAGTGAGGACTTTGAGGTTTGGTTTGTTTTGAAACGCCTAAAATGTTATTTTAGTAATATTTTCTCTTAAGTTTCGAAAGAACTATACACGTTCTAAGTTAAAAAATTAATTTATAATCCTTTCTAACCATAGGTGAAGAGAGAAGGTATCCTCCGTTGCGTGAGATCTTGAATATGCTTTCTCACATTCTCCGTGGGAACATTAATATCCACACGCATTGACTCAGAAATAGGAATGCTATTTCCTTTATAGTACTCCCCCTTAGGGTGTATCCCTTCAAGAAATAGGAATGCTATTTCCTTTATAGTATTACCCTTTATGGTATATCCATTATGAAAAGGATCAGGATCTTGTCCGAAAATACAGCGGTAGTGGTCTTGAAGGGTGCCGACCTCTGCCATACCATCCCTAGGATCGTGTTCGGTTAGACTATTATAGAAAAAACAGAAAGAAACAAACGAGACTGGCATGAACAATTGCACAAGGTGTATTGGACCTTGAGCATGGGTTTTTTTGGGGGAATGTCTTACTCTTCAATTGTATAGGCTAGTGTTACGTTTGCTGGGAAATGAGACATAATGTCTTACTCTTCTACTCTAAAGCTTTCATATAAAATATTCTAAATTTTAAAAAAATTTATATATGTATATATACATATACAAATTTAACTGTATCTTACGAAGCACAATACGATACACGATACACAAAAAGGACAAACGATACACGATACGATACATGATATGACAACCTTGCAAAAAACAATATTAGGACTCCTAATATTGTTGTCTCCTCTTTGTCTCTCCTCTTTTTCTCTCTTCTTCTTTCTTCTCCTCTCCTCTCCTCACTGCTGGACGTACAGTAATGGAACACATTGGGTAGTATATATAGTCCTCAAATGATGTCCCTCATACTATAGCCTCAAATGATGCCCCCTCTACATGCTAGCACATGTACATGGGCACCCCAGCACGTGGGGTTCCTAGATGGTGGTGAGGAATAATGAGGATAAAATACCAAAATGCACGAAATAGTGTTACCTCCACATGCTGATCTTGGTCAGGATCCCAAACCAGCCGATACATGTCCGTATCGGTCGGTACCTGCATGATTTGCCTGATAGGGGCTGGCTTGGCATGGTACCAACCTATACGGTACAAGTACCGGTACCGAAGGGGGTATCAATCACAAGAAGGTTTAAAACCGATACGTGCCGATATAGGTCGAGTTTTTAATCCATGACTGTCTAGCTCATCCACAATGATGAACTAGGGGAGCGAGGAGTTGCTAACCACAAATTAAGTAATTAATATCTATTAAAGTGGAAAGAATTGAATGATGTAATTCAGTTCCAACTTATGCATAAAAGTATTTCTTCGTGTGTTTCTTCATTTTAGTCATGGTGCAACCTTTTGCTCATAGGGTTGAGTCAAGTGATTCGTGGGTTCTAAGCAAACTTTTCTTCATTATCTCTCTCTTTCTTTATCTAAGAATTTTATGAGATAAATAAAGAGAAGAGATGGAAGGTAGACGATTTGCATTAGAATTTATGAATGACTTGGCTCAAGTCCACATGGAAAATGGACAAATCCATAGCTAAAAATGAAAATATAAAGAATATATAGCTTCATTCACCATCCAGAACTGAATTACCACTCATTTCTTCCTCTTTTAAAACTCTTATTACCTAAATATTCAAGAAAAATATAACCTAAAATCCTCTAGATTAGAAAGCACTTTAATTGTAACTTCACCAAATAAGGAAAAATAAGTTTTGTTAATTCAGATCTCCTCCAAGCCCTATATAGGCACACTAAAACACAACCCTAATCCAATCCATAGCCAAATTATTATATTAACCACTTAATCATAATTGGACTCCTATGATCAAAAGAATTTCTTAATTGTTTTGAAAATAAAAAAGCGACCCTATCTGAAACTATGACTAAAATTCTCCTGAAAGTGACGATCATATTTATCAAAATGCATGTTAATTCCCTCAAAACTTGCTCGGACTGCCTCCCAATCATAGAAACAAGCTCTGATACTAGATTAATGCAACTAGATCTCGATATCTATCACACATAGAGAAAAAAAGATGCAAATGAGAAGGGAGAAAGGTCTGACTTTCATTTCACAAATAACTTGGCTCAATGCCATGTGCAAAGAAACAAAAACATGACCAAAAAAGGGAAAACTACAAAAAATTTCACAAAAATAAGTCATAAGATAACAAATCAAGTCTTTTCCTAAGACTTCTAAATAGTTTGTATCAAATTCAAGTTTATTATGTTCCACTTTTGCTCCTTTAATTCCAGCTATTGGCATCCAATGTCTCTCCATCTATCTATATAAAATGTTAGGGCAGTTTGGGTTAATTACAACCTTGCCATCCTCAAGTTTGCGCAGAGACAAGTTAGCCATTTGATCTAATCGAACGGAACAAAACATATCCCCATCTAATCGATACATGAGTGGGATGCATCGAAAAATTCTCTCACAGTCTGATGCTCTTTCTCCCTCCCTCTACCATGATCTCTCTCTAACCCACCCGATTCTCTCTCTCTCTCCGATTCTCTCCCCTTTTCTCTCCGTCTCTCTTTTCCCCACTCTCTAACCCACCCAATTCTCTCTCCCTTTTCTCTTCATCTCTCTCTTCTCAACGATCTTTCTCTCAGTCTATCTCTCTTATAACCTCTCTCCTCTTCCAATCAAACAATTATATTTCCTCAAAAAAACCAAACAAGCCACGATCTCTCTTCTCTCTCTCTCTGCAGCACAACAACCCACGATCTCTTCACCGCCATCACCGATCTCCTCCCTTCTCTCGCGGTTGTAACAACAAATGGAAGCACCCTAGGTTCCTCCTCTGCAATCTGCACCGCCACCACCCAAACAGGTTTGCCTCTTCATCTCTCTCTCTCTCTCTCTCTCTCTCTCTCTCTCTCTCTCTCTCAAAAGTTTCTTTTTTTTGTGTACAGATTCTCTTCTGCACCATCACCACCCAAGCAGGTTCTCTCTCTCTCAAGTTTTTTTTTTTTTGTATAGTTTCTCTTCTGCACCGTCATAAAATTCTCTTCATATATATATATATATATATATATATATATATATATATATATATATGGGAAAAGGGATGCTGGACCTGAGGTGCATCGTCGTTGCTGTACCTCAGACATTGTTTGACCATCCTAGAAGTTTTGGAATTTGATGAAATTTGGTGAGGATGTTGTCTATGGTAAGGTGATCATCCTCACAAATTTTCATCAAATTCTAAAACTTCTAGAGGGTTCAAATGGTCGAAGCAAAATCAGCCATCCGCAGTCACCGTTAAAATCTGCAGATTTTGCTTCGACCATTTGACCCACCTAGAAGTTTTGGAATTTGATGAAAATTTGTGAGGATGATCATCTTACCCTAGACAACAACCTCACCAAATTTCATCAAATTCCAAAACTTGTAGGGGGGTAAACAAGCAATAGGTGCAGCAACGATGCTACATATATATATATATATATATATATATATATATATATATATATATATATAGAGAGAGAGAGAGAGAGAGAGAGAGACAGAGAAGCCTGTTAGGTTGCGCTGTGCGCTGTCCCGGAGGAAGTGCGCTGCGGAATGCCGGCTGTTCGATCGGTGTGAATCGGACGGCACAAACCCTTTCCGCCCGGTTAAAAGCTTTAACAGTTTTCGGCCGTCCGATTGGCTTGAATCGAACGGCACAAATCCTTTCCGCCCCGGTTAAAAGCTTTAACCGTTCGATCGAATGATATTCGATCGAACGGATGAGATCCGTGACATCTCATTCGAATAGGACAAAAAAATTGATTGCGTTGACCCGATTTTTTGTCCTATTCGAATGAGATGTCACGGATCTCATCCGTTCGATCATTCAATCGAATAGTTAAAACTTTTAACCGGGGCGGAAAGGATTTGTGCCGTCCGATTCACGCCAATCGGACAGCCGGGAACGGTTAAAGCTTTTAACCGGGCGGAAGGGTTTGTGCCATCCGATTCACACCGATCGGACGGCTGGCATTCCGCAGTGCACTTCCTCCAGGGCAACGCACAGCGCAACCTAACAGACCTCTCTCTCTCTCTCTCTATATATATATATATATATATATATAGAGGGAGAGAGAGAGGAATGATAAAATGCGGCGTGCGGTGCGTGAGGTGTCGCACCGCAGCCGTCTGATGCACCGCTGCGTGCGATGCAGCGGTGCATCAGACAGCTGCGGTTCGACACCGCACGCCGCATCCTAACACGCCCCTATATATATATATATATATATATATATATATATATATATATATATATATATATATATATATATATATATATATATCATGGATAAAAATATCGATCGCGAACAAATTATCGGCCGGCTGGAAAAACGGTTCGAACCGGGTGGTACGAACCGGTATCGATCTGAACCGGTCCATACCGGTGTGAATTGATTTTTGATTTCAAAAAAATTTGAAAAAATAACCAAAAAACCCAGAATAATCTAAAATACTGGTTTGTGATTTTTTTTTCATTAGTAAACTAGTTATAGGTATGAACCCATCTTTTTAAGTTATAAAGTCACTGTTTTCACTGTATGATCCTAAATTGTGGAATATGATATAATTATTAAATTGTATGTGTTAGATTAGCCTAGTATTATGCTTAGGGATTACAAAACACAATTCATGACCACTGCACAAACATAAATTACACAACTTACACGACTACATGAGTCATATTTTACAATTTCACATAATAAACACAAATTCATAGTCCTAAAGACTCTTAACATGTTTAGCAAATAAAATGCATATCCATAACTTACAAGAGTAAAGAATTAGATATTTTTACCTACTTAGACTGAGTAACTTAGTACCACATGGAACTTCGGGCAGGCTGCATTTCATCATCATTGCCTCGTGGATGACCCATATCAACATTTTTATCACAATTATTTGGTTTGTTTTTAAAAAAAAATGCAAAAAAGAAAAAGAAAATTGAAAACCCCCCAAATTTGCATGAACCTATCATTGCAAATTTGGAGATGATGCTTATAGATCTATAGATATAAGCTTTGATGGCATAGATCTATAGCCCATTTCAATATTTTCACCACAATTATTTGATTTTTTTCAAAAAAATGCAACAAAACAAAAGAAAAATAAAAAAAATTATGAAAACATACCTTCAAATATGATTTTGATCTTGCAAATCCGAGCTTTTGGCTTCAAATCTAGCAAATCAAGCTAGTATGGAGCTTCACCTCATCTGGGAATGAAGAAAGATGCCCAAAAAAATAAAACCGGAATAAAGAAACCACCCAAAACTATGCTTAATATCCGGAACCGGTTCAAACCGGCCGGTTCGAACCGGTATTTGGTCGAACTGGCCGGTATTTACGCGATTTGATCCTCGAGACCGGTATCGACTGAACACCGGTGCGGTTCAGTCCGGTTCCCGGTTTGAACCGCCCGGTACGGTTCGTACCGACCGGTATTTTGATCCTTGATATATATACATATATATATATATATGGGCATGCTATAATGAGGCATGCGGTACGTGCGGCACTGCACCGCAGCCGTCTGATGCACGCGCTGCGTGCAACGCATGCACGCAGCGGTGCATTAGACGGCTGCGGTGAGGTGGACGGAGCCGTGGACGTGGTTCGTCCTCCTTCCGCCACTTTGGTGGTACAGCGGCTACTGTAGAGGCCTCGACACTCCCCACTGCTACCACAGCACCTTCTCAGCCTGAGCCGGACAGTCTTCAGCGCCTCGAGGAGCTCCTTCTTCGCCACCTAGCCTCCACCAGCTCCGCGACTGCTCACGACTTGTCTGCCACCTCTGGTATTACTGCTCCATGGATCTTCGATTCGGGTGCCTCCTGTCACCTCACCTTTGACTCCACTGTACTCACTGACTGTTCTCCCACTACCACCCACCAGGAGGTTCGCACTGCGGATGGGACTTTCGTCCCTATTCCGCAATGTGGATCCATCACTACCACCTCTGACCCTTCTGGTCGTCTGACCCTATCCCATGTCCATCATACCCCCCGTCTTAACATTAATCTGATCTCTATCAGTTTTCTTTGCGACTCTGGCCTGACTGTCACCTTCACCTATTTTGTTTGTGTTGTGCAAGATTCGCGGACGAGTCAGAGGATTGGGCTGGGCCGTAGAGCAGGACTTTACCAGCTGGACCATCTACATGTGTCTTCCGTTCCTGTTGTGTCTGTCATGTCTGTTACCTCTGATGCCGACCTGTGGCACAAAAGGTTAGGTCATATATCGAGTGATCGACTCAAAAGCGTATTCCGTTCGGGCGCTTTGGGTCGAGCGTCCTTCTCCCCTCTCTCTGTTTGTACGGGTTGTAGACTGGCAAAGCATCTAGCTCTTCCATTCTCTGCTAGTGCTTCCCAATCTGATGCTTTATTTGATTTAGTACATTCGGACATTTGGGGTCCTGCACCTGTTGCATCTATTTCTGGTTTTATGTATTATGTGTGTTTTATCGATGACTACTCTAGGTGCACTTGGGTTTATCTTAAGCGTCACCGGTCTGAAGTCCCTCATATCTTTAGGAGATTTACCACTATGATACATACTCAGTTTGGTCGGCGCATCAAGACATTTCGGTCTGATTGTGCCAAGGAGTATCTCTCCTCTGAGATGCGTGAGATTATTCAATCTCACGGTACTCTTCACCAGCAGTCCTGTCCCCACACCCATGAGCAGAACGGAGTCGCCGAGCGCAAGCATCGCCATATCCTTGAGAACGAGCCTTGCTTATCTCTGCGTCTGTTCCTCACTCCTACTGGGCTGAAGCTGTCATGACGGTTGTCCACCTTATCAATATCACTCCGTCCTCTGCTCTGTCCGGTGCCGCCCCATATGAGCGTCTTCACTCCAGCCCACCTGACTACTCTCTTCTACGCACGTTTGGCTGTACGTGCTTTGTTCTTCTTCCTCCCCATGAGCGCACCAAACTCTCTGCGAGGTCTGTTAGGTGTGTTCACTTGGGGCTCAGTCGGGAGCACAAGGGGTATCGTTGCTACGATCCCTTGGCTCGCCAGATCCGTGTCTCTCGTCACGTTTCCTTTGTTGAGGATGTCTCGTACTTTTCTCCTGAGTCTCGGGATCTTTCCTTCCCTCCTGCGTCACCCTCCTCGCCCTCCTCACTTCTCCACATACCCGTTCTACCTCCGTACTCTGCTGCCCCACCCACGCCTCCTCCACCTCCATCTTCCCCACCACCACCTACATCACCACTACCACTTTCTCCTTCGTCTCCCCTGTCACCTACACCACCACCACCACCTGTCATGCGTGTCTACGTTCGTCGCTCTACCGTTCCTCCCTCTCAGTCGGTTTCAGCTGATACCTCCTCCTCACCTGCAGCTGCTCTCCCCTGCCCGGTCGCGGATCCTGGCCATGTTCGGTGATACCCTACGTGCGAACATTACCCTCCTGCTCGCTATAACTACTCTCCTGACAGGTTTGGCTACTCTGTGTTTACTCCTACTTCATCTGACACTTCTGGACACTCTGCTGTTGCCTCCTACTCTTCGTCCTATCAGGCCTTTCTTACAACCTTTCACACCCACCGGGAGCCCCAGTCGTACCGTGAGGCGGTTGTTCACCCAGAGTGACGACATGCCATGACAGTCGAGCTTGAGGCCTTTTAGCGGACCTAGAGTGGGATTTGGTTCCCTCTCCCACTGGCGTGGTTCCTGTCAGCTGCAAATGGATCTCCAAGATCAAGACTCGACATGATGGGTCTATTGAGCGGCATAAGGCGCGCCTTGTTGCTCGTGGTTTCTCCCAGGAGTATGAGATAGACTACGAGGAGACGTTTGCTCTAGTGGCTCGGATGACTACCGTTAGCACCCTCTTAGCTGTGGCAGCTGCTAGAGGGTGGCCTCTACATCAGATGGATGTGACCAATGCATTTCTCCACGGTGATCTCTCCGATGAGGTATACATGGTTCCTCCACCGGGCGTCCCTGCTCCTTCAGGTCACGTATGCCGTTTGCGCCAAGCCATCTATGGGCTCAAGCAGGCCCCTCATGCTTGGTTTGAGCGATTCCGCAGTGCCGTCCTGGCCGCCGGGTTTGTTGAGCGCCACTCCGACTATGCCCTGTTCACTCGCTCCTCCAGTCAGGGTATTGCAGTTCTTCTCTATGTGGATGATATGATCATCACCGGGGATGACAGTGCCACCATAGCATCCCTTCAGCGTCACCTCCATAGTCAGTTTGAGATGAAAGATCTGGGCTCTCTTCGCTACTTTTTGGGCCTCGAGATTGCCCGGTCAACTCGTGGTCTGTTGGTTTCCTAGCAAAAGTACATCTCCGACATCTTTGCTGATGTTGTTCTTACTGACTCTCGCACTGCTGACACACCCATGGAGCTCAATTTGAAGCTTCTTGCTACAGATGGTGAGCCGCTCCAGGATGTCTCCCGCTACCAGAGACTGGTTGGGATGCTCGTCTACCTCACTATGACCCGGCAAGACATTGCCCATGCTGTTGGCATTGTCAGTCAGTTTGTTCAGGCTCCACATTCAGTTCACTATGCAGCAGTCCTTCGGATTATCCGCTACCTCCGAGGCACCATCACCCGTTCACTACTATTTCCCTCCACCTCTCCGTTGGTGCTGCGTGCCTACTCCGATGCAGATTGGGCAGGAGATGTACCCACTCGCCGCTCTACTACCGGATATTGTGTGTTTCTTGGTGATTCTCTTATTTCGTGGCGCAGCAAGAAACAGGAGTCTGTTGCTCGCTCCAGCACCGAAGCCGAATACAGGGCTATGGCTTCCACTACCGCAGAGATTGTCTGGCTTCACCGCCTTCTACTCGACTTGGGAGTTGTGATATCCAGACCCACACCTCTTTTCTGTGACAACCGGAGTGCTATTCAGATTGCTAGCAACCCGGTCTTCCACGAGCGAACAAAACACATTGAGGTTGATTGTCACTACGTTCGCCAAGAGTTTCTCGACCATACCATCTCCTTGCCATTCATTCCATCATCGGAGCAGACTGCTGATTTTATGACAAAGCCCTTACGATTGCTCGCTTCTGGCACTTTATCGGCAAACTCTCGGTTCATGATCCACCGTGAGTTTGAGGGGGAGTGTTAATGTATAGAAATGGGTCGGGTTACATGTACAGTCGGGTCGGGTTGTATGGTTATACATGTACATATTTATTAGGCTTAAGTCCCTCAATAGAGAGCATTCCATTCCTCTCCAAACCCTAGCCGTCATCTCCTAACAGCCGCTGAAGGCGATCGCGACAAATTCGGTATCGACGACCATATTTATTAGTCACGACCATTTTCAGTGGGGGAGATCACTGCAGAATTTACCTACCCTGCTGAAAATGACTGTCGCGATCGAATGTGGGTTTCGCCGGTGTTTTTTGTTACTCCCCGCCTAATGTGGGCGTCTCCGTCAAAATTTTTTGACTGCCGAAGGCGGCCGTTTGAGTGCCGACATGCACAGGCATGCACTAGTCGTCATGCTCTTTTAGATTGGAAACATTGATTCACAATTGGGTCACTTGTATTGTCTACCTTCTTCGATCCTACTTTTGCCTGATCCGGTTGGGAGAACTAATCCACCTTGTAAACACACGTGAGACTATCAATCTCATCAGTGATTCTGCGTCCTCTATGGATGAGAAGGTGATTTATATCAGTCCTAATTCGGAAAAAAAGACTTTTACTACAACTTTTCAAAATAAGGAAAGATTAAAAAATTTATAAATTCGGATGCTCGCAAATGCTTATATAGAAATCTCCCAAATTACACAATCAAACACGATCTTGATGCTTCTAAGGCTTTCTTAATCCAATATATATCCAAGTTAGGTCATCTTTAACACAGTTAAAGTCTACTTTAAAATAGTGGTTCTAAGATGATAATTTGATTTTACAAGTTAATTCAAATTCAAACAAGAACTGGAAATAAAACCAAAACATCATTAATACCTCTTTGGCGGGCCCACAGTATATCCCGTACTTGTCCCATTCACTAACCAGATGCTGACATCACAATGCATCATCAACGTCTTGAATGAGGGAATTAAGGACCAGCCCATCTTCGCCGACACATTGAAGCCCAGGACCACAAACCCATCGACGACCCGGGCCTTGGTTATCCTACTTGCGACCTGGTGCTATGTACCTTCTCCCGCCGCCGCCGGCCCCGAGGTAAAGCCCCGTTTCAATTAGACTTTCGTTATTTTAATGACCATCTTTGCAGCCGCTCTTGTCGGCTACTGTTACATCTTGGTGCACGATTATTCCAACTCTCCCGAGTTTTCAGTCACCTCCGCAGCCATCACCAACTTCAGTCTCTCATCTTTCCCCCCTCTTCTCTCCCTCAACTTGGGCATCAACATGTCAGTCCACAACCACAGCCCTATAGAGATGATCTACTACAAACGTGTGAGGGCTGCAATGTTGTACGGTCCCACCGTCGTTGCCGAGGTCTCTCTTCCGCACTTCAGCCAGGGCATGCTGAACACCACTACCCTCCGGCTCCAAGGCCTCCTCTGCCAAGGTGAGCACCAGGGAATGCCTTGGTTATCCTACTTGCGACCTTCGGGTGGTGCTCACCTTGGCAGAGGAGGCCTTGGAGCCGGAGGGTAGTGGTGTTCAGCATGCCCTGGCTGAAGTGCGGAAGAGAGACCTCTGCAACGACGATGGGACCGTACAACATTGCAACCCTCACACGTTTGTAGTAGATCCTCTCTATAGGGCTGTGGTTGTGGACCGACATGTTGATGCCCAAGTTGAGGAAGAGAAGAGGGGGGAAAGATGAGAGGCTGAAGTTGGTGATGGCTGCGGAGGTGACTGAAAACTCGGGAGAGTTGGAATAATCGTGCACCAAGATGTAACAGTAGCCGACAAGAGCGACAGCAAAGATGGTCATTAAAATAACGAAAGTCCAATTGAAACGGGGCTTTACCTCGGGGCCGGCGGCGGCGGCGGGAGAAGGTACATGGCGGGCGGTGACGGTGATGTGGCGAGGTTGAGTAGGGCTGGCTGAGAAGGTGATGTGAACATTTTTCGGACGGGCCATGAGATATGAGGTAGTAGTTTTGGGATCTGTCAAGGGTTCCCGACTAACTGAACACCCGGCCTGATTGCTCGAGCTTCAGCCCTGCTCTTTCCTTTCCCGGTCTCGACTCCACGGTTCCACCCTCAGCCCCTCCACGGTCCGGCGAGGTGGCGACTCCGGCGACACAGTCTTCTGTGAGTGGGTGACTCGGTGAGGAACTCAGAACTCAGAAGCCAGAAGCCAGAAACAGAGATGCCTTCTCTCTCTCTCTCTCTCTCTCTCTCTCTCTCTCTCTCTGGGGCTTATCTGCGCCGGGATGGTCCGTGGTCGGGGAGAAGTTGGGTCGTCATTGGGCCGCCGGTGCTTCTTTATGTTGATGACATTGTGCTCACGGGAACACTCCTTCCCTTCTTATCACCTTTATCTCCACTCTAGGACGAGAGTTTGAGATCAATGATTTAGATACTCTTCACTATTTTGTCTTGGGCTTGAGGTGACTTATCTCTGTCCTGGCATTCATTTATCTCAAAGTACACGTTGGATCTCTTGCATCGTAGCTCTATGACTGACTACAAGCGTTGTACCACACCTCTGAGTGCTAAATCTCAGCTCTCGGCTCATGATGGTGACTTCCTTCAAGATGCTTCTGAATTTCGTCAGCTCATGGGTTCTCTATAGTATTTGACACTCACCTGTCCTGACATTAGCTATGCAGTACATTATGTTGCTCAGTTCATGAGTGCACCCCACTATGACCATCTTGTTGCTGTTAAATGCATCTTCTTGCTGCCAAACGCATCTTGCGCTATCTCAAGGGTACCTTGGACTTTGGGTTGGCTTTCGCCTATCCTTTGGTCTCTTGTCACTTCATACGTTCTCTGATGCTAACTGGGCAGGCTGCCCAGACTCCTGACACTCTATTATAGGCTTTTGTACATTTTTGGGACCTGATATGATCTCTTGGATAGCAAAGAAGCAGCCAACTGTCTCTTACTCCAATGCTGAATCTGAGTACCGCTCACTTGCTTACATGTGTGCTGAGACTGTCTGGCTTACTCACCTTTTACCTGCTCTTTAGCTGCCTATCTCCTGGCCTATCACTCTTTACTGTGATAATTTCAGCACTACCTACATGGCCTCAAACCCAGTGTTTCATGCTCGTACTAAAACATATCAAGTTGGACTATCATTTCGTTCGAGAGCATGTTGCATCTGGCACTCATCTAGTACGGTTTGTACTTTCCGTTGATCAGACAACTGACTTCTTCACCAAGAGCCTCCATGTACACCAGTTTCAGTTTTTACGTTCCAACCTCGTCCGTCCTCGACTGCTAAGTTTGCAGGAGAGTGATAAGTCATAACTACTGCATGCTATAGCCACATAGCTACTACCTCCTATAGCCGCACATCTACTGCCTAGTCTAGTTGTAGATATTACCTAGGACAACTCCTACTGTTTTCACAGCAAATGTACACAATTATTCTATTATAAAAGCCCCATGATAGGATGAATATACAAACATTGAGTTACCTGTCAAAGGAACAAGGTATATTAGGGAATGTGAGACCTGTCAAAGGAAGTTTTACTGGCTGGGTATGCAGTCCTTCGTCAAGGACTATATTAGGGAATGTGAGACCTGTCAAAGGAACAAGGTCGAGAACGTACACTTCGCTTGCGGGGCTGCTGCAACCGTTTCCTGTCCATACGACAACCTGAACCTTTTCGGAGACATCGGACTTCTCATGTAGAAAGGTAACCAATATATATCTTGAAAATTGTCAACCATGCATGATTAAAATTTGGTTGGATAGTTGAAAAATTCTTGTGATCCACTGGAGCACTGAAACACTCAAAGAGAGTGGACCTGACACTGACTCCGGAAAAAAAAAAAAACAAATTTATTTCATTTAAAAGGCAATAAGAACAATAAGTGTCGATGTTCGCAGTCCTACATTGTCATCGTTCTAACTAATAGAATTTTGATTCTGATTCTGAGATTCTTCACTACAAGAAATAGGTTTTTTACAAACAAAAATTTATAATTCCGTCGGTAATAATATAAATTTTACCGACGGGAACAATCTTTTCCGTCAGTAATATAACTTTGATTTTTTTTAATTTTTTTTGCATATTTATTACCAACGGTTATCTATTATCCGTCGGTAATATATAATGTCACATATTACCGACGGAATATATAGGTTCCGTCGGTAAAAATCAACGACAAATCGCAGGGTTTTTACCGGGTCTCTGGAAAAATTCAAACCCTGCGTTTTGTCGTTGATTTTTGCCGACGGGAATTATATTTCCATCGGTAAAAATACATTATACCGACGGAAATATAAGTTCCGTCAGTAAAAATGAAACCCTGTGATATGACGTTGATTTTTACCGACGGAACTTATATTTCCGTCGGTATAATGCCTTTTTACCGACGAAAATATAACTCCTGTCGGCAAAAACCAACGACAAATCGCAGGATTTTTATCGGGTCTCTAGATAAAAGGAAACCCTGCGATTAGTCGTTGATTTTTACCGACGGAATGATACTTCCGTCGGTATAAGGTTACTTTTTACCGATGAATATATCATTTCCGTCAGTAAAAACCCTGCGATAAATTGATTTCAGCAATCCCTCCCTGTTTCTGTTTCGATCTAAAACCCGTAAGTAAGAGTAGGACACTTCCTTCTGGCCCGGCCTTCCTCCCCTCCCCCCCCCCCCTCTCTCTCTCTCTCTCTCTCGATCTAATCCCGTAAGTAAGAGTAGGACACAAGTATAAACAAGTATGCTCATGCATCACATTATGTGTAAACGACAAAAAGAAAGACATGTTGGCCCTATTTTGTAATCTTTGGAAGTGTTTCGAGCATAGTTGTCCAAGCATCAAGGCAAGGCTAGGCACCCAGAGGGAGCCTAGGAGGTAGGCGTGACCTTATGTGCATAGGCGTGACCTTGTGTGCATAGGCATTCTCCAGGCACGGGTATATATGTATAGTCTATACTTACAGGTATATATGTGTAAGCATGTTACAATCAAATGCATGTAACACAATGACACATACATAGTATAAACAAGTAAACAACAAAAGGAACTTATATAATATAAACACTTGCTAATATAAAATTGAGCATATTCTAATCAAATGCATACAACATAATGAACACAAGTATAAACAAGTATACAACAACAAAATGAACAAAGAAGATGTGGGAGGGTTGGGTTTTACTTTAAAAAAAACAAAAACCATTGTCTAAAAGTAGGTGTGCGCCTAGGCACGCCTAGGCCGCCGTCGCTTAGTGAGGTACGCATGAGCGCATTGGGGCCTAGCTGTTTCCGGGCGCCTAGTACGCCTAGGCGCACCTAGGACCGTGCCTTGACAACAATGCTTCTGACTACCAACTTGAAGAGGCGTGATCACAGCCACCTGTTGCAGATAGGACTATAGTGAGTGTCACTTCAAGTTGGCAAAGCAGTTAGTAGATTATTTCCCCATCAAGTTGGCAACCTTGATTCTGACTCGTGTCAGATCATATAGTTTTTTTTTAAGTAGCAAAAGAAATGCTCAACTAGTTATATCGTGATTCTGATTCGACCGATCAAAATATAAACCTTGATTCTGACTCAGGTTTGATTGTGATAAAAGATACAATATAAATAAGAGACGGAACAAAATGCTTACCTAGTTATTCCTAGCAAAAGAAATACTTAGCTAGTTATCCCCATACCCTGTTAGGAAATACAACAATGGCAGTTATCATGCAGTCATGATAAAAGATACAATATAAATGAGTGGCGGAAGAAATCATTCTTAGTAGTCAGAAGAAACCTATATTAACCTTATATCATGAAGAACCCTCCTGCCATGTTATCTCACATGCAATGCTATGTCACAATCTAAACATGTAGTGCTAAATCATAACCTAAATATATGATCTTTATGTCATGAAGAAACCTATGTTAACCTTATCGTACACAATCGTGACAAAGATACAATATGAATGAGAGATGGAACAAATCCTTCACAACCGCAGGTTGGGAAGGATGGGTCATATTGGCGCCGGGCTGAAAACAACGCACATAAGGAAAAGGCAGAGAAAGGGAAAAAGAACCCATCAGAACTGACAAATAAAATGGGAAAAAAATAAAATGAAAAAACAGAGAACATGAGTAGGGAGGTAGCAGGAACAAAACAGAACAAAGAAACTGGGAACAAATTTCAAAGGAGGTGGGGGGAGGGGGGGGGGCAAAATAAAAAGAAAACCATGGGGAAAAAAGAAAATGAAAAAAAGGGTAAATTACACTTTGCCCCCTTGAAGTTTAGCTCAAAAACACTTAACCCACCTATAGCTAAAAAAGCTACATTTTGCCGCCCCTCCTATTCAGCTTTGATCAGATAAAAATTACCAAATGAGGAAATCAAGAAGTTGACAAAAGGGGCTATTGTGCTAACATTTCAAACTTTAGGGAACGATTTGGAACAAAATAAACTACAGGTAGGTTCTGTGTTTTTGAGCTAAACTTCAGGGGGGCAAAGTGTAATTTACCAGAAAAAAATCAGAGGGTGGGAGAGAGAGAGAGAGAGAGAGAAGTACAATGTGTGGGAGGTAACCGGAACAAAAAAAACAAAGAAAATGGGAAAGTGGGAAAAAAATCAGAGAGAGAGAGAGAACAAAGAAAAGAAAAACAGAACAAATAGGCCCGGGGGGGGGGGGGGGTTGTTGAACATAAAAAGAGAACAAAGAAAATGGGGAACAAAAGAAAATCAGAGGTTGGGTGAGAGAGAGAGAGAGAGAGAGAGAGAGAGAGAGAGAGAGAGAGAGAGAGAGAGACAAAGAAAAGGTAAGAAAAACAGAACAAAGAAAATTTTTGGGGAAAAAACAGAAAAAGCAAACAACCTGGGAAAGAAAAAAATGGAAAAAATTGAAGACAGATAAAGTGAGGAGCAAAACAAAAAATGGGGGAAAAACAAAATGAGAGAGAGAGAGAGAGAGAGAGAGAGAGAGAGAGGACATGAACGAGGGAGGTAACGGAAAAATAAATAAATAAAGAAACCGGGAAAAAAGAACCTGGAAAAAATTTCAGAGTGGGAGAGAGAGAGAGAGCAAACAAAAACCATTCAAAAAAAAGAGAGCAAACAAATAAAAGGGAATAAAAACTGAACAAACAAAGAGAAGGAAAAATACAGAACAAAATGGAGAAAAATCTTCAGAATATAAAACGAAAACAAAGAAAACAGATCAGGAAGAGGCAAAGTTGGTAGAGAGAAAGAACATCAGAAAACAGATCAGGAAGAGGCAAAGTTGGGGAAGAAACATAAAAGGAATGAAAAAGGAAAAAACAGAGAACATAAGGTACTGAGAGAGAGAAAGAGGGGGGGGGGGGGGGGGAAGAAGAGAGAACCTGACTTGGGAGGGCGTCCTGCATCGGCCACCTTTCCCTTCTTATAATCTTTGATCGCTTCGTAGAGAGAGGGAGAGAGAGAGAGGGGGGGAGGGGGGTTTGTACGATTTTATTTAAGGAGGTTTGGTGAAAATGACCAAAAGCCCTCGATATGGACCAATCAGAGAGACCGGAAACACCCAACCCTTTAAGGAGGTTGGAACAAAATCGTACTGGAGGGGGTTAAGACTGCTACTCATAACGGGAGAGGAAGGGTAGGTGGAAGGCTAAGTGAGAAAATTCACAGCACATCCTTTCCGATCATGAAATGACTAAAAGTCCATGTGAGCCCCGCGGTTGTATGATACGCAGGATGTGTTGAAAATTTTCCCGGGGAGGAGATGGGCATCATGGGCGAGGGGTGGGTGTTGGTTCCGAGAGAAAGAGGATTTAGAAGAAGGAAAGTACTGCTAGTAGCAGGTGTGGGGTCTGAGGGAGATTTTTAATGCATCCTGCTTATAATCGTTACCCATAGCTCATCAGCACGTTCTAAGTACTGAGGGTCACTACTAGGGATGGCAATGAGTCGTGTGGAGTAAGGTTTGTGTCCAAAACCCCTAACCCGGATCCGACATGTTTAACTAATCGTGTCTAGATCTAAACTTGTACCCGACCCATTTATAAATGGGTAGACCCGTTTACCACACGAGTTTATTCAGTTGACCCGATCCGACTCGACCCAACCTAACCCAATAGACCCATTGATACTATATATTACATTATCGGATTGCGGGTAGACCCTACCCGACACGACCCGTTGAATTTTAAACGGGTCTTCGCGAGTCTATCGTGTCCAAACCCTAAACTCGGACCCGACCCGTTTATTAAACGGGTTTATCGTGTCGACCCGTTTATGACCCGAACCAGTTTAGCCCTGACCCAGACCCAGACCCGCTAACTTCGTGCCGAGTCCTAAATTGCCAGCCCTAGCCACTACACCCATATGCTAAGGCCTGCTACCCCATGTCTCTTGAATTGGAGTGGACACTTGCAGTTGTAGTATACGCAGGATGTGCAGAAGGAGGAAGCGACGAAGGAGGAGAGAGGAGGAGGTCGAGGAGAAGGATGAATGAGGAGGGGATAGGAAGGAGAGTGAGGAGGTTGGCTGGGGGTGGCTTCGAAAGGAGGAGGAGGCGGCTGTGGAGGACATTGGGGCGGTGGTTGTGGCAGAACACGATAGGGACAGCAGAATAAAATCGGAAAGAGAATGAGGGCTTTTAAGAAATATCATGGGTGTCAACACTAAAAGACCGAAATGAGTTTGGTGCCATTACTAATTCCATCGGTGCAAATGGACGGACCCTTCAGAAGTCTGTCTTAAATTGTCCCCTCCACCTTTTTTGTTTTGTCTTATTCTCTATTTATATTTTATAAATATAATGTATGAGGAATAAAAAGCAATATGATACTTTAAAAAGTTGAATAGTGGTTGAACAAGGAATAATCAATCCAACTTTGATCTTTAAATTTGGAGATCCATTTTAAATTTTAGAGATCAAGAGATCTCTATGAAAGAGCATCTCAGCCCTTACTCAAATCTAACTAAAAATTTAAGTAAAAACTCAATATGATACAAAGCACTCCAGACATTTCTCAAATTTGAGTCAAATCCTAATTTGGTATGAGTTTGAGAAAGGGTTGGAGATCATTTTGAAGTTTTTACTTAGATTTGAGTAAAAACTCAACCATTGGATAACAATGTTGTAAATAGGAAGACCTTGTATATCATCATTGGGAATTTGGCATGAGATTTGACCATCTCAAGATTTGGTAAAAAATCAGAGTAAAAACTTGAGCGGATTTTGAGACTTATTTACTCATACCCATATTTGTGTAAGGAAGTTCTGCAAAAAAAAACTGTATAAGGGTTTGAGTAAGGACTAGGGCTCGGACTTGGTCCGGATGAACTTGAGCAACCCAACCGAATTCTGAATTTGGACAAACATGGACAATAATATTTACGTATTTGGACGGGCATGGGCAATTTTTTTTACTCGAATTCGAATTTGGACAATCATGGTCAATCGTATGACCAACCCGAGGAACATATATATATATATATATATATATATATATATATATATATATATATATATATATATATATATATATATATATATATATTGGGCTGTCGGGGGGGAAAGTGAGCTGCGGGTATTTTGACCCCCCAAGAAGTTATGGAGTTTGATGAAATTTGGTGAGGTTGTTGCCTAGGATAAGATGATCATCCTCACAAATTTTCATCAAATTCCAAAACTTCTCGGGGGGTCAAATGGTCGAAGCAATTTCTGACGTCCGCAATCACCGTAAAAATTACTTCGATCATTTGACCCCCCTAGAAGTTTTGGAATTTGATGAAAATTTGTGAGGATGGTCATTTTATCCTAGGCAACGACCTCACCAAATTTCATCAAATTCCATAACTTCTTGGGGGGTCAAAATAACCGCAGCTCACTTTCCCCCCGGCAGCCCACAGCTCACTGTAACAGCCCTATATATATATATATATATATATATATATATATATATATATATATATATATATATATATATATATATATATATATATATATATATATATATATATATATAATATTTCAGGGTTTTGTGGGGGGGACAAACATTTAATTGAGTCGAGAGACAAACCCTAAGAGATAAACACAGCCGTTCATTGCTGTTAAGATGAGTATCATTCACTTGGAAGAGATGGATTAACGGTTGTGATTGATCCGACCAGCCCTCCAAAAATGGAAGGTGATCGTGTTCATCCGAACTAGATTCAATGGATTGCTGTGATTACATGGTGGGTTAAAAATGAAAGGTGATGATACCGTCCGGCCTATCAAAGTTGGGTTAAAAATGGAAGGTGAAATCAATCTGATCCTCAAATCCTGCCCTCTCCTCTCTCAATTTGGTAACCTCCCCAAATCCTGTCGTCCGTTTCACCGAAGTGAGTCCCGTATTCCTCTCAACCGAACCCTAACCCATCCCCCCACTCCATCCCTCTCTTTCTCGATCCCCCTCAGTCTCAGCCCAACCCGTTTTCTCTCTTTCTCTCGCGCGTCTCTCTCTCTCTCAGTGCGACCCACTTTCTCTCTCTCGCCCTCTCTCTCTCTCTCTCTCTCTCTCTCTCTCTCTCTCTCTCTCTCTCTCTCTCTCTCCGATCTCTATCGGCCGAACCTCCCACCCGTGGATCAAGGTCAGGGAGTCCGGGGTCGACTGCATGTGTTGTCGGATCGTGGCCGGTGATGAAGGCAAGGTTGCTTCAGGAGTCCTCCTCTGCCTCCGTTTCCGTCCTATCGCTTCAGGTGGCCTCCTCCGCCTCCGCCGGGCTGAGATCGTGCCCCTCCGCCTTCGTCCGACTGCTTCAGGAGGCCATCTCCGCCTCTGTCTCTATCGGGCTGAGATCGCGCCCTTCCTCCTACGCCTCCGACTCCGCCGGCTGCGACCAACACCCACACCCCCCCCCCCCCTCTCTCTCTCTCTCTCTCTCTCTCTCTCTCTCTCTGTGATCGCTGTTTTTTTTTTCGTTTTTTACCGAGCAGAGGAGGGAGGGGAGTGGACTCAGTGGAGGAGGGGATGAGGGTACGGGGGGACGTCGAGATCCAGGTAGAAGGGGGAATCGATCGGCCCTTCCTCCTACGTCTCCTCCGGCTACGACCAACACCCACACCCCCTCAGGCTCTCTCTCTCTCTCTCTCTCTCTCTCTCTCTCTCTCTCTCTCTCTCTCTGTCTCCTCTCTCTGATCTCTGTTTTTTTTTTTTTGCAGAGCAAAGGAGGGAGGGGAGCAGACTCAGTGGAGGAGGGGAAGAGGAGGAGCGGACTCAATGATTAGCAGATTATTTGATCTTTCTCCTAATATCAAAAATAAAAGTTTTGCAAGCAAAGATGCATAAACTAGGCCTCAGCATCATGTTGGATTGAGGGGCAACTCAAGATGGGATGTGAACCAATTGTTGGTAACAGATTTCCATGAATGAAATAAGATTTATTTTGTTGTTGGTTTGAACTCTGGAGTTTGACAATTAATGGGCCAAATCTCAATCACCGTGAGTCAATCGAATTTCTTGGACCACATGTGATTCAAGACCGGTTCTTTTGAGTTGTGATTCATAATTTTTTTGGAAGAATTTAGTTAGAGAAATGATCTAAAGTAATCTTTTTGCTGAGTTGAAAGCTTTTTTTTTTGCAGAATTTCCGAACAATGGAGGCAATTAATGGGCCAAATCCCAATCACCAGGATGATCAGTCAATCACATTGCTTGGGCCAGTCGCGGCCCGCAATTAATGGGCCTCTCCCTCTCTCTCTCGATGTTTTTTTTCTTTCAGTTTTTTTAGGCAGTCGCGGCCCGCAGCCCGTCTCCCTCACTCTCTTGATTTTTTTTATTTCCAGTTTTTTTGGCAATCGCAGCCGCTTCTATGTTTAATTTTTTTATTCTTTTTTCCTGTAGATAAAAATGGCAAATGAGATAGTCAGGTATGCCACCCTCGCTCCCTCACTGTTTTTTTTTTTCCTGTTTTAAGGCAATTGTAGCCCGTAGCTGCTCCCAATCTATGTTGAAGAAAAAAAATTTCCTGTAGGGGCAAAACTTGATGTCATTGAGAAATAGAGATTTGTTACTTCTCATCCATCAATCAGTAGTCTTATTTCTAATATATGGGTGAAAACATTTATTGGGCAAGGTCTCAATCTTGCATGGGTGAAAACATTTATTAGACAATGTCTCAAATCTTGCCTATTACATTGGAGCTATACTCTCATGGACTGTAGTAGGAAGGTCACTCATTTTATGTTCATTCATGTAATATGGCTTTAATTTCCTGGATACTATAAAAAGAAGTAGGCAAATACATGTTTGAATGTTGATTTGAGTCTTCAGGATTTTGGTGTGAGTCCCTGGTTAAGCAATGAAGATAGATATTGTGCATTGCAGTTTCACTTCATCTCAGCACCAATTTTATGAAGAAAGCTACTGATTTTTGAGCATATTCTTTATCACTAGATTCTGCTTCATTGTGGATTATAAATCAGCATAGTCAACATAATTATGGAATTTATGTTGCTTGATAGCCATGCCGAAAATTAGAGCAGATAACCATAAGTGATCGATTTTGTTGTCTCATTTTTTTTTTCTGACCATATGTATGCAGCATTTTGATCTAATTTTGTTGTAGCCTCATGTTATGTATTCACTTTTATTAATTTGATATGCTAATTTTCAAATTCATACAATGAATTCAGTTTGTCCTTAATTCGTATTCGAGTTCTGTGTATTAACTTACCACTGTCACCAATTATATGTGAATCGCTATTGTTTGTGCCTTCTTCTCGCACATCACGTCTCCTGATTGTGTTGTGATGGCCATCAGTGCATCTTGGGATAATGGCTGCGGAATATTTTTATATATGTCCAATGTTATCAAATGCGATATGTGGTCACACAAAAATATGTGTTTTGCAATTGCATATCCATTTGTATGATTCTTTATTCTCTCACTCGCACGTGTGAGCCCCCCCTCGCACTGGGATGTGGCCGACGCCAGTGTCACATATGCGTTGCACTTGGATTTCAAAAAAACACGTTTTTTCTTTAAAATTTCTCTTATTTAAAATCATATTTTAAAATCCGATAACCATATGCGTTGTACTTGGATTTTAAAAATGCCAATTAGTTTAAAATTTTGATGCATTTGTAAAATCAGAATTTTTTTATGCATTTCATCCATTGTTTAAAATCTGATTTTGAAATCATTCTGTATTAGAGCATCAGATCATATGCATAATCTCATTAAGTCTGATCTTATGCTACTTTTAAAATCAGATTGTTTTGCAAAATGAGCCCAAATCCAACATAGAGTTGGATTAGGCTTGGGTATCAGCCCATATCCAACACAGAGTTGGATTAGGCTCGGGTATTGGCATTAGATTTCAAAATCAGATTTTTCTTTAAAAATTCAATTGATTTTTCTTTAAAATTTCTTAGTTAAAATCAGACTTTAAAATCCGATAAGCATATGCGTTGCACTTGGATTCTAAAATCAGATTTAAAAAAATACCAATATTATTATCTCCCTCAAAATATTATCATTACCGGCGAGGTTATCGTGCATCAGGTATTGGTCAAATTCTCTGTGTGTGTGTGCGTGTGTGTGTGTGAAAATACAATGGGGTTACTTAGTATTTAACCTCCCTGTATTTTATTTTGATCCAAATCGCTCACTAAAGTTTTAAATGTTAGCACAATACCTCCTTTTGTCAACTACTTAATTTCCTCATTTGGTAATTTTTATCTAATCAAAATTGAATTGAAGGAGGGCAAAATGTAGTTTTTTAACTATAGGGAGGTTAAATATCTTTGAGCTAAACGAAAGGGGGGTAACTTTGTCAAAAGAAAAAAAGGTGCTCCATCTAAATTAAGATGCTTAACCCTATGTTCATAATTTAGAGGTTATACTTCATAACTTATGTTGTTTTGCTGAAATAACTTTGTCAAAAGAAAAAAAAAGGTGCTCCTACAACGGAAAGGCGCGAACATTCAAGACGGTCATCGAGGCCGCTTGCATGCTGCTGAGGATTGACAACATGTGAGCGGGATATAAAGAAGTAGGCTCCTGGGGCCGGTCCGACTCCATCGAAGCCGAAGGTAGAGAGAGAGATGTCGATAATGAGCAGATACTTCCAGAGTAGATCACAGAGGATCACGTTGGGGTATCCTTCCTCATAACTGCCTTTTATTTTAAATAATTGTTAGTTGGTGGAGAGATCAATGGAACACTGCAAAAGGAAAGATCACGTGGTTTTTTTTTATAGACTGAAGAGGTACGTGTCATTATACGACGTGCTCTATCCACACCTGACCGTGGGCGAGACTCGTCTTTGCCGTGCTGCTCCGCTGGCCGGGGACCCTAACCCGGTCCGAAAAGATGAAGTAGACGGGCACATGATGGCGGAGTCAGGCCTCCACTGGGTGGATCACAGATGATTGGCGCTCGTGGCCCTTTTCCGGGGGATCTCCGACGGGGAGTGGAAACGGGTGAGCATCGGGCAGGAGATGCTGGTGAACCCCAGCCTGCTCCTCCTGGACAAGCCCACATCCGTCCTTATCGTCGCCGTCGCCGCCACCGACATAAAACCATTTGTCGCTTGCACATATAGAGAAAACTGTGAACATTTGGTAATAAAATAAACAAAAAAAAAACAGTGGAACCGAAATAAATTTTTTTTGCTACAAGTTGAACCGATCTTGATTTGGAGGAGATACAGGCCATGAAGAGGAGGTCGATCTCCCTCTGTGAATCTGTGGTTGCTTTTGAGGGAGGGGCTAGAGAGAGAGAGAGCTGGGTTGTTGGGGAATGTTTCCATCCTTATAACTGTAATAATGGATTGTTGGTGGAGCGATCAGCGGAACCCACAAAAAGATCACGTGGGGAATTTTTTTTCCTGTGGAACCATGAAAAAAGAAAAGATTACATGGTTTTTTTTCCTAAATAGGTGACATACGTGTCATTGTATAACCGCATGGAGTAGGCAATTTTCCTACTCTATAGAGTAGGCTACCCTTTCCATCAAATTCTAAAACCTCTAGATAGGTTTCTCAAAGTTATCTCATAGAAGAGTTATCTCACTGCATCGTTATCATATATATATATATATATATATAGGGGTATGCTAAAATGCGGCATGCGGTGCGTGCGGCATCGCACCGCAGTCGTCTGATGCACGCGCTGCGTGCATGCGATGCACGCAGTAGTGCATCAGACGACTGCGGTGCGATGCCGCACGCACCGCATGCCGCATTCTAGCACTTCCCTATATATATATATATATATATATATATATATATATATATATATATATATATATATATATATATATATAGGGAAATGAGTTCCTATGACATGTCATAGGAAGTACCCTATGACATATGGTGAGTTAGTAACCCTAGAATATTTAGAATATTTTGAATTTTTACGAGAATGATCACCCTATCTTAGATAGGACCCCCACAAAAATTCGGCTCATTCTAAAACTCTAGAGGCATCAAATATGATTTTCAATTTAACGGTTAAAATGGATGGCCGATAAAGCTTCTAGCATTTGATGCCCCAACAACTTTTAGAATGCTTTGATTTTTTGTGGACATTCTATCTAAGGTAAGGTGATCACTCTCAAAAAAATTCAGCACATTCTAAACATTCTAGAATTACTAATTCACCATATGTCATAGGGTACTCCCTATGACATGTCATAGGAATATATATATATATATATATATATATATATATATATTACAGTGAGCTGTGGGCTGCCGGGGGGAAAGTGAGCTGCGGGTATTTTGACCCCCCAAGAAGTTATGGAATTTGATGAAATTTGGTGAGGTCGTTGCCTAGGATAAAATGATCATCCTTACAAATTTTCATCAAATTCCAAAACTTCTAGGGGGGTCAAATGATCGAAGTAATTTTTACGGTGATTGCGGACGTCAGAAATTGCTTCGACCATTTGACCCCCCAAGAAGTTTTGGAATTTGATGAAAATTTGTAAGGATGATCATCTTATCCTAGGCAACAACCTCACCAAATTTCATCAAACTTCATAACTTTTTGGGGGGTCAAAATACCCGCAACTCACTTTCCCCCCCGGCAGCCCACAGCTTACTGTAACAGCCCTATATATATATATATAATATGTTCCTCGGGTTAGTCATACGATTGACCATGATTGTCCAAATTCGAATTCGAGTAAAAGAAATTGCCCATGCCCGTCCAAATTCGTAAATATTATTGCCCATGTTTGTCCAAATTCAGAATTTGGTTGGGTTGCTCAGGTTCATCCGGACCAAGTCCGAGCCCTAGTCCTTACTCGAACCCTTATACAGTTTTTTTTTTCAGAACTTCCTTACACAAATATGGGTATGAGTAAATAAGTCTCAAAATCCGCTCAAGTTTTTACTCTGATTTTTTACCAAATCTTGAGATGGTCAAATCTCATGCCAAATTCCCAATGATGATATACAAGGTCTTCCTATTTACAACATTGTTATCCAATGGTTGAGTTTTTACTCAAATCTAAGTAAAAACTTCAAAATCATCTCCAACCCTTTCTCAAACTCATACCAAATTAGGATTTGACTCAAATTTGAGAAAGTCTGGAGTGCTCTGTATCATATTGAGTTTTTACTTAAATTTTTAGTTAGATTTGAGTAAGGGCTGAGATGCTCTTTCATAGAGATCTCTTGATCTCTAAAATTTAAAATGGATCTCCAAATTTAAAGGTCAAAGTTGGATTGATTATTCCTTGTTCAACCACTCTTCAACTTTTTAAAGTATCATATTGCTTTTTATTCCTCATACATTATATTTATAAAATATAAATAGAGAATAAGACAAAACAAAAAAGGTGGAGGGGACAATTTAAGACAGACTTCTGAAGGGTCCGTCCATTTGCACCGATGGAATTAGTAATGGCACCAAACTCATTTCGGTCTTTTAGTGTTGGCACCCATGATATTTCTTAAAAGCCCTCCTTCTCTTTCCGATTTTATCCTGCTGTCCCTATCGTGTTCTGCCACAACCACCGCCCCAATGTCCTCCACAGCCGCCTCCTCCTCCTTTTCGAAGCCACCGCCAGCCAACCTCTTCACTCTCCTTCCTATCCCCTCCTCATTCATCCTTCTCCTCGACCTCCTCCTCTCTCCTCCTTCGTCGCTTCCTCCTTCTGCACATCCTGCGTATACTACAACTGCAAGTGTCCACTCCAATTCAAGAGACATGGGGTAGCAGGCCTTAGCATATGGGTGTAGTGGCTAGGGCTGGCAATTTAGGACTCGGCACGAAGTTAGCGGGTCTGGGTCTGGGTCAGGGCTAAACTGGTTCGGGTCATAAACGGGTCGACACGATAGACCCGTTTAATAAACGGGTCGGGTCCGAGTTTAGGGTCTGGACACGGTAGACTCGCGAAGACCCTTTTAAAATTCAACGGGTCGTGTCGGGTAGGGTCTACCCGCAATCCGATAATGTAATATATAGTATCAACGGGTCTATTGGGTTAGGTTGGGTCGAGTCGGATCGGGTCAACTGAATAAACTCGTGTGGTAAACGGGTCTACCCATTTATAAATGGGTTGGGTACAAGTTTAGATCTAGACACGATTAGTTAAACATGTCGGATCCGGGTTAGGGGTTTTGGACACAAACCTTACTCGACACGACTCTTTGCCATCCCTAATAGTGACCCTCAGTACTTAGAACGTGCTGATGAGCTATGGGTAACGATTATAAGCAGGATGCGTTAAAAATCTCCCTCAGACCCCACACCTGCTACTAGCAGTACTTTCCTTCTAAATCCTCTCTCTCTCGGAACCAACACCCACCCCTCGCCCATCTCCTCCCCGGGAAAATTTTCAAGAGGTTTTTACCGAAATGGCCACCAACTCTCAACTATTGTTGAGAATGGACCCCGTCAAGAAATCTGAACGAAAATGGCCACCGGCACGTGGGAAACAGGTCGCACGGTGACACTAAGCAGGTAAAAAGACATATTGACCCTTACCACTGTAAAAACCTATCGTGGCTGGGTAACTTGGTTTCTTACCCACTGTAAATGGACGAAAAATGGATGAAAAATGGACGAAAAAATGGACAAAAAATGGACGAAAAAATGGACGAAAAATGGACGAAAAATGGACGAAAAAATGGACGAAAAATGGACGAAAAAAGGACGAAAAAAGGACGAAAAATGGACAAAAAATGGACGAAAAAATGGACGAAAAATGGATGAAAAAAGGACGAAAAATGGAACGAAATTGATAAAATTAACAGCCCATTTTAGGACGAAAAATGGACGAAAAAATGACGAAAAATGGACGAAAAAATGGACGAAAAATGGACGAAAAAATGGACAAAAAATGGACAAAAAATGGACGAAAAAATGGATGAAAAATGGACCAAAAATGGACAAAAAAGGACAAAAAATGGACGAAAAATGGAACGAAATTGATAAAATTAACAGCACATTTTAGGACGAAAAATGGATGAAAAAAGGACAAAAAAAGGAACGAAAAATGGACGAAAAAAGGAACGAAATTGATAAAATTGGCTATTCATCATTATGGTTAGGACAAAAAAGGAACGAAATCAACAAAAAGTGGTTGATAGATTAACAGCACATTTTAGGACAAAAAATGGACAAAAAATGGACGAAATTGATAAAATCGGCGACGAAAACTAGATGAAATTTGTTATTTCGTCCGATTTTTGTCACACAGCCATAGCCAGTCTTGGCCAGAACTGACTGTGATTTTTCGGCGACGAAAACTAGACGAAATTTGTTATTTCGTCCGATTTTCGTCAAACAGACCATAGCCAGTCTCTGCCAGAACTGACTGTGATTTTTCGGCGACGAAAACTAGACGAAATTTATTATTTCGTTCGATTTTCGTCAAACAGACCATAGCCAGTCTCTGCCAGAACTGACTGTGATTTTTCGGCGATGAAAACTAGAGACGAAATTTGTTATTTCGTTTGATTTTCGTTCATTTTTCGTCCATTTTTCATCCTTTTTTCGTTCCTTTTTTTGTCCTTTTTTCGTCATAAAATGTGCTGTTAATTTTATCAATTTCGTTCCATTTTTTGTCCTTTTTTCGTCCATTTTTTGTTCTTTTTTTCGTCCTTTTTTCGTTCCTTTTTTTGTCCTTTTTTCGTCCATTTTTCGTCCATTTTTCGTTCCTTTTTTTGTCCTTTTTTCGTCCATTTTTCATCCATTTTTCGTCCTAAAATGTGCTGTTAATTTTATCATTTTTCGTCCATTTTTCGTCCATTTTTTCGTCCATTTTTCGTCCATTTTTCGTCCATTTTTTCGTCCATTTTTCGTCCATTTTTTTGTCCATTTTTCGTCCATTTTTCGTCCCTTTTTTTGTCCATTTTTCGTCCATTTTTCGTCCTAAAATGTGCTGTTAATTTTATCAATTTCGTTCCATTTTTCATCCTTTTTTCGTCCATTTTTCGTCCATTTTTCGTTCCTTTTTTCGTCCTTTTTTCGTTCCTTTTTTGTACTTTTTTCGTCCATTTTTCGTCCATTTTTTGTTCCTTTTTTTGTCCTTTTTTCGTCTATTTTTCGTCCATTTTTCATCCTAAAATGTGCTGTTAATTTTATCATTTTTCGTCCATTTTTCGTTCCTTTTTTGTCCATTTTTCGTCCATTTTTCGTCCTAAAATGTGCTGTTAATTTTATCAATTTCGTTCCATTTTTCGTCCTTTTTTTGTCCATTTTTCGTCCTAAAGTTGCAG
Source organism: Chamaelirium japonicum (assembly GCA_947650365.1). Lineage (NCBI taxonomy): Eukaryota > Viridiplantae > Streptophyta > Magnoliopsida > Liliales > Melanthiaceae > Chamaelirium > Chamaelirium japonicum. The sequence continues at coordinate 11,745,710 of OX393557.1, forward strand.
TCGAAAGAGGTGGAGGAAGCTGCCGTCCAAATGAGGGTAGTTTGGTCCCAAAGAGTTTCAGTGGTCATTTTGGTAAAGCCAAAAGCAACCTGGCCCATTCTCAACAATAGTTGAGAGTTGGTGGCCATTTCGGTAAAAACCTCAATTTTCAACACATCCTGCGTATCATACAACCGTGGGGCTCACTAAACCCCATGTGCTGGGCCCGCTGCATGTCTCTTGAATTGTAATAGGTCCCACGGTTGTATGTACGCAAGAGAGAAACGCATTTAAAGGGCTTTTAGTCATTTCATGATCGGAAAGGATGTGCTGAGAATTTTCTCACTTAGGCTTCCACCTACCCTTCCTCTCCCGTTATGAGTAGCAGTCTTAACCCCCTCCAGTACGATTTTGTTCCAACCTCCTTAAAGGGTTGGGTGTTTCCGGTCTCTCTTATTGGTCCATATCGAGGGCTTTTGGTCATTTTCACCAAACCTCCTTAAACAAAATCGTACAAACCCCCCTCCCCCCCCTCTCTCTCTCTCCCTCTCTCTATGAAGCGATCAAAGATTATAAGAAGGGAAAGGTAGCCGATGCAGGACGCCCTCCCAAGTCAGGATGCATTAAAAATCTCCCTCAGACCCCACACCTGCTACTAGCAGTACTTTCCTTCTTCTAAATCCTCTTTCTCTCGGAACCAACACCCACCCCTCGCCCATGATGCCCATCTCCTCCCCGGGAAAATTTTCAACACATCCTGCGTATCATACAACCGCGGGGCTCACTAAACCCCATGTGCTGGGCCCGCTGCATGTCTCTTGAATCGTAATAGGTCCCACGGTTGTATGTACGCAAGAGAGAACGCATTTAAAGGGCTTTTAGTCATTTCATGATCGGAAAGGATGTGCTGTGAATTTTCTCACTTAGCCTTCCACCTACCCTTCCTCTCCCGTTATGAGTAGCAGTCTTAACCCCCTCCAGTACGATTTTGTTCCAACCTCCTTAAAGGGTTGGGTGTTTCCGGTCTCTCTGATTGGTCCATATCGAGGGCTTTTGGTCATTTTCACCAAACCTCCTTAAATAAAATCGTACAAACCCCCCTCCCCCCCTCTCTCTCTCTCCCTCTCTCTACGAAGCGATCAAAGATTATAAGAAGGGAAAGGTGGCCGATGCAGGACGCCCTCCCAAGTCAGGTTCTCTCTTCTTCCCCCCCCCCCCCCCCCTCTTTCTCTCTCTCAGTACCTTATGTTCTCTGTTTTTTCCTTTTTCATTCCTTTTATGTTTCTTCCCCAACTTTGCCTCTTCCTGATCTGTTTTCTGATGTTCTTTCTCTCTACCAACTTTGCCTCTTCCTGATCTGTTTTCTTTGTTTTCGTTTTATATTCTGAAGATTTTTCTCCATTTTGTTCTGTATTTTTCCTTCTCTTTGTTTGTTCAGTTTTTATTCCCTTTTATTTGTTTGCTCTCTTTTTTTTGAATGGTTTTTGTTTGCTCTCTCTCTCTCTCCCACTCTGAAATTTTTTCCAGGTTCTTTTTTCCCGGTTTCTTTATTTATTTATTTTTCCGTTACCTCCCTCGTTCATGTCCTCTCTCTCTCTCTCTCTCTCTCTCTCTCTCTCTCATTTTGTTTTTCCCCCATTTTTTGTTTTGCTCCTCACTTTATCTGTCTTCAATTTTTTCCATTTTTTTCTTTCCCAGGTTGTTTGCTTTTTCTGTTTTTTCCCCAAAAATTTTCTTTGTTCTGTTTTTCTTACCTTTTCTTTGTCTCTCTCTCTCTCTCTCTCTCTCTCTCTCTCTCTCTCTCTCTCTCTCTCTCTCACCCAACCTCTGATTTTCTTTTGTTCCCCATTTTCTTTGTTCTCTTTTTATGTTCAACAACCCCCCCCCCCCCCCGGGCCTATTTGTTCTGTTTTTCTTTTCTTTGTTCTCTCTCTCTCTCTGATTTTTTTCCCACTTTCCCATTTTCTTTGTTTTTTTTGTTCCGGTTACCTCCCACACATTGTACTTCTCTCTCTCTCTCTCTCTCTCCCACCCTCTGATTTTTTTCTGGTAAATTACACTTTGCCCCCCTGAAGTTTAGCTCAAAAACACAGAACCTACCTGTAGTTTATTTTGTTCCAAATCGTTCCCTAAAGTTTGAAATGTTAGCACAATAGCCCCTTTTGTCAACTTCTTGATTTCCTCATTTGGTAATTTTTATCTGATCAAAGCTGAATAGGAGGGGCGGCAAAATGTAGCTTTTTTAGCTATAGGTGGGTTAAGTGTTTTTGAGCTAAACTTCAAGGGGGCAAAGTGTAATTTACCCTTTTTTTCATTTTCTTTTTTCCCCATGGTTTTCTTTTTATTTTGCCCCCCCCCCTCCCCCCACCTCCTTTGAAATTTGTTCCCAGTTTCTTTGTTCTGTTTTGTTCCTGCTACCTCCCTACTCATGTTCTCTGTTTTTTCATTTTATTTTTTTCCCATTTTATTTGTCAGTTCTGATGGGTTCTTTTTCCCTTTCTCTGCCTTTTCCTTATGTGCGTTGTTTTCAGCCCGGCGCCAATATGACCCATCCTTCCCAACCTGCGGTTGTGAAGGATTTGTTCCATCTCTCATTCATATTGTATCTTTGTCACGATTGTGTACGATAAGGTTAACATAGGTTTCTTCATGACATAAAGATCATATATTTAGGTTATGATTTAGCACTACATGTTTAGATTGTGACATAGCATTGCATGTGAGATAACATGGCAGGAGGGTTCTTCATGATATAAGGTTAATATAGGTTTCTTCTGACTACTAAGAATGATTTCTTCCGCCACTCATTTATATTGTATCTTTTATCATGACTGCATGATAACTGCCATTGTTGTATTTCCTAACAGGGTATGGGGATAACTAGCTAAGTATTTCTTTTGCTAGGAATAACTAGGTAAGCATTTTGTTCCGTCTCTTATTTATATTGTATCTTTTATCACAATCAAACCTGAGTCAGAATCAAGGTTTATATTTTGATCGGTCGAATCAGAATCACGATATAACTAGTTGAGCATTTCTTTTGCTACTTAAAAAAAAACTATATGATCTGACACGAGTCAGAATCAAGGTTGCCAACTTGATGGGGAAATAATCTACTAACTGCTTTGCCAACTTGAAGTGACACTCACTATAGTCCTATCTGCAACAGGTGGCTGTGATCACGCCTCTTCAAGTTGGTAGTCAGAAGCATTGTTGTCAAGGCACGGTCCTAGGTGCGCCTAGGCGTACTAGGCGCCCGGAAACAGCTAGGCCCCAATGCGCTCATGCGTACCTCACTAAGCGACGGCGGCCTAGGCGTGCCTAGGCGCACACCTACTTTTAGACAATGGTTTTTGTTTTTTTTAAAGTAAAACCCAACCCTCCCACATCTTCTTTGTTCATTTTGTTGTTGTATACTTGTTTATACTTGTGTTCATTATGTTGTATGCATTTGATTAGAATATGCTCAATTTTATATTAGCAAGTGTTTATATTATATAAGTTCCTTTTGTTGTTTACTTGTTTATACTATGTATGTGTCATTGTGTTACATGCATTTGATTGTAACATGCTTACACATATATACCTGTAAGTATAGACTATACATATATACCCGTGCCTGGAGAATGCCTATGCACACAAGGTCACGCCTATGCACATAAGGTCACGCCTACCTCCTAGGCTCCCTCTGGGTGCCTAGCCTTGCCTTGATGCTTGGACAACTATGCTCGAAACACTTCCAAAGATTACAAAATAGGGCCAACATGTCTTTCTTTTTGTCGTTTACACATAATGTGATGCATGAGCATACTTGTTTATACTTGTGTCCTACTCTTACTTACGGGATTAGATCGAGAGAGAGAGAGAGAGAGAGGGGGGGGGGGGAGGGGAGGAAGGCCGGGCCAGAAGGAAGTGTCCTACTCTTACTTACGGGTTTTAGATCGAAACAGAAACAGGGAGGGATTGCTGAAATCAATTTATCGCAGGGTTTTTACTGACGGAAATGATATATTCATCGGTAAAAAGTAACCTTATACCGACGGAAGTATCATTCCGTCGGTAAAAATCAACGACTAATCGCAGGGTTTCCTTTTATCTAGAGACCCGATAAAAATCCTGCGATTTGTCGTTGGTTTTTGCCGACAGGAGTTATATTTTCGTCGGTAAAAAGGCATTATACCGACGGAAATATAAGTTCCGTCGGTAAAAATCAACGTCATATCACAGGGTTTCATTTTTACTGACGGAACTTATATTTCCGTCGGTATAATGTATTTTTACCGATGGAAATATAATTCCCGTCGGCAAAAATCAACGACAAAACGCAGGGTTTGAATTTTTCCAGAGACCCGGTAAAAACCCTGCGATTTGTCGTTGATTTTTACCGACGGAACCTATATATTCCGTCGGTAATATGTGACATTATATATTACCGACGGATAATAGATAACCGTTGGTAATAAATATGCAAAAAAAATTAAAAAAAATCAAAGTTATATTACTGACGGAAAAGATTGTTCCCGTCGGTAAAATTTATATTATTACCGACGGAATTATAAATTTTTGTTTGTAAAAAACCTATTTCTTGTAGTGAAGAATCTCAGAATCAGAATCAAAATTCTATTAGTTAGAACGATGACAATGTAGGACTGCGAACATCGACACTTATTGTTCTTATTGCCTTTTAAATGAAATAAATTTGTTTTTTTTTTTTTCCGGAGTCAGTGTCAGGTCCACTCTCTTTGAGTGTTTCAGTGCTCCAGTGGATCACAAGAATTTTTCAACTATCCAACCAAATTTTAATCATGCATGGTTGACAATTTTCAAGATATATATTGGTTACCTTTCTACATGAGAAGTCCGATGTCTCCGAAAAGGTTCAGGTTGTCGTATGGACAGGAAACGGTTGCAGCAGCCCCGCAAGCGAAGTGTACGTTCTCGACCTTGTTCCTTTGACAGGTCTCACATTCCCTAATATAGTCCTTGACGAAGGACTGCATACCCAGCCAGTAAAACTTCCTTTGACAGGTCTCACATTCCCTAATATACCTTGTTCCTTTGACAGGTAACTCAATGTTTGTATATTCATCCTATCATGGGGCTTTTATAATAGAATAATTGTGTACATTTGCTGTGAAAACAGTAGGAGTTGTCCTAGGTAATATCTACAACTAGACTAGGCAGTAGATGTGCGGCTATAGGAGGTAGTAGCTATGTGGCTATAGCATGCAGTAGTTATGACTTATCACTCTCCTGCAAACTTAGCAGTCGAGGACGGACGAGGTTGGAACGTAAAAACTGAAACTGGTGTACATGGAGGCTCTTGGTGAAGAAGTCAGTTGTCTGATCAACGGAAAGTACAAACCGTACTAGATGAGTGCCAGATGCAACATGCTCTCGAACGAAATGATAGTCCAACTTGATATGTTTTAGTACGAGCATGAAACACTGGGTTTGAGGCCATGTAGGTAGTGCTGAAATTATCACAGTAAAGAGTGATAGGCCAGGAGATAGGCAGCTAAAGAGCAGGTAAAAGGTGAGTAAGCCAGACAGTCTCAGCACACATGTAAGCAAGTGAGCGGTACTCAGATTCAGCATTGGAGTAAGAGACAGTTGGCTGCTTCTTTGCTATCCAAGAGATCATATCAGGTCCCAAAAATGTACAAAAGCCTATAATAGAGTGTCAGGAGTCCGGGCAGCCTGCCCAGTTAGCATCAGAGAACGTATGAAGTGACAAGAGACCAAAGGATAGGCGAAAGCCAACCCAAAGTCCAAGGTACCCTTGAGATAGCGCAAGATGCGTTTGGCAGCAAGAAGATGCATTTAACAGCAACAAGATGGTCATAGTGGGGTGCACTCATGAACTGAGCAACATAATGTACTGCATAGCTAATGTCAGGACAGGTGAGTGTCAAATACTATAGAGAACCCATGAGCTGACGAAATTCAGAAGCATCTTGAAGGAAGTCACCATCATGAGCCGAGAGCTGAGATTTAGCACTCAGAGGTGTGGTACAACGCTTGTAGTCAGTCATAGAGCTACGATGCAAGAGATCCAACGTGTACTTTGAGATAAATGAATGCCAGGACAGAGATAAGTCACCTCAAGCCCAAGACAAAATAGTGAAGAGTATCTAAATCATTGATCTCAAACTCTCGTCCTAGAGTGGAGATAAAGGTGATAAGAAGGGAAGGAGTGTTCCCGTGAGCACAATGTCATCAACATAAAGAAGCACCGGCGGCCCAATGACGACCCAACTTCTCCCCGACCACGGACCATCCCGGCGCAGATAAGCCCCAGAGAGAGAGAGAGAGAGAGAGAGAGAGAGAGAGAGAGAAGGCATCTCTGTTTCTGGCTTCTGGCTTCTGAGTTCTGAGTTCCTCACCGAGTCACCCACTCACAGAAGACTGTGTCGCCGGAGTCGCCACCTCGCCGGACCGTGGAGGGGCTGAGGGTGGAACCGTGGAGTCGAGACCGGGAAAGGAAAGAGCAGGGCTGAAGCTCGAGCAATCAGGCCGGGTGTTCAGTTAGTCGGGAACCCTTGACAGATCCCAAAACTACTACCTCATATCTCATGGCCCGTCCGAAAAATGTTCACATCACCTTCTCAGCCAGCCCTACTCAACCTCGCCACATCACCGTCACCGCCCGCCATGTACCTTCTCCCGCCGCCGCCGCCGGCCCCGAGGTAAAGCCCCGTTTCAATTGGACTTTCGTTATTTTAATGACCATCTTTGCTGTCGCTCTTGTCGGCTACTGTTACATCTTGGTGCACGATTATTCCAACTCTCCCGAGTTTTCAGTCACCTCCGCAGCCATCACCAACTTCAGCCTCTCATCTTTCCCCCCTCTTCTCTTCCTCAACTTGGGCATCAACATGTCGGTCCACAACCACAGCCCTATAGAGAGGATCTACTACAAACGTGTGAGGGTTGCAATGTTGTACGGTCCCATCGTCGTTGCCGAGGTCTCTCTTCCGCACTTCAGCCAGGGCATGCTGAACACCACTACCCTCCGGCTCCAAGGCCTCCTCTGCCAAGGTGAGCACCACCCGAAGGTCGCAAGTAGGATAACCAAGGCCTCCTTTTCTTTCTCTCTCTCTCTCTCTCTCTCTCTCTCTCTCTCTCTCACCCAACCTCTGATTTTCTTTTTTCCCCATTTTCTTTGTTCTCTTTTTATGTTCAACAACCCCCCCCCCCCCCCCCCCCCCCCCCCCGGGCCTATTTGTTCTGTTTTTCTTTTCTTTGTTCTCTCTCTCTCTCTCTCTCTCTCTCTGATTTTTTTCCCACTTTCCCATTTTCTTTGTTTTTTTTGTTCCTGTTACCTCCCTCACACATTGTACTTCTCTCTCTCTCTCTCTCTCTCTCTCTCTCTCTCTCTCTCTCTCTCTCTCACCCTCTGATTTTTTTTGGGAAATATTATTCATACCCCATAAATCTGTAATTAGCCCCCATTTCCAACAAACTTGAATACACCCCATTTTTTTTTTCATACCCCATTCCTATTCCAAAAATACCCTTCCCCCTTACACCCCACCTTCAATACACCCCAGTTAAATAGCCCGCCCCAACTTGATTATACCCCAATCAAACACATACCCCCTTAAATATACCCCAATTATATGCACTCTTGAATACACCCCACTCTTAAATAAACCCCATGCAGTTGGCTGATACTTGAAGGCAAAAGTAGAGCTGCAACTTGGGCGGGCCAACCTGAACCCAACCCGAGTCCAACCCGAACCCAACCCGAATTTGGGCGGGCTAATCCGAGCCCAACCCGAATCATTTCTCCTCGACCCGACAGGACCCGACACGAAGTTAGCGGGTCTGGGTCAAGGCTAAACGGGTTCAGGTCGTAAACTGGTCGACACGATAGACCCGTTTATTAAACGGGTCGGGTCCGGGTTTAGGGTCTGGACACGGTAGACCCAGGAAGCCCCGTTTAGTATTCAATAGGTCATGTCGGGTCGGGTCGGATCGGGTCTACCAGTAATCCGATACTGTAATATATAAAACCAGTGGGTCTTTCGGGTCAAGTCGGGTCAAGTCGGATTGGGTCGGATCGGGTCAACTGAATAGATCCGGGTGGTAAACGGGTCTTATCGGGTCTTATCGTATCTACCTGTTTATTAGCGAGTCGGGTACGGGTTTAGGATCTAGACATAGACACGATTAGTTAAACGGGCCGGGTCCAGGTCTAGGGGTTTTGGACACGACACGAAACTAGACACGACACGAACCCGACACGACACGACTCATTGCCACCCCTAGCTGCAACTTGGGCGGGCCAACCCGAACCCAACCCGACTTTGGGCGGGTTAACCCGAACCCACCCCGCACAACCCGACGGGTTGGGCGTGGGCTAAGTTTAAACGAACATTGGGTTGGGTTGGGGTACAAAAGACGCTGAGCAGGGGCTTTGGGGTTTTGGGGTATAAAAAAAAGGGCATTTTTGGTATTAAAGGATTGTTGAGTAAGTTATTGAGAAACGCTAGGGATACGGGGGCTAATTACAGATTTTTGGGGTATGAATAAAATTTCCCTTTTTTTTTGGGTAAATTACACTTTGCCCCCCCTGAAGTTTAGCTCAAAAACACAGAACCCCCCTGTAGTTTATTTTGTTCCAAATCGTTCCCTAAAGTTTGAAATGTTAGCACAATAGCCCCTTTTGTCAACTTCTTGATTTCCTCATTTGGTAATTTTTATCTGATCAAAGCTGAATAGGAGGGGGGGCAAAATGTAGCTTTTTTAGCTATAGGTGGGTTAAGTGTTTTTGAGCTAAACTTCAAGGGGGCAAAGTGTAATTTACCCTTTTTTTCATTTTCTTTTTTCCCCATGGTTTTCTTTTTATTTTGCCCCCCCCCCCCACCTCCTTTGAAATTTGTTCCCAGTTTCTTTGTTCTGTTTTGTTCCTGCTACCTCTCCCTACTCATGTTCTCTGTTTTTTCATTTTATTTTTTTCCCATTTTCTTTGTCAGTTCTGATGGGTTCTTTTTCCCTTTCTCTGCCTTTTCCTTATGTGCGTTGTTTTCAGCCCAGCGCCAATATGACCCATCCTTCCCAACCTGCGGTTGTGAAGAATTTGTTCCATCTCTCATTCATATTGTATCTTTATCACGATTGTGTACGATAAGGTTAACATAGGTTTCTTCATGACATAAAGATCATATATTTAGGTTATGATTTAGCACTACATGTTTAGATTGTGATATAGCATTGCATGTGAGATAACATGGCAGGAGGGTTCTTCATGATATAAGGTTAATATAGGTTTCTTCTGACTACTAAGAATGATTTCTTCCGCCACTCATTTATATTGTATCTTTTATCATGACTGCATGATAATTGCCATTGTTGTATTTCCTAACAGGGTATGGGGATAACTAGCTAAGCATTTCTTTTGCTAGGAATAACTAGGTAAGCATTTTGTTCCGTCTCTTATTTATATTGTATCTTTTATCACAATCAAACCTGAGTCAAAATCAAGGTTTAAATTTCGATCGGTCGAATCAGAATCACGATATAACTAGCTGAGCATTTCTTTTGCTACTTAAAAAAAAACTATAAGATCTGACACGAGTTAGAATCAAGGTTGCCAACTTGATGGGGAAATAATCTACTAACTGCTATGCCAACTTGAAGTGACACTCACTATAGTCCTATCTGCAACAGGTGGCTGTGATCACGCCCCTTCAAGTTGGTAGTCAGAAGCATTGTTGTCAAGGCGCGGTCCTAGGCGCGCCTAGGCGCACTAGGCGTCCGGAGACAGCTAGGCCCCAATGCGCTCATGCGCACCTCACTAAGCGACGGCGGCCTAGGCGCACACCTAGTTTTAGGCAATGATTTTTGTTTTTTTTTTTAAGTAAAACTCAACCCTCTCCCATCTTTTTTGTTCATTTTGTTGTTGTATACTTGTTTATACTATGTGTTTATTATGTTGTATGCATTTGATTAGAATATGCTCAATTTTATATTAGCAAGTGCTAATATTCTATATGTTCTTTTTGTTGTTTACTTGTTTATACTATGTATTTGTCATTGTGTTACATGCATTTGATTGTAATATGTTCAATTTCATGTAAGCAAGGTGTTATATTGCTTTCCATTACGTATATACCTGCAAGTATAGACTATACATATATACCCGTGCCTAGAGAATGCCTATGCACACAAGGTCACGCCTACCTCCTAGGCTCCCTCCGGGCGCCTAGCCTCGCCTTGATGCCTTGACAACTATGCTCGAAACACATCCGAAGATTACAAAATTGGGCCAACATGTCTTTCTTTTTGTCGTTTACACATAATGTGATGCATGAGCATCCTTGTATCAATCAAATTAACTAACTATAAGGCACTTAATTATGTACCAAATCTGGGTTAATTTAACTTGTCATAAAATGTCAATATGTGTTAATAGCCATGATCAATCATTTAGTTAATTGAGTTAAGAGTCTTGTATATTATTTTAAATTTTTAGCATTTCTTTAAAGAATACAAGCAAATTGAGTTAAGAGTCATTTAGTGTGTGTCTGTGTGTGTGTGTGTGTGTATATATATATATATATATATATAATGCGGCACGCGGTACGTGCAGCACCGCACGTCAGCAGTTTGATGCACCCGCTGCGTGCATCGCATGCACGTAGCGCTTCATCAGACGGCTGTGCGGTGCCGCACGTACCGCATGCCGCATTATAGCAACCCCCTATGTATATATATATATATATATGGGGAGGGATACTCTTACTAATGGAATCTTACTAATGAAAGTTACAAATCGTCTTTTACCTACTTAGAGGTTTCAGAATTTGATGAAACTTGGTGGGGATGCTTTTTATGGCAAGTTGATCATCCTCACCAAAAATCATCAAATTCTATAACCTCTAGGGGCATCAAAGATGTTATTCAAATTAACGGTTAAAATGAACGGTCGATAAAGTTTCTAACATTTGATGCCCCTAGAGGTTATATAATTTGATGATTTTTGGTGAGGATGATCAACTTACCATAGAGAGCATCCCCACCAAGTTTTATCAAATTCTGAAACATCTAGATTAGGTAAAAGGTGATTTGTAACTTTCATTAGTAAGATTCCATTAGTAAGAGTATCCCTACCCTATATATATATGGGGGCGGGGAGCCTGCACCCGAGGTGCAGCAACAACGCTGCACCTCCCCCTTGTTTTACCTACCTAGAAGTTTTGGAATTGGATGAAATTTGGTGAGGGTGTTGTCTAGGGTAAGATGATCATCCTCACAAATTTTCATCAAATTCCAAAACTTCTAGGGGGGTCAAATGGTCGAAGCAAAATCGCAGATTTTAACGGTGACTGCGGACTGCTGATTTTTCTTCGACCATTTGACCCCCCTAGAAGCTTTGGAATTTGATGAAAATTTGTGAGGATGATCACCTTACCCTAGACAACACCCTCACCAAATTTCATCCAATTCCAAAACTTCTAGGTAGGTAAAATAAGGGGGCGGTGCAGCGTTGATGCTGCACCTCAGGTGCAGGCTCCCCGCCCCCTATATATATATATATATATATATATATATATATATATATATATATATATATATATATATATATAAATTTTAGGTCAAAGTAGGATCAAAATAAGCAAATTAGTTTTTGGGAGAGTATTGGATAAAGAACATGTGTTAGTCGGATACGTATGAGTTGTCTTAAGTAAATCAACAATTATGGATGATTAGTTGACATAGGGCGCATTTGTAACCACAAACGTTTAGTTAGAAGAGGACATGGGAAAGGAATTCCTTGACCTCTCTTCCTGTATGGACCCCACTCTCGAGAGAAAGGCTACTAAAAATCTCTCATGGCCCCTTTCGTGTGCAATCCTCTTTATGCCCATCATGTGATGCATAAGCATCCCTGTTTCAATCAAATTAACTAACTATAAGGCACTTAATTATGTGGCAAATTTGGGTTAATTTAACTAGTCAGAGGGTTAAAATGTCGATATGTGTTAATAGCCATGATCAATCATTTAGTTAATTGAGTTATGAGTTCTATTATTTTCGATTTTTTTGCATTTCTTTAAAGAATACAAGCATGCTACGAATTTCGTCCCCCTCAAAGCCGGTGATGCGAGGGAGGGGGCAATAGTATATAAAGACGTGAAACTCCCACCCCTTTACCGATGTGGGACTATTCTCAACGCCCGCCCGCACGCAGAGCGCCTCTTGATCGGAAAGAAGGAGAATCTCGATCGGAGGAAGAAAGAGGATGCAACGGGACCACATAGAGGAGAGACGGGGTGGGACCTAGCTCTGATACCATGTTACGATTCCCATGCCCCCTCAAAACCGGTGATGAGAGGGAGGGGGCAACAATATATAACGATGTGGAATTCCCACCCCTTTACTGATGTGGGACTATTCTCAACACCCACCCACTCGCACGCAGAGTTCCTTTTGATCCGAGGGAGGAAGAGGGTTCGACGGGGCCACATGGAGGGGAGATGGGGTGAGGCCTAGCTCTGATACTAAGGTACAATTACCATGCATCCTTAAAACCAATGATGAGATGGAGGGAGCAACAATATATAAAGACGTGAAACTCCCACCTCTTTACCGATTTGGGTCTATTCTCAACACCCGCCCGCACGCAGAGCGTCTCTCAATTGGAGGAAGGGAGAAGATCTCGATTGGAGGAAGAAAGAGGGTGTACGAGACCATATAGAGGGGAGACAGGGTGGGTCCTAGCTCTGATATCATGTTACAATTCCCATGCCCCCTCAAAACCAGTGATAAGAGGGAGGGGGCAACAGTATATAAAGATGTGAAACTACCACCCCTTTATCGATGTGGGACTATTCTCAACATTTTTTTTTTGGGGGAGAAAACTCCTTGTATTATCTCACCATTGATAACAGTACATAATATTACCTCTCCTTATATAAGGAGAGAACACACACCATTATAATACCACAGCTAATCTAATAAAGCAAATTGAGTTAAGAGTCATTTAGTGTGTGTGTGTGTGTGTGTGTGTGTGTGTGTGTGTGTGTGTGTGTATATATATATATATATATATATATATATATATATATATATATATATATATATATATATATATATATAGGGGACGGGGAGCCTGGACCTCAGGTGCAGCTTCCACGCTGCACCCGCGCGGCATGGATGCCACGTGTCCGGAAAAAACCCACAAATCGGATCGGATTGGCGGTAGATCTGCCGGATCAATCCTCAGCCGTCCAATCGCAGCAGCGAACGGATCCGATTCCCCCGCGCGGCTGAGTCTCGCTGTTACTGTGGCGGGCACAGTAACAGCGAGAATGACTGTGGGCTGTTCGATTTGATCGATCACATATATGGCATTCATTTGGGAGTGAAATGGTCATTCGGTTGAATCCCACCCGTCTGATCGATCGAATCGGACGGGTCAAAATAATCTCGCGGTTACTGTAGCGGCTACAGTAACCGCGAGATTGATTTGGCCCGTGAGATTGATTTGGCCCGTCCAATTCGATCGATCAGACGGGCCAGATTCACACACAGGATAACAGCCGGACAATATTTGTTTGAGCCGTCGATCGCAGGATCTAACGGCCCACAGTCATTCTTGTTGTTATTGTGCCCGCCACAGTAACAGCGAGACTCAGCCGCGCGGGGGAATCGGATCTGTTCGCTGCTGCGATCGGACGGCTGAGGATTGATCCAGCAGATCTACCGCCGATCCAATCCGATTTGTGGGTTTTTTCCGGACACGTGGCATCCATGTCGCGCGGGTGCAGCGTGGAAGCTGCACCTGAGGTCCAGGCTCCCGTCATATATATATATATATATATATATATATATATATATATATATATATATATATATATATATATATATAAATATAAAATTTTGGGTCAAAAGTAGGAGCAAAATAAGCAAATTAGTTTTTAGGAGAGTATTGGATAAATAGCATGTGTTAGTAGATTCGTATGAGCTGTCTTAAGTTAAATCAGCAATTATGGATGATTAGTTGACATAGGGGTGCATTTGTAACCACAAACGTCTGGTTAGAAAAGGACATGGGAAAGGAATTCCTTGACCCTCTCTTCCTGTGTGGACCCCACTCTCGAGAGATAGGCTACTAAAATTCTCTCATGGCCCCTTTCGTGTGCAATCCTCTTTATGCCCGTCTTTTATTGTACCTACCGTCTTTTATTGTTGATGGCACATTGAAGTACCAATATCAATTAATACCCATGGAGGGAAGGGCCCTGTCAGGAGGAGTTACATAAGCAGATTGTGTATCTCATGCAGGCCAGGTTCAACTTATTGATCTCCTATTTGGGCTAAGAATATCTATGTCATGACCCGCCCACGCTAAATGTCTTTGTGATTGTATCTAAGATCATAAAACATATATAGGAGGATGAATAATTGCATTAGAATACATTTCTGCATAATGGATTGACTGTAAAATTAAAAATTGCACCATGATTTCATGTTTCAACAATACACCATTGCTAACACAAAACATCCATATATAATGGAAAAGATAAGTATTACCATAAATTCATCATTTTCTGCATAATGAATCAACACTAAAAAATAGCATTCATTCAAATATTACCTGTAAAGAGTATATTGGTTGTGGGCATTTGTATCCGCCTCTCGATCAAGATACTTGTGAAAGTATATCAAAGTTTATTTTCAACGGGAACTCGTAGTGATTATTTATTTATATCACAGACATTTGAAATTAACATGTCAAAAGAGTTCAATTTTAAGTAAATTGTATTTTTGTAAACGAATTAAGGAAATATGCTATAATAACAAATGTCATTTCATTGATATAGAAAGATTAAAAAGAACAATCTAATTAATAATATAGCTTATATGTTTTGAGTTTTTTTTCTAAATCAATTTCAGCAGGGTGCAAACCCTTTGCACTCCCAATTGATGTTGAGAAGGAGTTTCAATATTTTATTATTCCTTCTACAACAATAAAAAATTTGAAGAGGTGCATGTTTTACACAATCATTTTCTTATTTGTAAGATCTAATTAACAAATAAACTCAAAGTCAACCACTCTAAATGACAAATATACTGATTCTAAGAATCTAAATGTATTGATACCAACCAGATACTTAAGATACACCTAGAAAGAACACCATAATTATAATCTGCAACCATACACGTACAAAACTAAAATATCTCATTAATGCAAATATATAAATGGGCTTGAAATTTGAACTTAACATTTATATGATTTTGAGATTTTGACAAATATACAAACATCAAACAAACTGTAAATGGAAGAAGTAATTAGAAAATGCTTTATGTGCTTTCATTTCATTTAGCATATACTATTTTTCTAGTTTCTAATTGACCACATTGATGGGATAAAACTTGGACAGTGAATAAGAAATTTTCTCTAGCTTTAACTAAGATTTGGGAGGGGGGGACAAACATTAATCAAGTGTAAAGAGTAGAAAATATTTTGTGCAGTTTGAAGGACTAATTTTTACCTTTGCCTTATGCGTCGAAGTTTGTTCAAACCTTTTTAGGTGTAGTTGCAAAATGGGTGGAAAATCAATGAACTGGGTGCCTATTTCAACATCCTGAAACAAAAATAAATTAAATTTTTTTGATGAAATGATTTCAAAAAAAAATAGATGGTTTCAATTAGATTAACATATGGTTGTTTCAAAACATTAGGATGAGACATACAAAAAGGGATTAAGGGTTCAAAGATATTGTTCCACGGAATAAAGTAAGGCAATTTGCACGAAACAAATAACATCTAGACTGTGTAGCTCTGTTCGAAACTTATTCTCTAATTCTAAAAGCTCCACTTCAATAAATTTATCCAAAGAGTCATAGACACCGCTACAATTTTTGATATCAAGTCGAAGTTCTATAAATGACTCCATTGGGGCAGAAGAGTAAAGGATAGACACGCATTGGATTCATGTCTTCAAATGTCCCTCCAACAGTGCTTGCATTGTTTCCTACGACAAAAAAAGATCATTACCAATTTGAAAAGTCTATAACTGAGGTACCTTTATGTCATGAACAAGTCAAATATTTATCACATCTTCTAATCTCCCACGTAGAACATCACTGAACTCTTGGATGTCCTTGTAGATAAAAGTTTCTAACTTGTACATTCCAAGAGATTCAGTGAACTTAAAAATGGATAACGTGTCGTGTTTGCGTTGCAGTTTACAGAAGATAATTTGGAAAGCCATGGTAACACTTGAAACATAATCCTTAGTATCCACCACACGATATAGAGCCTGAAAACACATACCCTCTATGTAAGATTTATTTCATAGTAAGTAAAATATAATATATTTATTTTTATACCTTTCTAAAATATAAATTATGATACAACATTTGTAAAATTGAATTCAAGTAACATATGGAGCCTTGATTTTTGAGCCCATAGTAAGTAGTTTTTTTTCTGGCTGAGCAGTCAATGCAATCTCTCGCTTAATCACCGTAACTTCGATATTAATGGTACAATTGTTATCGACAATGTAACCATTCCTCGGGTTATAAAGTTTGCTTAGGAGCATAAATTATTTGAATACACAGAAAATATTGAGTTCAGAAAAATTGGATTGGGCCTCTGCATAGTAACATTAATCATGAGACCAACGGGGATATAAAAACTCAAATCCATAACAATATAATTTTATTTATACAATAACAACATAAAACAGAAAGCTTTAGAACAATATAAATATGAGTATTACATATTAGCACATAAAACAGAAACAAATATTTTCGCAAAATAAACAGTGTGATACTACATATTAGAATTGTATACATCATAAAACAAAATACTTCAGATTTCATTTTATAATTATAAAAAAATTAATAATCATGCAATATTTATATAAATAAAAAAATTAAACAAATCTAAGGTGGGATATCAGAAAGATATATTTCCGCATAATAGTGTTACGGTATTCTGTATCAAGTACGAAAAAATTAAACTTCCCCCAACACCTCAAAACAGGAGGAAGATATTTAACATCGATAATAGACAGATAAGCCGATAAGTGCTTCACCTTGTCATCTTTGAGATATAAGAGTTCGAACCTACCACAAATAATTTAAATGAATCAGAAAATTAAGATTAATTTTTATCACATTGCATAAGTTGTCCGACCTTGATGATGTTAATTTCTAATATATATAATAGAATGTCTTTAAAAGACATATATAGCTTGATGACTTATTTTAGATTGTAGTTGACAATATAATGTTTTATGTATTGATGTGTCCGTGCACTGGTATTCATTTCGGACCATACTTCAGTCGAGTCTCTATATCCTTTGACATTTTGAGTTCGATTTCTAAACACGAATTCACACCCAACACCCATTCTGTAACCATGTAACATACGCAGAGATTCAGTTAGAAGTTTTAGATTTATTTATTATGAAAACAATTTTCCTTTCTCATTCTATGGAATGGGTGTTGGGTGTGAATTCGTGTTTAGGTATTAAGTTCAAAATGTCAAAGGATATAGGGACTCGGTTGAAGTGGTTTGAAACTGAATATTAGTGCACGGACACAACAGTACATAACTCACTATATTATTAACTATAATTTAAAGTAAGTCATCAAACTATATATCTTTAAAGGTATTCTATCATGTATATTAGGAAATAACATCAAAGTCGAACAACTTATTCATTGTGATATAACATAATCTTGATTTTTTAGTTCATTTGAAATGTTTGTGGCAGGTTTGGACTCATAGATCCCAAGAAAAATGTGGTGTAGTACTTATTGGCTTATTTGTGTGTTGTCGATTTTGGATGTTTTCATCATGGTTGGAGGTGTTGCATAAAATTTAGTTTTTTCGTGCTTGATACAAAATACTGAAATATTATTGTGCAAAAAAGTATTTTTCCGATACCCCACCTTAGATTTTTTGAATTTTTTTATTTATTTACATGTTGCATTATTATTAATTCTTTTATTATTACAATCTGAAATTTAAAGTATTTTGTTTTATGGAGTATGTAATTCTAATATATAAGTACCACACATTTATTTTGAGAAAATATAATATATTTCTGTTTTAAGTTCTAATATATAGTACTCATATTTATATTGTTGTAAAAGTTTCTGTTTTATGTTGTTATTGTATAAATAATACTATATTGTTAAGGGTTTGAATTTTTATAGCCCGTTGGTCTCATTATTAATGTTACTATACAAAGTTCCAATGTAATTATTTTTAACTTCATATTTTCTGCGGATTTAAACAATTTATGCACCTAAGCAGGCTTATATGACCTAATGAATGGTTACATTGTCGATGACAATTATACCGTTAATATCGAGGTTACGGTGTTTAAATGAGATATTACATTGACTATTCAGCCAAAAAAAGAAACTATTTACCATAGGCTGAAAAATCAAGGTTCCACATATTATTTGAGTTCAATTTTGTAAATTTTGTACCATATTTTCTATTTCAGAAAAGTATAAAAATTAATATGTTGTATTTTCCTTGTTATGAAATAAATTTTTCTTAGAGAGTTTGTATTTTTAAGATTTATATTGCGTGGTGGCTACCATTGATCATGTTCCTAGCTTCCTATGGTTTTGTAAATTATCTTCTGTAAGCTACAATGCACATGTGATACGGTATCCACTTTTGAGCTCACTGAATCTCTTAAATGGGACCGGTTAGAAATTTTATCCACAAGGACATCCAAAAGTTTAGTAGTGTCCTACGTGGGATATTAGAGAATGTAATGAAGGTTTGACTTTTTTTTATAACATAGAGGTATCTCAATTATAGACTTTTCAAGCTGCTAATGATTTTTTTTTTGTCGTAGGAAACAATTCAAACTCTGTTTGAGGAATCTTTGAAAACATGCATCCAATGTGAGTCTGTCCCCTACTCTTTTGCCCCAATGGAGCCATTTATAAAACTTCGACTTGATAAATTTGTCTACGACTCTTTCAATAAATTTATTGAAATGGAGTTTTTAGAATGAGAGAGTAGTTTCGAACAGAGCTGCACGGTCTACAGGTTAGTTGCTTCGTACAAATTGCCCCACTTTATTCTGTGGATCAATATATTTTGTTAGATACCATCACACCCTAAAACCCGGATCGTAAGGGGAGGTTCACAACGGGTATATTAAGCAAGTGATGGGTGCCTCCCTAATCGATGTGGGACTATCCGTAAACACTCACCCTCATGTGGAGCACACATGGCAATGATCCTCCCACACGGAGCACATGTGGAAAGGCACGATCGATGGGAAGCACCCGAAGCAGGAGACGGTGAACCCTAGCTCCGATACCATGTTAGATACCCTCGCACCTTAAAACTTGGTGAGGTCTACAGTGGGTATATTAAACGGCCAATGTGTGACTCCCTTACTGATGTGGAACTAAACCAATGGACTATCTCAACACCCCCCTCATGCGGAGCATGCATGGCAAGGTACAATTGGTAAGGACACCTGAAACGAGAGTAGGAGATGACCAACTCTAATACCATGTAAGATACCCTCACGCCCTAAAACCCGGGTCGTAAGGGGAGGTCCACAACGGGTATATTAAGCGGGTGATGGGTGCCTCCCTCATCGATGTGGGACTATCCGTTAACAAAAATAATGACCTTTGTGCCTTTTCAGCGTTTAGGTCATTTTTTATTTGTGCTTACTTTTATATGACATGTGGGTTTAAATGCATACATATTGGCCTACATTCGAGACGATTATAAAGGGAGAGTATTTTGCGACATTTATGACAAGGACATTCCATAATACATAAAAGTAAAAGACTATCATTATCACATGCATTATAATTTTACTTGATTAAATTCTTAACTTTTGAATTGATTCACAAAACGAAGTGGCCATCGAGTTTGGTAGGTAATAGTCTAAGTCAAATTTCATCGACTTTTATTCTTTATCATCATATTTCCGAGATTGACTATAGTTGTCCAACTGATTTTGTTTCTAAAGCACATGTTCCCTATCAAACATACCTAATTACTATTGTAGTTGCTTCAATAGCATTTTCAAATTTAATTGTATCTCACATAGATGGAGCAAACTTCACTATGTCGTTCTTTTACGAATTGAGTTGTCGATTTGTGTTGTTTTTCGGATTTCTTGGGATTATTATGCGATTACGTTATCGTTCAAATCCGAAAAGAAAAATATATATGTCTCCTCTTATATCGTTGTAATTGCATTAATATACTTTATTTTCTTTGCATTTTTTATTATCTAAAAAATATTATTATTTTACTATATCATCTCGATCCATTTTATTTCATTTGTTATTTGATTTACGCTAGACAGTCAAAGGGAGGTCATGCTGCAACCCTCTTCTTTGGAGAAAGGTTTTTAGTTTGATGATTAGTATGATAAAAACCGATTGTGAAATAATATTTTATACATTCCACATTTTATTATATTATTTTTTATGTACGTGTGATAACTTCAATAGGTACTTGGACAAAAAATAGTCTAAATGCCTATAGAAGTTATCACGCACACAAAAAAACATTAGAGTAAAACATAAAAGGTAGAAAATATTACTTCATAACCGGTTTCCATCACACTAAATCATCAAAATCCAAACCTTTGATCCAAATAAGAGGGTTACAGTATGACCCTTCATTCGATCGTCTAGTGTAGATCATAATGACGAATAAAACATGAGGGATCGATATTCTAAAAAAGAAATGCAATGTTATTTTTAAGACAATAAATAAGCCAAAGAAAATAGAACTAATTAGTGCAATGACTGTGATATAAGTGATGGCGCATATGTATTATTTTCTCCTTTGAAAAAGAATGTAATCGTATAAGGATGTCAATAAATCCGAAAAACAATGCAGATAAACAACTCAATACATAAAAGAACAGGAAAGTGGGGTTTGCACCATCTAGGTGACATACAGTGAAGATTGAAATGGCTATTGAAACAAGTACAATGACGATTAGGTATTTTTTATGTGGAATAGATGCTTCAGAAACAGAACAAGTAAAATGATTATAGTCAATCTTAAAAATATGATGATGAGATATATACGGGTGGGGGTGGGGGGTGTCTATGGTAGTTAGTACTAATTATATCAGCATCTGCTAAACATTATTAGGTTTGTTTCTCTATCTAGAGTTAATATTTTCTTCTCGCCAAAATTTGTAAAAAATGACAAGAAAATCATCCACAATTTAGGACAAAGTAGAAAAAGTTACAAAAAAAGATGAAGTGCAGGAATTCTACAATTTTAGCAAAGGTAGGAGTCTTAGTCCTATTTAATCTAGAATTGTGTTTATTTTCTATTCTAATTAAATATAAAAGAGGTTGTACTCTTCCTCTTTTACTGGAATCCTGCAGAATAAATATGAAAAGTCTATAAAAGTGTGAAATCAAGAAAAACGATAGATAAGAAAGCATGAGACCTTGCTCTCTTGTTTCTGGGGGACATTTTTTAGTATTTGAGACATGTTAATAATCGACTAACAAGAACAAATAAAATAGGATTATAATCTTATAACCAACTTTTTGCCAATTTTATTTGGTTTCCAAAAAATATTATCTATTTATTCTTCTAACTTCAGCCTCTATGCGAAAATATTCTCTCCTTTCCCTCTTTCTTTTCTTTTGAGGTTGCTTCATTGATTATTTTATCATAATTGGATCTACTTCAAACATTACTTGATATCTGGGAAAATCATTCTTTCATCAATCAATCGTAGAGAAGGGATATCTTTGAACCCTTAATCCCTTTTTGTATGTCTCATCCTAATGTTTTGAAACAATTGTATGTTAATTTAATTGAAACCATATATTTTTTTTGAGGAATCATTTCATGTAAAAATTTTAATTTATTTTTATTTCAAGATGCTGAAATAGCCACCCGGTTCATTGATTTTACACCCATTTTGCAACTACACCTGAAAAGGTTTGAACAAACTTCGACGCATGAGGCAAAGGTAAAAATTAGTCCTTCAAACTGCACAAAATATTGTCTACTCTTTGCACTTGATTAATGTTTGTCCCCTCCAATCTTAGTTAAAGCTAGAGAAAATTTTTTATTCACTGTTCAAGTTTTATCCCATCAATGTGGTCAATTAGAAGTTAGGGAAAATAGTGTATGCTAAATGAAATGGGAGCACGTAGAGTCTTTTCTAATTACTTCTTCCATTTACAGTTTGTTTGATGTTTGCATATTTGTCAAAATCTCAAGATCTTATAAAGGTTAAGCTGTTCAAACTTCAAGCCCTTCTATATATTTGCATTAATGAGATATTTTAGTTGTGTATGTGTATGGTTGCAGATTTTAATTATGACGATCTTTCTAGGTGTTTCTTAAATATCTGGTTCGTATCACCATATTTAGATTCTTAGAACCAGTATATTTGTCATTTAGAATGCTTGTCTTTGAGTTTATTTATTGGTTGATCTTGTAAACAAGAAAATGATTGTGTAAAACATGCACCTCTTCAAATTTTTTGTTGTTGTAGAAGGAATAATAAAATATTGAAACTCCTTCTCAACATCAATTGGGAGTGCAGAGGGTTTATACCCTGCTGGAATTGATTTAGAGAAAAACTCAAAACATTATTGTTTATATTGTTCTTTTTAATCTTTCTAGATCAATGAAATGACATTTGTTATTACAGCATAGTTCCTTAATTCGTTTACAAACATGTGATTTACTTAAAATTGAACTCTTTTGACATGTTAATTTCAAATGTCTGTGATATAGATAAATAATCACTACTAGTTCCTGTTGATAATAAACATTGATAAACACTTTCATAAGTATCTTGATCGAGAGACGGATACAAATGCCCACAATCAATGTACTCTTTACAAACATTTGAATGGATGCTATTTTTTAGTGTTGGTACATTATGCAGAAAATGATGAATTTATGGTAATACTTATCTTTTCCATTACATATGGATGTTGTGTTAGCAATGGTGTATTGTTGAAACATAAAATCTTGGTGCACTTCTTAATTTTACAATCAATCTATTATGCAGAGAATGTATTTTGATGCAATTATTCACCCTCTTGTATATGTTTTATGATCTTTTAGATACAATGATCCACCTGCAGGGTAAGTGGGCTGCCGGAGTCGGAGGCCGGAGTTGGTAGGTTGGGATTGGGTTGTGCTGGTTCAAGTATACTTATTTTCAATCATTGTTTAAAATTTTGATCTTTAAATATCAAAAATCGAAAAAGAACTTATACTTACTAACACTATCGTACAATTTTTTTCTTCATATAATTGCAAAAAAAAATATGTTTCATTTCTCTTCATTCAATTTATTAGATAATCATATAATGTCTTTATTTGATAAGCAAGAAGTAAAATAAATAACATGGGCTAGACTGGGTGAGATGGATAGCTGTAATTGCGACCCCTTAACATGCAATTATTCGGGATGGCTGCGATTGTTACCTATATATCACAGGTTAACAACCATACATGAGTACTCCGGTTCGGATTGGGTTTGGTTGTCTGACCTCTCAACCCGAGCCCAATCCGAATTCAACTTGGGTTGAATTTTTTTTTCAACCCTAACCTAACCTAATATTTAAATACATCAATCCAAACGCTCCCAAAACTCAGGTTGGGTGGGATCCAACCCCCTAAGTTGCAACCCTACGAACGTATAGAGATGTGCATCGGTTCGAAACCAACCTATTTAGGCAAAACCTAAATTGATCCAATTTAGGCCGGTTTTGAGGATTTTTAATCTGATCCAAACCAAACTGAAATTAGAATTCAATCCAATCCAATTAAAGTCGGTTTAGATTGAATTGGATGAACGGTTTAGGCTTTGTCCCATATAATGGTATTGCATTGTTTGGTGTTATATGATCAAGATACTTTCTTTTATATAAAGGTAGTGGTAAGATGGTGGGAACAATCACTGCATTGCCTAAATAGTGAGAACGTGGATCTTTGGGAGCATGTTTGAATTTGTCTCTCTCTCTCTCTCTCTCTATATATATATATATATATATATATATATATATGTATGTATAGAGAGAGAGAGAGAGAAAGAGAGAGAGAAAGAGAAATGCTATAATGCGGCATGCGCTGCGTACGGCACCGCATCACAGCCGTCTAATGCACTGTTGCATGCATCGCATGCACGCAGCACGTGCATAGGACGGCTGCAGTGCGATGCCGCACGCACCGCATGTTGCATTATAGCATGCCCATATATATATATATATATATATATATATATATATATATAGATAGAGAGAGAGAGAGAGAAAACGGGATATAGGCTAACAGCCCATTTTCAGTTTAGGCTGTCAGCCACGTGGCATATCTTGAATCGTCGGATGGTAGGAAACAAGATCAGCTGCCTCTATTTGAGATCGGCAGCTTTTATTAGATCGCAAAGAGAGCGATCGTGCGTCCTCAACCCCCGACAACGCCCGTGTTCTCAACCCCGGCTTCGCCCGCGTCCTCATCCCCGACGGCGCCCGTGTCCTCAACGCCCAACGGCTCCGCCCGCGTCCTCATCCCCGGCGGCGCCCGCCTCCTCAACCCCCGAGCCCTCCGCCCGCGTCCTCATCCCCGACGGCTCCGGCGGTTCCCACGTCCTCAACCCCGACGGCTCCGCCCGCGTCCTCATCCCCGACGGCTCCGGCTGCGCCCGCGTCCTCAACCCCCGCTCGCGTCCTCATACCTGGCGGCGCCCGCGTCCTCAACCCCCGACGGTTGGGAGTACCGACAGCACCCCTCCATCGTCCGTGTCACCCGGCCCACCCGCCCCGACGAAGCCCGTCGCCTTGGCTACAAGGCCAAGCAGGTAATCGATCGCCATGGCCCTACAGGTTTCTGATCATATCATGCCTTGAGAGATTTTGGTTTTTTTTTCTTCGTTATGACCATTGTTTGATGCCATGATCTTACTTTGAACCAGAGATTGTGTGTTCAGTTTTATTGCATCATTAGATCACCAGTAACTTTTCAGTAATGGAACATAACCTAAATGAGCAATTCATTTGTGCATTAAATTTTTATTTTTTATTTTTACAAATTTCACCATACCCAAACTAATTAAAATCGAGTACACATATCTAAATATTTGAGTTTTGTACAATAATAGTCCTAAAGTGAAGTTTTAACTTCTGATTGCTTTACCTTCCAGTTTAGCAGAATTTGACCCAAATTCAGCTAAACCAATCAGGCTCGATCCCCCTTGGGTAAGACTCGTACTCAAACTGAGGAGGGAGAGGGAGACTATAATGGATTATAGTCTGTTGCCATGAACATGCTTTGGTAGCATTTTCTACAATTCATAATTAGATTATAGGGGAAGTTTGACATAAGTCATTTTTGAGGGATGACTTTTAGTTGCAGGACATGTTAATTTCGAAATATAGCTCATTAAGTCCCTCCCGACGAATGTATACTCTTTTTGAAATGAATGTATATTCTGTCTGAAGACGAATATATACTCTTTTTGGAGATGAATGTATACTTGTAAGGGCCTTAGGCCCTTAGCGAATATTGCAAATTATGGTGTCCTGTGGCTAATAATACAAAATAGTTAAGGACCTAGACCTAATATGCCGGACATTATAATTAAGGGAGAGGGATACAGATACTATAATGGACTATATTCTGTGGCCATGATCGTACTGTGGTACAAAGAGAAAGGAACCAACCACATCTATTCCATCACAATACAACGATCACACACTTCAGGCTATTATTGAGAGAGCCATAAAGCGAGATAGACCACAATTCAGAAGGATCCTTGATCTTTCTCACTAATTCAGCTCATGACAATGAAGATTGCTGGAAGACTCTTTTGTTCCTATAAACACACGCACACATCAGGTGGCACCCCCACGTCATTGCAGATTAGTACGTTTTTTTTTTTGAATGTTGTTGTCTGTAAGTTATTTTTACAAAACACAGTATACAATTGGTTTCAGGGAGGACAATGGTTATTAACAATCAACATGACCCTTTACTTCACGAAACTGGATATTCTGATGGAGATGTGAATTACGAAACAGGCTTTTCTCACTGCCCTGAAATCATAAACCAGGTAATTATGATTGGCTTTATATCATGGTATATATTTTAATTATTCAAACATAAATGATTTTTTATTCTTGGTTGAAATGTATTGAAAATATAGTTCGTACTATAAGATGTAATGTCTCACTATATTATTGATCTCTTTATTTTTAGGACAATCCCGAATATCATGATATATATAATTTGGAAGATGATGAAAGAGATGCTTCTATTACACCACAGATAGGAATGGAGTTTGTTAGTCAGAAAGCTGCATATGACTTCTATAATATGTATGCTTTGAAGACAGGATTTGGTGTAAGATGGTCGTGGACCAATAAGTTCAGGACAGATAAAAACAAAGTCATATCTAGAAAATTTGTCTGTAACAAAGAGGGTCAGATTACACTGAAGAATAGCAAAGGAGAGGCAGACAAAGAAGTAGTTCATAATCGTCAACTATGGGTAGGATGTAATGCAAGGATGAAGATTATTCTTACTAATTCTGACATTTGGAGAGTTACCATGTTTGTTGAGCAACATGACAATCATGAGCTGCTAGTCCAACAAAGACATCGAAGCATCGTTCACACAAGAATGTTCATCGACAGCCACGAGTCAAGAATTTAATTATGCAGCTTCATAGTGAAGGAATAACAAATTCAGAAATTGCAAAGATTGTCAATGTATTGGAATCTAGCCAGAATGACATTGTAACTCCACAACAAGTTCATAATCACTTGAGAATTGAAAGAAAGAACAATATCGTCAAAATTGTGCTAAAGTTATTACACTTTCAAGAGAAAAAAGCTAATGATTCAGATTTTTACTTTTCTTTTGAAGTGGCCGAAGACTTAATTTTAAGAAGTGTATTCTGGGTAGAGGTGGCAATGGGTCGGGTCGGGTCGGGTTCGGGTCGGGTTGAGACATAGGTATAAGGGCAAAACATCCAACCCGAACCCGACCCGTTTAATAAACGGGTCAAAAACTTAAACCCGAACCCGACCCGCCTAATAACGGGTTGACCCGACCCGACCCGTTTAACCCGTTTACTAAACAGGTCGGGTCGTGTCAGGTCGGGTTGGCTCGGGTTGGGTCAACAGAACCTATGTAAACCTGTCGGGTTGGGTCAAGACAGGTGGGATTGGGCCGGGTTGGATCGGGTTGGGTCAACAGAACCTATGTAAACTTGTCGGGTTGGGTCAAGACGGGTGGGATTGGGCCGGGTTGGATCGGTTTGGTTCAAGTTGGGTCAGGTCGGTTCGGGTCGGGTCGGGTCGGGTTGACACGACCCATTTGGTAAACGGGTCAAGTCGGGTCAATCGGGTTGTAAGGACAAACCCGAACCCGACCCATTAAATAAACGGGTCAATCGGGTCGACCCGTTTATGACCCGAACCCGTTTAGAGCAAACCCAAACCCGCTAACTTCGGGTCGGGTTCGGGTCGGGTTGGCGGTTCGGGTCAAGAATTGCCACCCCTAATTCTGGGCAGATGGGAGATCACGAGAATCATATGTTAAGTTTAGTGACGTTATTATATTCGATGTCATATATCATACTAATGCTTCTGTTTATCATTTGCTCCTTTCACTGGTATCAATCACCATTGGCAGTCTAGTTTGTTCGGTTGCGCATTACAGCCGATGAGACAGAGGAAACATTTGTCTGGTTGTTTCATCAATGGCTTACATGTATGCATGGTAAAGCACCGGGAGCTATCATCACCGATCAGGATGCAGCTATTGGAAATGCAATATCTAGAGTTTTTCCAAATACTCGACATCGATATTATGATTGGTATCTTGACAGGAATATTGGTGAGCATATAGTGCATTTAAAAACTATGCACGGTACAGAGTTTGAAATATACTTTAACAGATTGCGGGGTAGTAACACTACTTGAAGCAGCGAAATGTTGGAAAGAGTTGATGACAAGGTATAAATTGGCAGAGAAAAGTTGGCTGCCAAAGTTATGGAGGAAACGAGAAAGTTGGATCCCTTGTTACCTAAAGGATACATTTCTTGCTGGCACGAGAACGAGTCAAAGGGCTGAAAGTATAAATTCATTCTTCGATACATTTGTTAATGCAAACACAGCATTGCACGAGTTTGTCGTCCAGTACGATAAGGCATTTGCAAGTCGTCGTTCTGCTGAGGAAGGTGAAGATTTCAATACCATGAACTCAGAATCCGTTCTAACTTTGGGATGGAAAGCTGAGGAGCAAGCTGCAAGATGCTACACCAAAGTCTTATTTGTCATATTCAAGCAAGAGTTGAAAGATGCCTTCGGTTATTGGGCTGACAAGGTGCATAAAGAGGGCACCTTAACTAAGTTCATTGTTGGATGCCCGCAATTGGACCAAAGCAAATGGAAAACTGTCACGTATGATAATTCTGATGAGGTAGTTATTTGTTGTGAATGCAAACAATTTGAATTTGTCGGATTACTATGTAGGCACGCACTAAATATTTTATGGAAGAAACATGTGTCAGAGATTTCGGATAGATATATTCTGAAGCGATGGACTATAGATGCACGACATCAATGTGTTTCGGTTGGCCTAGGTGACAGTGCACCTACCGAAGTGGATCGCGATCTTTATTGGAGCATTCGATATAAATGCAATAAGGCTTTAGAAGAAGCATACAAGTCATCTACATTCGCTGAGGAATTTGACACGATCTTATCAAAGACGTTGGCAGAAGTTGATAACCGGAAAAAAAAACAACTCAGACAGTTGAGTTTGATGCATTATCCCAACTACTTGCTAGCCAAGTTGGTTCTTCGGTAACACCTATCTCCCAAAACAAAGATATATTTTCTGATATTACAATTCGTGATCCGACGGGACCCGTCAAAACTAAAGGGCGACCGAGAATCGCTACCAGAATAAGAAGTGGATTGGAGGAGTCACAAGAGGATAGTCGTAAGAAGCCACGAACATGTGGGTTTTGTGGGGAAAAGGTTCATTACAAAACCGGGTGTATCAAAGCCAAGGTATCATCCTACTGAATTTTAATGTATAACTTTCTACTCTTTGAACACTTTTAGTTATTCATGAGCTACACTTTTCAGGAGTCGGCGGCTGCTGCTGCTGCTGCTGCATGTGATGATCAATCTATATTTTCAAGTATTTGATGGTATATGTCTTCTCACAATCATGACCTACAATTTTTATTGTAGCTATCATATCTACCAGGTAACCAAGGGGAATAAAGGGATCATCTTCACAGTTCACATCTCTCGGGTTTGAGATGAAGCCGTTCCATCAAAGAGATCATCAGAAAATTTGAAACTTATTGGAGAGGAGGTGTTTGGGGGGCTCCAAAACTTCGTTTTAAAATATTGTCACTTAAAATGTCTTTTTGTGCTCAGTTGGAAAGTAAAACTCTGGATGCCATTATTCTTTTTTACATGGGATGCATCAGAAGGTAGTATTGTTTTTGGGAGCTCATGGTGAAACTAAATCGAATCAATTTTCCTCTTTGTCCAATTGATAAATACCTGCGGATTGGATTTTCAGCCCCCGGCTTCAGATTGCTGATTCTGCTGGAATCAGCTTCCCGTAAAAGCTTGTTTGGTTGCAGTGCAAGGAGGCGCGAAAGATGAGGAATGCCTCGCGCCCAGATTTGTACAGATACGACCATTTAGAGTATAACTTAACCATAATGCTTTTTCTTTTGGTAATGCAGATTAGGTAGGGTGCATGTTTTTTAAAAGTTGCTTGCTCTTGTGGTATATCGAGTCGATACCCGGCAGCTGCCCTTAAAAATTGCTATGGCCTTTTCACTTGATACTATCTCGGCAACTTTCCTTAATGGCAAGCCACCTTTCATGGAGAGATTTCTTTAAAATGGGAAAGAAACTTCTGTTGCATTTGGATTTATGAGACCTTATGATTTTGTAGCATTTTGCAAAAGTTAGCACGCTGAATGACTGGTTGACAAAACTTGCACAAGTTTTTCCAAGTTTCGTTTTGCTAGCAAAGGCAACGTAGTTCAGCTTAGGACTTCTTATTGACCTGGTGAATACTCGTATCTGTGGCTGCAGGTATAGAGCTCATACTCAGCACGGAAATAGTGAAAGCAGACCTTGCTTCCAAGACTCTTACCAGTGCAGCTGGTGCAACCTTCACATATGAGATTTTGATTATTGCTACTGGATCCTCGGTATTTCCAAAAAGGATGAACCCAATGAGATAATACTTCATGATCAAATAAGGCTTCTTATTTGCTATTTTTTTCGGGTGTCGAATATTTATGTTTGTTTTCTCACTGTTTTCTTTTTGTGTGTGTACTGGGCTGGTAGATTTGTGTCATAAGCATCTATTCAAGTTTTAATGAGCTTTTATTTTGTAGTACATCCTTTTTTCTCATGTTTTTCTGAATCAAAAGCACTAATGTGCAGCCATTTCTTTTCTGAAGCACGGTAATCTATGCTAATACAGGTTATAAAGCTCTCTGACTTTGGTGTTCAAGGAGCAAATGCCAATAATATACAGACAAAGAAGGATGGGAAAGCTGTGATTGTTGGAGGAGGATACATCGGTCTTGAGCTCGGTGCAGTGTTGAAAATGAACAATCTTGATGTCACTATGGTGTACCCTGAACCCTGGTGCAGTAAGTTTTACTTACCCTTCCACCACTGAAGTTTACTTGAGCATAGAAGAACATCATTTCTAGCTCAATTGCTCTGATTTCAAAATATTCACATAACGATGGTCAAGTAAATGATCTTTTGTTTCACAATTAATGGCTGTTACAGAGGTCTTTGATAACCCACTCGAGTGTTCTAATCTTGTCCTTGTTTCTTTCAGTGTCTTGGCTTTTTACCTCAGGAATCGCTGCTTTCTATGAGGGTTATTACGCAAACAAGGGAATCAAGATAATAAAGGGGACTGTTGCTGTTGGATTTGATTCTGATACCAAAGGGGATGTAAGTTCTTGAGCATGTGTAGCCCCTGTTAGGACAAGAAGGTTGTCACTTTCTTACCATGATGAATATTTTGTTTTAAGCAGCTGGTAGTGGTACCGCTCCTAGTGAGCTTTCACCCAGGTTCGATATCCGCTCCTCACTAGGTGTGGCGTTCCTGCGTGATGGTGAGGCGAAGGCGGACATATCGGATGCATCGACGGGTCCTCGGGATCAAACTAGTGATGTGGATGAACTCTTGTATATCATTTGTCTGAGAAAGGCCAAAAGTTTGTGAGGGTGATATGCTTTTTATGTAAATAGATCAACAGAACATATACAGTTGAGCTGCTTGATGATAATAGGAGCTGCATTCTTACTAGTTGGGTGCTTTCATTGATTCCTCTTGTGGATAATGGGGCTTATAACTCTTCAGAGCATTTGGCATTGGCATTGGCATTGCCCAACCCAACAACTTGGTACATCCTTCTAAAGGGCTTGGATGTGAGTTGGTACTCTCTTGATGTACTCCGATTTGTTCGAAGGGCCTATATCGATTTGTTCGAAAGGCCTTTGTGTCAACTCCTTTTCCTTCTCCACTCCAACTTTCATATAGAATCTAACTATCTATTCATATTTGGGATGAAACCGAAAGCCCGATAGAATCACTTCATGTCCATTTTGTCAACAAATACCGTTTTAATCGGCAGATGCATCATGACCGTCAGATTGAATGTAAAAATGGTATGAGTGGATGCACATGTCGTGGCGG
The DNA here is from genome assembly GCA_947650365.1 of Chamaelirium japonicum. Classification (NCBI taxonomy): domain Eukaryota; kingdom Viridiplantae; phylum Streptophyta; class Magnoliopsida; order Liliales; family Melanthiaceae; genus Chamaelirium; species Chamaelirium japonicum. The sequence continues at coordinate 11,777,421 of OX393557.1, forward strand.
TGTGTAAAATACATATCGGATGCATATTGATCGTTCTCTATTGTTTAATAATGCATCCTGACCAATAATTGAATGAAAATAAAGTACAGATGAGATGAACATGTAATGGATGTGTGTATATATTGATCAGACGGTCTAGAAGTACTTGAAGCATCCACGTGGGAGCAAAAATCTTCCTCGATCGTCCGCCACGGAAGCAAAAATTAGGAAGAGACTTAATGCTAAATACAAACATTAGGAAATGACTTAACACCAAAGACAAACATTAGCTGTCCATAACAGTAAGCAAGAAACTTTTGAAGAATCCTTAACTGGCTTCAGACA